>OZ025240.1:14922912-14970412 GCA_964019155.1 Osedax fenrisi
GAAGTGATCTTATATAATTGTGTATAAATAAATGATCGGCTCTCGTTAAAAGCATGGATGTCTTAACATGAAAGCGGCATAGAAGGGACATTAGAGCCATATAGTTATAAGTGAACACTTCATCTAAGTTCCTGGATGGGATAAAAGGACTCCACCAAATACAAATAATAATAACAATAACAATATATATTATATAATATATACATGTATAACTTATTACATTAAATATGTTTGTATTAATAGTACGTATATTCAATAGTTTATTTCCACTTAAAAAATAATTCTCATGATTTATAATGTGAAAGTTCCATATATCCATATATATATATACTAGCCGTACCCGACCCGGCGTTGCTCAGTTTTTGATTATTTTCCTATTATCTATTATTTATTAATTATAGCTATTCCTGATTCTACATTGCTATATATATACAATAAAATAAATGTTAGTTAAAATATCAATAAAATATAGAAAAAATGTATTTAATATCTAACAAATTAGTGGAAATATATTAAAAAATAAAACAAATATTACAAAATATGTTTTAAAAAATGTCTAAAACCCAAACTTAAACCCAAACCGTACCCGACCCGGCGTTGATCGGTTGTTGATTTCTTGCCTATATATTATTTATTAATTATAGATGTTCCTAATTATTCATAGTTATATATACAATTAAATAAATGTTAGCTGAAATACAAACAAATTATGAAAAATATTTTAATATTTAAAAAATTAGTAGAAAAATATTTCAAAAAATATATTAAAAAATACAATAAATATTTCGAATATTACAAAATATGTTTTAAAAAGATGTCGAAAACCTAAACCCAAACCGTACCTGACCTGGCGTTGCTCGGTTTTTGATTGTTTGCCAATTATTATTTATTAATTATACCTATTACTAATTCTGCATTGCTAAATATTTATATTTAATTTTTTCATAACTATTATTTATACAATAAAATAAATGTTAGCTGACATACAAACAAATGTAGAAAAATATTTTAATATTTAAAAAATTCGTGGAAAAATATTTAAAATATATTAAAAAAATACAAAATATAAAATTTAAAAAATACAAAATATACAACAAATATTTCAAATATAACAAAATATGTTTTAAAAAAATGTCTAAAACCAAAACCCAAACCATCCCGACCAGACGTTGCTCGGTTTTTGATTATTTTCCTATAAATTATTAATTATAGCTATTCCTAATTATGTATAGCTAATATTTAATTTTGTTTCTAACTAATATTTAATAATTCTAAGTGTATCAGATGTAGATCTATAGATCATACGCTATAGCGTTGTTAGTTTTTAAGATTTATTCGTAAAATATTTTGTAAAAATACAAAAAATAATTTAAAATATTATAAAATATATTTTAAAAAGTGTCTACAAATATTTTTTTAAATATAAAAAATATTTCAACATATTAGTATCCATACCCGAACCGGCGTTGCTAAGTTTTTGATTATTTGCCTATTTATTTTTATTAATTATAGGCTATAATTTATAGCTATTCATAATTATGATATAATATTTAATTGCAAAAAAATACAACAAATATTTAAAATATTACAAAAAATGTCGAAAACTCAAATCTAAACCCAAACCCAAACAGAGCCCGAACCGACATTTATCGGTTTTTGATTGTTTGCTTATTTAATATTTATTAATTATAATTTATAATAAAAGAAATATATCTATGGAGATATTCCTGATTCTACATTTCTAGTATATACAATTAAATAAAGTTTATCTAAAATACAAACAAATGTAGAAACATATTTATTTTAATATTTAAAAAATTAGTGAAAAAATATTTAAAAAATACAACAAATATTTAAAATATTCCAAAATATGTTGAAAACCTAAACCCAAACCGTTCCAAATCGACGTTGCTTAGTTTTTTATTATTTGCATATCTATAATTTATTAATTATAACTATTTATGATATGGAATTGCTTGCCGTACCCAACCCGACGTTGCTCGGTTTTTTATTATTTGCCTATCAATTATTAATTTTAGTTATTCCTAATTACGCATAGCTAATCTTTAATTTTGTTTCTAACTAATATTTAATAATTCTAACTTTATCCGATGTAGATCTAGCGTTGTTATTTTTAAGATTTATTCATAAAATATTTGTAAAAATAGAAAAAATAATTTAAAATATTATAAAATATATTTTAAAAAAGTGTCAACAAATATTTTTTTAAATATAAAAAATATTTCAATATATTAGTAACCTAGGCTAGTATACCAGGCTTTGCTAGGTTTTTGATTGTTTGACTATTTATTATTATTAATTATAGCTATTCCTGATTATGCTAAAATATATAATTGCTAACAAATACAACAAATATTTAAAATATTACAAAATATGTTTTAAAAAAATGTCGAAAACTCAAACCTAAATCCAAATCCAAACAGTACATTTATCGGTTTTTGATTGTTTTCCTATTTACAATTTATTAATTAGAGCTGTTCCTGATCCTACATTTCTAGTATATACAATTAAATAAAGTTGATCTAAAATACAAACAAATGTAGAAACATATTTTTTTTAATATTTAAAAAATTAGTGAAAAAATATTTCAAAAAATAAAACAGATATTTCAAATATTCCAAAATATGTTGAAAACCTAAACCCAAACCGTTCCAAATCGGAGTTGCTCGGTTTTTTATTATTTGCCTATCTATCATTTATTATTATAACTATTACTGATTTGGAATTATTTGCCGTATCCAACTCTGCTTTACTCGTTGTTTGATAGTTTGCCAATCTATTATTTATTAATTATGGCTATATGATTCTGCTTTTCATATACAATAACATAAATTGTTGCTAAAATTCAAACAAATTTATACAAATATTCGTTTTTAATATCTCAAAAATTAGTTTAAAAATATTTCAAAAAAATGTTTAAAATTATTTCAAAAAATTTCAAAAATATTATAGAAAAATTCAAAAATATTTCAAAAATTTCAAAAAAATTTCAAAAAAATTCAAAAAAATTTCAAAAAAATACTTCGAAAAAATGTAAAAAAAATATTTCAAAAAAGCGACGCCGAAGATTTTAGATGACAAAAAATCATTTTAATGGCAAAAAGTCAATTTTTTAGGTTTTTCTGGGGTACGCGGTAACAAATTCAAAAAATTCCGGACCAAGACCATACTGTTGCAAATTTATAAAGATATGGTATATCATATTTTCGCGACGTACCCCGGTTCTCGAATTAGCTCACCAGATACACACACACATATATCTATACATATAAAAGAAAGTTAATTTAAATATTTATTTATTTATTTATTTATTTATATGCGTTCGATGTTTAAGAAAATGGCTCGACGGATTTACAAAATTTAAATTGCTACTAATTTTCTACGAAAAAAGTATTGTGGTTGTTCGGATGAATTTTTTATTTCCGCCTCTACACCGATCATAATTACATAAAACTGTCCTTTATCGACCTATTTCCCTCTATAGGGAAATCTTTTGATTTTAGAAAAAAATGTTTCACACATGAAATGTATGCGAATGTGAGGTGTTTCGTACAAATGTAATTATATTCACTTTACCATAATTAATGCATTCGTAAATGGCAATAAACGGTGATGACGTTTACGTTTTCGATATATTTAACGAAGAAATTTTAAATTTTTCAATAAACAATTAAATTTAAGTGTTTTTGTTATAAATAAATAAATTGTTTTCTATAAATAAATCTTTGTTTACATCTACATTGATAACGATTAGTTACTATTATACCCGGGCAACGCCGTGTCGTAGCCCGGAAAATTTTCGAGCAAATGAAATTAAATTGAATGATGAACAAAGAATAGTTTATAACAACATCTTACAAAGTGTAAATAACGAAGATGGAAAATTGTTTTTCCTGGATGCCCCCGCAGGAACTGGACACACTTTTTTGATTAATGTATTGCTAGCTAAAATGAAGATGGAAAATAAAGAACATATTGCCATAGCATCATCAGGAATAGCAGCAACTATATTATTGAACGGTAGAACAGTCCATTCCATTTTTAAGATTCCAATACAGTTAAACGAAGATTACATTTGCAGCATAAAGAATAAATCAAAATCAGGGAAACTATTTAGAAGCTGTATATTTATTGTTTGGGATGAATGCACAATAACTCAGAAGCATTAGAAGCCGTCGATAAAATGGTAAGAGACATAGTAAACAAAGATAAGCCGATGGAAGGACATACATTAATACTTAGCAGAGATTTCAAACAAATCCTTCCAGTAGTTAAAAGAGGTACAAAGACAGACCACATAAATTCGTGTTTGAAAACTTCAGTAATGTGGAAAAATATAAGATTAATGAAATTAACTAAAAACATGAGAGTATTCTTATCAAACAATCAAGAGTCATCTCTTAGATATAGGTAATGGAATGACGCAGACAAATAATGGTATGGATATTATCCCGTGCGGAAATATAATGAAAAATATGAATGAACTCATCACGAAAATTTATTAAATGTAGAAGACAATTATTTGGATGAAAATTGGTTTTGCGAAAGATGTATATTAACACCTAAAAATGACAATGTATATATAATAAATCAACATTTACTAAATAAATTTCCAGGAGAGATGAAAATATATAGGTCCATAGACAGAGTACAAAAGAAAAGAAGTTGTATATAATCCCATAGAATTCTTGAATTACATTAAACTTTCCGGATTACCAGACCATAAACTAGCAATAAAAGTAGGAGCGCAAATCATGCTACTAAGAAATTTAAATCCCACAAAATTATGTAATGGATCCAGATTGATCATAACTAATTTACAAAATAATTTGATAGAAGCCAAAATACTAACGGGTCAATATAAGGGAGAAGAAGTCATGTTTCCCAAAATACCACTGATACCATCAGATTATCTCTTTAATTTTAGAAGATACCAATGTTCAATAAAACTGTGTTTTTACATGACAATAAACACATCTCAAGGACAAGCTTTTAAAGTCGTGGACTTAGATCTTGAAACCGAATGCTTCGCCTACGGTCAATTATATGTAGGCTGTTCAATAACACGCAAAGAAAAAAAATGATATATACTGGCCAAAGATTTTCATATGTATTATATAATATATATGAAAATCTTATATGAAAAACATATATGTTTATAAATAAGGAAATATAAATAAAATTCGTAATAATTATAATGTCATTCGTAATAGCAGGGCAACATTTAATACGTTATAATGACCACTACAAGTATAATATCCGGGCAACGCCGGGCCGAAGCCAGCTAGTCTATTATATAAAAGAAAGTCTATTTAATTATATATATATATATATTTATATATAGTTCTATATTAAATGTAATAGTAGGTAATAATTATAATGATAAAACATCTAAATTTCAATAGATCAGTTTTAATAGTAAATAATTTATATTAATATATAGCATATATTTGATTGGTTTTAATAATTGTGTAACTATAATTAAACATAATTATGTGTATATATATATATATATATATATATATATATATATTTAATAATACATTATAATCTTGCATATTTATATAGATTTGGTTTCAAAACCGAAGAAGAAAAGATGTTACCTCGTCGAAGCCATTGAATTTGAAGTCTCGGAGCAGGATCGTTCCACTAGAGGTGGTCACCTCAGTGGTAAATGAACTCTTGTGCCACTCTTCCTCTACCTCTCCACCCACGATATCCACTTCAGTCGGACCCGATAACCCTAACGTGAAACAACTTCATCTGCCTACTCATGCGGAACTAGACATGCATTCTCCTCCCAATAAACTCGCACCGTCCGCGAAAAACGCACCTAGGAAACGTTATCGTGATTCAGAAGCCTGCACCAATCAGGACGCGGGGTTGAAAGTCACGCGAAAACGTCGCAAATCTTTGGAAATATCTAAGGAGTACTACCCTCCGAATCGGGTGTGTAACTCACGGCTTCCGATACCC
Source organism: Osedax fenrisi (assembly GCA_964019155.1). NCBI lineage: Eukaryota > Metazoa > Annelida > Polychaeta > Sabellida > Siboglinidae > Osedax > Osedax fenrisi. The sequence goes on from OZ025240.1 coordinate 14,928,910, forward strand.
GGATACGCTAAATCTGTACTTCCGGAATGCACGTCTCCCTCCAACTCGCTTGAATACACGTATTCCCCTACTCCTAGTTCATCGAGTAACGGCGAGATAGGCATGGATGCCAACTATTCCCTCTCTGATCATATCGTTACCCATCCGTTCGGCTATCCTAAACACCTACCATCGCTGTATTCGTTGCAGACCCATCACCCCTATCAACAGCACCCCTACGACCCCTACTTTACGAATAACCCTACAGACGTGTCTCATAGCTATCAGCCCGTGAATTACATGTTTGCGCTACCCGAATTACAACCTTTTATAAGTCCACCTCAAAATCTTCACGTCGATTCTAGACATAAACACTATATCAATATGTAACGATTATTGATAATTATATTATGATAAGATTGAGTAAGATTGATTTTATTTATTTTTGTAATCTAAGTTACTTATTTGATTTTATTTTTTCTATTTTAATTCTTGTATATGGACTGCAATATATGGATGATTTATATATTAATTATAAAATGAATATAATTTTATATTTCAAACATATCTTATATATATATATATAATATATATATTTTTATTTTTAATTGATATATTTATTATTTAAATGTAACCTATCGTATTATATTATAATTTTTTATCATTAAAATATGACATAAATTATATTATTTTTTATTTAAATATATATGAATTGTATTACAATCTAATCTATATTTTATAATTAATTACAGATATTAGAAATAAACATATGTAATATATCATAATTTAATATACAATTTGTAGATTAAAATAACAATAAAAATGTAAACATATTTTATTTAATATCTAAAACAATTACATATAATTAAATATAAATAAATACATTATAGTAAATATACTCTATATTAAAATACATAATCATTGTATATATAAATTCTTATAATAATCTAAAAATGTAATTGAGTATAACTTTATTATTTTAATATTTTAAATATAAGTGTAAGAAATAAATATTAAATATAGAGTAAACTAAATGATTTATTATTAATGTTATCTTATTATATTATTATAAAATAAGTATAATATATACTTATTCTTGTTGATGATTATAATATCCTTATTCTCATATTTAGATACTTAATTTGTATCTATAATCTGTAAATCGTATAAATCTGTAACAAAACATCAGATAAATAAATTCTAGGTATAAGTATATTTCTAGGTATATATATCCTACCTATAAAAACCTTAGTTATCATTTAAAAAGTATGTCATTACTATTTATAATAGTATTTCTTCTTTAATCATTAAATATATATTGGTTATATACATAGATTTATAGTGTAAACTATAAATCTATGGTTATATATCACAATGATATGTAAATTTGTTTATTAACTTATTATTCTGTATTATCAAGTAATGTAAACCTAACAGTCTAATAAACAATTGTTTATTAACTATATCCAGTGTTTCCAATATAGTAGTGTAACACTTAACTACGTTAGTTCTATTTAATACATTACATGTGTTTAACATTGAATTATATAATATTATTGAGTACGCGGATATATAATTATACACATGTACTTAATACATTTGTATACACTTTTAATTTATTTATAAAATAACACTGCTTTTTAATAAAAATATAGTTTAGATATATCTTATTATAAGTATACTTAGTAAGATAGGCCTAACTCGTGGCACAAGTGACAATCAATATTCACTGAAGAGCTACATAAGTACTAATTAGAAAAAAATGAAACACAAGTATATCTAGGCATTTAGGCAAGGACAACAGTATATATATATATATATACTGTATTGAATTATGTTTAACAAATCATTGTTTTATAAATATATTAATTATAAACTCCATTAATATAATATGCTCTCACACCTAAATGGTTAATAATGTTAGTTTAATCTATATCGATTATTACGATAAGCCGCATGTTTATCTAAATTATTTGAGTCTATTTTTCATAAACTAAATAATGAGGATTATCTACCACCTTTTGATCATCAACTAATAAATAGTTTGGGAAATTTTCAATATCGCTTGGTAGAGTTAAATATGTCCAGTGTGTATTACCAAATAAATATAATAATTTATCTTAGTGTCTATTGATAGATTTTGATCAGGTATACTTCTCTATTGATATTCATTATGTATTCATCTTCAGAATGTACTCTATAATGTTAAGGTAAGGCGAACAACTGATCTAGCTATTTGGAAATAATCGTAAATAACTACTTTTAACAAGAGTAAATACACATAGACCTAGGTCTATTAATAGCTATTAGCATCATTTATTCAGTACCCCAATAATATTTGAAAAATTGTTATCATAGGATAAAAATAAGATATATCTTATTTTCTACCTTACATCGTATAATCTTTTTTCGTGTACATAGAAATTTTGGTTTATCTGCTAGAATATAGCAGCTAGATAGATAGATCAAAACCTTCTACAATAATAATATGTTGGCTACGGATAACTCATACAATACTGATATCGTATAGAATTTATACAAAATAATATAGGAACTATTATATTGAAATTGAGAAATTATGGAATATTTGGAATTATTTATTATTTGTTTGTGGCATGTGTGGAATATAGACATACCTATCCAATCGCTTTCAGAAGTTTAGAGTAACTAATTATATAATAACATACATGCTTGTTCAGATACAGAATGATTCAGTCATTGGACAGCTATTATTTATATTATATAGGTAGGTATATATGTAATATGTGTGTATTATATGCATGAATTTCCATATATATCTGGACCAGAAATTATCTCTTCATTATTTTCAGATGATGCAAAATTATCTATTTCATATTCACAAATGAGTGATACTCTAGATTTACAACAAAACTTAAATTCATTTTCAAGTGGATGAATGTATGGAATATTCCACTTTCTGTTAGAAATGTACATTAATTCAAATAGGATATTCTTCGAATCATGTTATACAATAAATTATATAAAAATTGCTAATTTTATGGACTTTTTTAAATAACTATTTTATATTTAAACCTTATATAAACTTATATATATAGGGGAAAGTCTCCGATTACTGACTCCTAAATGATTATTTGTAATAACTTATTTAATATATATTTATTTGAAATTTTGTAAATAGGGTAATATTATAGCTATGAATAATGTGGCTATTTTAAATGTGTTATATAATTATATTTACAAGAATAAACAGGTAGGTCGGTAATCGGATAAATGTGTATGTACATATGTATCATAGCATATGCTCCTAATACCGACCCCCTAAAATAATCGTGGTATACATAATTGTAGTATTATAATATCCAATCAACATAGTAGATATTCATACATATAATTAATTATAACATACACGCAATTATTTTTATTTAATTTATGTTTTAATAGTAATATTAAATTTAAATTTAAACTTTATAGTAATTATATTAAAATAGTGTATATTATTATTTAATATTTAGTTATTAATCAGTATGTATATAATCGAGTGGAATCATGAATCCTTAATCTATATCAATGATACACATACAACTTATGACATATTTTAAAGTAAAATAAATCACATGGGGTTCGGTATTAGGGTAATTTAGGGGGTCGGTATTAGGAAAATCATACGGGTTGCTATAATTAAGATATTTTGGTTAATTGTTATTCAAATTGAATTATTTTTATAATAGTTATAAACATTTTATTGATCTACAATATTATGCGCAGTAGGTATTAAGTTTTATTTTAATTAATAAAGTATTTACAATGATTTAAAAAAAGTTATTATTCAAATATTTAAAAAGTAAAAACAGTATATTACATTTGATCAAATAATAATTGTAGGATTACATATTTGTTAAAACAAAATACTTATTCATGATTATCATTACATTGCTAACAGTTCATGTATATATAATTTGTTGATATCTCTTATAGTTACTGAGATACGAGAGGGGGTCGGTATTAGGAGACTTTCCCCTACATTCCATCTAAAAAGTACATTCTATTTTTAGAATAATTTCCGTATTATAACATATGGTATCCGTATTTGAACATGGCTACCGAATACGGATTCCTAACCCGTTATATTTAAACACAAATATTAAATAACATTTTAAAATCACAACGATATCTATAATCATTTAATATTAACATATTGTAATTTTTTGAATACAAATATTAGTCATCACTTTTATTTTGATATTGTATCAGAGTCGGTATACAATTATTTTGGGTTTGATTTTATCTCAATATTAGGAAATTTCAATCCACTTTATAGGGAATACATCCCTCAGGAGCTGATACATCTCGTATGGCTCTGACTGATCCTACTAGTTATTGTATGATACTTTTATATATTATCATTTGCCAGTAGGCTTTATTTTAATCGTCCTTTGTAAATCGATATTATGATTTTTTAAATAATTTGTTGTTTATATTGGTATCTTTTTTTGTTTCATTACAACAATGTTATGCCTACTTAAATAAATAATAATGTATTATCAAATATTTCGCCTTGTAATACTTTAAATCTAAAGTTTAAACTTCCTATCTATTCAACGTTATTTATATTGAATCCATGCAGCTATTAGCGGTAGTAGGGTAAAGTGGACACCTAATACGGGGGACACTTTGACAATAAATGGTCATAACATTTTATTACTCAATATATATTATTATCTATATATTTAATTAAAAGATATATTTTTATTCATATTAATGTATGCTAGATTTAAAAATAGCTATTTTTCGAAGGCATAAAAGGAAGAATACAATAATCCAAATTAGCAATGTCACGTGATAGATCATTGATGACTCATCCATGATGATTAATTCACCGAGTGGTTAGTTAGTTTAGATGGTATAGTAAATATATTATTTATATATTATATATAGCTATGAGCCTATAGGGGAAAGTAACCTTATACAAACACTTTAACAATAAATGGTCTTAACATTGTATTACTCAATATTTGTATTCAAAAATTATCATTTATTAATATTATAACATTATAGATATTATTGTGATTTTAAAATTTTATTTAATATTTTTATTCAATAGATAACGGGGGTGTCCGTATTCGGTACCCATGTCCTAATACGGAAACTATGAGTTATAACGACACCATATATACCAATATATATAATATATATTATTTATGAATCAATCATACAAATTACAATTACATTATTTATAATTAATTTTATGAATAATTTAATATATTGTAATTAGTAATTAATTAATTAATTTGTATTATTTTATTAATTAATAACACTTGTTAAGTATCTAAATAATAACATTTTTTATTTAGTTTCATTGGTGGTATTACTATTATAACGTACGCGATGTTCATGAAATAAGAATAGTTCACATGTTGATCGCTGATTGGTTATAGGGGGTCCGTATTAGGGATTTATATAACCTCTAGATATATGCTTATAACTTAAATAATAGCATATAACAAATATAGCAATTAAGTATATAATGTTTAGAAAGCTTTTGTTTTTAATAATATATTGTTATGTTTTATCTCGATAGATTTGTATATTTTTGAGAAGGTTTTAAATTGACATTTTTTTTCATATATTTAAAAACGTAATACAAATATCAGTTTATTGGATATAACAGCACTATTTTAAATATTTACAAAATAAAAAATACCTATTTAGACTATTTATATAATTAGGAATATTTTACCTATTTCGTTATAGGGGAAATATTTATCAAAATATTATAAAATATTAATTAAGTTATACGCATATATATAGAGGTCATATAATTCTATAATACTGACACTCTAGATGTCTTAATACGGACACACTATAACCAATAAGCGTGCAGCGTGTGAACTATATTGATATTCATAAAAATCGCATGCCTTGTAATATTAATACCACCAACGAAGCTAAATCTAAAAATGTTATTATTTAGATAGTTAACTTGTATTATTAATTCATAAAATAATAAAAATTAATAAATTAATTACTAATTAAATTACATTAAATTCATAAAATTAATTATAAATAATGTAATTGTAATTTATCTGATTGGTTCATAAATAATATATAGTGTATATAGTGCTAGGGCCTATATATGGTATCTGTATTATAACACAGGGGGTACAATTTGGACACCCCCGTTATCTATTGAATACAATTATTAACTACAATTTTAAAATAACAATAATATCTATAATCAAATAATATGAATATATTGTAATTTTTAATATAAATATTGAGTCATAAAATGTTAAGACTATTTATTGTTAAAGTGTCCGTATTAGGTTACTTTTCCCTATATTATTAATGAACACTTAGTTTTCATAATATAAATAAAATAAATAATGTAAATCTATTAGTTTACATGTATAAGTATATGGTTTGATACGATTTACATTATAAATAAGATATTTGTCCGAAAATAAACCAATGTAGGTGACGCTTTTTATATTGTATGCACAAACTCGAACTACACGGTTTTCTATATCCTTCCTTAGAATATTTTTTGTATTTTTCCGAACTATTTATATATTATTTTTAATTAATATATTTCATATATTTACAACTATTATTGTGTTAATTATATTCACTAAATATAGTATTATTACATTGGTTTAATTAAGTGATATTCCTATTATATTAATATATATAAACCAAATAATTAGAAGAAAAAAACACAATGAATTTTGTTTATTTTTAAATTACATTTTAAAACTATGTGTGCCACTTTAATGATCCTATAAAAGTATGTTTTAATTGTCTATGAGGTCGAATTTATAATAGTATAATAGTATACTAGTAATATAATAATAGTAATAGTAATGATAACGAAATAATATGTTTAGTTTAATAGTGGTAATCATGGATGCTTACAATATTTGTGATAAGAGGAATAATTTTCAACTCTAATTTAATAATATATACACATATATATATATATATATATATATATATATATATATATATATATATATATTTGTATTACTAATAATTAAATGACGGATTAAATTTGTATTATATACTTTTAAAAATTACACATTTTATATATAAAGAGTAAATTAAATATTTCAATACATAATGATATATCCACAACAAATGATAATGCTTCTATCAAAGTAATGCGGTTTATGTGTAAGCGGTAGTTTTATTATAATATTTAAATATTGAAATTATGTCCGTATACATCGAAGAACGCGATATATCCACGAATGAATACATCGCATAAACTTAGATGTCGACACTACGATTAAATACATTATTTATAAATGATTGTGATATAAATGAGAAATTGTGAAGAATACGAATAACTATGTAGCTAAGATGTCGTTCGCTTAGTCAGTATCGATTATTGACGACGATGAATCATGTACTACGTAACGTACGGTTATTACATAACACGTATTACATAACAGGTGTATGTATTACGTAATATCTACGAACGATGGGATAGTATATGGTTAACGTTTTTTAAGTGGATATATAAAATATAACTTTATATAGTTTAAAAACTATAACATATAATAACATATTTCTTCGGTGCATATACTCACACATACAAACATATATATATACACACACATACATATATATAATCGTTATTATCACATATAAGTGACTAGATATTTATATAAATATTCCGTAACAAATGATTTTAAAATTTAAACTACATAATCGGTACACTTATATTAAAACGATGTGTTATTCTTTAAATATAACAACATATTATAATGTATTTATATATATATATATATATATTGATAGTATTAGTATTGACTTTGAAACCGATATACATTTATAATCGAAATCTAAAGTGTACGTCAATTAAAAGTCTACAATAGTGTAAGGGTGGCTTGGTGTTCGGATTAAATCTCGGAGTGTTTGTGTTTACACCCTAGCGACCGTTAATCGAAAACCGCGGTGTCGGCTGTTACGGATTTCGGTTCCATGCTTACGACGGTATCGGTGTCTTGATTGACATCTGGCTCGGTATCCCCGATGTCGACTTCTGATTGGTCAGGATTCGCGTCCGATGGTTTACACTTCTGCGTGGCCCTCGCGTGTTCTAAACGAGAGAGAATAGGATATCAATAACCTACTTTATAGAATAGAAATAAGTAAGCGTATTCAATTATAATTAGCAATCGTTAAACATATAGTTATACAAATTAAATTATAATCAATAACCTATTATATAATTTAAAACCTATTATGATATATAATTACAATGTAATTATTAATTACTAATTGAAGAAGCATATAACAAGGTATATATCGTGTTATACTATAGTATATATATACTATATATATATATATATATATATATATATATTTATATATATATAGTGGACAATACGCAATAATCAATAAATAGAGGCCCGTAACATTAGATAAAAAACTATCTTCAATTATACTCAGCTAGACATGTCAAGCAAGTGTATATCGATCATAATTATTTCCCACATTATTAATATCATACATATATCTTACATGTATTTTCACTAACTAACGAGTAGAACAAATGTATGCTTGTAGAATTCTAGGTGGATTTACATACATTTACATTTTACATTTTTCGGTTTTCGGACTGCGAACTGTGCTTATAAAGCAATCGGCCGTCCATATATATTTTAAATTAATGTTTCATATTAAATAGGTAGGTTTTCAGTAGTTTCTTGAAGATGGGAGTTGATGGTGTAGTACGGATGGATGTGGAGAGAGTGTTCCACGAGTATGGGACGGATATTGCCCATGCTCGAGTGTTGGTTGAATGTAATTTGTGTTTAGGAGGAAGTTGAAGTATACATGTATTGGTGGAGCGTGTAGTGGTACTAGTTGGTAATTTAAGTTTGAGTAGGGATGCTAGGTAGTCAGGAGAGTCATGGTGGATTGCTTTATGAGCCAGTAGTAGAGTTTTATATAGGATTCTATGACGTACAGGTAGCCAGTGGAGTTTAACTAAGAATGGAGATATATGAGTGTGGGAGTATTTTGGTATGTTGAATATACACCTAGCTATAGAATTTTGAAGAATTTGTAGTTTAGTAATATACGATGAGGGGGTATTATAAAGGATAAAATTGCAGTAGTCGAATAGAGGTAGGATGTAAGCAGAAGCTATAATGGTAGCGGTGGATATTGATATTGAATGACGAATAAGGCGTAGTGAATGTAGTTGATAGTTTAATAGTTTTGTTATGTGGGACAGTTGTCTGTAAAAATTAAAAATTTAGAAGAAGGTTAACAATTGAAAGATTGTTAGACCGATGATACTAAACAGGTCGTGGAAGGACCATCCTACCAATAAAGAAATATATGCAAATATACCGGATATATGCACGTCGATACGACAGCGCATATATCTTCGTTTTTCTGGTCACTGTTGGAGAAATAAGCGCGAACTGGCATCAGATATTATTATATGGCAACCTATCATGGTGAGAGAAAAAGAGGACGGCCGCGAAGAACATACGTTGATCTACTCATGGATGATACATGTGTAATGTAAATGAACTGAAAACTGCGATGGACGATAAAGATTATGGAAGAAGAGAGTCAAAAACTGCTGAGCAAGCTCGACCTGGTAAGGTAAGTTAGACCGATGTGGTGATATAAATACAATCGTGAAGATTAAAACTAGGAGTGACCAAGCGAAGTAGGGACATTTTCAATAATCATAATACAACTCTTAAGATTAAGCATATAACTTAACGCTTCTACAATATATAACTCAGTACTAACCAATACATTGTCGACCCAAAAAAAGTCCAGAAAATCTATTTGGAATTTACTAAAAAGGCTAGTACATAATCAGATTGACGTAAGAAGCATATAAAGAAAGCTATCATCAGAATATAGCCAGGATTTGGTATAAATAGTGACTTTGTTTTAGTTTGGTGCAATGTAAAGATACTTACATACATAACGATAAGTAGGGGAAATATCATAATACACTCTCGGTATCATAGAAACTCTAAATCCTATAAAAAAAATGTATCGAATAAAATATTCATAATTATATAAATAGTCTAAAGAAGTATTTTTAATTTTTTAATTATTTATCATAAATCTAATATATACAATAAACTGTTTTTGTGTTGCGTTTTTTAATTTATGAAAAAATGTTAACCAAAAACCTTCTCAAGCATATACATATTTATTATAATAAAACATAATAATATATTATTAATAACCACAGAATTCTAAATATAATATACCTAATTGATATATTAATTATGAAATATTAATTTATTTATAAGTATATATGCTATATATATATTTCAGACAATTTCCAGGTATCGAATCATTAGCTTGATTAGACACTCGAGATTCTAGATTCTTCTGAGAATAATATTCAATTGGTTGATTAGACAAGCAGATGCCGCTGATGAATAAATAAGCGGTAGTAAAATAGAAGTAATTAATGAATAGCTCTACTGAATAACTAATTAATGGCAGTTTGTTCATTGTAATATCGCTCAACATAGACTACTATGACACAATGTCATCGATTTAAAAGCCTTTTGTCAGTATATGGCATGAAGGTATATGACATGTATGACATGACATATATAATAAACTTCAGGAGATAACTGTAAATGGTACACTATTTCCATCTAAAGTCGTAGTATTGCAAATATTCATATACTCTTATTTGTTATTACATATTCTACTCAATTATGCAGGATACGATATTAAGTCATATCCAACCGTAAACATAGGATGAAGAATATATGACCTTCGATTTGATGACGATATAGATCTACTAGAAAGTTAAACACATTCATTGCATTGCTTACTAGACTAACTAGAGGAAAACTAACCACAATATAAGAAGGACATAAAGAACGAAAAAGTATGAATAATATAAGTGAATCTTAAAATATTGTCAACGATTATCCACTACTATTAATATGTATAGTAAAACTCTAACAAGATTAAACAGTTTGAATATATCGGTATAATATTAACTAATAATGGTAATAGTGCTAAAGGAAGCCCTATTCGAATGGGTGTAGTGTCATTCATTATTAAACCAGAGTGTACTGTAAGAAGTAGATAACTAGACTTACATCATCAATTTTAACTGTACACATCACTAGTTCAATATTTGCTAATTTACGATTATAAAACACGGAATCCACTAGAATAATCAAAGAAGAAGCTGACACACTTTGAATTTAACGTAGGAGATTACTCAATACTATTATATTAATCAATCTATCTCCAAATTAAGACGAACATATTTGTAGCAGAGAAAATGGCATACTTATAGAAATAAGTTAACCTATAACATCCAATATTGATGAAGAACAATAAGCTACTTAGATGACATTTAATGTTATGAATATTTGACCAATAGTTGTCTTCAAAGTATAATTAAAGGCAGAAGAAAAATATGTCGACAATTGAAAATTGATGTATGATATATATATATATATGAATGTACTGCACTGACGAGGTGTGGATTGTTATAGTATTAATTTGACTGATATGGATGGAATACGTTATTCTTGTCGAAATCATTAATTATTCAAGTAATATTACAACTTTTAAATAAATTACATACATAACCCGTAGATTTAACGTAATTCTAACGCTATTCTATCTCGTAACAGGCTCATCATATCAGATAATATATTTAAATTATATAATAAGGATCGTTCAAATATCGCTAACGGTTAATCATTAAAACCACGTGGTTGTACAACCTAATCAGGTGGTGATGTTATGCACGTGTACAATATGTATTCATTGGGACACTTTATAATCGGTAGAAAAGTCCTTTAAAAAATTCGGGTTAAACGTTGTTGACCGATATAATGATGATGTAACTGTCTTACGTCAATGCACCATGACGTGTATTGAACTTATCACTTACTAGATTATGTAATCGATACACATGTTATGTAACGGTATGCGTTGAGTTCCGTAATGTCACTAGTTCACACATCACTATCGCGAGTCATAACCAGATCGCCATAATTATTTCAAATTTTACTCCGATCTATACTATAATTCATTTTATTTTATTGAAAAACACGATATTCTATTTTTTCAGTATTTATTTTCATTAAAATGTTCTAAATCGCGAAAAATCAATATTTTTTTTACAAATTGTTGTTCCCACACACATAAAACCCTGTTATGAATCATAACTTATGACTAATACCTTAATACCGAATATTACGTAACCCAGCAAACACCCACATTATTATATACATTATTAATCATCCAATGTCAACAAATTATATGTTTGATGATGAACTTCAACAAATGATACATTCGATATTGAATGGATACGGATTATAAAGGTCTTATCGTACGATAAAGATCTGAGGATATTCTTAGGATATGATTTTATAAAATAATATTCCGAGGATATGTCAGGATTTAATCTTTAACCTTCGAGTTTAACCACTGCATGTAGTAATACATACTTCTCAGGCGTACTTATTTACGCGAATTTGTTGGGAACAACGGTAGTTATTACGACCGATACCTTACGGGCAACATTCACGCCCATAAAGTCACGTGACACGCCCCCTTACGTTACGTGACACGCCCCCTTCCGTTACGTGACACACTGACCGGTGGCTACTTTAAGGTCGTCGACTCGCCTCTGTTGGCGTTTAGACTTCATAACCTCGTACACCTCGCACGCTAGCGGCATTATGATGATGAAGATGGCGGCTATGATACCCCACGCTTCCGATATGTTCACCTGTACGGGGTGCGTGGTGGGGTGGTTAATTGTAGTACGCGGCGGTGACATATTGGCATGAGTGGTGACATCGTGACACGTGACATTGTGGTATGAGTGGTGATATTGTGGCATGTTGACACGTACTGTGACATTATGATACGTGTGGTGTCATTATTGAACGTGTGGTGTCATTATGACGTACGATATCATCAAAGTGGAGCCTATGTGTAGCTATATCTATGTGACGACTGATTCATGATACATTATATGGGGGCGTTACTAAAGTGATAATAAATTATATTTTTCATAATAATTATAATTCATAATAAAATAAATTTAATAAATCAAATTTAATTCACATTTTTGATAATATCATTTGTTTTATAGACTGATATCATAGAATTTAATAAGCTGTTCAATGATAGTAATTTTATTACAATAGCATCAATATACAAAATGTCATTCTCGTAGCTATAGGTCGATTATAATAACAAAATGTCACGATCTAATATTTTACAAATTACATACTCTATAGAGTATTGCTTGACTGCATATCTTAGTATTTGGTTATATGTAGATTATGTCGATCTAATATGTATCTTGTAATTTTATGTCACGATCTAATATTACATAAATTGTATATTCTCAAGAGTATCTAATTTGTTACATATTAGAACGTGACATCTTATTATTATATGAATATATTATTACTTATGCACATAATTATATAAATATATATAATTATATATATATATTATTATTATATATAAATATGTATTGAAATATACATAAAATGCATTTAACGGTAACTGTAAAACGTTTTAATTTCCTTAATTTTTTAATTTCGTATTATTCTTTATTTATTTCTATAACGTATGTTATCGTTAGCAAATATTTATACTTTATACTTTCGATTATATTTTCGGCTATGTATTTGCTTAAATAAATTATCAATCAATGCATACACATCGTGCTGTATTCGAATGTTTAATTTTAAAATAATTTTAAATTAATATAGTAATATTTATATTTTTTATTTTTAAGTATTTAGCATTATACGAATCTAAAAGTAATTATTTTATCTAATAATGGTTATACATATTACACATTAAATGTACTAAATTAGTCTTTCCATTTATAATATTGAAATATTTTTAATAAACATATAGTGTTATTCCAAATAGAGATTTAATATATATATATATATATATATATATATATATATATATATTATCTGACACTACTAACCCATTGTTTGAACTCATGAAGAGACATGATGTCAGTAACGTTCATTATAGAGGGCCAAACTATCACCAGTATTAATGTTAATCCTGCGTAATAGGAAGTCACGTGATGTTAAGATAGAACTGCGATGTAAGTGTAGGATACTCAAGCGCTATTGTTATGTGTATTGTTATTGTATGTATATACAATTTATATAATATATATTACATATATTATATATGTATATATATATATATATATATATATATATATATATATACTTTATATAATATATATTACATATATTATATATATATTATAAAAAAGCTAATTATTAAATTGAATCGCTTTCAAATATTATTCTTGGAATAAAATCATATATAGTGCATTCATTCATAAATATATATATATACATTAGTAACTGACCTAGAGCTCCGACATAAGCGACAAGTTTCGCGTTTTTGAAGGCTTTAGCGACTTCTTCTAGATCCGGTCGATTGTCCAGTTTGTTAGCGCATGTTAGGTTCATGTCCCTATTGTGTTGTGTAGTGTTACGTTTCGTATCCATGTTATAATCTAAGTTATTGAGTATATATATATATATATTCTATCGGTATATCATAAGTTATTGTGTCACGTGTTGAAGTGATGGGCATGATCACGATCGTCGATCCCGATAGCGATCGACGATCATGACAGTGATCGATGATCGTCGATCGTTAGAAAATGATCGTGAAAAGTCGTGATCGTGCCCATCATTGCGTGTTTGGATGCATGTGTATACGTACGTATGTGCGCTTATTCATGTACATGAACAATTAGTAATTACTAATTAATGTATACATAAGTGCACTATTGATTTGTTATTTTTAGCAAAATATATTTGGTTATTGTTTAATGGACATGTAATTTCATGTTATTTAATTATAGATAAATATATGAATGAACGAATTCAGTTTATAGACAAATTCTAAGGAGGATCAGTGAAATAGATCAGCTTTATTGATTGGATATATGTGATATATATATATGATATATATATATATATATATACATATATATATATATATATATATATATGTGTGTGTATATATGTCGTCTAAAGGTGGTATACATTATATAATTAGATAATATGAAACCACACACCCGATTGCACAATATGCGGCGCGGCTATTGTTTAACCTGGCGTACAGTTCTGTCCACGGTGAGAGAGGGTTGTCGATGTCACGCGTGTTCTCCCAACACTCATTGTTCTTTTTAGTCTCCTCCGAGTCGGTGTCTCCGCACGAAGTTCTATTTATAGATCGTTATAGCTATTTATAGATCGTAGTGATCGCGTACAAGATAAGTCTACAGCGTAGTTCACTAGGGGCGTAATTATAGACTATTTATAGATTACTAGCGTCATAAAATGTCCTCTATGATATATATATATATATATATATATATATATTATATAATAACATATCTAGTATTTATATAACTATATATAGTAACTACATATATGTATTATAAAATATTGTATAATTAATATATAAAATAAAATTATATATTTATCAATTTTTAATCAATATAATATTATGTCACCTAAATTTAATTATAATTACTATTTAATATAATATATATATATATATATATATATAAATATAATATATATATATATATATATATATATATATATATATATATATGTATATAAATCTCTAGCTATACCTCTACTGGAACCTGAGCGCATTACTTGCAGTGTATAATTTTATTTCAAATTTATGTATTCAATTTAACATCTCATCTACTTATGTAAATACTTTAATATTCTTAGCATAATGAAATACTGCATATATACATATGTGTACAATCATTGTAATATACTTATAGACTAATATATATTATCGAAATCATAGTTGCTAAAATTAGGCTTCAGCTATAAGTACAACATATATATATATATATAAAATGTAGAAATAATACATTTTATTTTCCCATATATGGGTATATATAATATTTAATTTATTAAAGTATTTAAAGTCACTCTTCTTACACGGGTTGTAAGTCACTCTTCTTAAAGGTTGTACTAACAATGTTCATATACTAAATGCATTTTAATTATGTTTCCTTATACGTCGAGAGGTCTTATCAGTAACACGTGTGGAATGTTCCCGATAAATATGTATAATAAGGAACCGATCTAAACCGACTTCGCCAAGGCCCCATTATGCCATGGATCCACCCGTACGGTTATACATAGGTGCGCTAAGCCGGCTCGTGAGGCATATTTGTGTATATAATAGATAAGGTCCATCTACATATATTAAGATAGAACCTAAAGAAAGCAAAATCCGAAAACAAAAATTAGATACATGCATTAGTTATTGAGCGCTTTTTCCTAGAAAATTAGTATGGGGGTATACCTATAACTATATCTATAGATACAAATATTATCATGGGGTTAATAGGAAGTAATTTAAATAGTGTATTGATCAATTTGAAATCGAATAAAGCTCTTAAACTACTGAATTATGTTCATTTTTATCAATTCCATCTTAATACACGTACAATTTCGTTTAAGAGTCGTCTAGGGCTTTTCTATTCTAAAAAGTACGAAGTGCGGTTTAAGGTGCGCGCTCCGAGTGCGGGTGCGAGTGCGGGTGCGCGCTAACTTGCAGTTCTCCATCCAGTTCTCGGAGCCGCACACTCCGGCCACGACGCTACCGGAAGTACGTATGTCCTCCACTATGGACACGACCACGGTGACCACTCCACCGGTCACTATGGAGGCGATATTGCCGCAGAACATGCTTAACTCGTGACCTGACCGTGATCACGTGATTAATATATGGATAATGATGATGATGATTTTATTTAAACACTAATTCAATTTTAAAATTCTTATAGTGTGACAATAATATATAAAAAACAATAAATAAATGTAATAATAAGTACAGACAAGTGTACAACGTGTCGAAAACGAATTTGTGAATACGAATATATGACGCATGCGCCTGGTTGCGGATAAAGATCATTGTGTATTTGTTGAACTGTTATCTAGATATTCTATAGCGAATTTGACATGTAAATATGCATATTTATTATACTTATCATATTATGTGTATTCTATTTATATAGAATATTTATATATATATATATATATATATATATATATATATATATATTTTTTTCAATTACATATCTTCTATGACTTTTATATAAATAACCAATAATTAAAGACTATATATATAAATGTTATATGTCGCTATATGTCTGCCTATTGAAACTATATATATATATATATATATATATATATATATATATATATATATATATTTCCACGTACACATTATTTTGATACACAAATATACTAATTATAATGAACCGCCCCTCCCCCCCGGTCACGTACTGTACCGAGGTAAACAGCGTACCGAACCGAGGTAAACAATGTACACGTACCTGTACTCTCGAAGAAGTTAGACAGTCCCCCGGGTCGGGTCGAAGCCACGCTCAGCCACACCATAATGCCGGTGATGGCGCCTATAATAGCTCCGCACTTCATAGCCAGTCCGGTCAGTCTCGTCCACACCATACACAGAGCTATGGGTACCACTGCCGACCCTATCAACACCCCCATGAATAGGTAGACCCATCCCAGTGATAGCTGCACGGGTATAGGAGTGGGGTGTTAATATATCGTTATATATAACTATAGTTGGTTTATGAATATATATATATATATATATTTATGTTTATTTTGTTATATATTTTGTTAAATTCTATAGTAATATAAATGTTAACTTTAACATAGTTTTAAAATACGTAGGACTTAATACAGAACATTTTATATGTAATATGTACATGTTTGCATTACAAAATAACGGTATATTTATGGCTATTTAGAACATACATAATGATATTTAACATAATCACGGCAAGTAGACTTATTAAGACAAATTAAAGGAATATTAGGATTTATATTTAGACATATATAGTATAGAGATAGTTGGTGATACATAATATCAGAGATAGATAAGACGGATGTAGATCAGATGAAGGCAGTGACTACGGGTTAAGATATAACATAACATGTAGATAACGTAAACGTTAACCTTCATGAAGTTAAGAATCAAGGTCAGCGGAATGATGCTGATGGTTGTCCATAGGAGGCACCAGTTTTTCAAAGATCTTAGATAGTTGTTGTAGGCTCTAAATGAACCGTGAGTTCTGCACTTGTAGTCCGGTTGAACTGTTCGCTTTGACTCGCTGATTAGCCTGTGTACAAGTAATACATAGTGTCCGTACAGGTAGGGATGCAACCCTTATTATAACCCCGTTCATAAGTAGGGGCGCCGTATTTATGTAGGGATATCATAAGTACATTTATTTTCAAATAAGTAAAATCCAGAATAAAATGATTACAAAATGTTGTGATTTAATTTTACACTATTAATGATATATCGTATATTAATGAATTCATACGGGAGAAACCAAATAATATACCCCCGCCCCTTGTTTGGTTAAGTGGTGGGATTTATCCACCCTATTGCGGAACCCCTGTACCACCTCTATATACAAGTATTATTCTCGATAAATACAAACACATAAGTGTATATATATATTTGTAAAATTAATAGTAATACATATTAAGAATAAAAATAAAGTACAATACTTTTAATAGAATCTGAAATTTATTTAAAAACTGAAATAAAACCAATCATATTTATTGATCATGAAACACTATTATGTAACTGTGTTTTGTTACGCAACAATAGAGCTATTACGTAACTCCACTAATAGTTATTACGCAACATCACTTACTGATCATCGTCGGCGCATTGTTGGCAGAACGTCATACTTATACAGGAACAATGGTCCATTTTGTTAGCCTGTCTACCTCGAGATGAACCGCACAGTATGCAGCTGTTCGCGTCGTGCACAAGGCGGTAGGGCTAAGCGGGGGTGGGGTGGGGTTGGTTGGGATGATTGTATTAATAGGGATAAGTATTTATTATATATATATATAATATAATAAAATATAATATGGTTATTGAACATTACATTATAATTAGTTTTCATATATTTTATTTTATTTTAACTTTTCATTACATTTTCTCCAACTTAAC
Organism: Osedax fenrisi; assembly: GCA_964019155.1. NCBI lineage: Eukaryota > Metazoa > Annelida > Polychaeta > Sabellida > Siboglinidae > Osedax > Osedax fenrisi. The sequence goes on from OZ025240.1 coordinate 14,947,948, forward strand.
ATAGTTTTCTCATTATCGCCCAATAACAAACTTACTTTCTACAATATATACATCATATCAATATTATTATCAATCATATGAATCATCTAATTAAGATACTATACAATGGTAATATAATGGGAACCAACAGAAGTTCTAGATCATATCAATAACAATAGATCTATGGATATTTGTGTAGCATTTATTGCCGTAAATGTTACGCTTATTTACATATCGGATGTTTCTGGATACTTTCTTGCCGTATATTTACAGATTATTTTCTTACCAAGAAGACCACTTTTGCAGGATTATTTCCGAAAATTGTTTGCCAAAAATTCTATATTTTCATCAGAAATATCCGCATATTTCAAACACAATATTTGGGGAATCATTTAATTGTAGCTTTATAATTTCAGAAGCATTTATTATAGAACTAGAATTTTAAAAACAAATATGAATGCCAATCTTATACAGTGTCGTGGTACTGCCCCTTAATAGCCGATTACGCCATAGTGTTCGACATATTATGTAACAATAGCCATCACTCTAGTAACATACGTGTATGACATCATTAGATGTGGAGTAAACACGATATTAATTAATGAAATGTAATACTATGTGTATTGTGGTGACGTCATGCTAGTTAATTAACTAGGTGGCCATTCACTAATATATGAAAGTGTATATATATATATTATTGTATGTATAATATGAGTGTAAAATATGTCAATATATATAGTAATATATAGTATGCTATTATATACGTTATAAAACATATATGTTATTATTTAATATATCTAAATTATATATATATATATGTGTGTATGTATATTTATATAAATATATATATATCTATATGTGTGTAAATAAAGGAGATTTGTAGAGCAAATAAAGACTTATAAATGATACAATTTGATAGTTTAGTACAAGACCTAATTGGTAAAAAAAAAAGTTGTAAAAAATGGAGTAAATAATAGCAAAATACTCATATTTTAAACTTATAATATGATATCTATAAGTTTATATTTTTAAATAATTTTAAATAAAGTGTTATATACGATATACTATATAATATGATGTCAACTAGCGACATCTATAATTAACGGATTGATATCAAATGAACGCATTGAATTAGGTGTAAAATTAGAATTATAAACAAAGTAATTGAGATTGCATCATTTAATTATTTTATTTCAAAATGCAAAGACGTAGCATAAAATTGATTATATGTAATAATTGGTAATATAATATTATATACATATTATAAGTACAACCTTATGGGTATATTGGTGTGGTATTCTGTTATATTATAATATTATAAATAAATAAATATACTAAAAAAAATAATTTTCTTATAAACATTTTTTTTAAAATATAAATATTAGCTTATGATGTGTAATTATTGGTAATATAATATACATATTATAATAATAACTCTATGGATATATTAGTGTGGTATTCTATAATAGTATAATACTATAAATGTTGTCAAAGATAGAAACAAATATTACCATAAAATTAAAAATACGATTTTACGAAACTTTAAACTCGATTTACTCAGAATATTGAATTTAATTTATTTTGAATCTTAGAAATTGTTCAGCCCTCTCAATAATTATCTAAACTTGATGAATTTTCCACAGTATCTTCATTATTGTATGTATAATAAAATGTGCTTAAAAGAAATGTAATAGACATAGTATAACATATACAAAAGTATAACAATTAAAAAAAAAATGTAATTTAGCATCATATTTTGTCTTAAAAAATTTCGGGTTTTCAATGAACCATTTTTTTTTAAATAAGCAAGGTTTATTAAAATTATATTGGTTAACAATATGCAATTTACATAATTGAAATCGGATCAAAACCCTAAGTGCTGAAAATATTTTCAAATTGTTTTAAATATATTAAAAAAAATATCTCATATCTTAATACATTGTATACATAAAAGGCCGCGAATCACCTTAGCTACACATATACGTATATGCTCATACATATTAGCAATACCGTAGGCCGGCCGGCCGCGCGTAGAAACCATTCGCGTACACACGCTAATAATGTAGCAGAAAGTCATTGATTGCTGGTCGCTGTTTACCCGGGGCTACACGGCATGTCCTAATCACGAACTACTGTAAGCGTATACGTCACGTGTGTGTGTGTGTCACAGAGTCACGTGACTATGTCGGCTGCAACCACGTGGTCGGCTAGGCGCGCTTATCACGTGCGCGTGTATAGTATATCAACTGATGGCTATACTGTAATAAGTAAATGGTTTTCTGCAGTAAAATAAAGGGTATTTAAGGTGTGCTTATAATAGAACCCTTTTGATGGTTTTATGCAGTCACTTTTTTAGAATACCATATTAAGGGTTTTCTGTTATCGGATTTAAGAATACCATTTAGAGGTTTTCCATAGTAGAAATTAAAAATACTATTTGTGTTTTCCACAGTAGAAATTTAGAATACCATGTTGAGGGTTTTATACAGTCGGTTTCACAGAATATCATATACATGTATATTGTTTTTAAATAAATATTTATTTTAAATACCCTTTCGATGGTTTTCTGCAGTAAATATCAGTATATAAAACCATCATTGTTAACAGTGCACGCGGCGACAACGATTGTAATTAGCGTTACCGTGCTGTATGGTTTTGTAGCAGGAAAGTTATTCGGTGGATCACGTCTGATTGTCAGAGTGTCGTATAGATGCAATGTTAGGCCGTATATTCGTGTACTACTTATATTACGCATACAAACATGCGTACATACATGTATATATTCAATTTGAGATTCTACACAAATCATACACTAAATGAAGCTATTTAGGATATATGAATATATAATTTTTTTTATTATTATAAAAAAAAAGAAAAATCTTCTAATAAATAACTATTATTATCATTTATATAAGTTATTTATAATATTTGTATGTGATTAAACGTTGTTAAATTAGAAATATATATATATATATATATATATGATGATGATGATGATGATGATGATGATGATATACGTTTTATTAGGCACTAACATAGGATATATATATTTGATTTAAACTAATTTATTTTAAAGACTCGTTGTTCCAGATCAATCAAGCGTATAACGTAAAATAAACGAAAATAAAATAATTAATAATAACGAACAATAGGAATACAGAAAGTACTCAACATTAATATAAGATTATAAATAGTGATATAAATAGTAATACAAATAGTGATCAGGGAAATGCAGTGGTGAATAGATACGTTTTTAATAGAGATTTAAATGAGTTGGTTGATTGAGTAGAGCGTAGTTTATGTGGTAGTTTATTCCATAAATAAGGGGCCGATATATGATATTCAAGAATATTAGTGGTATGGAGATTACGTTTAGAGGGTAGATGTAGAATATAAGAAGTAGTAGAACGGAGAGAGATAGTATGAGTGGATATAGAGATTAAGGAAGATAGATATTCAGGTATGTTGTGGTGAAGATTGAATTAGTAAAAGAGAAACAGTTTAAATATTATTCTAAATTTAATTGGTAGCCAATGCAATCTCTTTAAATATGGATAAATATGTATTTGAGAAAATATATCAATTTTAAAAAGTGATTACTAACGCATTTTGTAGAATTTTGTAATTTTTTAATTTGATAGTCAAGTAAGAAGAAAAGGAGAATATTGCAGTAATAAAAAAGCGGAAATATAAAAGATGAAGCGAGAGTTATAGATACACTTAGGGAGATGGAATTACGGATTAGACGTAAAGAATGAAGATGAAAGTTTATAGAGCGATAAGATTTGAGATGTGGCTATGAAAAAATAGAGAACTGTCGAAATAAACACCAACATATTTAACATTATCAGAATATAAGATATTATGATTGTTAACCATGATAAAAGATGGGACTGTTAATTATCGTTTGTGAGAAGGGAGGTGAACAAATATGGTTTCTGTGTTATTGTGATTCAGTGATAGAGAGTTATTTGAAAGCCAATAATATATAGATTTAATATAGTTAGACATAATATTTGGAGCTAAATATATATCAGAATTTCATTTTACGTTAAGTTATATATCTGCGTATGAGTGGACTGATATAGGTACATTTTGAAATTATATTAAAAATAGGAAGTAGATAAATATTAAAAAGTATCGGTCCTAATACATAGCCTTGGGGGACTATGTAACGTATATTTCTATTAATTTTGCCCATTGATAAGAATAGAAGAAGGAAGGTCAGAAATGTATGACGTAAATCATTTAAGTACATTACCTGCGATACCAATATTAGCCAATTGTGCTATAAGAATACTATGATAAATTGTATCAAACGCTGTGTTTAGATCAAGTAGAACAAGAATTGTTCCATATGTCCTATTATTAAGTATACATCATATATATTTGGTGTTACCATGATTATTGCTGTTTCAGTATATTTGTTTGGTACAAAAGTACTTTGGAAAATGCAAAGTATATTATTAGTATACAGGAAAGAATAGAGTTATTTTGAAACGATCTTTCTAAGGTTTCAGAAAGTATTGAGAGATTGGAAATAGGTCTATAGTTATTAAATGATGAGGGGTCAATAGAAGGTTTTTTAGTAATATGAATGATAAGAGAATGTTTGAAAATGAGGTGTACAGTACCAGAAGTAAGTGATTCATGGATGATATGACCTATTTTTGATATTATATGAGGAGCTGTATCATTTAGTAATTTTAAAGGAATTGGATCAAGAGAATAAGAGCTGCGAGTATTTTTAAGTAAACAAATTAGTTTATCATTAGAAGGTAGACAAAAGGAAGTGAGTGTATTAGTAGTAGATGACAAGATATATATAGATATGGGTTTGGGTAATTATGAAATAATGTTGGTGATTTTGTCATTAAAAAAGAAATCAAATAAAGTAGGTAAGTCATCATCAGTAAAGTTAGGGTATGAGGATTTGTGTCTTCTAACAAGTATGCTATTTGCTAAATTAAAAAGTAACTTACTATTATATAGTATATATATGCAACATATGTTGCATAGAAATAAACTTGGCATAAGTAAACATAGCTTTAGAGTTAATAAGATTAAGATGTTTATTTAAAAAATGTTATATGTAATTAGTGATGATGATGATTTTTCTTTTTTTCTATTTAGATTCAATCATGCGTAGACATCGTTTTTGACGTGAAAGATCAATAGTGTACCATGATGTATTAAGGCGTGAAATAGTATTTTTATTAATTACATGTGTGTGTACACTATAGAGTAGAGAATTATGAAGAGATTGAGCAGATATATATATATATATATAATTGTATATATATATATATATATATATATATATGTTATATATATATAAATATATGTTATATATATAAATATGCTTATTAAATTATCTATAATACCGTATATAATCGTTTACAACATATGTATTAATAATGAATGCAGTAGACATGCGCATTAAGAACACAGTTCGTATTGCATTCATTATATGTATATAATCGTTTACAACATATGTATTAATAATGAATGCAGTAGACATGCGCATTAAGAACACAGTTCGTATTGCATTCATTATATTATACACAGAATAATGACAAACTTGTGTTAACTCTAGATAATACTGTATCCCGCTACCCCATTCACTGCTGTATAAGAAATAATATATAACTAACATAATTCTTCGACTAAAAAAACTATTCTACAATCATCACCGATCTAAGAACTCGAATTACCTGGTCAAAATGCCTCAACGAAGATGGCCATCAACTTAAATCACTATTAATTCCGTATACGGAATATATTGCTATTTACTTACTAAACAACACGTCTACCTGTACCGATTATGTCCACACTTCACTGCCTACCACCTATAGGTGTGTATACACACTACACTGTTCTAAGTTAAACATCCGTAGAAAACCTTAGAAAACGACTATATTTTATTTGCACAATTGTGGGTTAAACCACCTCTGAACTCTTAAGCATCCTCTACAACTTAACATAACATACCTCCGTATGCCTTCAAATAAAAATGTAATAACTATCTCCATCTAAATTGTTGTAGGTTTTCTTAATCACTCCATTGACTTAAAAACTGTAATAATTAATAAATTATACACTATAGCGTGTATATAAACAATATATCTATCTATCAAACTATATGAAACGTTATTTTTGTAAAATATATCGCACATCGTGTAAACGATTAAGTGTTTGATTATCAATATGATATAATTACAATAATAAGTTACACAACGTAATAACGATGTTATAGTATACTTAATAATTAAAAAGCCTCGTAAATGTTATTTACTTTTAAGTAATTCGTTTAGAAATTTAAGTAATTCGCACGTGATTGGTATGATGCCATAACTTTAAGGACATCATCCGGAGGACATACTTGTGTAGCGCTAGCATCCCATCAGTTGCGATGATAGACGAATGCTCGAGATTATATATATACTATATGTATATAATGCGTTATTATTTCGGAACATCAAAGATTATAGATATATGGGTATCCAGAATCTACAGGTCAGATTATGTTACGAATACGATTACGAATATACATGAATATACGAGATAAATATACCGTATAGTATATATGAATATACATGAATATACGAGATAAATACAAGGACGAAACATAGATCGTATGACGTGATATGAGTGCGAAGGACGTACTATGGACATGCGATTCGAAGGACAAACTATGGACACGATACGGAGTGAAGTACGCGCCAACCTTGAGGTACAGTTGGTAGATGTCGTACACCAGGATAGAGGTGACGGCGATGACCTCCGCTGACCCCGTAGAGGTTACCGCCATCAGTATCATGATGAGGATTAATACCTCGCCGGTGTTTCCCATAAGTCTCTGAGCTACAATCGGCGGAACTAGACCTGGGTCACGTGTGTAGTAGGTGTGTCACGTGATTAATATCGTGTATCACGTGTTTAATAACGTGTATCACGTGTTTAATATCGCATGTATATTGCTATTTTTATCGTTATTGTTATTTCGGTGGAGTTATTGCATCCCATCTAGGAACTTAGATTAAGTTTTTATTTATAACCTTAAATCTTATTGTAAGGGTATCCTTAGTATAAGCTAAACATAGCTTATGGGTATCCCTCCGATTATTATAGCCAATATTCGGTAAATAAATGCATTCATTCATTCATTCATAACCAAATGGCTCTTATGTTAATACTCGTATGGTATTCAGGTTATTAACGAGTGACGACCATTTATACACACACAATTATATAAGATAGCTTCTAAATAGTATTTTAGGACATATTTTATTGTCGCGGGGGACGCCTTCTTATAAAGTTATATACCTGTCGGAAGGAACCCTTGACACGTGTCATACGTCCTACTATCAGTGTGTAGCAGGCAGTAACACAGTAGTGCATTGGTAATAGTGCTATATATAGCTGACGTGTTAGTTTGTTAATCTGACGGTCACGTATATATGTATATAAGTTTTTAATTATTCTGATTTTAAATCACTCTCATCCAAATCACCAATCCAGTCCACATTCTTGCGCGTAAGACGATAAGATCATTACCGAGGTCTGGTCACATGACCTTATAACTATCACGTGACACGGTATCACTATCACATGACCTACCTTGATCCACTAGTTCATCGGTAAGTAGAGGTCTTCCTTCGGCCGTACTGAGACTTATGTAGGCCAGCGATATCGTAGTGGCGAACGTGAAGGGAACGGCGAACCTACGCATGCGTCCGACGTGGGGTTACGTAATAGTGGGCGTGGTTACGTAATATTGTACGTGGTTTCTTAATAGTGGGCGTGGTTATGTTATTGTAGGCGTGGTTGGTGGGTAATAGTGTTATTTAATAGTAGGAGCCATATAGAACGAAGTCACTTCGTTCTCTATGGTGGCAGCGTTAACAACATAGAGCTAAAGAGAGAGAAACTCTCTCTATAGCTATATGGTTAAAACGCACATTTGATCAATGAATGTGTGTTACGGAGTTAATGAAATAATATGTGCTGGTATGCTAGTAGTTTATATCGTAATGCACTGGGTAGGTAATATAATAGTAATAGTATATTAGTAATGGTATCAACATTGATGCATATAGTTAAGTTAATAGATATTGTATATAATGTATATATATATATATAAATATATAATATATTTCAAAACTAATCCAAATTAAATATCAAACATGAAACATAACCTCGTACCGCTTATCTCCACTTTACAACAAACACTCGCAAGTCTCACGTGACCTACTAACCATACTAATCCTCCAATGAGGAACCCGTACACCCCTTCCTTGGGTTTAGCCGCTACGCTACTCTGCCAGTACGATTGGTCCACGAACACAGTACCGAAGTTACCTGATTGCGTAATCGTTTGTTAGGTGTGACATCACGTGGTCGTGTTGTAGTTACGTCATAATTAGAATATGGATAATTCGACCTCGTTAAGATACGTCCTTAGTTCTATGACCAGCGACCAATAAGCACGGAAACAAGTCACCACGTAAAATTGATGAACATTTTATTAATTGTATATATATATAATATTGAGAGTTTTGTAAGTAAAATAAATACATTTTTTAAAAGGTAAGATTATTTATTTTATTTGTGTATATGTTTATATAGGTATTATATTATGCAGTTATACACTTTATATAGAGAACAAGCATATGTAAATAAAATGTGTATATAAATTGTAGTATTTCATTTATTATCATAGTTATATATATATTATATTCTATATATTTTATATTAATAACTTTAATTTATTTTAAAACTTATGTTTATATTTAATTATACCAAGAGCTTTACACATAGATTATACTCTCAAAATATAATAACAAAAATTGATTTTATAAGTGAGTCATAAAATGCACTTCCAACTGCACTAATTGTAATAGTCATACAAATAGATATTTTTTATTATATACAATAAAAACTACGAAGACAATGATTTTCTATATATATATATATATATATATATATATACATATATAGTTATAACTATAATTATTAAAAATCAATGTCATCATATTTATATATTTTTATATATTTTAATATATATAGGTACATTTATTAACATTATAATGTTAAGGTTATTCAATGAATACCAATAATAGATGTAATAATAGATGTGTTTACATGTGGAATATATTCAATCAATATTACGTCATCAATTGATTATTACGTATAGATTACATTATAATATAATTACAATTATAAATTGAAGTAATATATCCGTTATTCGTGTATTGTATGTAAGTGCTATGATATATCATACATTGTGTAGAGTATATATATACTGTATATCCATAGATATACATCACTCTAGTTATATAAATGATGCATACATCTAAAGCATCGATACAGTCTCAGTTAACTAAAGTCTCAACTCGACTCGGGCTCGTTTGTCTAGAGTCTCGGCTCGAGCTCATTTTTTATGAAAATTAAAGTATCGGCTCGGCATCAATAACCAAAAGTCTCAGCTCGGCATTAAAAGGCTCGGCATTATTTACATCATCAGTGTATATACAGGCAACAATATGAGTCGATAATCGCGAATATGCACGAATTATATTCGCTGTGTTTATGTATCAAGCACGTAAGATATTTGAAAATATTCTCAAATGCGGTTTTTAGAGCGATTATCGCACGTGTGGCCCTAAATTAACCAGGGATATTACGTAATTGTAATAGAGTATAGTATATGACGTAATAGTGTGAACTTACCTACGAGGTTTATGACCCCGAACATGAGTCCGGAATCGGAGTGCAAGGTCAGATAACTTCTTCCGAGGTTACCTTCGGGACCGACGGCGCAGGATATATACTTGTAGATCTGATCAACCGAACCTGCCAATCAAACTCTGTGTCACTGTGTCGCTCACGTATTGTACGTATGTGTATATGTATATATTATATACGTGTGTGTGTGTATGTATGTATGTGATGGGTATTTGTGTATGTGTGTTTGTATGTGTATACCGTATTTAGGAAACACGATGAACCCTATAGGTATGTATGTACAATATAACGAGCGATTTAATTGATGTTAAATCAATTGAAATATTCCAATACGATAACTACAAACGTGTATACAGTATATATATATATATAGGTATAATACATATATGGGCATTCCCTGAACGTCTATGTCTGTCGTGTAATGTACTACCGGTATATCAGTACTCTTCGAAGTATGTCACTACTTGATTAGTCACTACTTGATTAGTCACTACTTGATTAGTCACTACTTGATTAGTCATTACTTGATTAGTCACTACTTTAGTAAATGATTTGTATCGGGACGTATTCGTACGAACACATCCAATTCATTCCCCAAATAATGTATGTACATATATTTAATTTTATTTTAATTATATACGCTATAATTAAAAGTTTAAAAATATAAAGTCATAATATTCTTATTTCTTTGCTTGAGATAATAATTATTAATGTTACAGCATGCTGTAGCACTTAAATGCTTATACTCGCATATTTTACATAGGTATTCTTTAGTTAGAATATGTGATTTCTTCTGACTACATCCTTTATTATATGATGTATCCCTGACTATTTCCTTGACCACTAATACTTTCAATATATATCCTACTTATATATGAAATTGTTACCCATTTCCCAATAATCCCCATGTTCATTTCCTCAATTTTTAATTAATAGCCATCATGTTATTCTTCCCTCCATGTTAAACCTCGGAATATCCTGACATTTCCTATACCACCATACCTATATAATACCTTAAATAACTAAATTTATATATGTTGTTGTTATCCCATGTTTACATTATTTTCTTTAAAGAACTTATATTTTTATTATAATATTGTTCAGTTATATATTATTGTTATTGTATGAGATCGTTCATTTGCGTTATACACTGTGAGAATTATTCATCTCTTTATGTGTGTGCCTTTAGTTGTGTATCATCATCAGCATCATCATCTTATTAATATTAGCATCGAATATATCATCATAATGAATTCATTATATTTATATATCATCATAATTAATATATAAATTAATATAATTAACATAATTAATACATATTTAATTTCCGTTTATTGCTATGTATTCTATTGTGTGTGTATATCACGTGATCAGTATGATCAGGTTTCGTCGTGATCTAATGATATCATGTGATATAATGATATCATGTATTAATTACGATGTCTTGTTACCAATCACTGATGACGTAATCAGTGTAATTAACAGTACAGCCGTGTGTACGTCCTAATATTTAGTATATGTCCGTTTATGTATATAGACATATAGATATATGTATATATATATATATATATATATATATATATATATATCTAGACAACATATATTTAGTGGACGATTTGCATCTTTTAAAGAGATACTGTTTAATAAGAACGTATTGTAATGTATTATGAATCAACGTTAGTTATATTATATGTAATGCTATGTAATATATATATATTCATATTAGATATAATATTAATACGATGATGTATAATAGCAACATGTGTGTAGAATACTTACCTATGGGGTTATCCGGGTCATCTGAACTGTGGTAAACCTGCGTATGTGTGAACATCATCGTCAATGTTATGAAATATATTACCAATATATTGTGTATATATGAAAATAAGTTCAGCGGTAAATATTAATAGTTTCATTATCTTATATATATATAGGATATATGTTGCATGTTATCATTCTTATACGGATTATTAACTTCGTATAACTAATATATTAACCTAAGTAATACATGGGGAAGTTAACGCAATATATATCTTACATGTAACATAGCGTATACGCTATACGATATACCGCATTATTAAATACGAAATATATATATATATATATATATATATATATATATATATATATATATATATATATATATATATATATAGTATACAATATGGTATGCACTATATTCCTTATACTACATTATCATTAGTGTGGTATTGGTTTCTATTCGAGTAGCAGTAGTCCTGTGATATAACGGTATCCGGTACCGCTTAAGGTCGCTCGCGAGCAATGTACGCCGTAAACTGTATAAGGTGTACGAGCAACAGTCGTATATGTGGTATAGTGGCATTGGGGTTAACGCAGAGGTCATACGGAGTTAATACTGTGTTAACCTTTGCACCTTGGTGTATAATGTTCAAATATCAATTAGATCTCGTACGCAATAATTTAAAAGTAATTGTTGCATTTATTAATATAATTATACCAAACTCAATAGATAAAGGCTACATAGTCTATAGGATATATAGAATAGGCGTATTATCACTCGGCTTTGTATTTGTTCGCGAGTGGTCTATTTGTAATCGTGTATGTCCTTCTCTATGTCACGAAACTCATTATGTACTATAATATATACGTACCAGCGTGTAATTGTCACATGATGTAACATGATGTACACATGAAACAAGAGGCGCCCCAATCAGGGATATGATGCGGGCAAGTGAAAAATAAATTTCCAAAAAGTAAAAATAAGAATTATAAACATCCGGGATTTAAAAAAAATAACAAATATTGTGAATTCATTTTAGATGCTTACTATATGTATATTATACTATATGTATAGCACAGTATTAAACCACCGCACGACTCGCCCGTGTCCCCTATGCTGTACCTTAGCTAGGAACATCATCATGATCATGTAGATGATGGCGGTGTTGAAGTAGGACACGTAGAACGTTGCGCCCAGGCCTCCTATGAACGTATAGGTGCCTATTACGGTGGCCACGAGGGTGGTGGCCAGCTCCACGCTTAGACCGCGTACTAGGTTAGTCATGACGGCGGCTCCACCTGGCGGACGACGAGGGAGGGGGAGGAGTTAACGACACGTGACCGAGGTGATAGTTGCACGTGACGTGGGCGTGGTTACGAGTTCGTGGAAACGTACGAGCGATGCATCCGACCCGCGGTAAATGTGTTATTATAGCTATATATAGCTTAGTATTATATGTATTCCTATAACGTATATGCTATTTTATAAAATGAGTCAGCGTGATAAATTGTTATCATATTATACTCTTTTTATTATACATTTTAATTATACTCTTTTTGTATTCAACGTAGTAACCCTTTGCGTCCGAGCTGTTTATTTATGTTGAGCAAATTTTATGATACTGCTACATATCATGTATTAGTCTATAGACTAATGAAATGTATTTTATTATTTAAAAGAATCAACATTATAAGGGACATTTTTATTTATGGTAAGATTTAAAAAATAATATATCAAATCTTATTTTTAAAGTTAATTGGTATAATATAACCTAATATGAGGTTTTTTTAGAAATAAAATTAATCATATAATATAATAAATTATATTAATTAAAATTGAAAAATTAATATCATTTGTGTTATATAATAAATGCATTTTAATATATGAAATAGCTTGAATATGTTATTGTTTATAGTAACTAATGTAATATCATTGTAATAAATAGTTCTGGCAATAAACATAATTTTATATTAATAACAAATTTCAAATTTGATAAAATATTAGATAAATATTACCATTAATTATTTATGTATTAACTTTTTAACGAAAAATAATGTATGGCTATTTTTTTCTTAATTATATAAGACCTTCGTAGTAATATTAAAAGTGGCGGAAGTATATATATATATATAAATATATATATATATATATATACTACGTATATATATATACGTAGTCTACGTATAACGTATATAATAACGTATACGTTACAATATAATGTATACCGATAGTACAGAATTATAGTATTCATATTTATTTTTAATTTAAATCTAATAATATAAATAATATGTTATATTATTTGTGCGATTATGTAATACTTGTAAATTATTTAATATTGAATCAATATATATACTTTCTTCAGTTTTGTGTTAGTTTATATATTGTTACCGCTTTATAAGACTAAATTAATATACAAAATATTGGAATTATATAAATTAATTATTGATTATTATATTTTGAATAATTAATTAATTACTATTTTTCCAGATAAACTATATTAATTACTAAACCAATAAATTATAACTTGTAGTAGAACATTTTTTATATGTATAACCACATGTAATTTTAAAATCCTCGGTTGCAAAGGGTAATATACATTTAAATAATAAATAAATATACTTGTAATTATCTTCAAGATAGTACCCGAGTCCCCTGGTAATATATTACACACGTTTACCATAGCAATGATTGTCAGCATCTATCGAGTATTCCTATAGACGTATATAATATATACTATATATAGGTGTAGTTTATATATTAAATATTAATGAATTTCGTCGAATTATGCGGAGTTTAATTTATAAATTATATACCTATTATAATTATTCATGCACTTCGTAATATAATATTAAAATATATATTGTATATAATCCATATTATAGCATATATATATATATATATATATATATATATATATATATAATTTGATAATGTACATTACATAATATAATTACATCGCCAATTATTATAATACATTCATAGTAATACGATATGGAATACCATTGATGTAAGTTTCCATCACATAACAATGCTATATTACAGTATATATATATATATATATATATATATATATATATATATATATATATAGATATACTGTTATATACATCTATTGTGTATATATGAAAGTTGTACATCTTAATTATAATATAATACATATACATATTATTTATATATATATATATATATATATATATATATTATCGCAAAGATCATAATTTAGTAATATTATTATAAATAGACCGAATTATTGATCATTTACTTAAATATATAGTAATTAGTACACTATTTATATAACTTGATTAGATGCCATTATTATATGATATGCAATATAAATATGTATATATGCATATGTCAATACATATATAAATACTATTTTATATTGAATTTATAAATATATTTATAATCTATAGAAAATATGATCTATAGATATACTAAATATAATTGAGTAATTGGAATTCTAAAACCAAAAATCAATATTAATTTTGTGTATAAATGTGTATAGTACACAAATAAGAGAATTATGAAAAATCTATAAATATAGATTTTTGTTAAATATATATATATATATAGTTAACATTTTTCATTATAATTATTATATTAATGGAAATCAATATTAGTTTTGCATACATTTATGAAGGATAACAAATAACCGATTTATGAAAAATCGATATTTCTATAATTATTATGATACTAATGGAAATGTTGTTAATATGTTTAATACACATTCGTGTTTATCAAACTTAACAGATTGTATAGATATATGTTATGTATTGTATTAATATATTAATATATAAATAAGTGTATATTTTCTATATTTAAATTTTCCAAATACTAAAATAAATACATTTCATTAACTATATATATATAACTAACGATACTATATAATAGAATATATCTATTAATACATCTAACCGCCTACATGTATGATTACGCCTATCTACGCCTATATCTATGATTACGTCATTCTGTTACGCGATAGGTATTATAATATATTATTTGTGATACTTAATAGTTAAGAATATTACTGAAAATAATAGTTAAATAGTTGTACATATATGCGTGAGTATTAATTTATAATATTAGTATAGTATATATATATACTATTATCTTATATACGATATATTATATAATATATATCTATATATTATTGTATGTATTGATATTATTTATTTAGACTTTAATTACCTTCAAATAACATGAATGTTTACACACATAATATTACACAAATAAGCACACGTATAAACAAATATGTAATTATATATATATATATATATATATATAATGAAATACATAGTACGCATAAAGAGAACTACAATATACGAGGTGATAGTAACACGACTACGTGTATACATGTGTATGTAGCGTCTATGTTTAGTTACAGGGTCACCTAATACGTGCAGATACGTGAACACTGCTAACTGATACGATACTGAGGTATCGACTACTGTTGTATGTAATCTGCAATTATCCTAGACGTGAAGGAAGTGGGGGGAGGACATAACGGCCCGATATTAGTAATACTAGGGACGCTGCAACAGGAGGGACGGGGGGATATGCCCCCCCCCACTTTAACATCTAGGGGGAACTACAATGTATTGGTCCCCCCAAACTTTTACCACAAAACTTATTTTGATTGGTTGGCCCCCTTAATTAATAATTGCTCCAGCGCCCCCACTAATACTACAATAGATTGAAGGTGGGTAGGATAACTAGGTCGTATATAAGTAGTATATATTATATATATTTAGTTGAGGATGGCTATATTTAATTAAATTATGAATGTATGCTAGATTTAAATATAGTTATTTTTCGAATGCATAAAAGGTAGAAGAATACAATCAACTACATTGACAAAGTCACGTGATATATCATTGATGATGCATCCATAATGACTAATTCACCGATTGGTTAGTTAGGTTAGCTAGTTAGTACATATATTATTTATATATTTCGAAGGAACACGACTATTCCGATGTGAGCCTATATGGGGAAAATAACCTAATACGAACACTTTAACAATAAATGGTCTTAGCATTTTATGACTCAATATTTTATTCAAAAATTACAATATATTAATATTATATGATTATAGATATTATTGTGATTTAAAAATTGTATTTGATCTTTAATTCCATATATAACGTAGGTGTCCGTATTCGGTCCCATATCCGAATATTGACACTCTATGATATAATACGGACACCCTATATACCACTATATAAACTATATATTATTGATAAACCAATCTGATAAATTATAATTTCATTATTTATAATTAATTTTATAAATAATTTAATATAATTTAATTAGTAATTAATTTATTTATTTTTATTATTTTATTAATTAATAATTAAAGTTAAGTATCTATATAATTATATTTTTAGATTTAGATTCATTGGAGATATTGATATTATAACGCACGCGATTTTTATTAAAATCAGAATAGTTCACATGCTGCGCGCTGATTGGTTATAGTGTGTCCGTATTAGGGACTTATATGACCTCTAGATATATGCTTATAACTTAATTAATATATGTTAAAAAATATTGAAATTATATATATATATATATAATTTTTAGAATGCTTTAGTTTTTAATAATATATTGTTTTATACATTTGTACATTCGATACATTTGTATATTTTTGAGAAGGTTTTAAGGTGAATTTTATTTTCATAAATTGAAAAACGTAACCAAAAAATCAGTTTATTGGATATATCAGCACTATTTTTAATAATTAAAAAATACTTATTGAGACTATTTAATAAATATGAATATTTTATTCATAAATTTTGTTTGTAAGATTTATGGTTTCTGAGATACCGAGAGTGTCCATATTTGGTTACTCTCCTTATTCAGTTACTTTCCCCTATTAGTTTTTGTCAAATTAAGTAAACTAAACGAATGGATTAATTATTAGCTTATGTGACGTACAAAAGGAAATTAAAGTATTAAAAAGTAAATAAGTTCAAAATATTTCAGACGATGAATAGTAACCTATCAATATTATATAATAAATGTAATAATGTAGGTCTGAGATCACAAACGGAGAGTTAAGTTATGAGTTAATATTATTAATAAGAAGATAAGGAAGTATGTTGTATCTGATAGGTAACGTACATAATTATAATTGACAATAGTGGAAATCATATAGGGGTTCATGATGGTTTAGTCACTAAAATGTAGGTATACCTATAGGTATTACGTGCAAAATATATAGAGTATCGCTAAAACAACATTAGTAATAATAATTTCTGTGTAAATATATTCGAATTAGGGCTATATTTTAGATCTTATGCATGCCAGTTGTATATTACAATCACATTTAGTTAAGATATTTACATGTAGGGGAGAGCGGGGCAGGTTGAGCCGGTTTTTATAAAAACACATGTATCTCATAATGTTATGAATATATTTTAATAAAATAAAGTGCATAATATATATATATAGTTTATGATCAATTAAAAACATTCATAAATCAGTGTAATTATAAATAATTAATTATATAATTACATATTAATTTTTTTTAATTTGGCTCAACATGCCCCGTCTACTGGGGCAGGTTGAGCCAGGTAGAAAAAATGCAAAATTAAAGATATATTTAACAAATAAACATAGTTAAAGTTATTTATTTATATTTATTAGTTATTTAACAAGTATATGCACCAATATTAATATCAAAACAAATGAAACTTTTAAGGCTAGATGTTATATTAGGAGAGAGGTTAGATTCTCTATGTTTTAATCCAGCATATCAACCAATTATTTAATTATTTAAAATAATTACTCAATTATATATTTAATTAATTAGATTATTATTATTATTTAATTAAGTCATTAATTAATTAAATTAATTAATACATAAATATGTTTAATGATAAACGGGGCATATTGACCCTATGGTCAACCTGCCCCGTTTTTCTATGGTCAACCTGCCCCATATCACTAGTATATATAAAAGTAATATAATTAATTTATGAGTGATCATTTTTGAATTATTTATTTTATAATATATAGTATATTAAATATACTTTATTTATATATCATTAATACTGCTATGTTATTACAAAATATATAATAATATCAACGTTAAACTTACTGTCCCACTAACGAGATTTTCATAAAATATTAATAATTAAATAATATTTTAATTATTTAAAATAAATAATTTTTGAGTTGTTATACTAATGCTAAATATAATTGTGTATACATGTATTAAAAATTGCATTAAGATATTTATTAATAGCAGAAATAATTGAGATGGCTCAACCTGCCCCTATGGTCAACCTGCCCCGCTCTCCCCTACTACCTAATGATATTCAATAACCTTGTAGATGTACAAAATAAATAAATTATGTTTGGATAAATTATAATAAATAGGCGATGTTATCAATGTATACAATATATTGATTAATACTATGATAATTAAACTATTGATATAAAGCCGTGTGTAATCAAATATACCAATAATAATAATAATAATAATAATAATAATAATAATAATAATAATAATAATAATAATAATAATAATAATAATAATAATAATAATAATAATAATAATAATAATAATAATAATAATAATAATAATAATAATAATAATAATAATAATAATAATAATAATAATAATAATAATAATAATAATAATAATAATAATAATAATAATAATAATAATAATAATAATAATAATAATAATAATAATAATAATAATAATAATAATAATAATAATAATAATAATAATAATAATAATAATAATAATAATAATAATAATAATAATAATAATAATAATAATTTATTTTTCATTGATTCATCTCAGAGTTGCAACGCATAGCAACCAAATTAAAAGTCGCATACATTTAACGCGTTATTTCTACAAATTAAAAAAAAATTAAATTTCTTTAAAACTAATTAATTTCGACATACATTCGGATAACTTGTTCTCTATATTATACGGAATTACATTCGATATTTACGTAGTCATTACATTAAAGGATAATGTTTTAAAATCGATTTCGAAAATAAGAAAATTGAAACATCGCAACGCTAATTTATTTAGTAAACAAGAAAAATCGAATTCGGCAATTGTTCAATTTAAAATCATAGGGAAACAGTTTGTTAAAAATATATATAATTTCTAAACTATATAATTGTAATATATTTATTACATTAAAAATGGATTGTATTACATGTAATTTAGAAATTAATAACGAAAATTATATATCATGTTCATGTGGTAATAAATACCATTATAAATGCTTATATAAAGCAAAAATAATGAAAACAAATTGGTCTAATAAATCACCACCAAAATATGCTATTCAGTTATTTAGATCACCAAATTTTACATTTAAATGTAATACATGTATAAATAATAATAATGATAATACACCAATAAATCAACCTAGTTTAAATAACTCATTACCATCGTCTACTATTATTGATAATAGTAATATTAATACTTTAATAAATAGCACGGAAAAAAAATTAAATATGTTACTATCAAAAATCACTGAAATAAGTGATATGATTGTTGTTAAAAAATCATACGCTAATGTAACCGCTAATGTAACTTCTACTGTAACAAATTCTGATACCTTTACTGACAATTTGGTAAAATCAGTAAATATTATTAAAAATAATATAGATAGCAATAATGAAATAATTATTCACAATATAAATATTCCTAATAATGATAAAACTAATTTCTTTAAATACTTAGTAAATATTATTTGTAAAACAGTAAATATTAATAAATCGTGTGTATTATCAATAGTTCAATTATCATTTAATAAATTAAAATTAATTTTAGATAATGTGGTCTCAAAAAAAATTATTTTATCAAATGTTAACCGATTATGTAAATTACGAGATCTACAAAATTCATTCATTAGAACATCTCTAGATGAAATATCACTAGAACGACATCAGATATTATACCATGTAGTTAAAAATAAATTAATTAAAATTAAACAAATTATCAAATGTATTTATAATTCTAGAAGTAGTTCCTATGAACTAAGATATATTATAAATAATAAAATTGACTGGAATATGTCAATTGGTGAAGATAATTTTAGTGTATGGAAATTGTCATATATTACTTATAAAAATTCCATTATTAATAAAAATAAAAATAAAAATACAGGTTCTAGATGACTAACCGGCAATAAAGATGAAAATATTAAAAATAACAATTTAAATATATATTACGCTAATGCTCGTAGTATTAGAAATAAAATGAATTTTTTGGAATTTTTACTTTCATCTAATAAATATGACATTATATGTTTAGTTGAAACATTCTTAACGGTAGATGATAGAGATTCTCTATATTTAATCGGTGGAAAAAATTATACACTATTTAGATACGATAAATTAATTCATAGAGGAGGTGTTGCGATATTTTGTAAATCTAGTTTATGTCCTGTAAGAAATTTTATTTCACACATAGATGTTCAATATATACATTTAAAAATTAATTCAAAAATTCCATTTAATATTATATGTGTCTATAGACCTCCAAATTGTAATGATGTTTCTCATGAACATATATGTAAATTATTTGATATAACCCAACAAAATTATAATTCATCTATAATTATAGGAGATTTTAATTTACCAAATTTTAATTGGAAAGAATATACATTTCCTAGTTACCCAAAAAGTTATGCATTACTTTACGATTCGATTATTAAAAATTCATTTTCACAATTAATAAATAAGCCAACTCGTAATAATAATATAATTGATTTACTTTTTACTAATGAAAAACAATTACTATCTAATATAAATATTGGAGACTATTTCGGATTATACAAAAATATAAGTGACCACTATTCTGTTTCATTTAATGTAAATATTGAAAAATACCCATGTAAACAGATTTTAAAATCAAACAATTTTGATTTCAATAATGCTAATATAAAATTGATTAAATATCATCTTTCTAGATTTAATTGGGAATATCTAAATTCAAATGATTATAATATCGATCAAAAAGTAGAATATTTTAATAAGGTTCTAAATAAATTATTTATATCACATATTCCTAATATAAATAATACAATAAAACAGGTACTTCCGAAGAATATATTGAAATTGAAGAAGCAAGTAAAAAAATTATTTCGAAAATCTAAAACTAATTTACAATATAAATATAATTGGATAGAAGCAAAAAAAAAATTATCCAAGGAATTAGAATCTTTAAATTTTAAGAGAGAGATTAATGCAATTAATTCAAAAAATAAATTAAAGTTTTATAAATTTATGAAAAAAAGACAAAATTTAAAATCTGGAGTATCTCCTCTAATTGATATATCAAATAATAATATTTTATTTTCAGATCTCGACAAAGCAAATACGTTAAATTCATATTTTAGTTCAATTCAACAAAATGATAATGGAAATTTACCCGAATTTTATAACTTAACTAAACAAAAATTTGATAATATTGATTTAAATCTTGAAATAATTAAAATATTTTTAAATAGATTAAAAATTACACATACTTTCGGAACTGATGGGATACCATCTTCTATGTTAAAATTATTATCTAATGAATTATGTAGGCCTTTATATATTATTTTTAATTCATCTTTATTATCGGGTAATATACCGAAAATTTGGAAAAAATCTATAATCACACCAATTTTTAAAAAGGGTGAACCATCAAATTCAAATAACTATAGGCCTATTTCAATAACATGTGTAATGTGTAGAGTATTAGAACGTATTATTTCTAAACAATTAATTTTTTATTTAAAATCTAATAATTTATTAACAAAATATCAATATGGTTTTATAAGTGGAAAATCCACAGAATTACAATTAACAAAATGTTTAAAATTTTGGTATAATGAATTGAATAATAAAAAATGTGTAGATATAATATATATTGATTTTGCAAAAGCTTTTGATGTTGTTTCTCATGAAAAACTACTATTTAAATTAAAATCATACGGTATATCTAATAAAATA
>OZ025240.1:14975412-14977912 GCA_964019155.1 Osedax fenrisi
TTCATATCTTGTTTTTCTTTATTATTATTATTATTTTTTTTTTACCTAATAAACTATATATTATTATTATATAACGAAGTATATATGTATATATTACGTGTTTATACTGTGTTACAATTATGCATAATCGCGTCTTAATTAGTTATCGGTAAAGTATAGTATTTCAAGTATTATGTAATACCTAGATAAGATGATATTATTGATGTAACGCTATTATATATAATATATAGTTATATTTAGCAAACAATAACAATATGTATAAACACGTGATATATACACACATATGTATAGTGCTTATAAAATATAATTAAAAGTGATATCGAATCGAATCTAATATGTATCCTAATTAAATTAAATAAATTCAATGCAATTTACACATTGTATATATATCATATTATGTATCATGTTTAACAGTCATGTTAGTAATTATTTTCAAATAATTAAAATAAATGTAAATAACTTTTTAACATAATAAAAACTTAATTAAACTATAACCAAATAGAATTATAGAATTAAATTACTTTAATGAGTACAGATATTATCGTACTCACAAATAGTAGAAGTATATACCTATTAGAAGTCTAAACTTACATGAATTATCATATATACCATTATAATGGTTATAAGAAAAAAACTATAATTTTTTCATGAACAAATTAAATTGATATAATTTTTCTGTATATAACGTAAATGAGCCTAAATTGATATATTTTATATGTATATATATATATATATATATATATATATATATTTGTGTGTGTACATAAATAGACATATTCGCTAGATGGTGATTCTGAAATAAAGAAACGAAAACCAAACATAAACAAAAACCTCTCAATTGAAACTAATATATTATTCATGCATACTGGTAATGTATACATGTGAAGTATGCAACGAAGCGTGACTGATTATATCTAGTAAAACTAGCCTTCCTAGTATTCTAAGGTAAATATTTAATAAATAAAACAATTAATATACGCTCTACGTATTAATCTATATATTCGTGTATATTCGTGTTATTATCCTCTCTGCATTGCTTTAAAGTATTAAGCATCAGCGGTACATATCACATTAGTCATAATATCTCATAAATCCCTAATAGTGACTCATGAAATAACTAAGACTATGACTAACCAAGTATCAACATGGCGGTAACTATCAGCTTAGTCATAATATCGGATACAGCCCTAATAGTGACTCATGCATGACTAACCGAGCATCAGCATAGCTGTGACGATTACATTAGTCATCAGAGCGAAAGCACAGAACACCATGTGCGTCGACTTTCCGTAGCGGGCCCTGATCACTTGTAGGAATGTCTTAGCTCCAGGAGCCCTTATCTAATGGGGGGTGGGGTGGTGAGGGTGGGGGTTACTATTGCGTAATAGTTGTAGTCGTCGTCGTCGTAGAGTTCCGGTATAAACAATCGTCGTTAGCTGATAATAATGTCTGACAGGCAGGTCACGATAAGTTCACAATAACTTAGATATCTATATGGATTCACTCTCGTTTATTACGATTGCATAACATTATTATACGTATTAGTAATACAGCGACGTCTATAAAAGATACTATAGAGCCATCTCTATTTACGTTATTGTTACTTTATTTGGTGGACTCCTTTCATCCAATCCAGTAACTTTCAAGATGAAGTGTTTACTTATTATCAATTATCAATAATAAATATATATATATATATATATATATATATGTGTATGGACAGATAGCTAGAAAGAGACCTATACGTATCGACCTATTCTAACATACTAATCACACTACTGACGTTAATGAACCAACCTTTAGCTGTACGCTGAGCATAGCGAACAACAGGATCTGTATAGTGGCGCCGGCAGCATACCAGAACGGGCCGCTGAGACCGTACTGGTGGTGTGGGGGTGTGAGGGGGTGTGATGGGGTGTGAGGTGGTGTAAGGGGTGTTATGGGGTGTAAAGGGGTGTAAGGGGTGTACGGGGGTATATAGGTTAGGATATGTGGAGGGAATGGTAAGCGGCGTTGAGACCATACTGAGGGTGTGAGGGGGTGCGGGTGTGAGGGTGTAAGGGGGTGTAAGGGGGTGATTTAGGTTATGAGGTGTGGTGGTAATGATGAACGGCGCTGAGTGAGATTATCAATAGGGTGTGACGTAATTAATAGCGAAATAAGTAAGATAAATAGGCCGGAAGAATAGGAAGCAAATGTAAGATGGGAAGGTAATGATGATATCAGTGATATAATAGGATGAATATAATAACATATGGAAGATTAGTGATAGCATGAAGCTAGAGTGTAAGAAGATGGTTAAGGTGTATAATAAATAGGTTGAAATACAAATGTTGAAATAGACAACCTATAGGATACCCTTAGGATGTATGGCCAATATTAAATATAAGTGAATGTATATTACACGTAGTTATAATAACAGTCCTTTATATGTACCATGGTAGTGGCGTATGCACACGCGATACGGTGATAATGGAAATAGTGGAAGTAGTATTTTTAT
>OZ025240.1:14982912-14987912 GCA_964019155.1 Osedax fenrisi
GTTTAGTTTTGCCTTTAAAGTATACTTATCATAATGTATAATAACGAAATAATATATTGTATAAAAGTCTAATAATATCAATGTTTTAAAAAAAATTATATAAAATTAATAAAATATTGGATATTTATTTCCGTTATTTTTTATCCTGAAATTTTGTTATTTGTTATCTTGTTCCTGTTATTTTTTTTCTATATTTATATTAAGGGCATTTCTATAGACATTTTACGCCCACTTTATTTACACTTTATTTACACGCAATTTATATATTTATATACAAATAATATAATTATATTTATATTATCAAAGATTAAATAGCTGCTATATATAGCAGAGGTATACCTTTTATTAATATCGAATGGCTAGTATGTGTATTTAATATTGCAATAATATAAATTATATAGTTATATTTATAATTAATTAAATTAATCTGTATTTGTTCAGTAAGTATCTTGATAAATGAACATTTCAATACATAAGCGTGATATTAGTAAACTTCTGACATAATAATTAAGACTTATCGATATTAACAATAGATATGCAATCGTGTACAGCAATCATGTCAAGAATGTCGGCTGTGATTTTATAATAAATAATATACATCTACAATCATTGATGCGTAAGCAAATGCTTTGTATACAACCACATATTCACGGCTATGTTAGATAATAATTAATGACTATAGACATGTATTATTTATTATATTTACGAGTATATATCTATATGTATATATATATATACATATAATATGCGGTTGCCTGTGTAAGGTTTAACATGTGTTAACTATCATACATTATAGAAATAAAATTAAATAAAAAAGTAAAACATATAAAATGATTTATAGATATAAAATAAATTTTAAAAATCGTATATAAAATTAGTAATGAAATGTTCGGAAAATGTGTTTTTACATCCGTAAATAAACCTATAATTCCTATATTTGTAACCTTTAATGTATCACATATATGTTAATTGTAATTAATTATATTATTATATAATTAAGGTATTGATAATGCGGTCTACTATAGTATATATCACACATTACCATACTCAGGCTTATGTTAATGAATGCATACTGTATTGTAATGCAAGTCCGAGATAATACAGAATCCGAATATTCATATGTTATTACAAAGTAAAGTAATATTATAAAGTAAATGTATTGTTAATCTGTTCATATATATATATATATACGTATATTATAATAGTGATATATTGTGTAATACCACGCTATCCTATGCCACTGTAGCATAGATTTATAGTTTACCAAAATGTTACCGCAAAATACAAATCTAAACATTATACACACGATGAAATATATATAATAAATATCTTATAAATATTGCAGTATACTCTTGTCGATACAACCGATATGATTGATAATCCAACAAATATACTGCCATTGGAACCTATTTTTGTTACATGTGGCCTCCTCTATAACCATTGTATACTGTGTATATATATATATATATATATATATATATATATATATGTTTGTGTACAATTAAGACATAGAATCCCCGATACGTTTATAAACGAATGCGTTCCGATACCGCCAGGTGGACATACCGGTTACGTCACACTATATGTTACGTAATCACATACGTCACGTGATTTATAGCGCTGTCATCATCTTCGTATGGCTATGGTGGTTATAGCGGTGAAAAAATATAGTATATTATTTATATATATAAATATATATGTATATATGTATATATATATATATATATATATATATATAGCCCATGCTATCACCAGACTCTTATTCATTATATTATGTTCCTCCGGGAAGTGGTCAACACACTAAAGCCAGTAACCGGATGTCAGTAATGATGACTCATCGCTATAGCGGCCATAGGTAAGTGTGTTACGGCATGCTCAAGTACACGCGCAACTTATTATTAATAATAATAGAATTATCAAGTTAATATATATATATAATATGTTGGAGTGAAATTTGAAATAATTATGGCGATCTAGTTATAACTCGCGATAGTGATGTAACGTTATACGTGAATTAGTGACATTATTTAACTCCACATATATATTATATAATATACTTTTGTTATTTATTATTTTTGTTTCGCTGGAGTACTTTCATCCTATCCAGGAACTTATACGAAATTATAATCAAATGATATAATATCCCTTCGAATATTATCTAGATAAGGGCACCCGGCACTCGTGATTCAGTTACATGTAAAAGATACGAAAAAGGATTACTTTTAAAAACTTAAATCACTTAGTAATATTTATCAAAATTATTTAATTTTTTTTTATTATTATAGTAATTAATCTGATACTTGTAGTAGATGTGATGTTTTTTAATTTTATATATGGTATACATATAATTTTAGACGAAAAAAAAAAAAGTTAACAAAAATCTAAAAAAAATGACTAATATGTTATTTTTGATATAATTATATATACATAACTATATAAATGATACTTACACCATAATGCTACATATATTATGAATATAGTGTAAAAAAAATTAAATAAAATAATGCATTATAACAAAAGTAATTAGAATTATAGTGAACAAACTTGGCAATTATATAATTATTTTGTGTAAATCAAGTTTAAAGTTTTCATAAATAAATTGTATTGATATTGTAAATAAATAAGATTTTGTATATATGTTATTACATTTTATTGATATATATATATAAATATATAAAAGTAATGCATTAGTGTATATGTTATGCATATTGAGTATAAATTGTATAATTTATATAATATATATGAATAATAAACTTATATATGATACATACATTATAGACAATACTAAAATGAAAAATATATATATAATGATAAATTATGCACAACACTAAAATGAATATACATAACTAAATATATATATATATAATGATAAATAATATAAATTATGCACAATACTAAAATGAATATATATAACTAAATATAAAATGAATATATATATATATAACGATAAATAATATAAATTATGCACAATACTAAAATGAATAACATAACTAAATATATAATGATGTAATTCTAAAAAGACAGCGATGTAATTCTAAAAAGAATGCAACCTATCAAAATTCTAATATTTCATAACAAAAGCGCCACCTATACACTAATACATCATATAATAATCTTTGATTCAGTCTTTAAATTTTTAAATTTGATCATATAATCTCGTAAAAATATGCATTTTGCGAAGGTTACGAATAAATTTAATAATTTTAAAATATTTTAAAATATTTATTGTATTTACTTTTTTATAGGTGTTTTAAAATACTTCTTTTTATATCTTTTATTTTACGTAAACACACCATTTTGGTACCATTTTAAAGATAATATTTCAAATATTATAAATAAATCATAATAAAAAAATCTCAAAATTATTTTTTTTCGATATTTTTACGAGTGCCGGGTGCCCTTAAAATTTATAAATTTATACATTATTTTATTTATATTTCATTTGCTGAAAACCATGTATTTATAAATATACAATGCCCTTTAAATGAATACTATTAATCTATCTATAGATCTATAGATGTTATGACAGGTTATAATTTTTGAATACACACTTTTATAATATAACTTCTAAATATTATTTTAAACCTATTTTATTAATCTGACGAGGAAAAACGTCTTAACAAAAACACCCTAACTACTTCTCGTGTGTATGATTCCTTGAATATTCAATAATTAGCCTGAATTTGCAATATTCGCAAATTACCGCGTTTTTAAACATGGTCAAACAAATATATTCGCAGCAAATTTATGTTAATTTTCTGATATACAAAGTTATTGTATATATATATATATATATATCATATATATCATATTTATTTATAATAAGTTATAATTCGTTTCAAAAATGTATACACGTGATTTAACAGTGTATCTACTCGAGGTGAAGGTCATTGGGTCGTGATTCTCGGAGCTGGTATAACGCAATCGATGCTTCGTAGACGTGTCGTCCGTGCTAAACGCGTTGACTTTGTGTTACCGGAAGTGAAGTTCTAGAGGTCATCGGCATAGTATGAGGACACGCACGATCAAAATATGGATGTATAGAGAGGTTAAGCTAGTGAGAGTGAAGTTGGAGTATACTCCGCCTATAGGCGCTTGATAGAGAAATATATATTTATATTTATATATTTATATATATATATATATATATATATATATATATATATATATCTACAGAGAGCAAAATTGGATATAGATAGATATGAAGATGAAGCCATATATAGTGAGGGATATAGATAAATGAGATATAGAGAGGGATACAAACACACACACATATATATATATAGAGAGAGAGGATATATCGAGGGGAGATATATATATATATATATATATATATATATATTATAGGTAATGAGAGATATTGAGAGAGTGGTGGATATACAGCGTTAGATAGTGATATATAGATAACGATATAGAAGTAGAGAGGTAGAGATAAAGAGGTAATTGGAGAGATATGTTGATAGAGAACAACTATATATATTTACATATATATATATATATATATATATATATATATATATATATATTTAAATATAACACAATGAGAGATAAAGAGCGATATAAAGATACTGGAACGATACTGATATATACACCTGTAACGAGAGCTATACCGAGTGAGTGAGAGATATGTAACCTATGGGTTCACCGCTGTAACGTATATAACCTATAGGTGACCCCCCCCCCCCCCCTCCGCCGCCATATCGAGGCGCCACCGTCGATAGTCGTTACGTAATCTATTACGCGACTGGTCGGTAACTCGATATCACGTGACTCGATATCACGTGACTCTATATCACGTGACTCTAGCACGTGATCACGCATGCGTACGTTCACGCGTGTACTTACGTTAACAAACATGCGCACGCGTGTGTCATGCCTATTGTTTCACCTCTAGTACGTTTAGTATCGATCCTGCAGTTATAATCATAATGAATCGCATACTTATGTAATGAATTCGAATGAAACGATGAATCGTATTGAAATGATTAATTAGATTTAAA
>OZ025240.1:14995412-15142912 GCA_964019155.1 Osedax fenrisi
TATTTCATAGTACACTGTAATACTTGTAATATCTTGTATTGATTTACAAAATAACATATATTCATTATATTCTTTGTCTTTAATATAACTTACATAACACATTATAAGAGATTCACTATTTCTTACAGTCGACTCATAAATTTTCATTGCTAATTCATATTTATTTAAATTGTTAAATTAATTTATAATTGTTGCTCAATGTTATTATTCGTGTATTTAATTGTTGATGAAACTATATCATTGCTGATGAAATTGGTCGTAATAATTGTTTTTTTTCAATATTAAATTCTTTTAATATTTCAGCAATAACAGGTTTTATAATATTTTCTCCTATTGTATGTGGCTTAACCGTTTTTGCTATTAAAATTGAAATCGAATACGACAAACATAATTCCTTTCGTAGATTAATGCTTGGTTTATATAACATATTTATAACAGTAGTTCTTCTTTTTACAAGCCCTTCAAAATATGTCACAGATTTCTTAGATTGTGCAGGGTGTACTTTACCTATAGGTGAGACTTTAATATTTATGGTTTCATTGCTTCATTTGTAAATGTGTTATCAAATATTACACTTTTAGGTATTGTTTCATTGCCAACTGATTCAATAAAACCATTTATTTTTTATATATTTTATTATAAAATTTATAGTTTTTATTTTTATTTTCTAATAACCTAACAACTCTAAATACCCACAACAATTTTATAATAGCCCCCGTTAAGAATCTCTGATCTATAGTATTGCCATCCAAATGATGTTTTATTCACAATTGAACACATCGTAAGATAAAGATAAAGTTAGATGTTGTATAATATGTGGTAGTATATCATAAGATACAATTAATATAAATATATATATATATATATATATATATATAAAACATAGATCAGATCATAATATCTCTATTATATTAATACACCATGCAGGTGATAGTACTACATGGAAGTATGCGATATTTGAATATGCGTCACCACGTATTATTCATTATATGTTACACTTCTGAGAACTCTCTATATCTCTCTCTATCTCTCACTCTATATATCTCTCTATCTATATCTCTCTCTCTCTCTCTCTGTGTTTTAACCACGCATAGACTAAGCTTACCTGGTGACGCCTACGGGAGATACCGTATACACCATATTGGCACTACTGATTGGTTATAAATATATTTATATTATATAATTTATATATAAAATATTTATTATTTAAAAATTGTAATCGAGCTTCTCTCTTATCCCGACAATATACTGGTAAACTAGATATATCCGGTAATTCAAAAATAGATTATATGCTCTGTATTGTTCATTTTTAGGTAACTTAAATGATACATATAATATTTAAATATGTTTAGAATTATCTCTAGCGTTGGTCAACGTAAACATGTAAGGTTTTCAATAAAAATTAAATTGTTAACTCAAATTTATATATATTTTATTTTATTTTATATATATATATAATTAATTACATTTAAATAATTGTTTTCATTATTTTACTATATACAGTCAAAGCTCGATAACTAAACATTGACGGGACGGAGTTTTCATGTTTAGTTAGCGAATATGTTGAGTTATCGGATGTATATATGAATGACTTATTTAATGTTTTGTTCACATAAATGCATTCAAAATAGTACTCGTATGATAATATAATAATTGTAATTGTATTTTTACGTTTATATATTTATATCCATATATTATTAAATAAAACCATGTTGAATAATGTATGTTGAATTATATTTGTTGAGGAATGTAGTTTTATTACATGTAAAAGATACTAATCCAACAACATATGTTTGTGATATTTTGATTTTTCATAAATGTTGAGTTATCGGATGTATATTTATATGTAATGTATAGGCTAGGATTATAAAAATGATGTTGAGTTATATGTATGTTGAGTTATATTTGTTGAGTAATAGGGTTTTTGTTAATATGTAAAAGATACGAATCCAACCAAATATTTGTTGGATGATGAGTTATCGGAAATGTTGAGTTATCGGCATGTTGAGTTACCGAGCTTCTACTGTATTACATTTTAATATTAAATATTTAAAAAATTTTTAATTTAAAACAAATTTAAATAATCCAATTATTATCATGTATATATAATACGTATATATATATATATATATATATATATATATATATATATATATATATATATATATATATGATTAATAATATATAAATTATAGAGTATTGAGTATACAAATAGCATATAATACAGCAATATTTGCGCATAGTAAATATGCAATCTATAGATTGTATACTTAGATGTATACATCTGCAGACACATGTATTTCCGTATATCTTACGAAATGTAGATTAGATATAAAATTATACTAAATATTTAATATACTTTATTATAAGTTTCTAGAAAATAATATTCCTGGAAGTAGTATAGTGCATTATGGGACACCCCATGGCTTGTCACTGTAAATATAGGCTTATTCCGGATAAATTTATATTTTATTATCCTAAAATATTAAATTGTTATATATAAATAAATTTAATTATTCTAAGTATATTATATTATATAATTATATATAATATTATATACATATTTTAATTATATTATGTAATTCGTTGGATTAAGCTATATTGCGTAATATTTAGATAGGTGTGTTCTATAGTCAGATATATATCGTTATTTATAGTTACATTATCTCTACTACCTTGTAATAATGATCATATATTTTGTATTAATCTATGATTAAATGTTATCGATATCCAAAATATTTATAATATTATAATCTACGCATATGTGACCTTTTTAATATTAAATTACAAATTATACATGTATATAAATAAATATATATATATATATATATATATATATATATATATTGTTATTGTTATTGATATTTTGGTGGAGTCCTATCAGGAACTTAGATGAATTTTTAACTTATACCCATATATGGCTCTAATATCCCTTCGAAGCCGCTCTGTGTTAATGCAGTCATGGTTTTAACGAGAGCCCATCATTTATTTATACACAATTATATAAGATCACTTATAAATGTATCTTAATACCTATTGCAATGGTCCGGACATGGCTTAAACCCTCGTCATATAGCATTATACTGCTTTTATTTCTATATGTATACGTATGTGTATGTGTGTAGGTGTATATTTATTATGGAATATATCAATTATAGTATACTATTATGATTCGGATGTGTATTTAGGAATATTCGGAATATTTATTTATTTAAATATCATATATATATATATATATATATATATATATATATATATATATATATATGTGTGTGTATCTGTGTATATGTGTGTGTATCTGTGTATATATATATATATATATATATATATATATATATATATATATATATATATACGCACACGTAAATGTATGTGAATTATTATATATATATATATATATAAATATATATATATATATATATATAATTATATATATATATTATATATATATACACGAGCATGATATACATTAATGTATGACTATATTTTCTATTATAACAATAATCACGAAGCGGAAATATTAAATACCACGTGATTTCATCGCCATTTGTAATGGTAAGTACAGTGTAAGTACACTTACCAAATATTCACATGTAATATTTCTAGTAATATAAATATATATGTGTGTGTATGTGTATATTTATATATAATATATAATATATATATATATATATATCCTTTATGCGAATTTAATAATTTATCACGTGAC
Source organism: Osedax fenrisi (assembly GCA_964019155.1). NCBI lineage: Eukaryota > Metazoa > Annelida > Polychaeta > Sabellida > Siboglinidae > Osedax > Osedax fenrisi. Next base: position 14,999,122 of record OZ025240.1, read on the forward strand.
GATATGTTAACCGGAAGTAGAATGTGTAATAATGTAATACGCATGCGCCGGGTACGCACTCTATATATAACGTATAACGCCGTGTATAACGACCGTCGATATGTCGTTACGTGGAGGTAAACTATTGATCTCGCTAGATGTACTACGTTACATGGGAAGTCGTTTTTTTCAGAAATATGAAATCGTGGTAATAATTTATAATATTTACTACAATAAAATTCCACTTAGATATTGCGAATCGTGTGTTAATGATAGATAGATAGTTCTTTAAATACTTGATTATTTAATACAGAATATGATGCTAACGGTGTATCCGGCAATAAAATAGTACTAATAAATATAATAATAATAATATATAATTTATTAGGAAAACAAAAAAAATAAATAAACAAATATATGGAAAAAAATATAGATATGAATTGATACCCAAATTGACATGGTACAAAAATTAACACTTGGTTTACATTTAATAACAAAACGCATTGGTTTTTGCATGCTGAACATAGAGATATAATAATAACAAGTAAATAGGAAATCATGAATAGAAATAATACCAACTAGAATAGATTATAGTAAAATAATTATCAGTAAATCTTATTTATAAATTAGTAACGATTTAGATAATAATTGACATATTATTAACTTATATTATGTTCTATTCTATTTAATAATATTACAGTATGGTATATTATACTGATTTAATACTCACTAGGCGTCGCCCTTGTGTTGTTGTTCGTTTGACCTTTAAAGTGTCTCTTAGCGTCATTTGTTTTATGAATAAATAATGTAATAAAGTTAACTAGCTGTATTTGCTCAATAATAATAACATCAATACTAAGAACTATATATCATATAATATATAACATATAATATATATATATATATATATATATATATATATATATATATTTAAATATAAATAGTATACAATATTTTTTAATTGATTTTCTTTATTGACAGATCGAGAAAATGATTTTTCAATTAAACTCATTGACCCATTAAACATGAATATATAACAAATTTCGAAATGAAAATTATTATAATTTATAACCGTAATAATTTTAATATCCGATAAAATAAAAATGTAATATGTAAAAATATATTTATACGCCTCAACATGCTATAGGTATACATGTACACTGCATTCGAGTATTAGATATACCGTTATGTTTGTTCAATAGGGTAGAATTGGTAATATACTATATGAACTATACGCAATTGTTAATTGGTAATAATTAATAAATTAATGATATGCTACAGATATACAGATTATATGCAATTAAGTGAGTCTCATCAATACAACCCAGCATTCTATATTATTATGTATATATGTGTGTTCGTGTATATGTGTGTATGTTGATATATATGTATATGTGTATATATATATATAGTATATTATAGTATAGGTTATAATATTATAAATCTCGTGAACAAATTAATAATATACTATTCTACGTAGAATATGAAATAGAAATATCACGATGACAATAAATGTTACATGTTAAGTCCACTTTGTATAATACACATATAGTATATACATATATATATATATATATATATATATATATATATATATATATATATATATATATATTACGAAGATTATTATATATATATAACTATTACGAAGATTATTATTAGTAATATTAGTTAATATCAGGTATTACTAATCATTATATTCATACTATTCTATTATCAGTCTACTAATTTAAACAGTTTCTTATGTTTAATGATTTAATGTTTTTAATGTATGTAAGTAATGGATTAATAATTTTTTACGATTAAAAATTTCTATATATAATTTATGTATATATCATCATCATCATCATTAGTATATATATATATAGAATGTATGTACTTTCTACATATTTATATTGAAATGTATTAGTAATATAATATAATAGATAGTAATTGATTAGGTACCTTAGAAGTAATTTAGAAATGAATATATTATTAAAAAGTATGCTACAATGCTATCAACAATATATTTATAATTCTGAAAGTTCTGAACAAAATCGTGCTGGAGTAGTATGATCAGAAGTAAACATTGCAAATGTCGAGATATATCCTATAGGATACAGTATACTGGTGAATATATGTTGATCATTGTTAACTAATCAGGGCTAATTTAGTTAGTGTACTTACATATATATATAGTTTGATAGATATTTCTATTTGAATGATAACTTTGTATACAAAGTTTATTGAATTACTATTTAAATAAATACTAATAATTAACAATAAAGTCAGACACAAAACAAAATAATAAATAAAAAGTATACATTAACTATATTAGTATTGAAGTATACGTACTTTGGATGTGTATTATTAATATTGTATACATATATATATATATATATATATATATTTACTGTATTTCATATATATTGAGAATACAATACTAAACTACCTATATACTACTTGATACGCATACTTAACTAATCGTTACATACTGCTAGTATTAGCACTGTTAATATCACTATTATTAGCACTATTAATAGCACTATTAATAGCACTATTAATATCACCATTAGCACTGTTAATACCACTATTAATACCGTTACATTATGCACCATGGTCACCTTTAAAGGTATGAGTTAATTAACCGGCTTATATGTGTGTAGAACTGTTGCTTTGGTTATAACCTATATGTATATATGTGTAGAGGTAGAAGCTTTGGTTAGGCCTCATCTAATCACACTATAGAACAGCGTGTATCACATTATATAGCGTATATGATATATATGGTTAAGATATATATATATACTTGTATGTATGTATATATAAATATATTTATATATATTTATATAAATATATATATATATATAAATATATTTTTATATATATATATATATATATACATGTAGTGTGCTGTTATTTATTAGTCTCATTAGATAGAGGTGTTATATTTAACATTGTGGGTATATGTAATAGTGGGACATGATACATGACCTACATATAAATTGACCATCGACATAATTCTCTGACCACCTGTACTGCGTACATGATATAATGTATATGAATATATGTTATGCAATGTGTATGATATACGCTATAAATATATATATATATATATATATATATATATATATATATAAATATAATTAATTAATGTGGAGCCTTATTACCTCGGTCGTACCTACACGGTACAGTTAATAAACTGAAACCCATAAACATGCATAATATATCATATGCTTATACGTATATATATATATATATATATATATATATATATATATTATGCGTTTATTATATTATCCGTACATATTATCCGTACATATTATGCGTTCATAATAAACATTGGTGATGTAATAATACAAATCTCTACACATAGCAATAGTTGTACGTAGACAATGGTCATTACGTAATATATGATTACGCTTGAACACGATTACGTCATAATCATTCCGTGCACTCGGAGTGTAAACAATTAACCTACAAGGGTAACCTATAGGTAACCTATAAGTATACTTATGGAGGGCACCTTCCGCATGCGTACGTGTGCATGTAAATAGATTAGAACATCCGCAATTTTTAAAATATGGTCTTCAACTTTAAATATTTCAATATTTGTACATACTTCTTTCACAGGTATAATAATACATCATTCTACCGATTTGTTATGTATTAATTTTTAAAATTAAACAAATTTAAAAGTATAATATTTTTAAAGTGAATATGACAGAAACATTATATAAAATTATGATTATTAAATTATATTATATAAAAAACTGGTACATATATATATTATCTAAATATACTGAAAATTTAAATAATTTAAATTAAAGAATAAATCAAATTCCGGACTTTATAGAAAAGTAATTTCATCAAATTAAAATACTGAGAAAATAGATGTAAAATATTTGTATTGTACTTTATCAATAGTATTATTATACTATTAATAGTATATTTTTAATAGTATAATATTATAATAGGTATACCAAACGTTAATTTTTACTTATGTATAATAAATAACCGTTATTTAGATACGATTTTTAATTGAAATTATAGTTAAATTATTATATAATATATTTATTAGATATAAAAGTAATACATGTTTTATAAATAGAAATGATCAAGGAATATTCCCCCCTTAATTCTTTGTTGATTATATTCGCGTTACTGGAGTTTGCATTATTTATTTTCAAACAGAGTACAATTGTAAATATAGCGAATATTATGTCTACCCCTTACGGTTACCCCTTTCTTGAAGGTTACCCCTTACATATCGTTAAACCTACCATAAAGGTTACCGATTCCATTAAGTCTACCCTGATATTAATATTACCTCTACCGTTGTGGTCTATTAAACATATCTATTATATAATTAGTGTATAAACTATGAATCTACGACTGATTGACAGTTGTATATAATGTATTTATATATATGTATATATCACTATATTATAATACATTCAATTTGTTCGTAAAGTATATATTTATGGGCTACAACAATTAGAAAATATTCAATATTATTGTGAAGCCCTTTATGAAAAACAACATATATATATATATATGTATATACTATTTACGAAAAACTTAAATAGAAAACAAAAATATCTTCTAATAAATTGATATTATTATAGGTATATAACATAGCGACTATTGCTATAGTAGTTGTACTATAGTGATATGTGCGTGTATGTTATAACGAGTTGACGATTTATAACGATTTATAACGATTTATAATAATCACTAGTATACTAGTATCTATAGGATAATAATAAAAACATTAATATAATATAAACACTAATGTTACTATGTAGGGTATAATCAAATACAGAATAACACACTATAGTTTATATCGGACATCCTTTTCTCTCCATATAGGTGTTATAGGTACCTTGACCTCATTCCCATCTCTTCGCCATAAGAAATATCGTTCCACACAAATAGGACTTCCGTAAGGACGTGAACGTAACCTTTCCCTCGTGAATATCGCTGAGCACGAAGTTGGACAGCCGGGCAATGGTGGCCGCCAGTACGCCTATCACCAGTATGATCAGTATCGCCTGCCACATCTCCACCTGGTTGTCTAGCAGCGAGTTACCGGAAGTCGATACGTTAGCCATTCTCCGGTGACCTTCGATCCAAGCGCAGTCCGAGTTGTTGAAGTACATCGTGAAGTCGGGGTATGAGGTGTGCGGTGTCGGTGTGCGCAGGTCTACTGGCTGGGTGGTCCGGCTGACCGGTGGTCTTGGCGCGAAGAGGACATGGTTTCGAGTGTGCGCTATTTCAAATTCGCGCCTCGATTATTAATCCGCTAATGCGACGGTGGCGCTAGTAGTCGTCGAATTCTATTATTATTCGGTCACGCGCGCCGTTTCTTGCGTGCGTATAATCATACGCATGCTTGCCTATAATTATTAATTTATTTGTTAACCTATTAAGTCATTCTATAGATTAATTTCAATTATTATTAATATATAATTATTTATATTATTTATATTAATTTTGTTTAATTATTTATATATTATTGTTTGATTAGCATTCTTCTCATTTTCTTCATATAATTGTTCTGATATTGAAATATAATATTATATATATATATTTATTTAATTGTAACGTGTATACGAATCTTGTTAATTGTACAATGTACATACCATACTCAGTTCTGGTTTCAATTTTGTTTAATTGATCTTATTTATATTCTTCATAAAACATAAAATCGATATTTAATATATATTTCCAGTTTTCATTAATATATTGTTATAGTTTAATTAAGATGAAAAGTATGTTAAGATAAAAATTCCCAAGGTTAAATATTCTAATCACAATGAAAGTATCTTCATCCATATATATATATATATTTGACGATTTTTCAGACAGGCTTATAAGTTGTTATTTCTTCCAAAACCAGCATTACTACCATCTATAACTAACATTTCTCCATTACAATTAGGCTGTCTCTTCTCCAAAATATTTTATAATAAGATTGACTCCATCATAATAAAGATCAAAAACCATAACCCTACTGCCAACTATCCTCCAATCATAGTTACCCCACCTATATCTGATTTCTTAATTTTTTTTCGACCGCCACATATATCTCTCATATCTAAACTACTACATGCGTCCACTTCGATATCTCTCTCCGATCCTGTTCAACTATTTTTATAAAATTTATTCCGATTATCTATGTCCAACTATCTGTAACATCATCTCATATTCCTTAAATTCCGGTACTTTCCCACAACACAGTGGTTTTCGCCGAGGTCACTCCACAGAAACAGCACTACTAAACGTAACTGATGTCATCACTTCTACCCTTAATACTAACAATTGCTGTCAACTTGTAATGCTAGACATATCCAGTACTTTCGATACACTTGATCACCAAATTATACTGTCCCGTATACACCTGCTTGGAGTTAGATACATTACCCTCTTATGTTTTACTTCATATCTATCTGACCGCAGTAGCAGTGTAAAACTATATAATTCTTTGTCTTCCCCTTCTCCTATGAAATATGGTGTTCCCATTGATCAGTACTCGATCCTTTACTTTTCTCTATTTATTTATATCCACTACCATACATAATATCTAAATATCCAAATATATATTACCATATATATGCAGATGACATACAACTATATATGTGTCTTCCAACTAATTCATCACCAGGTCTCAATAAGCAACTCTCCAATTGTGCTAATGATATTAAAGAATGGTTAATTTCTATTAATCTTCTCCTTAATACCTCCAAAACTACGTTGTTGAATATGTCTCCATCACCAACTTACTTCCCTCTTTTCTTATTGATAATATTGTAATATCTCCTTCTCCTACTGCATCCAACTTATGTGAACTTTTTGATCATACTCTTTCCTTCATTCCTTATATTACTGCCATCACTAAATCTGCAAATTATCATCTATTTATAATTAGAAAAATACGAAAATAAATTACTGCATCTCTTACTAAAACTCTATTTAATGCCTTTGTCCTTTCACGTATAGATTACTATTCCTCAATCCTTATAAATCTTCCCTTATCCTCTCTCTCTCCCCTAAATCGAGTTATTCATTCATCAATCCGTACAACATATAATCTACGTATTCGAGATCATACATCTACTTCCTCATACCAACACTTACCTCCATGGTTCCCACTTAACAAATGCTCTGCTTAGTGCATACTATCAATTGTTCATTCCTCAATATACTCATCGAATTGCCCCTTCTATATTTCTACTTCTCTAGTACAAAGATCATTCCTTCCATCTCTTAGAAAACATGAATCTCATATTCTATTTACCCCAATTCTCCATCCCTCAAAAATGAATATGCGGGCACTTAGTGATATTGGTCCATAACTATGGAATTCACTTCCACCCTATATTAGATCCATAAAATCGCATAAAACATTAATGAAATATATACAACAATTTATAACAGGTTGCAACCTGTAATACTAATATTGTTTGTTATTATTATTTTATTTATTAATTTACGTACGGTTTATTCCATTTAATTTTATTATTATTAATGGTATTTATTGTTTTACCTAATCTATTATTTGTATTCTATATATATATACACTTTTGAGAAATCATTTATGATTTATTTAAGTGTTTAAATAAACTTTCAATATATACATATATATATATATATATTTATATATTTTTATATATATTGCCTGTATGGCAAATTTGTGTAAGTTGTCAGGCCCATAAGCAGTAAAACGCTGGTTCAAGCTCTGTCCTGACTATTAAAGTAGGTATTACAATAATATTTAGAAGTGATATTATATAATTGTGTATAAATAAATAGTCAGAGTTAATATATAGTTAAAACCATGGATTGATTATCATAAGAGCGGCTTCGATGGGAAATGAGTGGAGCCATATGATTATAGGTAACAACTTCATCTAAGCTCCTGGATAGGATGAAATGACTACACCAAAATAAAAAAAAATAACAATAACAATATATATATACTAGTTTTGTCACATGTTAATGGTCAGTATCAGTATCAGTATCATTTGACAGCGGTATCAGTATCGTATCAGTATCATTTGACAGCCATATTGGTATCTTATTAATATCGTATGACACTTTTATAAGCATCATTTTACAGCACCTTTAGTATAGAATATATTTTGGTGTAACAAGAGGATACAACATAACTAGGCAATACCGAATCTTCCTTCATATATTGATTGTCCTTGTTATTCTTAGTCGTCATTTGTTCGATGGAATGATCATTAAATAATTAAAAAACATGATGTTGATATAGCGCGAATAAATTTAAAATGATACTATGTTGAAAGTGTCGAGAATTCATACAAAGGGAAGATATGTTTGTTGATAGTGGCGTGAACACGTACATAGAGACTCTATGATTGAAAGTGACGAGAATAAATATAAACCCAAAGGTAAACATTTACCAAAGACAATTTTCAAGGTATTGGAAACCACTGTAAATTTATTTTAAATATGCAATAATAAAAAATCAAAAATAGTCCGAGTATAATATTTAAAGTCCGATTTAGTCCGAGTTTAATATTAAATTCCGATCCGGATGTGATATATTTTAAATGATACTGTATCAATCCGGTATCAATGACCTAAAGTCCGAAGTCAGGGACCGAATGACAATGTTAATATGACCAGGTGACAATATACAACTTGACCTAATAAAACAGCTTGCACCTAGTCTGGTTCCGTATTATTATTCTATTGTTAAATTTTCATATTTTTCCTGGTATATTTAAACATTCTGAAATAAATTCTGTATTGATAAAATCAAATTGTATATTGTAATATACCTTATTACAGACCTATATTGCGTTACGGTGTAAGCTAATTTACAAGAATGTACGATCGTACATTCTTCGAAGTACTCATTGTTCCGTATCCTTTTGATCAATATCGAAATACATATAGACCAGGTCATAGTAGGCTACTGCTACCTACTGATGAAATACTACCTAAGCTATCAGATAATATACTCAAATATTTAGATAATTCTGAATTCGTACGATTAATACTTCTTGATCTTTACTCAGTAATCGATATTTTAGACCTACAGTGTTCTTATAGACATATTTAAATATACAGGTTAATCTTTAGGATAGATTATTTAATATTTATCTGTAATGTATTCTATTAGGTTTATAATTACCTATTGGATATTTATTGTATGGAATACAATATGCTTTGTTCTATGACATATAATATTATTTATATATTCTATAATTCACATATAAGTAAAGCAAAATCGTCTTACTGTATGAATAAAATCAATAGCATTTCCTCCAATTATTGTGCCAAATTTGCTTTAGCTATAACACTTATTATGATTGCGACCCTTTACACATAGGTACCCTACCTAGTAACATACCAAATATTCCTAAAATAAACTCTGTAATGAATTATCTAACTTGTGCTCGGATAAAATGGTATCTAGGTATCGTACCTACTTGCTCTATAATGACTTCCCTTCATCAAAATTCAGCATCCCTTGTATATTAATCAGTAAACCAATTGATAATTATCTACCTTTACTACTCCCTCAATGTATGATATGTATGACCTCATTTTAAAATCTACTTCAACCTCTCCATCTGACCTAATTAATATTTATAAAAGACTCGCTAGTACCATATCACCATATTTTCATACTATATTCTCATCTTCTCTCTCAAATAGAATCCCTCCCTTTTTTTAATCATGCTGTCATCATTTCCATTCTAAAAAAACTTCTTCGAACCCTAATCTCTTATATAATTACCGTCATATCTCCCAACGCCCTATTATTAGTAAAATTATTAAAATAATCTTTTCCATTAAATAAATATAATTATGTCACTAAACTTCGACCATGATGTCCTGATAAGTGTATTTAATAAATGTCACTCAACTGAGCCCTCCTTCAAATCTTTAACAATATATATATGCTAAAGTTTCTCTCTAACTATGTTGTCAAATGGTTCTCCTTAATATCTTATGCATTTGACTCTCTTCGCCACGATATTCTTATATCGAAACTTGAGATAATTGACATTAATGGTAGTGCCCTCAATTGGCTTAATTCGTACATTCTAAATAAGTCAAAACTCTGTAAAAATTATGTGATTTCACTTTTGACCCCCGCCCTATACTCTATAGCGTCCCACAAGGTTATATCCTATATCCACTTCTATTCTCCATATATATAGCACCTATAATATCTATTATATCCCAATTTTCTGGCGTTTTCTATCATATATATGCTGAAGATATCCAACTCTACTCCTTCCTCCATATATCCACTCCAGATAATTGTCAACTAATTGCGTGTGCCTTCTCTGTTAAATAATGGCTTATCTATAACAATATTCTATTATATACCTCACAATCAGCTATCCTCATTATACCTACTAACTCCCCATCATTACCTTTCTTTTACCTTGACAAGATTCTTATTTCACCATCCAATTCTTTCCTCAATCTTGGTATCATTTTCGACTCTGGTGTATATTTTTCTAACATTTCTAAAGCTGCTATTTATCATTTATTTAGAATCAGATGTATCTGTAAAACTATTACTAGTCCCCTACTCTCCTTATTAATTCATTGGAATTTATCGTATTGATTATTGTTCTTCTTTATTATATAGCCTTTCTACTTCCTCCACTGCCACATTAAACAGAATAATCAGATCATCCATACGATCCATTTTCAATATTAAACTATATGTTCATTCCTCTTTTGACTACTTTCAATTTCTACCTAACTGGTTCCATTATAAAAAACGATCCCTAATTCGATTCCTTTCTATTACCCATACATCTATATATTCCTCCACTCCTTCATATATATTTAACTTACACTGAATTCGCTCCACCACCCACGATATACGTTCAACTTCTAGTATACATCTCGTTATCTACCGTTATCTACCATGATTCATCTACATAACCCGATCTATATGGAATGCACTCCCTTCATCTATAAGATCCATTCAATCTCCCACATCATATAATACTCATATTAAGTCATATCTATCCTCTATCTAATTTAATTATATTATTATTATATTTAATATTTAGTTCTTATTACTTCCAATTTGTTCCGTTAGATTTAGTGTTTATTATTATTATTATTTTTACGTGCACTTACTAGGAGTGTTATTACTTTATCGTAGTGGTGCCTAATAAACCTTATTTCATAATATCTATATATCCTTTTTCAATTCTCATTTGTGAATCTGAAAATATTCAGATAAAGTATTGTATAATCTCTTTGAACATTATTAAATGAACATTACATTTATTGTAGATCAATTGTATGATATTTATCCATAATGTGATCTCCTTTTTCAAAATTTAATTTCTTAGTATAGTAGACCATATTAAAGAGTTCAGAGATTATTTATAATATTAATTACACGATTCATTATGCAAATTTATCTCATGATAATTAGAAATGATATAAAGAGATTTAACATTTTTAATCAGTATCACTTCAGCTAGAATATTAAGAATAGATATAACTATGCATAGGCATATTTTAAATTACAAATAATCACATAGATAAACTTATTAGGTATTACCTAATTACTACTTACCTATATCTAATATACTTAATATTTCGAATAATCATTGAAATATAGGTAATTGTAATAAAGTAAACGTAATATAATATTATTATAATGACAATTAAAAACATGATTAATAATATACAGTAAAATTAATATCCGTAATATATGTAATTTATTAGATAATAAAATAATAATATCCGTTTGATATTTATCATTTAAAAATAAATATTATTAATAAACACATTATTTTGACAGAAATATATCATTTTATATTCATTTAAATGTCATCATATATTTTTTATTTTTACATATATTTATTTTATTGAATTCTTTATTGAATTTGTTTTTACAATATTGACCTTCATAGAATATCTGTGTTTTTTAATATATTTTTCAAATATACTAATAATTGTTAAAATTTAAAACTAATAATTTTATAATATTATAGATTTTATATTATCAAATTTTACATAATAATTTTTTTTATAGTATTATTTGTAATTGTTATATTTAATAGTAATATTTCATATTTAACATTTGTATTTTAATATTAAATTATATAATGTACTATAATTACAGATTACAAAGTAAATAATTATTACATTTATTTGAAGTTGCTAAGAAGTTTCTTAATATTTTGATTAATTTATTTATCAAACAATGACTTTATTTATATATTTCATATTTTAGATTATTTTTCATTTATTTTTACAGTAACTGTAAATCTTGTACATTCTTTATTTTTTTAATTACGTAATAATCTTTGTTTATTTAAAATATGTATATTACCGTTAGAAATTATTTAAACTTTAGAGTTCCTACTATATATGTGTCACTTCAATTCCCTTACATCGGTATATTTAAATACAAGTTAAAATAATGAGTACAATTTAAATAGCTATAGAAACTTATTTTATAATGGTGTATATTAATTAGTATTTATTTATTAAACATTTTCTAATAATAATTAATATATACTTATTATTACTAAATTATTAATTATTGTATATTATTATGTTATTTAAATAGGTGATATAAATTGATTATATTATTTAATGTGCTAATTGTATTAAATATAATTGTTCATTATAATGTATTCACTATTATATATAGTTAACTTTAGCTAAGTATATTATATTAAATATTATTTATGTTTGGGTATATGAACCAGTGCATCATGTAGGTGTATGCTTTTCATGTTTCAGATTTAAATATAAAACTTAATAAGTAATATTTATATACTACCTAAATATTATTTAATTTTAGACCAAGATACTAAAATATATAATGAATTATATTACATATAAGTTATAAGATATTATAATTTTATTGCATTTTTAATTAATAATAAATATATATTTATAAATTGGTTTTTTATTATTTATATTTTTAAATGGGTATTGATAAATATTTAATATTAATAAATAATTAATAGAATAAATGTATATAACACAATTATTTTAAAAATAGAGCTATCATTATACTTTATGTATTTATCATTATATTATCATCATTGTATCAGTATATAATGGATGTAGTAACACGAGAATCGTGCACTAGGTGTAGATAAACTATAGATACCTTCGCCCATAGTGGTAACATTCCTAACTACTCCTATATAATCTACTTTAATAACATCCTCAGCTATATGTATACATTTTTCTTATTTTACCAAATACGGATATATCAAATATGTTATTGTAATAATTACATAAATGTAGACATTTTAACTATTTTATATTAATAATAATAATAATTATATATTATATATTATAGGCATGCGTGGGTGACTCTACTTTATACTGCGAACATCAAATTATGTCCAAGCTCGTGACATTATTGAAATTGCATAACATTAAGTTAACGATATTAGCGGACTATTTATATACAATTATAATTATGTATTATATATTAGTAAACATATCATTAAAATATTTTATAATATTAATATTATAAATGAATAAATTTAAATACATGCATACTTGCATACATACATACATGAATAGCATTAAATGTGTTGTGAAGCTATTATTAACACTGCATATCTGCACAACGTAATTAATAGTACTCGGTTGCTAGCTGTAGTATCGAAATCACTGAAATAGTTTTATTTTTGAATCTTTTTGTATATACTAGTGGTTTCAACCTATGGGTTATACCGTATATCCCAAATTTGGGACATTGGAATTTGTCTGGGTCATGACTCATGAGCAGGGTAAGTTCAATTCGGCCTTTTAAATTTCGTCAAAAGGCCGAATTTTGCTAAATATAAGGGTTTTAAAAATACTTAATAGTAATATGTATATTATATGTAAATGATACTACAAGTAAAAGCAAATGTTGATACGATATTAGCAATGTAAGTAGGTAAATGCGTAATTATTAAGTATTACATTATATTAAAATGTCTGCAAATCCAAGACTAAAGCATTGTTTTCTTATACTATTAAAAATGGCACAAAAAAAGACAAACAGTTTTTAATTTATTATATCTAGATGAATATGAAATTAAGATTACGGAACAGTGAGCTATTACTCAAAAAGTTGTTTCAGTTAAATGTAAATTTGTGATGTATGTGGAAGAGAAGTCATTGTGATCGACGGATGTATCTATAGATATAATTATTATGTTGTATACACAATAAATTATATATGTATATACTAATAACAAAGGGATTTGCTAATATGTATACTATAATATATCATATTAATATTAGGTTGCCTTTGTATTAATGGTGATTATAAGAATTTATTTTATTTTATTACTGAAATGGAAATTTCTTTACTAAAAAGGACTGCTATGTATATATCCAGGAACTTCATCCGTTGAATCAGATTTTTCATTAGTAAATTCGATAAAACTGAAGGAAAGATCCATATTTCAAACATTGCACTTGAAGGATGTATACACTCAAACCAACTTAATTATTTAATAAAAATATTTTTATATAATTTTTATAAAAATATAATAAATTTCTTATTTACTTCATTATTGATTTAAATACTATATTGATACCAATATATGTGTTGATACTAAAATTGTTGTAATGCCATGCTATATCATATATATTAATTACGTTAATTAACCATATTAAGTATATATAAATAACTATATTGATCAAATATAGAAAGTCCAAATTTAAGCCGAATATAAGGTTTTCAAAAGGCCGAAAATAAGCTATATTCGGTTTTTTACTTAAAGTAGGCAAAGGCCGAATTTAACTCACCCTTCTTATGAGCCATGAGTCATAAGCCAATTCCAAAAAGAATATAAAATAATATGAATGCTTTAAAGTATTTAAATTATTATAAAAATTATAATTATAAGCAAATTTGTATTATGGTCGAGAAAAATTGAAGATGGGAATATATATTAAATATGTATATATATATATATATTTATATATTATAGTTTATGTTATTCGTTTATGTTTAAAGTATAATAATAATAAATATAATTTTTTTATTAGGTCATGGTATATTTCTAAATTAAGAATTATTAAAAAAAAAGGTAATGGAGAAAAAATGGTTGGGAACCAATGGTATATAACAATTATTTCATTATACTATTAACATTGCATTCGATATAAGTCAAATTATACTCTAATCATATATATGTCATTTAAAACTAAACTATCATATTTATTGATTATATATTAGTAATGAACGCTTAATTTCCATCATATAAATAATAATTAAAAATAAATTTTGTTTACATTTCAATATTGTATACTTTGATAAGAATTTACATTATAAACAATATATTTATCCTAAAATTTAACATATATAGGGGGCACTGTTCATGTGTTGTGTTCAACATTTAAGTACACGATTTTATGTAAGTTTTATATCTTTGTTTAGAAAAATCTTTAATAGCAAGATTACTATTAATAATTAATTATAAGTTTTCCAACTGCAGTCGAAAATAAGAATTCAGTAATATAAGATAGTATAGGATATATTGTATTTATGTAATTATAACATTCATAAATATATTACATAGAAAAATATTTCGAGGTGGTTGACCATAATAATTCCATTTATATAAAATAAAGATTTTATTAAAATTATAAATGTTGTAAATATATTGTGTAAAGAGGTAATCAACAAATGAAGGAATCTTCGAGGTTTTCCAGTCGCCGTATGCATATATAACCCATATGTTGACCAGTCCCCTTATGTGTTGACCACACTATAGACGCTAGAGTCTAGAGTGTACATAACGTAGCAGTCCATACAACCATACGTCTTATATCCTTATATATTATAATAATTTAAATGTTAAAGAACACATAAGAAAAATACAAATGAAATTATCACATGTTATATATATATATTCAGAAAGCTGAGCTATTTACCAATATATATTTTAAAGCTGCTTTACAATTCTTTGTTTTTGCCTCATATCATGTATTGTTTAGAAATGTGGGTAAATAATTTTAATAATAACCTTCAATGTATTTCAACTCTATAAAAAAAGTATGTTCGAATTGTAAATAAAAATATCTTTAAAATTGTCAATAATATATTTATTATGACTAATACTAACAATTTATTTTTATGTTCTAATATATTAAAATTTAAAGATTTAATAACTTATAAAAATATTATATTCATGCACAATGTACATTTAAAGAAATGCCCAAGCAGAATATCATTATTATTTCCAATATATAACAATGTATATAAAAATACTTTTTATAATTTCAAATTACCTTATATAAATCAAGCCGTCATCATAAATCATTATCATTTAAAGGCCCTAAATCATGGAATAATTTATGTCTAAATAAATTATTATTCACTAAAATTTATATAAAAAACTTTAAAAAAATATTAAAAAAACATCTTTTATCAAAATATGAAAATCAATTAAACAATTGATTATCTAATTTTATTTTTATTTACTGATATTATTTATTAAACCTTCATCTTGCTTGTTTTAGTTTTTAGTTTGTTTCATTTATATTGTTTAGCTATTATATTCCTTTTATAGTTCGGCATTCAGAATCGTTCAACTCGTTTAGGTGATTGTTGTATATAACTTTACATATTTTATTTTTACACTTGACTTATTGATACATATTTTTTATTCTTTACATAATTTATTTTTAACTTGACTTATTGATACATATTTTTTATTCTTTACATAATTTATTTTTAACTTGACTTATTGATACATATTTTTATTCTTTACATCTTATTTATTTATATTTACATTTTTTTTACTCATGATAATCTAACTTATCTAGAATATGATGATTGATGAAGTTCTCGCAAAAACAAATACATTTGTTTATTAACTTCTCCATTATGTCATGCTTTACAACATGAAATAATAAATCTGATTTATTATTTATTTATATAAGGTTATAACCCCAAGGAAACAATAGCACATATTCAATTGTAATGAAGAACCTCACTCTTATTAAACAACAACACATACGCGCTCTCAATGGTGTAAATATTGATAACAGCATGTTCGCGGTTTCGTAATATGTAATTATTAATCACGGCTAATCAAGTAATCATATTTAATATCGCATTCATTTGCGCGCACGTGTATATATGCTGAGCACATTCATGTACTCGTAATCTCTAGGGAAATACAAATGTGCGTACTACATATGTGTTATGTACTATGGTGTGATAAGTATACGTGACCTAATTTAAATAGTATATCAATGCGTGTATATATATATATAATACTTATAATAATAATAATATTTATTTATTGAATCACATAATATAATAATAGTGACTATAAATGGACATATATATATAAAGCAATATGAATATAATAAATAGTATTATGGTTCTTATAAAGAGGATACTATTAATTATAAATAAATATAAACTATTCGTTAACGACTATTTTGTATGTTAATAAATACATCATGGTTATAAATGATATTCTAAGTATTGATTAACATCCCGTCATACAACATAGACAATAGTAATAGTATTGTAATCATGAATAAGTGGAACTTAGAATATTCTTGAACGTTTACATTGTATTATTAACTTAAATATGTATAGAGGGGGTGACGTGTGTATGTTACTTATCTCAGATAAGATTATGTTTAAGAGTATGCTTATGTGGGATAATATAGATAATATATATATATATATATATATATATATATATATGTATATATATATATATATATATATATATATATATATATATATATATATATTCGTACATGTATAGTGGCTTCGAAGGGACATTAGAGCCATATATGGTTATAAGTGAAAACTTAAACTAAGTTCCTGGATGGCATGAAAGGTCTCCACCAAATAAAAATAACAATAATAATATATATAATGACCAGTATAGGAGATATTAGTCTATATTTATATGAAGGTTATGCGAGTTTATATATTTCATTCCATTAGTATACTGTAGATTGAACACTTGTAAATAATAAATTAAGATACCATGAGAATTGACGTAAATAATGTCTAAAATATCGGATATGTTAAATGTTTTCAAAAACATTTTAAGAGATATATTTTATATATATATATATTAGAATATTTATTAGTTAATAAAATAATTTTCTTATATTTAAAATATCATCCAAGTTGTATATATATTAGAATATTTATTAGTTAATAAAATATTCTTATATATATATAGTATACTAACTAAACTTACTATCATATATGATTCATTCCTTGGGGGGTATCTATTGTTAATTATATGATAATTTATTATTATAGATGGTTTGATATAATATTGTTGATATTATTAGTAGACCTAATACCTATATATATATATATATATATATATATTTATTTAATTTAATTTGAATCAGACATGCATAACATAGGTCCATATAGTTACATATAATTAATACGAACAATAACTAGTAATCGAAATCTAAAGTATTATCTAAATAAAGAGTTATACCATATAAGGTAAATAGTTGCGATGGGCACATGATATAATAATAATAAAGTTGAACAATTAACGGATTATGATCAATTGCTATCCGTTAATAAAGTGAATTATAAGATTTAATTTAATTGTTAAATTATTAATATTATCATAATTATTAACATCAATGGTGCGCTATTTCGACGCTGGTAGTTCATCACTATATGATAGGCGTGACCAAAATAGGTAAAATAGTCAAGAAAATATATAGAGAGAAATCATTTCCAATTTACTCTATAATATAGGCGCATGCCTATTTATTTTATTTTAAAATCTTTAATTTCAATTTTAAATTCAAATATATTTATTATAATTATATATCATAATTATAATGTAAATCCTTAAAATGATGTTTTATTAGAATTATTTTTTAAACTTTTGATAAAAGTTATATTTTTGACATCATAACATGTTCTTTTTTGATATTGACCATAATAATGATAATTGATATTTATTAATTATATATAAATGTATATTCATATAAAAAGATATATAAAAGAAGTAATAAATGAAGAAAAAAAACAGGCCTCTCGATGTTAAGATTAAAAGGTTTGTTATTCAGTGTTCGGGCCTGAGGTTATAGGAGGTCTTGCTACAACCCTTCATTCCATTTTAAATTGTATATCATAAAAATAACTCTCTTTAATTTCTCCAATTTCTGATTGATACATATATATATATATATATATATATATATATATAATTGCCCTTATAGTGGAAAGTAACCTAATGCGGACACTTTAATAATAAATTGTAATAACATTTTATGACTCTATATTTGTATTCTAAAATTACAATATATTAATATTATATGATTATAGATATTATTGTGATTTTTAAATTTTATTTAATCTTTTTATTCAATAGATAACGGAAGTGTCCGTATTCGGACCCTGTGTTATAATATGGATACCATATATACTACTAGATTAACTATATATTATTGATGAACCAATCAGATAAATTATAATTACATTATGTATAAATAATTTTATGAATAATTTAATATAATTAAATTATTAATTAATTTATTAATTGTATTATTTCATTAATTAATACAAGTTAAGTATCTAAATAATAATATTTTTAGATTTAGCTTCATTGGTGATATTAATATTATAACGCACGCGATGTTTATGAAAATAATAATAGATTACACGCTGCGCGCTGATTGGTTATAGTGTGATTATATTAAGACAAATATAGTGTTCGGCTGACACTGTCCGTATTATGGATATATATGACCTATAGATATATGCATATAACTTAAGAAATATTTGATAATAAATGTAGAATTTATGTATAAAACGTTTAGAATTCTTTAGTTTTAAAAATATATTGTTATATTTTATATCGATAAAGTAGTATATTCTTTAGAAGGTTAACATTTCTTTTAAGATGAAATTTATTTTTATAAATTTGAAAACGTAATATAAAAATCAGTTTATTGGATATATGAGCAACATTTTGAATAATTTAAAAATAAAAATATTTATTTAGACTATTTATATAATTAGGAATATTTTAATCATTACAATTTTTTTTGTAGGATTTATGATTTCTGAGATACCGAGATTGTCCGTATTCAGGCACTGTCCGTATTCGGTTACTTTCTCCTACACAATAACCCTTAAAAAACCCTATTAATAGGGTGCATATATATGTGAACCATATACCATCTGTTATAATTATACTATTAAATATTAATCTCATATCCTGAACCTTGGCGTAATATTTGATAATATGTTATCTATAGAAATCCAATAATAATTTAAATAAGTATAAACATTATTGTAAATATAATTTTTTATATGCATATTTATATATTCGTTTATTTGATTTTTGTTGTACTATATAATCTATACTATATATATATATATATATATATATATATATATATATATATATATAAATATATATATATATATATCTATAATTATTTCTATGAAATTATTTATTTACCATTGTATTCAATGTGTTTGCAAACAAATATAATGCTAACAAATTGTAGAATTCAGAACATGTTCTGAATTCTACAATTTGTTAGCATTTTATTATTATTAATACTATTATTAATAATATTATCATTACTATTATTATCATTGTTTTTAATACTCGAATGTACGAAATGTCTAGGTATACCTAGATATTTATATATATATATATATATATATATATAAATAAAATATAATACAATACAATACAATAAAATACAATATAAATGTATATATATAGATATTATACAATTGATTACTTCGATTAATCATTATTATATAGTTAATTAGTGTGATTATGCCTATCGATCTGTTGGTAACGATTACTTGTGTTACTATCAGACAATACGTAGACTATAGGCAGACTACGCAGTCGATACATGATTAATCAGTGCATTCTATAAATAACTACTATAAGTCTGTAAATACCTAGCTACAATGTAATATATGCTCTATAGCTAGATTCTATAGATATATTAATAGTTTATGTACGAATGATACGGGTACGTGGGATAGGGTTAGGGGTAACGAGTAAGTACATAGAATGAGACATGAAACGCGGATTAGCAAAACAGAAAGGAACAAATAGAATGTATACAATAAAAAACATTATGAATTAATCATGCCTATAGATGATAGCTTTCCTAGAAAGTGGTAGTACGTTGATAGAAGTTGAAAACTCGTCCCAAGTTGTATGTTTCAACGTATATAGAATGAGAGATAACTGAATACTGAGTACACATATTATGTTACATTTATCTAGTGGGTATCTAAATGATATTACGTTAGATTTAATTTAATGAACTAGTAGATAGAGAGGTTACATGTATACAAAATAGACGATAGGTGATATTATATGTATATCATATTTTAATTACTTCAATTACTAAATTTCACTATTGATTTCTCACGTTTAGATCACCTTCCAAAGTATGCATACATTATTACTAAAGTATAATCGCGATGTATCTTCTTTATTCCATGTTAAGATTCATTTCCCAGTTCGAACTTTGTAATCACAATGTATGCAGTATGTATATCTTGATACTCGTCTCGTACACATAGCAGGTTGTAATCTCCTTTTTTAAATCAGTATGAAAAATGAGATAACTCGTAAATAATATGATGATATGATTAACTATAGTTATGTATATATACTCATTATTTTAAAGTAAATATCATTCACCATAAATTATTATTTTGTAGCATGTTATTTTTATTTTTTTATTCTTATTATTGATCATTTTTAATCTCAAAAATAAAATTAATATCATCATCTACACATCGTAATAATTGATACCACCATACCTTATTTCTTACTTTTTTAGTAACGTTAACTTATCTATAGAACTTAATATAAACAAAAATACATAGTTACATTTTAACTTCTCTTTCAGAAAATAGTTCTACATTAATACCATGCACTTTTTATAAACATATTATATATAATATACTCTTCCTAAATAAAATAGTATCATTAATGTTATAATATATATATATATGTATATATATATATATATATATATATATATAGATATATATATATATATATATATATATATATATATATATATATATATATATGTATGGCAAATATGGGATATATATGGCAAAGCCAATAAAGGATTTTAACATGAGTTTATCTTTCTGAATGTTTTCAAAAAAGACAGCCAAATTAGTGTAAATATATAATCTCTAATTAGTATATTTCAGAAAACATCTCCTCCTAGGATAAGCTTATCATTCAAATTAATATTCAGAAATAAATTTATAAATAATTAATATAAAAATGCGTGCGCACGCTCTATATCCACTATACTACACTTACCCTTATTAAATGATATCGACTCCGGCGACAGTCTATTATATATTTAACACATATCTAGAATCATTATTATTAATCATTGCTACTAACCTTTCCGATTATCAATCTTTCAATTATTTTAAAATTCTGTCGATTTACCATCTTCGCCTCAAATTTATTATATAGGTTATCATCCTACATATTGTTATCATTATGTGTACCTTCAATCTTCCATTCTTCTGTAGTCTATAACGACCGTTATGTTTAGGAGGACATTTTGTGTTAGAAAATGATGCCTCGGACGTATGTCTTGGAGCACTAATATATGAGATGAAGAAAAAAGCAAAAGAGTGATAGATTTTGAAAGTCGAGCACTAAAAATATCTTAGAAGTATATTGAAAATCTTTAAAGAAATCTGAGTATATAGCCGTAGTTTTGGCAGTTACGGCAAAGTTCAGCCACTATCTGATGTGTGATAAATGTATATTTATAACGGATAATAGTGCGATTACATTCCTGCACACACACACACAACATAAAGAATTATCAGCACTGGAACAACGTTGGGCACCTTTACTTTAACCTAACATTTAAGTAGACAATGCAGTACCCATATGGACATTGTCCACAGTACACTATCGCGTATCTTATCCGGCAGGACCCAGAGTAATATGTTACTCTATATGGGAGTTCGATATACGATAAGTTGTTCACATATAATCATGTATAAATATCCGCACACCGAACCCACACATAATAACAATACTCACGCACCGAAACCACACATAGTAACAACTCCCACATCAGTCCCGCATCTAGTGATCATACACATGAATATCTGGGCCACAGTACAAGACCTAACGTCCACTATAGCGTCGGTTTATGTATACAATAGCCAGCGTTAGCGATGTCGTAGATTCTCGTTAATCAACCACGGGTGGTGCCACCTAGAACAATTGATTATTCTAATTACTATAGATTCTTACATATATCACATGCCTGCTATTACGTCATATATTAATATATATATATATATATATATATATATATTAATATATATTATGTCATGCATATAGATGAGATGTGCGGCGCCGCACGTTGTTCGTGCGTCACGTAATATACGATTACGTGTTAAACAATAGATCGGCGATGACGTCATCGATTACGGCATACGATGACCACGTGACCTGTATATATCACGTGTGTTTGTGTTGTAAGCTTGTGTCTATATCCTGTGTACTAGTGACCGTGGTCCGTATACAGTGTAGTACGTGTCTTCGATGATTCCCGTGCTCCATCGCCTTCGCGGATCTCCTCCCGCCTCTGTTTCTAGTTGAAATGCGGGCGTTTGTTTACGTGTTCGAATGGGCGTGAGTAACCCCGTTTGATTGGTCACATGGATCATTAAATACGTAATTACGACATCGTATTACGCTATACATAGGCCGTAGCGTTTAACCAGTACGCTGGTAAATAATCAAAACACTGTCAAATGTACACTGTACATGACGTACATATACGACGTATACGATGTGTATACACAGTGCACTGTATGCATGTATACATGTATACATGCTTGTATAATTAGATATATATTTAGAAAATAATTTACTTATATACATATCAAAATTAACCCATCTATTTCGACAGCTAAATATGGAATATATGACTAATATTACGATTAGATAATTTAGTTTCTGATTTATCATAATCATATAAATGGTAATATTATTGACCTTGTATTATCCAGTTCTCTCCATTCTTAACTCATGGTGAGTAATATTTCTAGACATGATCAAATTTCCAATCACTTCTTTATCTCATTCAAGACTACATTTACTATCACTAATAGATCGGTCATGATTATTAGCCATGGTTTATTAGTTGTAACATTTTTGAAATGGGTAATTTTATAATTATGTCTTAAATAAAAAATACTTAATAAACGAGTATAGAGTATGAAGTATATAGCAATGAAATTTCAAGTTTAAGTAAATATATATATCTCTCAAGAGAGTATATTTGTTGAGTAAATTGTATGTGTTTATAGGAGTAGTAATATAAATGAATTAGTTTATGATGTGTTAATAGCTGATATTGAAGACACGTTAACCCTATACGTGGGGTATCGATAACCCCCTATCTCATGGGTCTGCAATATCAATGTGACTGTACTTAGGTATATAGAGTATACGTTGGTATATTAGGCTTGAAGTTAGAGGTATACTTATTATCCATTTATTAATTGTATAAACTCCTACTACCTACTGAGAATGTATTAAATATGTATTATTTGATCAAATATATATGTTAATATTATAATATAAAACGCATCTAATAAATGAAAATTCCAAAAATATAAAATATAAAAATAAATTTGTAAATTATAATCAATCGTAGATATCACTATGTAATATATATATATATATATATATATATATATATATATATATGTAATAAATAATAGATGTATAATATAACGTATGTAATAAATATTATTCGTTTGTTTTGTTCTAAATAGCGATATCGTATAAACATTATTTTACGATTTAATTTGTAATTTCAATCTCGGTTCTATCAACATTTTCATTGTTTATTACACAAATTTGTGAACTATTTCTGAAAGGAGTTTCTGAACTGTGTGCGTATCACACACACACGCTTGTATTGCACTACATACTTCTATTGCACTCTATAGGTTATAGTATATACTATCTAGCATGCGGTGTTGTATGCATTATAATACGCATGTGTGCGTTCGTGTACAACGCATTATATCCGTATAATTACACTATATACCTATAGGCATATACATATAGATATATATATATATATATATATATATATATATATACCAGCGTATACGCTATGCTATAACCTATATCATAATGCATGTGATCTGAACATACTAGTCGATTAACAGTTGATGACAAGGTAATTAGTTTATTATAAACCAAATTGAAGTCGTCAAATTGTTGTTAGTTCCTCAACTATTATTAATGTTGAAACTACTAATCATTATTAATAGGTTGACCACCCTGTACATTAGGAGAGCCCGTTTTTGAAAGTTTCGCTATCTCGCACACCGTATGTCATAAATGTCATAATAAACATATATAAAGTTTCATCAAAAAATATGTAATATTGGTAAAACGAAAAAACTTTAATGAAGAAATATTTGCATTTATTTTACAATGTAAAATTCTATAAATAGAATTTTTTTTTTATGTATTTTATATATTTTTGCAAGTGCACGTTGTCATAAAAATAAAATATTTGGCAAATACGTGTATAAATATATTATAAAATTAATAAAGTACAAAATTATTTAAAAATTTCAAATTAATTTTAATTTTTTTAATTTTTTAATGTAATTCGACTACTTTTTTGATAAATTATTTTAATTAAGGATCAAACTTTATTGTGAGCCTATAATTGATATCTACGAGGTATAATAAACAAATATATATTTATTTTTCTAATAAAAATTTGTTTACGAATAGTTTACCCCAAAATTTATTTGTTGTTAAAATGCTCAATAAAAGTCATTTTTTGAATAAATATATGCTATTTTTATATCAATACTTATAATTTTATATTCATATAATGATTATAGACACATATAATATAATTTTTTATTTTTATTATTCCATTAATAATTTTTTTTTTCGAATTAGAAAAAATTTAAAAATTAAATTAAAAATTCCGTGGATCGATTTAATTATTTAAAAAAAAAATTTGAATAAATATATGCTATTTTTATATCAATACTTATAATTTTATATTCATATAATGATTATAGACACATATAATATAATTTTTTATTTTTATTATTCCATTAATAATTTTTTTTTTCGAATTAGAAAAAATTTAAAAATTAAATTAAAAATTCCGTGGATCGATTTAATTATTTAAAAAAAAAATGTTGTAATATTTATTAAGGAGGTTTTTATATACTACATATGCTAAAAGGCAATTTTTACTTGCAATAATGTTTTCTTTTATATATCTGTAATTTAAATTTTTTCATAAATTTGTAATGTAAATTCCTATCTATTTTTAAATATGGTTATGCTTTTTGAATTTTTGTCATTTTTCAATTATTATTATTTTATTATATCTGTAATGATTAAGAGTAGTTAGCGATGATTCCGAGCGAGATTGCACTTTTTTATGAAGGGAACTAAAAAAGTTACCAAAACGGGCTCTCCTATATGAGTACACTGTACATATGTGTTATGTTCGTATAGCCGTATAAGGGCATATGAATATATCTATATATAGTATATGATTATATAAAATATAGATTATAATCTATAATACGGCCATATATAATTAATTATAATTTAAATAATATATAATAGATCATATGCGTATATGTGTATATACGCATATAAGCTATATATATATATATATATATATATATATATATATAATATATAAGCTATTAATTATATATATACATATTTATTATTATTATAATATAATTAGTAATAACTAAGTGATTGTATTGTTTATATAATTATCCATTAAATTGTCAAATATTGGTAGAAAGCTTATTTTTAACTTCTTATATGAATACACGATCACGTGATATCAGTATACTAATTATTTTGTACTTTGTTTTGTTTTGTTTCCTGTATTATATATATACACCAATCAAATCATCATAATCATTTCTCGTCTATATATTTAGAAAGTTCATACATATTTTTTATTACCGCTATTAACTCAATTGAACTTAATTGAAACACTTTTCTAATCGACTTTATTGTACAAAGTAATTAGCTCCATGTTATTCATAATATTGAAGTCTCAATTATTGCATTTTATTGAATTATAAGAAATCTACAACATGTGCACTAATAGCATATGATTGTGATGATTATCTTATATTCTATAATGCATTTAATAACAAATATTATATCCTTTCTTTAATCTAGATGTTAATATAGATTTTTAACATTTACATTATTCCTCTTCTCCACCTAATCTATAATTCTCCAGTTATAACTATATAAGCTATCTCTTCCATATATGTATACATATGCTGACGACATCAAACTTTATGTAAAATGTACTGAAAACGAAAATTGTGTACATTTCCTCTACTATTACTACCATTCATAACTGGCTCATAATAAATGCCCTCGTCTTTAATACATTCAAAACCGAGGCTATCTTCCTTCATCTTCCACTCCGAAATAAAACTTTAACAACTACCCAAAGCACTTCCCCTCCAATCAAAATTAATGAATAGCTCATCATGTACTCAACCTATCTCAAAAATATTGGTGTTATATTGACAATACTTTTAATTTTATAGACAACTGTTTCACATAACAAAACTACTAAACTATCAACAATATTCACTACGCCTTTTTCGTCATTCAATATCAATATCCACCGCTACTAGTATAGCTTCTACCTATAGGTAGTATACTATAGGTAGGATGTATACATCCTAAGACTATTGCAAGTTTATCCTTTACAATACTCCCTTATCGTATATTACTAAACTCAAAATTCTAAAAAATTATATAGCTAGGTGTATATTCAACATACCAAAATATCCCATACTCATATATCTCCATTCATAGCTAAACTCCATTGGCTATCTGTAAGCCATATAATCCTATATAAATCTCTACTACTGGCTCATAAAGCACTCCACCATGACTCTCCTGACTACCTAGCATCCCTACTCAAACTAAAATTACTAACTAGTACCACTACATGATCCACCAATGTGTTTCTAATTCAACATCCTCCTAAATACAAGTTACATTCAAATAACACTCGCGCAATTTCCGTCCCATACTCCTGGAATACTCTCCCTACATCCATCCATACTACACCATCAACTCCAAACTTCAAGAAACTACAGAAAAACCTATTTATTTAATCTTCTAAATTAACATCAAATATATATGGACGGCCGATTGCTTTATAAGCACAGTTCGCAGTCCGAAAACCGATAAATATAAAATGTAAATGTATGTAATATATTCTATATTTATGTTGGCTAAATACATTATATTTATTTAGTATGAAATCAAAGAATATTTCTACAATTGTCGAAGATTCAACGTCATTTTGTCCAACCAGATTTAAACAATGCGCAGCGCAAGGGATCTATATTTACAATAGACTATAGTTTATTATATATCATATGATATATTGAATTTAATTGTATCTTCCAGACATATTACTGGCATTGTCATAATGTTTAGCTATATAATCTGTTATATGTATATTATTATTTTTTTAAATTCTAATAAATCTTTATCCTATTTTTGGCCAATATGATAATGAATCTCTACATACATCAAGAAATATTCAATAATCGTACCTTACTTGGTATTTATTACTATGATTGTTAACTTATCTATATGTGATATATTGATAATTGAGTTTACTGATATAATACAGTATTTTTAATTATTTAGTTCTCACCTGTTCTCCAATAGCAATATCGCTATTGTGGTTATTCATATGTAAATAGATAGAGGACCCTCATTGAAGATTAATCTAAACATTCATTCGTAGGTACTAGTTGGCTAATTATAAAAAATTACTTTATTATATTTAGATTATATATATATATATATATATATATAAATAATATCCATTCAATAATATAAATATAAATTATATCTAATAGTCTATTGAAATATATAATTTTGTTTACAGACTTTCATCAATGGTATCATTATTAAAAAAATATATAAAGCAATTCCTATTTAAATTAAAATTTCCTATTTATATATATATATATATATATATATATATATTATAGGAACACTAAAAAAATTATAATAATATATACACTATGAGAAGATAAATAACATTAATTATTTTAAGAAAAATGATTTTTTAAATATATAATTAGTTTTAATTATTAGTATTACTATTATTAAGCTATATATAGAATACCGTTTTATCGTAATTTATAATCAATGTAATCCTTTAAAAATATCAGAAATCATAGTTAAATATATTTGAATCATTTTTAATTTAAGTATAAATTTGTTTTTGTAAATTATAGTTAAGATTCAACTATTAAAATTCAACCGATTAAAATTCCCTTAATATGTTTATCTAGTAGGTTTCCTATCATTTATTACTTTCTAGTTTATCAAACAATTATTTATGAATACATTTCATACTATTGCATCTTATCATCAGATATGTATGAGGTTGGATATGGTGATAAAGTGTATATTATATATTTTTAATTAGTTATTTTGTTGTTGTGTATTATGTAATAATTATGTAATAATTATAAAAGTATAAATATTGATTTCGTATATATTGGTTTTTGTGTTTTTTTAGTTACTGTTATTTAGTTTATTATATATTTTTAATTAGTTATATTTTTGTTTTGTGTTATTTAATAATTATAAAAGTATAAATGTTGATTTCGTATATATTGATTTTTGTGTTTTTTATTTAATCTTATTTAGTTTATTTTAATATAATTGGTTGGACCAATGAACTGTCGCGTAGCAATAATATAATCTGAATTATATTAGATTTAATAATATTATTTCATTTTTGATTATACATTGGAACGTAGAGGTTTGTATAAAGTTATATTGTAATATTCTATATTGTAATATTGTATATATTTTTAACAGCATTATAGGGTGTTCACACGATGCGTGTTTTGCTTGTCGTACGAACAAATGCTGGACCGAATTCTTCAAAATCATAGATTCGGTCCAGCATTTACTCGGATTCCTATTTTTCTCGTCGTACAGCAAAAATAGAAAATATCCTATTTTTTGCTGGACCGAAATAAATGCTGGACCGAAATATCTTACTATCTTTGTTAATGTTTACAAATTTGCATTACAATTATTATTTTGACTTATTTTTATATTATTTTTATAACAAATTGTAATCAACATTTTTAATCAAAATGAATTATTGTGATTATAAAAAATTAAATACAAAAAATAAAGATGAAGTAAAAGCAAAGTTGATAAAAGGATTCAGGGAAAGGGAGGGCTTGTGGAATATTAAAATGAGAGAATATTCAAACAGAAATAAAAGGTACCAAAGTTACAGAGAAATAAGTGAGATCACAGGAATTGATGGTTATTATTTATTTATATCTTAATAATTATATATATATATATAATTTTATTCATAAATAAATATACGATAAGTATTCTATTTAATATATATTTAATATACACTTTTTATATAATTATTATAATAATAAGTAGTATAGTTAATATATATTTACTAATTAAAATATGACATTATTTAGTATGCCTGTAGTTATAATTTATATAATATATAAATATAATGCAAAATATAAATATATTATAGAAATAAATACACTTTTGAGATCATAATAGATTTATTTATATACTTTGGGATAATTATTATATTAATAATATATAATATATAATATAAATATATATTATATATTATATATTATATAATTATAATTATAATAATATGAATTGTTTTTTAATAATAATAGAACAATTATAACAATACAAGTAACATTACATTTATAAAGTGCATTGTTTTTTTTAATAATAATTGAATTTATTAATAATAAAATTAATGAACATATACAGCACTGTACATTTACATTGATAAAGTGAATTATTATTTAAAAAATACAACTAATAATTGAATTATTAGTGATATAAATTATTATAAAACTATTCAAAATATATATTATATAATATTATATTATATACAATATTAGACCGAAGTGTATACAAAATCTATATATATTTTAGTAAGATTTAAAAATGAATTTGTTTCTTAAATATATTTATATTTTGCATTATATTTATATATTATATGAATGATAACTTGTAGCGACAATTATATATATTTTAGTACGATCTAAAATGAATTTGTTTCTTAAATATAGTTATATTTTGCATTATCTTTATATATTATATGAATGATAACTTGTAGCGACAATTATATATATTTTAGTACGATCTAAAATGAATTTGTTTCTTAAATATAGTTATATTTTGCATTATCTTTATATATTATATGAATGATAACTTGTAGCGACAATTATATATATTATAGTACGATCTAAAATGAATTTGTTTCTTAAATATAGTTATATTTTGCATTATCTTTATATATTATATGAATGATAACTTGTAGCGACAATTATATATATTTTAGTACGATCTAAAATGAATTTGTTTCTTAAATATAGTTATATTTTGCATTATCTTTATATATTATATATTCAATTTATAAACTATTCAAAAGATAAACAAATAACATAACGTTTGATTATAATTTATAATTGATTTAGTGGTGCGTCCGCCAATTTTATATATTTGTATGATATGTAAATATTCAAATGAGTAAACTCATGAATGATCGATATGGTTATTATATATTATTACATATGTATATAAGATAATATATACATTCACATTAAATTTAAATTCTATTAATATCTAAATTACTTTGTATAGTTGCAACTGTGCGAAAGGTCTGGCGATGCATTATGGATGGATATTCGAGATACAAGCGGGCTTTAAAGCCAAAACCAAGTGGAAGTGGTGCGGGAAAAAAGCCCCCTAAAACTTTTGCTTGGTTGGGGGAAATGGCTTTCCTCGAAGATGCGCAAGAGAAGCGCGCAACAATATCAACGGATATAGAATTCAGTTAGCTAATAGTTTTCACGATAGTATTTTATATTGTTTTTTATAATCTTTATAACGTAATTATTTCTAAATAATATTATAACTAACTATCCCAATAGTTATAATAAAATAGAAATTGTAATACTGAAACTACTTATATTGGCATATTTATTTTTATTAAATATAATTTGTTATTATAATTAATTCTCACTTATTATTAACAGATGATTCCATGCTAATGAACTTCGAAAGCCAATCATTTGAAACTGCATCCCCTATCGACATTTCCATACCAGATTCCCCTACGACTTCATTTACTGACTCCCATTCCCCCTATAGTGAACTTCCTACTCTACTTACTGATTACCCTGTGATGACGCCTACTACTATTATTATTGATGCCACTTTTACTACTCCTACTCTAATTACTGATTCACCTATATCTACACCTCCTACTGGTTCCCCTATAACTACACCTCCTACTGATTCCCCTATAACTACACCTCCTACTGATTCCCCTATAACTACACCTCCTACTGATTCCCCTATAACTACACCTACTGATTCCCCTATAACTACACCTCCTACTGATTCCCCTATACCCCACAATGCACCACCACTATCTTCACTCATGATAATGCCAATATCTGAAACTCCGCCACCGTTAAATAGAACAAGAAAAACCATTAACAATACTGAGCTTCTCGAAAGAGCAGAGGCTATCAATCAAAGTATTGCAGAGAGGAGTAATACGACTCATATAAGTTTACTGATGGCATGATTTGCCAAAGATTTAGAGTCATTTGGAACTGAAGAAACAAGACGCATTGCATTAAAATAAATATATGATATTTGTTATGCTCATACTATGCATGATATTGCAAGTTTATAATATATATATTTAATAATTTAACAATTATTTTATTTCTATTTTTCTATTTTTATATATAACATTTTTGTTTATTTCTATTTTTCTATTTTTATATATAATATTTTTGTTTATTTTTATTTTTCTATTTTTATATATAACATTTTTGTTTATTTCTATTTTATGTAATAAATATATAATATAAATAATAATTTTTGTATCAAAGTTTTATTTATAAACAATTAAATACGATCGTACTGCCAATTTAGATCTCCTTCGTTAATGCAATAGTCGGCAATTTCATCACGGATTTCTCTTGCTCTGGAACGGCTTGCATTTACAGTATTTGTAATGAGGGGATTCATATTTTCTGGATGCATGGTACTCCGTTGATCTTCAGCTATACTATCGAGCAACATATTATGCAATATGCAAGTAGTTAAAACAAATAAATCTACTTTATCGGGTGTAAATGGCAGTGGTTTTTTGAATAATTGAAATCTCGATGATAACATCCCAAAAGCATTTTCTACACATATACGCGCCCTACTCTGTCTATAATTATAAATTCTTTCTAGAATAGATAAGCCTCGAAAGGGAAATGGCTTCATCATGTAGGTTTTTAGGGGAAAAGAATCATCTGCCACAAAAAAATTTGGAATTGCCATCTCCCTTCCAGGTAGAGGTTTAGGTGGGGGTATATTCAAAGGGTTTGTAATATCTTCTAAATAATGGGCCAAACTGGTGTTACTATAAACACCCCCATCGCTTACACGACCATTGCATCCAATGTCTACATAAATAAATTTTATGTTGGCATCAACAACCGCCAATAGTACAATAGAGTTCCTTCCTTTATAATTAAAATAAAAAGAGCCTGCATTAGCAATTGATATATCTATATGTTTCCCATCTATCGCCCCAATACAGTTAGGTAAGTTCCATTTACTCTTAAAACCCTCTTCGACATCTTTCCAGCTATCCATTGATGATATTAATTTTAGTTTGCTAGCTTTTAATCTTGTGCATATAGCTCTACACGTTTCATCTATAATCATAGAAATGGTTGAATAGCCAACCCTAAAAGCAACTTTAATGCTATGAAAAGTATCACCTGTTGCTAAAAAATGCAAAGTTATAGCTAGCCGCATTTGGTAGCATATTGGTGTCCTCATATTTGTATTTTGTTTCTCTATATCATCTTTTATAATATTTGCCAAACATATAAAGTACGCATGACTCATCCTAACGTACTTTGAGAAGGCATCTGGGTCATCCACCATCATTTCTTTTAAAACGCACCATGCGCCGGCATGTGCTTCGTCACGATCTTGTAAATACTTATGCGCCCAGATAGTTCTCGTATTGCCATTTTCTAACGCAATATCCCTTGCAATGTTGCCAGTTATTAAAGATAATACATTATTTAAATAAGTATCCATAGTTAATATAAATGTAATTATAATATATAAATTAAAATATTATTTGAATTTAAAATGTTTGTTTATTTACTTTAATTCTTTATTTCCGTTTCAGTTATTGGTAAATACGACAATTTAAACCCGCATCGTGTGAACACCTTATTTTTAAAATGCTGGAACCACAAATATTCGGTCCAGCATTTGTTCGTACGACAATCAAAATACGCATCGTGTGAACACCCTATTAGTTTATGGTTTTTGTTTTGATAGTTTAATAAAAGTAATTTAAACACAACGGTAGTCTATCATTTTGAGTGGTGTAATATTGTCAACACATATTTCGACCACTCATTATTATATATATACATATATATATATATATATATATATATATATATATATATATATATATATATATATATACTATATACACACAAAACTTTACTTTATATAATAGATAATTATTAACTTTAAATGATATATTACAGATAATTATTGATTTAAATGATATATTATAAAATATGATTTTATGGTATTTCTAACAATGATAACTGTAGACTGATACTAAATAACATAATTATAATTAATATTAATATTATCGAATGATATTTCTACATTTCCCAACTTCGGTATCCCCCTTATATATCCCCTATAAAACACTATCGAGGTAAAAGCGGCGCTATATTATATGCTATTATTAATACGATGTTCTCGTACGCACGCTTATGTAGGTGTGTATACCTATGCGTGTATGACTATGTGTAAACATATGTGTGTATGACTATGTATGATTGGCATTATTTATATTATGCTACATTTATATCGCTAAAATAGCATGCTATTCTATTATAGTTCCATGTTAAGTGTACATTCATTAGTAAAGTCAAATTATAATATAGCTTATAATCTTATAATATATAATCTTATATTATAGCGTATAATACATTCACAACATATACTATAATTCAGAAAACCGTACTTTATAATTGTAATGTGTTCTATACTATCGTGTATATGTCCTACGTATGTCCTGTATATACATATGTAGCGTCACGTGTTACATACACTTAATATATTGTCACGTGTCCTATATACTATGCTGATTACTAATTTACTAATGCATATGCACTAACTAACCGTATATGCCCTAGGCTATCGGTATCGTATAATACTCCATCGGGTTCTGTTTATTTCCCATCGAAAAAAATAATGTAAGTGTTTTCCTTTTAATCTATGCTAATATATATCCTCATAGTAACATATATCCATCTAAATATGTTACTATCTATCTGTGATCATTGCGTGTCATGATATCCTGACTTATAATGAGTCACTTTATGTCTATAAAATGAATATAAATAATCGTACTATATCAAAACATACATCAAAGCCAAATAAATTAACTAAAATATCTCCACCTTATTAATATCTCTTCCACGGGATATATATAACTGCCTGTATGGCTTAGTTTGCTAAGGCGTAAGACATACAAGCAGTAGGACGCGAGTTCAAGCCTTATCCGAAACATTAAAATAGGTCTTAAAATAATATTTAAAAGTAGTCTTATATGATTGTGTATACATAAATAATCGGCTCTCGTTAAAAATATGGATTAATTAACTATAACATGAGAGATGCTTCGGATGGATATTAAAACCATATGGTTATGAGTGAAAACTTCATCTAATTTCCTGGATTGGATGAAAGGACTCAACCAAATAGAAATAAAAATATCAATAACTATATATATATATATATACGTATATAGTATTATATAGTGCCTTATTAATCAATTTATTTTGAAACACTTGCATACCACTATGAAATAGCAAATGCCTATACAGTTCAGTAGACTTTTCTCTTTCGAATGACGTGTAATACTCGCTATCACCATGAATACACTCACTACATTCGTATAAGCATAAATGGGATATATATTCTATAAATATCCCTTATCAAATTCCGCTCCCTTTTTTTAATCTCTCGCCGCTATATTTATATATTTAAATAAATGCAAACTCGATTTATAAGAAATAAATTTTTAAAATTACCTAATTAAGTAATATTATCTAGTGATAAGTATATCTATATAATATTGCATATAGTACAAATAAACTAATTATTAACTTTGCACTATTTCCCTATTATCTAATTTAAAAATATGAAGTATATTATTTCTAGTTAGAAACTATCGATTAATTATGGCCTATACTTGTATACATATATGTAGCAGACTAACGTATTCTATATTTGTAATGTAATTGTTTTTAAGTGTATATTATATATTTTTAATTAGTATTTTGTTATGTATTATGTAATAATTATAAAAGTATAAATGTTGATTTCGTTTATATTGATTTTTATTTTTTTTTTAGTTAATGTTATTTAGTTTATTATATATTTGTAGTTAGTTATTTTTTTGTTTTATGGTATGTAATAATAATAAAAGTATAAATGTTGATTTCGTATATATTGATTTTTGTGTTTTTTTATTTAATGTTATTTAGTTTATTTTAATATAATTGGTTGGACCAATGAACTTTCAGATAATCTGAATTATATTAGATTTAATAATATTATTTCATTTTTGATTATGCCTTGACACGTGGAGGTTTGTATAAAGTGATATTGTAATATTCTATATTTTAATGTTGTGTATATTTTAACTGAATTAGTGTATGGTTTTTGTTTTGATCGTTTAATAAAAGTAATTTAAATACAATGGTCCTCTATCATTTTGAGTGGTGTAATATTGCTAACACCTATTTCAGCCACTCATTATTACATATGTAATATTTCTTGAATACATGTTTTTCTATGCAACTTATTAATCGTTTTATTTCACGTCACTTATTAATGTCACATAATAACATTTATCGCGTATTTCTTCACAAACACACATCCAGAGCCGGCTTAAGCATACTATGGGCCCCGGGCAAAAAAAAACTTATGGGCCCCATAATAATTGAATAACATATTAAATGGGCCATTTTAGCAAAAACTAATATTTATAACTCTTCAATTTTATCATATCTTATCATTATACTAATTATTTTGTAATTTGTTTGTATACTTTAATCAACTCCTCATAATAATTTCTTTTCTCGCATATATATTTAGAGCAGTGGTTCCCAACCTTTTTTCACCGTGACCCTTTTTTATAATTCTTAATTAAAAAATATACCATGACCCAATGACAATTTTATTTTGTTATTATTGTACTTTAATCATAAAATAATCATATAAACATTAATATACATATATTTAAATATATATTTCCATCTTAAATTTTTCTCGTCCATAAATCCAATTTGCATATAAAAGCATTTATATTATTTTTTAGAAATTGACTCATGACCTACAAAAAATACTCAATGACCCATAGGTTGGGAACCACTGATTTATAGAGTGCATAAATATGTGTATTACCGTTATTATCTCAATTTAATCTAATTGCAATACTTTCTCATCGACTTTATTCTACAAAATAATTAGTTCAACGGTTTTCATGATATTGAAGTCTCAAATTCTTGCATTTTATTGAATAAATACGTTGACTCTAGTAATGTAATTTACGTTATATTTTAACATATATAATATCAGATATAAATTATGTAATTATAAGAAGTCCACAAGAGAGTGCACTAACAGAATCTGCTTGCGATCACCATTTTATATTCGATAATGCTTTTAATAAAAAATATTATATTCTTCTTTAATCTAGATGTAAATATATTCTTTATATAGTTTGGCTAAATAAATTATATTGATTTGGGATGAAGTCAAAGAATATTGCTACACTTTTCGAAGATTTAACGGCATTTTGCCCAACCAGATTTAAGGAATACACAGTGTAGATATGTGGATCCATATTGACCATAGTCCATTAATGAACTATGGTATATTATAATATATTTCATGTCTTTGAATCTTCCAGAGATATTGCTGGCATTTTCATAACTTTGAGCTCTATAATCTATTATAATTATATTTTTATTTAAAAAATGCTAATAGATCGGTAGCTAAATATTGACCGATGTGATAAATTATCAGTGATAATGAATCTCAACGTACAATCGTAAATCAATAAATACTTATATAATAATAGTACCTAATTTGATATAAATAACGATAATTGTTACCTACCTACATCATGTAGGCTACATGTGATATATCTGGAATTGAATACACTGATATATAATATAATATTTTGAATTTTGTATTTCTTCAATTATGTAGTTATCAGTGATAACTTATCACCTATTCTCCAATACGAATATCGCCATTTATTTGTAAATAGATAGATGAGGGTGATGTCAATCTAACATTAATTTGTAAGTAATAGGTGGATAATTGCAAAAATGCCTTTAGTATTATATTTATGTTATATATATATATATATTTATAAATAATATCTGTTTCAATAAATATAATATCTTTCTGTAATAATAGTATGTTGAAAAAGATAATCATTTTATGTACATAATTCCCTTTCATCAATAGACATTATTAAAAATACTATAGGAATAACCTAAAGCAGAATAATCCTATTTAAATTAAAACTATTATATATATATATATATTATGTGTACTAATACAACTATAATAATATATACACTATGAGAATATACACATTTTATTAATACGATCATAATATAGAGAAAATTAATTATTTTGAAAATATCTATTTTTTTAATTACTATAACAATTATAAATCTGTATAGAATATCGTTTTTCGTAATTTATAATCAATATAATCATTTACAAATATTAGAAATCATAGTTAAAATATATCTTATTATGTACATCATATTTAATTTTAATAAAAAAAGTATACTTTTTGTTTTGTAAACTAATTATAGAATTATAAATTGTTAATATTCAACTATGGTTAATAATCCCTTAATACGTTTATCATTTATCACCTTCTATTTTATCAAACAATTATTTATCAATCCGTTTCATACTATTTTATCTAACAATCAGAGATGTGTGAGAAGATCTATGTTATAACTATTAGCATGTGCTCCAAGATCTTCATGTAGCTGTTTCCACCATATCTTCGTGTCAATTTTTGTAAAATTCACTCTTAAAATCGGCCTAAATGACTCATATTTAATTAATGTATTATATTATTTTTATTTTTTGAATTAGAATTAGTAATATATAAGAAAAATAGTTAAGAAATTTTTTTTTTCATATAAATAGTAAAAAAAAAATTTCTCAAATAATTCATGGGCCCCCCAAAATTTGGGGCCCCGGGCAATTGCCCGATTTGCCCCCCCCTTAAGCCGGCCCTGCACACATCCCTTATGAAAACCTCCGAATCAATGCGATAACTTATGATATCGTTAGAAAATTGTTATCCTTTATACTTTCGATTATATATTTCGACTATATATTTGTTTAAATAAATTATCAATTAATCAATGCACATATTGTTAATTCGTATTAATAGCAAAGCCCTTTGTTATGGTTTTGTTAATAGTACGTAATATCACAAATAGTACATAATACAAATAGAAATATACAAGTACACCACGTAAAAACCCCACAAGGTATACGTAAACTTCCTCTTATCGAACGCATGCATCACGCTTCCGATAAACGTCATATCCACGGCAAACTGAGCGTATTCAAAATACCATTTAAAACTCTATATTAACTATTTTTATTTTCGTTTATTTATTTTTATATTTATTTTCCGCTAATAATCGTGTACGCGATATCCACTATTGTTGGCGGCACGTTCGCCAATAGTTCGCACGCTATTGTTAACTCTCGTATACATAGCGTGTTCGTCGTCATCGTCATCATATCACGTGCTAAGCATCTTAACAATGTACTGTCAATCATCTGGTTCTCTTCTGTTGGTTCTACCGAGGACATGTCCGTGATACTACTCCGCGCTTAACCCGTGCTATCGATTAGGGTAGGTATTATGTATGTGTAGGTATTCTCTCCTGTATAACTGCATTTCTTTAATATCGTTGCAACTTTTCATTAATCTATCATCAAGAGTATTATGAAGGTATTCAATTCTATTCGAACTTTATAGTCAGTGTTCATTACAGTTCCTTTATTATCATATATACGTATATATATATATATATATATATATATATATATATATATATATATATATATGTATATACATGTTAATACTATAGTGTAATATATAGTATAACGTATCATTCCAGTTAGTGATATTATCTTAGAGAGTGCCGTGTTTTATAAAGATGCATATATGGGTATAGGGTATAGGGTATACCCAACAACCGGATTATAATATTTTGTTATTTATATTTATTTGCAATAACATAAATTTCTGTTCTGATCTATTAATATATATAATTGGACTGTGCATAGTCTATATATATACACACACATATATATATATATATATATATATATATATATATATATATACGTATATGCATACCAATCAATTATGTTCCATCTCACGTACGATATTGTTTCTGTAGGGTATCGATGCTATCAGTGTATACTTGTTAATTACGCAAATTGATCTAATAATAACCACTCGTGAACGCGTGATAATAACCACGTGATCGATATGACGTCATCATATACGGCGTCACGTAACGCGTTGTTGTTGCATAATGCACCGTATTCCACGTAATGACGCCACAATAAACTTTTGTTTATAAACAAATTAATCGTAAATAAAATCGATATAATAATTATAAGTAATCAGTTGATAGTATATATATATGATGATAATTTGGTACATTAGCACTTATAATAGGTATGACCATATACGAGGTATACCTTGAAGGTACACATAATAGCAATAAGAAAACTATAAATTAAACAATTTATAAATATAGTAGATGATGATGCACGATTAAAATAAGTGAATAGTAATAATATTACATTGATGATGTATAAGTATTGATGGGGTTAACGAAAGGGTGTGACAGAATTAATATAATAGATGGGAGGATGGAAGGAGGTAGGGAAGGAGTTAGTTGTAGAGGAAGGAAGAGTAAGTTAGCCGATGTTGTATGTATGTTACTAGAAGTGCTCTAATTCAAAATATAAATATTTCTAAATAATCATCATATACTATGTAACTAATATTATATTAATCTACGATATGTATATTTTAATTATTTATATTTGTATATTTTGCGAATAAAATGTATATTAATAAGTTATATTAATATGCATAAAAACAGACAAGTCGGATAATTTGGCCGATAGTACAACTTTGCTCGATATGAGAAATTATGTTCTCAAATATATATTAAATTTGTGAATAAACTGATTAATAATTAGGCGCGAATTAAATACTAACACTTTATATTATATTTAAAAATGATTGCAAAATTACATTACTTCTTTATTGAACATCGTATTACGCACAATCAAATCAAATATGTCTAATAATATTATGTACAAAAAGTGGAATAGTGTATATATATAGTAAAAGCCATAAATATGGTTAGTCATCAACTTGTATATCAATTCTATCATTTTACTATCTGATATTTGATTGGTCAATGATCGACCAAATAACCCATTTTGATATATAATTTAGATATTAATATCTAAAATATAAACATATAAAATAAAGAACATATTCTTTTTTATTTTGTTGTAAAAATATCACAATCCAAAATGTATTTATGAAATGACAAGCTGATTAATAAACACATATTTTGTAGAAAATCCGCATTTTTATAAAATCAATAAATACTAATAATTATTGATTATTTATTAAAATAAATATTAACTATTCGTAAATATATTAAGAAATACTATAAATTGTATATAGAATTTTTTTGGTATCATTAATAGTTTCTGAGATAATGGAGTCGGCCAAAATTACCCGCATCGGCAAAATTATCCTTCCTTTCCCGATAGATATGATAATATATGTGAAAACACGTTTTTGATATTTGCTTACTTTTCTTATTTAGGGATTATCTTTATTGATTCCCGGAGAGTTATACACTTCCAAACATCATGATTCATCATAGCCGTTAGTGGATCATTTTCTCGTAGACCGGTATCACGTTACAGAGTCTTTGTATATGAATCAGGTGGTCTTCCTCGCCTTCTCATTACATGGGTTGGCTGCCACAGAACCAGATCCCAAACTATAGTTTGAGAGGTATACCCCGTCTTCTCTTCATAGGCAATGGCCGGCAAACTTTAATCTTCTTCTTCTGATCGTGTTAGATAATATTGCTAGTTCCCCATAAAGTATTTCATTCTTGATTTTATTTGTATAGTGGATAAATTCTCAGAATTTTAGTATATGTTCCATCCAGATTTTTGAGTAGTGAGTTTGGTAATATGGTCCATATTTCACAGCCGTATAATAGAACGGA
The DNA here is from genome assembly GCA_964019155.1 of Osedax fenrisi. Classification (NCBI taxonomy): domain Eukaryota; kingdom Metazoa; phylum Annelida; class Polychaeta; order Sabellida; family Siboglinidae; genus Osedax; species Osedax fenrisi. The sequence goes on from OZ025240.1 coordinate 15,041,687, forward strand.
TTCAACAGTTATAATCATTAGCCTAATTTTGAACTTCCTACTGAGTTTTGAATTCCAGATGTTTCTCATCTGGTTACAGGTTCTCCAAGCTTGCGCTTTTCAGATTTTTACATCTTTTTCTCTACCCATGGGCCATGCCCCGAGATATTTGAAATCGTCAACCCTTTCACGTATGTTCCATCGATAGTCTTGATATAAAACTGTTCGTTGTTGATGTATGACATGTACTTTTCTTGCCTATATTCATTCTTAGTCCTATACATTACTGATAGATCGACTCTTCTTATATCTCCTCTACTTCCTTAATACCATCACTAACTAAGGCTATATCATCCGCAAAGTTCATGTCGGTGACTATTATGGGTGGTACCCTTCTGATGTGTCTCTTCCTTAGTTGGATACCAAACCTTTCTTCTCTTCCCGTTAGAGCTTTTGTCATGATATAGTCAATAACAATGACAAAGGGTAAGTGCGTCCCCTTGTAAAACACCAGTAAGAATACTGAATGTTCCCGTCTCTTCGTCCAGTGTTATGACTTTCGCAGACGTATCTACATACATGATACTCATAGCTGTCACAAACTCTTCTCGGTATTCCATACTATATTAGTATTAGCAGAATTTGTCTCTATGAACTTTATCAAAAGCTTTCTTAAAGTCAATGAAGATAAGTATAGCTTCAAGATTATGTTCCTTTACTCCTTCTATCAGTCTCCTTAGAACGAGTATATGACTAGTAGTTGTTCTTCCAATTCTGAAACCATTCTGATTTTGAACGATCTAATTATGTTCTTTATCATACGATTATAGGTTTTCGCCAATAATGAGCTTAGACTTATACCTCTCTAGTTGTCACCCATACTAAGATCTCCAGATGTTGGTATCGGAATTATATTCAGCAATGACCACTGTCTGGGCTTCGCTTTGTCGATAAGTGATATTTTGATATTTAAGGGATGAGGGCCAATAAAATATCAGCATTATAATCTTTAGAACGAAATGAAGTTAGTGGTCATCTTATTGTTATTATTGAATTCATATAAGGAGGATATATAGAGCATACATGTAGTTATGTGCGCTTGACAGGTATAAACTATAGTGTATAATGAAGCATTTTTACAGGGAATCAATTAGATAGAAGTGGGTTGGAGTCAGTAGTGGAATAATCAAAGCTATTAATGTTGAAAATAGTGCGTTAATGTTATATCTAAGGGGGTAGTGCATTGTTGTGAAGATGATAAAATAGGGAGGAATAGTAGTCGATACGAGAAAGGACGACTCAATTTAATGAGGATATCGGTTTTTAAGAGGTGATAGTTAGCTGATTTAGATATATTATCTATATAAGAATTGAGGGATAATTCAGCAACCAAAGTAACACCAATATTTAGGACAGATGGGGATTTAGTGATAGGTTGACCGTCAGTCGCTGACCATTAATAATAACAGGAGGGGCAACTGGTAGTTTGATGGAATATTGAGGATTGTATATTTAGACGAGTTAAGAATAAAGTTTTTCGATAGAAGCCATTATATAATAGTTGCTATACCATAGTATATACTATAGTACATTGGAAGAGTGGTATAAAAAGTAATATAATTAAATATCTTCGGGGCATATGTGGTCATGACATGCAGTGACGGTCATTGACATATGAGAATATATAAGTGTGTGCACAAAATAAAATACACATGTGTATTTGATAAACATATTATATAATTATCATGTTATGATATAAGTATATTGTTATTATTTATATTTGTTTCTTTTTTTATAGTAAATCATATTTTTTTTATTATCATTTTTCTATGTTTATATTTTAAGGATATTCAATAATGTATGACTAGCGCATGTATGGTTATCGAGCATATTAATAAGTATACTTATTATGTCTACTTATAAGTATACTAATAAATATACTTATATATTCCTCGTTATTTAACTATCTACATATATATATATATATATATATAATCATAACTTCGACCCCGATTAATGATAATTTTTAATTTATTTTTCTTAAAATCACGTATTACTTGATAATGTTAAATTTATAATCTGTAATCATATATATATATATATATATATATTTAATTAATATATGTAAATTATATATGTATATATAAACATCATGTGTGGCTCAGTTGGATAAGGCGTCAGACACACAATCAGTATGACACGGTACCAGCGTCGCGGGATCAAGCCACATCCGCCGGACCATTAAAATAGGTCTTAAAATAATATTTTGAAGTGATATTATTAATTATTATTGTGTATACTATAATTATCGGCTCTCGTTAAAACCATGAATGCCTTAACTTAATGCCTTAATTTAATAAAAAATGTCGTCTAAGTTCCTGGATGGGATGAAAGGACTCCACCAAAATAAAACAATTTTAAATAATATCAATGTTATATATATATACATGTTAAGATACATAAATATGAAATTATAATACAGGAATGTATACGTATGTGAAAACCCATCAAACCATATATAATACTTAGTAATAATATGTAATCACGTATGCTAATTTATATAATTACTAATATAATATTTAATATTATTAAATAATAAAACATTTTATATAATAAATATTGGTAATATCTAAGTGACTTTTGCGACTGGTATTGTAATGTTATATTGTATTGTCATATTATAGTTTCATAAATGATATTGACAGTTGAGTTGGGTAGGATTTATACAACAATGTATTCGTTGTACAATGTATACATTTTACAGGTGCATATATATTTTTATATATTAGAGTATACGTATATATATGCGTGTGTGTATGCGTGTGTGAACGCCTACAAGTGACGTACTATAATCGTGTGGTAAGTTAATCGTGTGTATATATATATATATATATATATATATATATATATATTATGTCGTATTAAAATTGCAACTTAGTTATATATATATACCGGATATATCTAATGTTAAATATGTGTACTACATGGGTTATTAAATTTATTAATATGTATTTAAAAAAAAATATATATATGTGTATGTATGTGTACGATGCACACTATGCATATGTGTATCATACACCATATATAACGGTGGTGGCCAGGCTTGCTTTGCGTATCTGATATTCATGAATTATCATGATGATCATGCTAATTCACAAGACACGCTCGCCGATACAAACGTACGAAGGCCCGTATTAACATCACGTGGTCAGAATTACGTAATAATACTATTTCGTCGCTGGAGTTACGTAATGACACGTTCTCAATACACTACCTGTGTGTATCGTGTGTGTAATGCACGTCGTATGTGTACACACTATGACAACACAGTGACGATGTACAGCGAACACCTCCTCTCGTTTCAATAGAGATACTACATAGAATATACTGCATATAGAATAATCCTATAGGATATATACTGGAAGTAAACATATATCTTTCTCTCCCTCTCTCTCTCTCTCTCTCTTTCTCTTTCACTATTTCTCTCTTTATATATCTCTCTCTCACTCTGCGAGGTATGCATTCACTTATACGCACGTACATTGTACGCCGTACAACCCTAATATAGCCTCGGTTACATCATCGCCTAGTATTACGTAATACCGCCGCGGTTATTGCACCGTAACACCGCGTGTATACCGCAGCGTGTATCTATGACGTAATCAAGCGTTACATAATCGCGCTCACGTGATCGCGTCAGAAGTATGCTTATGTACACGTGACCGAGCTACGCGTTTAGTAGTCCAGCAACTGTATGCTATAGTATAGTATATATATAGTATACTATATATATAGTACTATACTATACTATAGTATAGTATAGTATAGTATACTGTATATAGTATACTATAATATCTTAATCATCATCGTAGTCGTGCCCATTATGTATTCGTGTGTGTAGACAAATGAATATGTACTCCGTGCTTCATACATATAGGTACGTATATATAGATACGTATATATATATATATATATATTATTTACATCACATCGTCATTACTAATATGATAATAACTAATTTCATAGGAAAACCTATATTATATCTACTGGCTCGATTACACGCGTTATATGGCTAATAGAACAGTGGTCAGGGGGCACGGGGTCAGGGGGTCACGGGATACGAACCGACTTGTGGTGTATATTGGTCTTCATGTAGTTAGATAGGAAGGCGATAGCGGAACAGCAACACGCCAACACGATGATGATCAGGTAGATGTGCGATAGATTTAGCGACGCCACTATACCCTGTATGGGAAGGGTAACGTTCGACCTTTTACCTAGGAAAGAACACGCCCCGGAACCGGTAGTGGTGGCGTTCAACAGGGCTCCGCTAACACCGGAAGCAGTGGTGGTCATCGCGTCACGTGATATATTACTAGGCCGTCGCGTGACTATGTATTTAGCGGCGGCGATATCACGAGATCTCGACTACGTTCTTTGAGGAGAGCCGAACACAGATAGACGGATGCTGATATGGAAACAGACGTGTAGTGGTTGAGATGGAGTGACCTCTCTCTACGGAGTCTGCAGTCAGAATGAATGAAGCGAACGCGCGGCCTACGCAATGTTGACCGTCACATTACCTAATGGGGGCGTATCTTAATGTTGCGTAATCACGCGCTGATTACGCGACACACGTGCGTCGATTACCTCACTTTCGATTCCACGACGGCTAGGCTTGACGACGACACCGATGGTAGAGGCTATTCTGTAACCTCTCTCGCAATATCTCCAGGTATCTCGCCCCTCTCGAACCCTCTCGAGAAGTTTCTCGCCGTCTAATATTCGATCTCGCACGCTTCGTACATCTTGTATAGAGTTAATTCGAGCAGATTCTATCGGATACTTAATGAATGTATACCGAGTCGTCTGCGCATGCGCTAATCATCGGTTACGTAACACGGGCGAGGTGTTACGTAATACTATTGTTCGATACGCGTGTTCCGGGAATTCCACTTCCGCTTCCGTTAGCGACGGGAGTTCGGTGCGAATGTACCGGTAATTAAGCTAATGAGGATGCGTTAAAATAATGCATTGCGTAATAATATAATGTCGCGTGGTAATTAAATTAGCAATTAAAATGTTATATAAATATAATTATATTATTATATATTTTAGTTTATAAAGAGAAATTAAATTAAAAATAGAAATCCAAAATTGTATATATATAACATTATTTGTAGGTAAAACTAAAGTAATGATGACTGAAGATCAAAGAGAATTGGTAGTAGATGGCAAACATATTGAAGTAGTATCTAACTGTGTTTTCCTGGGATATATAATAACCAATAATGGATTATGTTAGAGGGTAATACGCAGATGGCAAGCAATAGGTAGATCTGCAATGGGGGGAATAACGACAATCTGGCAAGATAGAGGAATTACCATCAGAACAAAAATGAGGTTTGTAAAAGCTTTAGTTTTCCCTATAGTCTTATGCGTAGTAGAATCTGGGACAATGAGAAAGCCTGAGAGAAAGAAGATCGATGATTTTGAGAAATGAATTACATGGACCGACAGAAACACAAATCTATGGGTTATTGATAATATAAAACCAGAATGGACGCTTTAATCAAGGATAGTCGAGACATCATTATGCTTCTTTTGCCATGTCATAAGAGCAGGCGGAATGGAATATGAAATGATGGTAGGAAGAATGGGGGTTATATAAATATATGGAGACCACGGCAAAGATGGCTGGATAACATAAACAAAAACTTCTCTTGAACTATCTTCAGCATGATGCAAGCCTCAATATGTATGAGAAGTTGGAGATATTCTGTCATCGATGTCGCCAGGGGTCGGATACGACTCGACGGCACAGGTTAACAGGTTATTATATATATATACATATATATATATATATATATATATATATATATATGTGTGTATGTATATATTACCAGACAGTATGGTTGCATATACGATACTACATATTATCGCTAATACATGCTTATTATCACACGAAATATCGATGGGTACGTACTAATGGTATTAATGTATTGAACATCCGACAGGCTTCACACTCCCATACTATAGTAGGTATACCCTATGCACTGTAACCTTATAATTAAATACATTTCTCCATCTCATGCATCTCTGTTTGCTAACCTATTAAGGTATATATGATAATAAGAGAAATAAGAATCTGTAATTCCCGTTACGTACTATAGTATAGGTATAGTTTATATATATATATATATATATATATATATATATATATATGTATATGTATAGGCCAGTATCTTATTATATTACCTTGTTACCTTGTGCCGTCGAGTCGTAACCGACCCCTGGCGACGTCCATGACAGTTCCTCTCCATATCACTCTATTTCTGGCTTCTGCTAGTATCTTCATGATGTTGTCGTTGGCTATATAATTATGCATATTTTTCAGCCACGTTATGTGTGGCCTACCCCTTCGCCGTTGACCATATTTCCTAGCATCAGCTGTAGCTCCATTGAGTCCGCTCTTACCACGTGTCCGAAGTATGATAAGGCAAGTTAGACAATTTCTGCTCTAGCGTTCTTTTGGGTTTTATGCTGGCAATGATTTCTATATTTGTCTTCCTATCTATATAGGTCACTCCAAGCAGGTTTATCCAACACCACATTTCGAAAGCATCGATTTTTGCTCTTTCCTTCTTCTTTAGAGTCCAGGTTTCTGCACCGTATAGAATAATCGGGAAAATAAGTGTCTAATAAATTTTTACTTTAGTGGCGAGTCTTAAACCTCTATCTTTAAAAACTTTCCTCAGACTCCCCATTACACTTTTTCCCATTGCAATTCTTTTGCGTAATTCCATATCTATTTGTCCGTCACTTGTTATCAAGGCTCCCAGGAACACAAATCTTTCAACTACTTATATATTTACGCCATCAACTGTTATAGAATCTAGTTCTCCTGTTGCCATCACCTTATTTTATTTGACATTTAGATATAACCCAGCTTTCTCACTCGACGATTTGACTTTTTCTATAAGTTCTATAAGGTCCTCTCTATTACAGGCTATCAATGTGGTCATCCGCATATCTCAGGTTTGATACTTTCCCTCCACCTATGCCAATGCCTTTGTCCCACTTATCTAGAGCCTCTCGCATTATCTTTTCTGCATAGATATTGAATAGCAATGGAGATAGAATGCAACCATGGCGTACTCCTTTACCAATCGGTATGTTGCATGTCTCTCCATACTCTGTCCTTATAGTCGCTTCCTGATGTGTATTCAAGTTACTGAGCATGACAATCAAATGTTCAGGTACTCCCATACATTTGAGAGTATTCCATAATCGTTGATGGTCTACACAATCAAATGCCTTCTTGTAGTCAATAAAACAAATGAATAGTTCTCTTTGATTATCCCTAGCTCTTTCCATCAGCCATCTCAGGTTTGATATGTGGTCTCTAGTTCCTCTACCTCTTCGGAACCCGGCTTGTTCGATCGGTAGTTCAGGGATAAGGAAGGCCTCCAGTCTTTTTTGTAGAACTCTCAGAAGTATTTTGCTAGCATGTGAGATTAAGGCAATAGTTCGATAATTCCCACATTCTTTTGTATCTCCTTTCTTGTAAATAGGGACATATATGACTTCTTCCAATCATTTGGCCATGTCTTCATTTTCCATATGCTATTACATAGATTTGTCATGACTCTAATTGCCTCATCTCCTCCTGCTTTTAGAAACTCTATCGGTATTCCATCACAACCTGGAGCTTTTCTGTTAGATATGTGCTGTATTGCTTCATTTACTTCTATCTCTAATACATCAGGTTCATCTTCATATAAATGTACATTAAAATGATCATTCATATCAATATCTCTTCTATATAGATTTTCAGTATATTGATGCCATCTCTTTTTATTTCCTTTTCTTAAGAAACCACTTTTCCATTACTTAATTTCATAGCACAACCTCTTGAGCTTCGTGAACCAGTCATCTCTTTTATTTCTTTGAATAAGTCTCTAGTCTTACCTATTTTATTTAACTCTTCAATTTGTATGCATTTTTCTCTGATACTTTGCTCTTTATCTTGTATTGCTTTCTTCTGAAATGCTGCGTTAAGCTTTCGATATTCTTCATACTTTCCTTTGCTACGCATATCCTTTCGTTCTTTTGCAATTTTTAGAGCTTCTTCCGAAAGCCACTTTGAGACTTTCTTCCTTTTGACTTTCGGGACCTTTTTATTTGCTGTCTCTATTAGAATAGTCCGAATATCATTCCATAGTTCTTATGGTGTTCTGTCTTCTGTTTGCAGTGCGTTAAACCTGTTTTTTTATTTCTACACTGTAGTCAAGTCCGATTTTTTCCACATCGTATATTTGAGTTTGCATTGATCGTTTTATTCGCTTGAGCTTGACCTTGATATCGGCTATAAGCAGATTATGGTTAGTGCCACAATCTGCTCCCGGTAGAGTTGTGACTCGCTTTATGCTACTTTTCCATCTCGATGTACATAATATGTAATCAATTTGATTTCTGGTAGAGTTGTCAGGTATCCATGTGTATAGCCTTCGTGGGTGTAACTTAAAGAATGTATTCATTATTCTAAGATCGTTTCTACTACAGAATTCTACAAGTTGATCCCCTCTTTCATTCCTCTTGCCTAAACCAAAGTTACCTGTGATGTCAATTGATAATTCCTTCCCAACCTTGGCGTTCCAGTCAACTATGATATACAGAATATCGCCATTAGATATCTGGTCCAATACAGATTGTACTTTATCATAAAATGCATAACATCACTGTCTTCTTCTTCTGCGCTGGATGTTGGGGCATATATTTGTACTACTGTTATATTTATCGGCTTGCACTGTATACTTATTATATACCCTGTCATATCTGTCATATATATACTCCTCGTATCCAACCCTTTTTATAATACATTATTAAAATAATATCACCCTCTTAACAAAATGATATTCAATATCAATATGTAACTTTACTTATAAATGATATCTATATCATACATCATATATGATGTAGTGCTATAGTAGAGCTATAGCTCTACTTAACATCATATATATTATGTTTACATATTGGTCAATATCATTCACAAATATCACTACATATATAACAATGTATGTATCACTATATGATATATCGTTTAAATAACTAACTGTGAATAAATGAATGAATGAATGAATGAATATTATTTATTTTACTTATATGATTGATCTGTTGTATTGTCATGGTTTACTTTCGATGGCTAGATAACATGTTTGGTCGCCACTCCATACATATATGCGTAACCCTACATGGGTCACTAACAGGTTCTATACCTTACCAAAGATTACCCTGGGTTTTTTCCAGCACTTCTTATTGGTTATTCGCAGATAACCGTTATATCTAATGGCTTTTCCCCTATCCGCAACCTGGGGAGCTGGTAGATGGGAGTTTTCATCACCTCACCATTAAATAGTAAGGTAAGGTTACTTATATAATATAATTATAATATAATTAATACACATGGAATATGTATACAATATAATATAGTTATATAATAAGTAAAAAAAATAACACTTTAATAACAAGATTCTTTCGAGACAGGATTCCACTTTATTTGAAATATATATTTCTATTATATATAATATATATTATCCTTTATATGTAAAACATACTACTCTGAAATAACACCTATACATTAATTAGTATACATTATTATTCTAATTAAGTGATATAGAACCCGAGGTGCGTTATTATGGTCCCTTGCTCTACTCTAATCGTATTATATGGTAATGTTAAAGATAAACAAATATGTTATGTGATTCCCGCTAATTTAAAAGATCACCTACACATATGTTATATATATATATTAATAGATAGTAAACCTTATTGTTATAATATGTTCTGCGGGTATTATTTAATGATGCATTATAAGGCATATAACTTCTACATAATATATATATATACCATCATGTTGTACAACACTTGAAATACTACTTCAATCCTATAGGAATAGTATACTTCTACTATAGTAGTACTATAGTATACTATGGTACTTCTACTATAGTACTATAGTACATCTACTATAGTATAATATAGTATAGTCTATCTATGGTATACTTAACCTATGCCCTAAGCCTGGCAATCTCCTTCCAATGACGTATTACGTAATTCTATAACACTTAAAGGGTTTAACACTTAAAGGGTTAGTCACTCTTTTAACGTATCAATATTCTAGTGCTATACCTCTATAACATCTACATTATACTGAATACCTCTTCCACCAGTGCAACACTTTATTGTTCATATCATATCATATGGCAATACGTATCACAGATCCATACGTTTCCTAGCCCGGTAATACACCTTATACTTTACGACCTACTTTAAATTAGTTATTAAAAATGGCCTATTCCCGCTTCAATCTATTACTTTTAGTTCCATATATACTTCTTGATATTTCTATAAATGTACTTACTCAAGTACTTTCTACATTTGTAGTATTATCATTATCGCGTCAATAATCTCTCCCTTAGATCTAATTACTTTATATATATATATATATATATATATATATATATATATATATATATAGTAGACCATGATTGATCTTTTTAATGTCTAACACCAGTATAGGCTAAATCTTCATTACCTTATCACATGATAACATTTTAACTATATATAGTATACCTTATCATTACTATTATAACTCGTTGAACTACCCTACATTTAGACTATGGCCAAACGTAGCTAGATTTACAAACCGTATAAATATATATATATATATATATATATATATATATATATCTTACTGCCTTTTATAATACAATATTTTGTTGTTAATAATTTTAGACTTCTATATAAAAATTATACTCATATACAAATTAATAAATAGTTATTTTATTTATATTCTAATGACATTTATTGAAAATTACTTTTTATCACTTTTGACTTCTATATAATTTTTATTTATATTTTTTTTTATAAATCTTAGTTTGTTGTTGTTCAGTATAGTTTCCTCATCTTTTTATTTATTATATTCGTATTATTATTTAGTATCGAAATTTAAATTATTTTAATGATGTTTTTGTATTTTTATTTGTTTATACCTACACTAATTTTATTTATTTTTATCTTTTATTTTATAGTTTATTTAATTATTAAATGATGAATTAATCAATAACGAGTTGACAGATATCACAATATTATCATATTATATGTATCTTAGTGTAAACAGGAAGTCAACCTTATTATTATTATATATATTTTATATTCCACAATATTCACATTCCATTATATTTATATAATGGAATTAAATTATTTGATATCTGTCAACAAGTTAAATTAAGGGTAATTGTCTCGACAAGCAGCAATGCTTCTACAATTACCCAGGTACTTGTACCTAAATCTGATAATAATAATAATATATATATATATATACTCTAATTACTTATTTTATTTACTGTATAGTAATAATATATACTAGGGTCGAAAAATACTTGAATGAGTATCAATAAGAGCTCATCTTTTAGTTTATTGATACAGGTTAAAGCTTTATTTAAGCTTTAATTAGACTGAGATGGTTTCAAATTAATTTGTGTTGGACTGAGATGGCTTCGAAGCTTTGAAAGATGTATTCATTTCGAACCCTATAGAGTATACTATAGTATATACTACCTTTATTATATGCCATAACTTTCCCAGATCTAATAGAATAAACCACTCACTCATTCACTTACTCTCGACGATCAAACTCGGATCATTGTTGAACTTACTGTTTAACTAATATGCGGTCAACTTCTTTCAACATTTACCAATATCGTCTTTTGCACATATTATATAGATATATATATATATATATATATATATATATATATATATATATATATATATATAATATAGTCTATATATCACGTGCACGTATATACTATGGTATATATATATATATATATATATATATATATATCACGTGTATACTCGTCTCGAGCAATTCTGATTATTCCCGTTTCCTTGTCGAAGATAATACATTAATGTCAACGAGAAATCAATGCATGTGTAGCTAGCTAACTCACACAAGTGTCAACGCTATAAGCTCGTGTGTGTCAGTTTATGACAACACGCTATATAATTATACGTCTCGTTAGGTTATACAATAGGTGTTAAATATAGTACAAGTAATGTGTGTGTACTTATATGCTAGCGTAATTATTGGTCTTGCGTTGTGTCCGCAGTTCATAGTGAAGGCCACTGATTATTCATGTATATCAAAATATAACAAAAACAAATAATAAGTTAATCCTACGATAAACTACACACATACTTTTTAATTAACAAAAACATGCATATATGAATATATACATATATATATAGTAAAATCCGAATAATTCTGATATATCAACAAATATTACTCATTATAATGAAACATATATGTGTCGTAAGTCAACCTATTTGTATCGTTGACATATCGGATGTAACAGTGATACACATGTAACAAAACCTCGAATCAACATCATTTTCCTAAACAATCTGTATTTATATTGTAAATCTATAGTTCTGTAGATATGTGATTTGTAACTACGTTCATTATTTATAGTATTATTCATATAAATATCCGTATATATATATATATATATATATATATATATGTATATAAATAATTAATGTACATTCACAGCTATCCTTTACTACACATAATAACACATAAGTCGAGCAGTTTTCAAGGTCAAAAGAACGTATGAAGACGGGTCAGACGTAACAACAAGATTATCCCCGTCCCACTATCGCCCCCTAGCGCCGTTATCGATTATATGAACGCCGCCCTGGTGAGTAAGTGATGTATATCGCGGTAAACCGATATCCGGGTTCATAATAAGTGAGCTTTTGTTGTAAGTGAGGTTTATGACGCAATAATGTTCGTAGTTAATAGTGTAAGTGTTTACATCACCATTACGTCACCATTATCACAATTATATTAAGCGAGTATATAACATAACATAATGTCGATGATAATATTAATTATTTTATAATTTCTCATAAATAAGTATAAAGAAATATTTGGTAACGAATACTAAAGGCTGGTAACATTTATAAATTAATCAAATATATAATATGTTATTTAAGTATTACTTTACTAATTAGTCATTAAGGTATTTTACTAATGTATGGGGTGGTGAAATCTTCGGTTTTTTTCATATTATTATTAATTATCAAAATGTATGTTATTATCTAAATAATTATATATCTCTATAGAGTCAAATTATGTATAATCAATTTTTAATTTTAAAACATCAGCTCGGAAAAAAATGTATTTATTATTATTCAAAATATTCAAATGAAACATTAGGAATCTAAATCTCATAACATTGTAATTAATGTTTTAACTTTAACTTTTTTCAAACTCCACACAATTTTGAACCCTTTGATAGACATTTATGAATTTTACTAAGTATATATATTATAATATTTCTAATAATAAATTAAATAATTAAAATATATGTTAATTATATATATTAAATATATATATTCATACATTTTATGGATATAAAAATATTACATAATATCAATAAAATATGTATCTTTTTTTAATTGTACATATTTTTATTATTAATATCCAGTGATGGTGATTTACAATATAGATATGTTATAGATGTATTGTATAATAGGATTCCTTTTATCTTAGTATTCATTTAACGATATATTATATTATTAATTTCATAATCAATTAAATATACTCTAATATATAGATATATTATAATATTAATTTCATAATCAATTAAATATACTCTAATATATATATATATATATATATATATATATATATATATATATATATATATATATTAGAGTATATTTAATTGATATATATATATATATATATATATATATATATATATATATATATTAGAGTATATTTAATTGATTATGAAATTAATAATATAATATATCGTTAATTTAATATATATATATATATATATATATATATATATATATATATATAATTGCAGTAATATAATGATTATTACAATCCGATTAACCATATATACACAATATGTTGTATATTACAATGCATATTACACCTAATTGGCAAACCGTCCATTGTTCTTAATTACAATCAGCACAGACGCGCGAAGTGTGGCATAGCTCAACACACCTGTCACCGAGATCTCCCATATAAACCGACTGCACTGACCACACGGGTCATTCTCACGTGTAGAGGCCAGCACAACACACGTAGTTACTATACCCGACCGTCGTTGTAATGCAGGCACTTCGTTCTATCGCCACCAGTGAAGATATCCGATATCTGAGGCTACATTTCGACAGGGCATGCGAACAGGTGCTGCTACTGAACGGAGAGGTGGAACACCTTTGTTTACTATTGAAGAACTCCGCGAGTAGGCCATCGTTCGCCTACAATTATAAACTTAGACTACTGACGCTGGAGAGCACTCGCGAGAAGTTCTATAAATACGCCATGTTCTGTAGCGAGAGAATTCGACACGTCAAAGAGTTACAGAATTTGAATAATCTTACTAATAATTTATCGATTTAATTGATTTCTACTAATTAATCGATTACTTATATATGAAAATAATCGGTCCTTTTTAGGACCACTCATTTTAATAAGTTTATATATTTAAATACTATATTATATAGTTTTATTATTAAAGTTAATTACATAATTCAATATCTTTAATTATAATATATATATATATATAAATTGGCAATTTTTTTCTGTAGAATTTATTATATTTTACATTTAATTATTTTTAATATGTATTCATCAGTATCTTCATATGAATTATATAGTGATAATAGAGACTTCTTTCATTTTCTATATTTGTATATGAGTATGTTTGTTTATGTAGGTATGTTTGTATAGGTGAACTTACATGTATGTATATGTATTTATGTGTGTGCATTTGTATATGCGTGTATGTATGTACGTATGTGTATGTGTATATATATATATATATATATATATTATATGTATAAGTATATTCATATATATTTTATAGAAATAATATATTGATATGAAAATATCGTTGTTTTATTGAATAACTCATTAATTTATTTATATAATTTTATCGAATAATATTGCATCCTTTTAGTTATTTTTTTTTTTTTAGTTTTGTAAAAATTTATCAAATTGCCTATTATTTGTTATTATATATATTTGTATAATTATTTTCCATTCTCGAATAATTAACAGGGTAGAACTAGATAAGCCTTGCTTTTTTTCTACCCCGTAGTTCGCTACATCTTCTGAGTTATTTATATACAATTACAATTGTAGACATATTATCGGAGACAATATTGCTTATTATCGTTAGTATTAACCATAGATTTATAGTGTAAAATACAAATATATGGTATTAACATATAATATTAAATATGTTATAACATGCATAACATATAACATCAGTATACTTATGATTAAAATAATAAAGGTTTACACCTATTAATAACTAAGGCCACACGAATAATATAAATATATTATAGATCACTAATAAACAATGTGTAAATTATAATAATAATTATTTTTTAAATAAAATAAAATTAATAATCGTTGTATTAATAACCGATTGTAAATTTGTAGAATTAATTTACTATGAATAACTATTTTTTACTAATGTCACTCATTCAAAACTATTAAGTCCTTCAATAATGTTTTAAATTAATTATAATTTTCATACAAGTTAGAATATATATAATTATATAATATTAGCATTTTTTTAATTTAATAATTAGTAACATTTAAAATATTCATAATTTTATCTTTTGTTTTCAAAATTTAATAGTTGAAATTTGTCCTAAAAATGTCAAAAAACAAATTCTAAAAATTGTTAAATAGCTATGGATAAATATAGTTATAAACAAATTTAAATTATAATAAAAAATATTGTTTAATTCTCTTTAAAAAAATAGTATTAGTAATGATAAATTATTTCATAGAAATTACATAAAATATAAATAGGTAAAGATGGGTAATATGGAGTGATTTAGAAAATGTTCTATAACTTTATAAAAGTAGACCTAATTCAATAATGTGTTCAATAAAGATACATCATTAGTATCATTAGTATATTCATGAGGACTGCCGAATCATTTTTTCATTGTATCTCTTCTAATTTAAATTATTAAAGTGGAGGGTAATGTGGCCACCTTTTGTGGGTAATGTGACCAGGCATTACTCCACTATATGGAGTTACTTTATATCAAGTATAGTCCAATGATATCACATCAAGTATAATCTTAAATAACATATTAGTATTATATATCACTCATATTATAATGTATTAATATATTTCATAATAAATACATCCAATACCTATGTATCATATACAATATAACTTAAAATATATTATATATAACTATACATACTATCAAATACATTACAACTGTATATCTATAATTATTTGCATTATAATGTATACATTTTTGTATTCGTATACGTATATATATATAGTAATTAGTTACATATATATATGTAACATATATATATATATATATATATATATATATATATATATATACATAAATGTAACTAATTACTATATACGAATATATGAATATACAATTACATAAAATAGTGTTGTGTGCATGTTCCCTACCTGTATACGTAATTAAGTCTATATAGCATGGTGTGCGACGCACACTGTGCGTGTGTGTAATTATGTAACATCTATATATAAACTAGCAACGGCCTTTGTTTCATTGTAATCCCTTGATGACCTAGATTAATATACACTACACTGATTCAATATAGTACACATGTTCAATATTGTTGTTTCTATAATTACATTAATATATATGTAGTAAATTGTGTATACATGATATAACTAAATGTATATAAATTCGCATATATGTAACGTATAGTATAAAATGAAGACTTCGTCTTCACCAATGATTCCTGTGATAGCCACACTTCTACCTAAAACCTATAGGTTTGTATACATTGGTTACTAGATTCAACATACACATCTAATATAGCCATAATCTCCTCCTCCAGCATATACTGTGATGCCTTCCACGTCACTGCAACATATAGCTATTATCTATACAAAATTGGATAATACAATATAGAATTTACAATATAAATAAGTATACTTATATATATCTAAATTCGCATATATAGATGTAGGTATGTGTGTGAATATGTATATATATTTATATAAATAATAAATTTGTATGTATTTGTAAAATTAATTATTATCTAATATATGATATACTAATAATATTTATTTATTAAAATATCATATATATGTATATTGAATACAGTACAAATAGAGGATACAAATTGATAAAAATTACATATAAATAATATATAACTAATATATTTGTTATATATATAACTATTGGAGATTATTTTATATTATATAAAAATAAAATTAATAACTATTATATTATATATAATACTAATATACTATTATAAATAGTGATAAATATTCATAATATTATCAATTAGAATTTTAATAAAACTAATATTAAATACGATCGTTTTAGGTTTCCTTACAATAGAGCAACGTCATAATAATTGAATTTACCATGGGCATGTAAATTAAAATGTTTATAATATAGATGACAATTATAATATTTTAATAATGTTATAAATAAAATGTATATCAAATTTTCCTAGTATAAATAAGTCAATAAAAATCGTACACCTGAAGAATATATTGTAATTGAGGACGAAAATGTACATTTAGTTTGAAAATCTAAAATTAACCTCCATTATGTATATAAATAAGTTGTAAATAAATGTTATGTAATAATTAGAATCCTTAAATGTCAAGATAATAAATGAAGATTAAATTTAACATATACATTGTTATTAAACTATATAATATAGTATTAAAATATATAAACTTATTAAAATGAGTGGTCCTAAAAAGGACCGATTATTTTCATATATAAGTAATCGATTAATTAGTAGAAATCAATTAAATCGATAAATTATTAGTAAGATTATTCAAATTCTGTAACTCTTTGACGTGTCGAATTCTCTCGCTACAGAACATGGCGTATTTATAGAACTTCTCGCGAGTGCTCTCCAGCGTCAGTAGTCTAAGTTTATAATTGTAGGCGAACGATGGCCTACTCGCGGAGTTCTTCAATAGTAAACAAAGGTGTTCCACCTCTCCGTTCAGTAGCAGCACCTGTTCGCATGCCCTGTCGAAATGTAGCCTCAGATATCGGATATCTTCACTGGTGGCGATAGAACGAAGTGCCTGC
The DNA here is from genome assembly GCA_964019155.1 of Osedax fenrisi. Classification (NCBI taxonomy): domain Eukaryota; kingdom Metazoa; phylum Annelida; class Polychaeta; order Sabellida; family Siboglinidae; genus Osedax; species Osedax fenrisi. Next base: position 15,059,843 of record OZ025240.1, read on the forward strand.
ATTACAACGACGGTCGGGTATAGTAACTACGTGTGTTGTGCTGGCCTCTACACGTGAGAATGACCCGTGTGGTCAGTGCAGTCGGTTTATATGGGAGATCTCGGTGACAGGTGTGTTGAGCTATGCCACACTTCGCGCGTCTGTGCTGATTGTAATTAAGAAAGGTTACCCGTGTGCCAATTGGGTGTAATACGTGACCAGCATATTGTGCATACTTGATTTTAAAATCGTGTTTTAATAATAATTACGTTATTGTAATTGTATATATATATATATATATATATATATATATATATATATACAATAAATATTAATATAATTTATATGTCAACAAAATTAATTAATTATATTAATACAATTTGTATTTAATTATTTAAATTATATTCTATTTTGGATACATAAACGTTTCCTATTAAACCGTATAATATATCCATAGTAATGGATCACTCATATTAATTGTAATAATAATAAACTTTATTTGGGTATAGTATATTCACTGTATACATAAATAAAATTAAATATAAATTATATACTTCTGCGTTATATAATACAATAGTATATTCCATTGTCATATATTATCATCATGTATAATATATAATATTAATAACAATATTACTTTTTAATTTGGGAACCTTTCCATGTATATAACATTATGCACAATCACATACATGTGTGTATTTCTATTAAATACTTATATATTCGCCCCTTAGATTTCTATGCTTTCTATGTTATAAAATACATTTTTTTAACTTATTATATATTATATTTTACATCATTTACTACATATGATAACTTTTTTAATACAAATTATAAAACTAAAGTTAAGTGATATTTAAATTGTAAACTAAAATATATATGCATTAATAATTATATTATAGTAGAATAGTTATATATATATATATATATAATAGTTTTTTTTAACATTACATTTTACATATTTACTTGTTAATTTCCATTTATTTAAATAAATAATTACATTCTAAATATGAAATTACAAAATAAATGCATAAAACAATTTACAATTAAGTTACCTAAACAATAATTGACAAAATTAAAAATAGAAATATTTTATAATTAAAATACATTTTTAATAAATGAGAGAATAGAATTATTTGGAAAATACTTTTGACACAAATATAAATATAAAATATAAAACAAATATAAATCGCTACTTTATTTATTAATATTATAATACTATTGTGTGTGCATTATATTATGGTTTATCGTGATGATATGATAATTTAATATTCGTGATTTATGTTATCTTTAATTACAGATGAAGAGAAGAAAAGTGATAGTTACAAGCAGTTGTAGTATATTTTCTATTTCTTATTTTTATGTGGAATGAGTAGTTTAATATTTATATTTTCATATATATATTCTATATTATATTATATAATATATATATATATATATATATATATATATATATATATATATATATATATATATATATATATATATGTAATTTGAAATACACGATATGAAATATAATGAATAAATATAAATACATATTTAAAAACATGAATAAATTAACATATTCGAGTTACTTATGAAACGTGCACATACATACATACATATATAAATATATAATATCATTATATTATATATTATATATGTGTGTGTATGTGTGTGCAACAAATTATACCTCGATTATACTTTCTTATTAATCAAAGGCCTGTATAACAACATAAATGAACATAATAATCATAATAATCATAATAATAATAATAATAATAATAATAAATGGGACGCATAACCAATAGTATATCGATCTCACCGAATGGTATACATTATATAGGAAAATAACGAAACAAAATATACAAACGATAAAAATATAAAAAAATAAAAAACACACACACATTGACATGGCTAGGGCTATGCAATTAACACAGAGCGTGGCACCGAATTTAAGTTTTAATTTTATAATTAGATATATCGATTTCTGTTACGTAATATTTAGGGATTCTAAATTTATATTACATTAATGTATCAATGTATTAATAACTTTGACTTTTAATATATATATATATATATATATTATATGCATGTTATCATGTGATCATATGTATTTAATAAACATATAAATCAACAAAACATAAAACCATCCAGGTAGCTACATCATTAATTGCAATTAGAAGTTTTCGCGTGCATAAATGTGATTCTTTCACGTGCCAACTATCGCTCACACCAGCACCGCGTGGATATGCAGAGTTATATTCTATGACATACATGCATGTCGTGCACGCGTATGACTCACCTGTCAATAATGAAACACGTCCGCCCACTTGTCAATCAAGCGTGCAACGTTACGCTTGACTAATTTCGTGCATATAAATACGATACTGTCGCTCTAGGTTCTACCATTTCACTTAGATACCTCATCGTATACGCATAGTATATTCACATAGCCTACTACCTCACAGGTATGAAGGACAACAACAACTACTGCAACGCCATCACGCGGAGCAACAGCCTCCCTTACATCGGCTTACATATGGATGCCGCACGTAAACAGATACTCCTACTCGACCGCGAGATGACCTCTCTGCGGCTGAACAACCGTGGTTTGACCTCTACTTACGTGCGGGCCATGCGACTGATCGTTCTGAAGGGTACCCGTAGCATGTTCATCCACTACGCCAGACTATGTAGACGTCGTATCAGAGAACTCGAGTGCATTGAACACACTTATCAATAGATCCAACCATACATTCTTACTTATTATGTAAGTATACATTACAAATATTGTGATAGTCTATTATCATTGTATATTCGGATAACTTTACTTCCGGAAATCGGCCCTTTTTAGGGCCACAAATATCAATCATGTTTATCATACTTTAATTATACACCATATTATAGAATAACTATTATGTATAAAATATCTTCTTATCACAACTAACATTTAATCACTGATTATAACCAGCATTCTCTCATATTAAGTGTCATTATTTAGGGTTATTAACATATTTAATACATGTGAATTTATACAACTAAGTATACCTAATGTATGTAATATGTTATCAATATATCCTATATATATTCATTATGTCACTAAATAATATTTCTATAAAATAGAATTATATATATATATATATATATATATAATCATTATATCTAATATACAGTTTTACTATCCCTCCTTAACAATAGAAGTAATTAGTAATTACACTTGATAAACGTATACATATATGTATATATACATATTATGTATTATATATATATACATTCTATATACATTCTATATGTATACATACGCATGCTAACATATAAAATGTGTGTACAATTATGTATATTGTATATCTACACATATTTATTTATATTTTTCAATATATATATATATATTATATTATATGAAAAATATAAAATTTCTAAATCTAAAAATGACTTATTAATTTACAAAATTTATAAAAATAATACATAATCTTTTGTTCGATAAGCTAAGAAAAAGAATTATTAATATATGTTAAAAATTTCTCTGTTACAAAAAACATAATACATGGAATTTATTAAATAATTTACTTAATTTTAACAAAAAATCAAACAACTTCCTGATTATTTTAATGTAAATATTATAAATATTGTGGATTCTTAACAAATTTCTAATGTAATTAATTATTTTTTAGAGAAATTTTTACTTATTTAGATAATAATATAAATAATTATAACAATGATGATTTCAAATTATTTGTATCTGAACCTAATAAACATAGTTTATTTCTAACACCAGTGAATTCAGAGGAAATTATTAAATTATTAAATGATGTCAAACCAAAAATTACAAGATACCATTATGGCATATCCATGCAATTACTTAAATGTATTTGTCCGGTATTGGTTCATTCCTTTGTTTATCTTATTAATCTATCTTTTGAATCAAGCGTTGTACCTGATTTCCTAAAAATATCTAATATTATACTATTACACAAAACTGATGATAATAATATTTTTAATAATTATCGTCCAATTTCTCTCACCTGCCAATTTGCAAATATTTTAGAAAAAATATTGTATTGCTCTTTTATAGTTTGTTATCATCTTTTAAAGGTTAATATATTATATATATATATATATATATATATATATGTCATTCTCAATTTAGTTTTAGGAAAAGATACAGTAAATCACATGCAATATTTAACCTTCAGTTATAAATAAGTAACTGTTTTAATAATAACAATGTTGAAACGCTATAATCTTTATTGATTTAAAAAAAGCATTTGACACACAGTTAATCACAGAATATTACTTTTTAAATTAATAAATATTGGAGTATTGCACTTAACTGGATATTGAGATATTTAACAAATATATATCAACAGTGTACATATAATAATGTAATTTCAGATAACTAAATGTCATAATAGATGGACCAAGGCATCAAGGCACGATTTTATTTTTAGTACATATAAATAATATTACAAAATCATCTTCAATATGTAATTTTACAATATTCTCAGATGATACAAGTTTATATTTTGAAAGTAAATCTGCAGAAACACTTAATTATAATTATCAAACTGAATTAAAAAATATTAATAAATAGTTACTCTATAATAGGTTATCATTAAATATAAATAAAACTTGATATATGTCAATTAATTGTCTAACTATTATATTAATTTAAATAATATAAATATTGAAATAGTTACATTTTATAAATGTGTAGTTTTAATTATAGATGATAGATTGAACTGCAAAAACATATCATGCATTTAAAATCAAAACTAAAAAATAGTATATGGATTACTAATATTGTATCCACATTTATAAATAAAAAAGCATTATTTCATATATGTATATAATTCTATATTATTGCCTCATATAAAGTATGGTAAATTTTTTGGGGAAATACATATACATATAATCTATCATGCATATGTATTCTTCAAAAGCGAATAATATTTAAGAAATATTTATTATATTATACTAGAGGACTATTTATTGGAAATTCTATATTAAAACTAAATGAAATTACATATATAAATATATGTATGTGTACATGCGAATTAATGTGTATAGTCTTCAATAATCGTCATCCTTATATAATTAATAAAACATTTTCCTCGGTGTCAACATCTCACAACACCAGGAGTTTAAATAATTTCTCTATTTTTAATTTCAAAAGATAACTGTGTAGACGAACTTTAATAGGATCAATGTTGGACCAATTTCCTGGATTAAACTTTATAATATTTTAAATAATATTTCAAATTATAAATTAGTTAGGAATTGTTTGTATACAAACTTGTTATCTTCATACTTAGTATACTTATAATCTATGTTTTATTTATTTTGAATGTTAATCTTTTATCTTGAATATTCTCTAGTAGAGTAGAGTAGTCCTATAGGACTATATATGGTATTTACTAAGATCCACTTTTTATTGTTATTCTCATTTTAATTTATTGATGTTCATGTACAAATTTAATATCATTGCATGTTTAATTTTACATTCTTTTATTTGAATTGCATTAATAATATTATTTTACTTTTTTTTTGTTGGTTATTTTTACTTATTGAAGTTTATGTAAAAAATAAACCATAAATTAAATACCATTTGGTATTTGTGGTTAACATTTTTTATTTTTCTCTATTTTATTTTCCTTCATGACTAATACTATTATTTTACTTATATATACATATATATATATATATATATATATATATATATATATATATATATATATATATATATTGAAACATATAACTAAATATGTGTGTATAGTATAAACTGTATACACAGTATACTACAATTATGTATATATATATATATATACAGAATTTTACGGATGGTATGAACAGCCATTTTATATGTGAGTATGTCTTTGTAGAATATATATATATATATAATACATACTATATACAAAGATTTTCCAAAGGAAAATTTCTTTGGAAAATCTTTTCTATATATATGTTTAATATGTATAAGTTTGTTAAGTGTAATTACTAATTACTTCTATTGTTAAGGGAGGGATATTAAACTGTAGTTTAAGATATAATGATTATATATATAGGTATACCTTAAATATATGTAATTCTATTTTATAGTAATATTAATTATAGTAATATTATTTTGAAATAATTAATATTAGATTAACTATTTAACAATTGTTAAATAGTTATTATATTTCATAATTATGTCATACTTAAGTATGACGCAATACTCTATAAATAGATATACAACATAGAAACACCGGGCATTGTTAACGATGTAGTCGTGTCCTTTGATGGCGGCGGAATTATAACTTTTCCTTTGGGTGGCTTCCCGTGTGTATTTAGTAAATACTATTTACATAGCGTAAACAGATAAATCAGTAGTACTGTAGTAGTGTGGGCATATGACGTGTTGCGCGTCCGTGATAGAAGCTACCGAACTAACGGTATTCGATGTTTACATAGTATAACAAAGGGAATACTCAGAGTACCATCTGGTATGAGGATACTCATAATATACATATATATAATATAGTATAATAGTACACTGAGTGTACACTGTACAATTTTTATATTTGTTTTCATAGTAAACTTAAACTATAGTCTCTACACTGTAGACTAAGTTATTTGTCTACATGGTTATTATGTGTACTATTTCTAAACAATAGAAATTCGTACATAATTACGTATCCAATTTTACTCTATATAGTCACTTCAGTTATATTATTATTATCCGGGTTATTGCATTGTTATCATTGTTAGCATGCTAATTAATAACATCTGCAGATTAAATTTTAATTCTTTCTTAATATTTATGATAATTTATTACACATTATAATTATTTAATATAAATGCTTATAACTTATAAGTTATAAGTAACTATAATGAATACTAACTATAGTGAATTTGAAATAAATAGTATGTAGGTAATATTACTAAGTAATATTTTAAATATATAAGGTATTTATTTTATTAATGAATTTACTATAAAATATACCTTAGGGCACTAAACGATATTAATAATATACAAAATAAAGCTGATAGGTTGTACTGGAACCCCATCAGTGAGATTTATCTCCATAGATTTTAGTTATTAATAGAAATACTTATACATGATAGCATGACATAAAGATATAAATATTAAGTAAATCATTAAAAGAGTGAGCTTATAAAATATGGGAAAAATAACTATAGTTATTTATATTACTATAGTACTATTATTTTACAAATATTGGTATTTACAAATTAATTTTAAGATGTAATTAAAAGTAGATTGTAAATTATATTTTTTAAATCTCGAGAAGAAATAAATCTGAAAGAGAAATAGACATGTAATAAGAGAACAAGGTTACTTATATTCCTTTATAACAAATTATTAATTATCAACAATTTAGCATATTTATACTTATAATCGATTTATAAATGTTTAGGATCATCAAGATATGTTCAGATATTTAGAATCACAAATGTACCAAGTATACCTATTTTTAATTTATAAAATAATATTTATGATATTTCTTACGTATACGCTTCCTATAGGAAGCTACATTTAATAAAACTTAGTTTATAATAGAAAAATAAAATAAAGAATAAGTTTATGTATATATATATATATATATATATATATATATTATATATATAAGATATATATTATATATAAGATATAATTTTCAGTATTAAAGCTTTAAATAAATAATGTATATGTATAATTTATACTTGTATCTTGTAATAGTAAACAATTACTTTTTCTTGTAATATATAATACAGTCAACTCCCGATAAGTCGGACTCGCAAGGGACCGGGAAAAGTGTCCGACTTAGCGAGATGTCCGACTTATCCGAGATTCATAATATCATGCAAATGACCAATGCTAACGCCGAGCGTTAGTTAAAGGGTATCAAAATATGGAAGTATGTAACAATCAATAACATATAATATTGTATTCAATAATATTACTTACTAAAATTATAATATACATTATTCAAATTAAACATTTCTGATATTTTATAAAAATTCCTACTTATCCAGTATAAAAATAATAAAATTGACTATAATATGTGTCCGACTTATAGAAAAGTCTGACTTATCCAATCCAACTTATCCGACTTATCCGATTAATTTAACATGGATCTAGATACAAATCCAACAAAACCAACTAAATGTGTCCGACTTATCGAGAAGTCCGTCTTATCCGTAGTCCGACTTACCGAGAGTTGACTGTAGTATATATATAGTAATCATTTTACAGTATTTACATGTCAAATTAAAATTAAAATATTACTTTACATTTACATTTTATCAAAATATATATGAACTATACATTGGAATACCATTACATTATTTATTTCTCGAAATAGATATATAAGAAGATGAAAACAACATTATCATTATTAGTATAATACTAAATATATATATGCGTATGTGCTAAATATATATGTGCTAAATATATCTTGAATAGTAAACAGATTATTAAAATATCAATTATTAAAATGTAAACACTAAACACTTTGATTCATTATATTATATGTTTACGTAAAGAAGTGTTATTATATCGCCCATAGCAACCGTACTAAGCGACCACGTGTGTGTGTGTGTGCTATATACTATCGCACACACGCACATCGTGAAGACCACACAGCACGAATAACTTCCATTGTTAGTCACTAGTAGTGAGTCACTACTTAGGGCTATAACTAGTCCACCAATCGCTGAGAATTTTTTTCATTTTTTCCACGTATTCAGTGGCAGACGACGCGATAGATGTAGTGCTTTTCTTAGCGCATTCCAGTAATGTTTCTGTGATCTGCGCCATATTAATGAATAGTGGGATTATGAAATTAAATATACAAATATTAAATAAAATAAATATTAATAGTAATCTAACTATAGGATATAATAATAAAACTCAGTTTCAATATATATATATATATATATATATATATATATATATATATGTGTGTGTGTGTGTGTGTGTGTGTGTGTGTGTGTTTGTATTTGTGTTGGTATCTATTAGCATTGTATTGTATTAATTAGTTTAATTTAAATTAAGAATTAAATTTAAAATACCATACCTTTCGGTGCCTAAACATGTTTAACATCGACTATAGTTATAGGTAACACAAGATAACTACGAATGTATATGGAATTCGCAGATTATACTCTATATGGTAAATGATACTATATCCATATATATTATAGGGCATACGCTATACTATATATGGTATTCTAAATCTAGGATAAATATATATCGGAAATTATTTCATTAAATATATTAAATTTATATATATATTTAAATATATTTAATTTATATATACATATCCGAGATATCCGGGGCTTAACCTGTGTGAGGGCGTAACGTTGATCGTAACTGAAGAACTCTGTCAACTGGTAGCCGGACAGGAGAGCCAAGTGGTTGTAGCCGTTCTTGATGACTTCGCACACTCCCGGCTCCATATCCACGTAACACCCGACGTGCATGTCGAACCCGTATTCCTAGGTGGTTGCGTAATATCGGAGTTACGCAATAGTGAGTCACTGGTAGTGATTCACTACTAGTATGCGTCTACGTCATGTGGGGATGCATACAAATCCATCTAAGATAATATTAGGATAATATATACTAAATTATCCATTTGAGATATAGATATGAAGAAAAGGAAGATGGCATTGGGATAAAAGGGAATAACTTATACGATTAGAGATAGATCAAATGAGAAGTAACTACGGGATACTTACCTACTACCGAGGTGATATTAAGTTATACGCCCGATTATCGCGATTATGTTGATATTTCTGACGACATTATCGCCAAGATTAGAGTGAATACATTATGGCGATGTAATCTCGCATGTTGTAGGGCATCGCACGCGCGCATGTGGGTATGTGTGAGTGCGTGTGTGTGGGTATGTGTGAGTGGATGTGTGTGTGCGCGTGCGTGTGTTCGAGCGTCGGTGTTGTTTACCAGATGATACGGATACCTTAATGCGAAGAGGCTGACCTTAATAGCGGGACAGTTTGTGTTTCCCCCGTTACTCTGGTAGAAATTAAACAAATTCATTATTTGACATTTCCTTACATTTGTAATCCAGTCTTTTCCCTGGTAAATATATTCGTTAATAAATATAGGCTTAATATATATATAAATATTTACTTTCATATAAACAATAATATTATCTTAAGGGTATACCCTAAGTATACTTATAAACAATATACATACATTTATATATATATATATAATGAAAATATTAATATATTAATATTGTGATCAAAGTATAATATATATATATATGTACAATAATATGGTGCCATTCATAGGAAGACACATAATTCACAGTAATATAAGTTATACCGAATTATTATATCGTACGATCGTCCTCGTATTACGAATATTCTAGTATATCACTATGCATACGTGTATTACATAGCGTTACTAAGTAATGGGTAGTAAGAGGTAGTAAGTGTCGATTTAGCTGTATTTAACGTATAGCTGTATTTAACGTATACGTTAAACTTTAGGTTATATAATTCATGTTACAAGTTGTATAAACGCGTGTACATCATGTATCTTATTTATTTATTAATCTATACTAAATATATACAGTTAGTATAGATTAATATAGTATAGTTGTATCTATAGATCTTATAAGAACTAAACATAAAATTAAACATCAGAAAAATTCATACACTCACACACATACACATGCATATACATACCATCGATAAATACACATACATATACCAATACCTCCTATAACCTCGAGTTTATAGGAGGTCTTGCCTATACACATGGTGCACCATCGATATAAAGAAAGTAATACCCTATTTATATCGATGATACACACACACACACACATATATATATATATATATATATATATATATATATATATATATATATATATATATAATTGACATATTCTTAATATATATAATAAGTATGTCGGTGAACTTCCATGTAGGCCCCATATGCACTATAGTGTATACGGTTCATATTGATAATTTGTTTATAAATATTATACGCGTAAATAGATAAAATCATTATTCGAATAAGGCCCTACACTGTAGGGCCTAGAGTAAGATGGAGTGAAGTATTAAAAAATAGTGTATTATATTAAAATCATAAACTTAGTGATAAAATAAAATTGTTGACACCTCCACTTTTCAGGAGGCATCGTTTCGTCTGCCATTAGTTTGAAAAATAAACATTTATTTTCCCGCCTTCTCTAAATTTCGCACGCGTGAGTGACAGGTGACATATTTTGTTTACATATATTTAAATCTTATACTTTATCTAATTGTAGGCCGTACACTGTATACATACCTTATATATAAGGTATAGGGCCTATAGGCCTGTCTAACACTATCCTACCCTAGCTTATAGGACCTATAGGTAGCTTATAGGACCTGTATACACGGTATGGCTCGCGGGTATGTTGCCGAGCACCCCACACTAACGTCCTGGGTGAACTTGAACAGAACACTCTGGAACCTATAACAATAGCGATGTCCGTAGCTGAGGATGTAGCCAGTCTTACCGCAAGGGACAACCTTCTCTATGCATTCGTAGAACTTACAGTCTGAGTCCAGGGCGAATCTCTGGCAATCTGTTGTCACGTGATACATGATATACTTATATATATATATATATAAATAATAAATATATTCAATAAATTAATGTATTCATACTAATAATGTATAACTTTATAGTAGTATGATATAATGTATATACATATTAATGTTATATAGGTGTTTATTAAGTTATGATTATATATGAGACCTAATTTACTTTTTATTTTGTAACTATAACATATTATTACTACTACTACTACTACTACTACTACTACTACTACTACTACTACTACTACTACTACTACTACTACTACTACTACTACTACTACTACTACTACTACTACTACTACTACTACTACTACTACTACTACTACTACTACTACTACTACTACTACTACTGCTGCTGCTGCTGCTGCTGCTGCTGCTGCTGCTACTACTACTACTACTACTACTACTACTACTACTACTACTACTACTACTACTACTACTACTACTACTACTACTACTACTACTACTACTACTACTACTACTACTACTACTACTACTACTACTACTACTACTACTACTACTACTACTACTACTACTACTACTACTACTACTACTACTACTACTACTACTACTACTACTACTACTACTACTACTACTACTACTACTACTACTACTACTACTACTACTACTACTACTACTACTACTACTACTACTACTACTACTACTACTACTACTACTACTACTACTACTACTACTACTACTACTACTACTACTGCTGCTGCTGCTGCTGCTGCTGCTGCTGCTACTACTACTACTACTACTACTACTACTACTACTACTACTACTACTACTACTACTACTACTACTACTACTACTACTACTACTACTACTACTACTACTACTACTACTACTACTACTACTACTACTACTACTACTACTACTACTACTACTACTACTACTACTACTACTACTACTACTACTACTACTACTACTACTAATATAGTAGTATAAATCCACCACCATCACCACCACCACATAACTATCATAATACTACTAGTATAGAAATAATACTCCCTATCTATTGTCATCATAGAAATTATTCACTTCAATATCTCGTAGTGTTATCAAATTTATAATCTTCGTAAATATTTATTAAAAAAAGTGAAATATTATAAATACCGACATAATGAAGTTTATATATTTATAGAAATTTATAAATATTGTTTATTAGGAATCCTATATTGGATATTAGTATAACGATTTCGAATATAAATATCATTAATATATATAGTAGATGTAGGTTTAGAAATATGAGTACATCGTATACAATACACACTGTAAAATGTAAATTGTACACTGATTACTATATATTATATAGAATTAGTGTAAAATAATACGATATACTTATATATCAGTTGTATTAGCAGATTAGATAACCTGTTATAGCAGTTGTATTAGCAGACTAGAAAACCTGCTATAGCAGTTTTATTAGCAGACTAGAAAACCTGCTATAGCAGTTTTATTAGCAGACGAGATAACCTGCTATAGCAGTTCTATTAGCAGACGAGATAACCTGCTATAGCAGTTTTATTAGCAGCCGAGATAACCTGTTATAGCAGTTGTATTAGCAGACTAGATAACCTGTTATAGCAGTTGTATTAGCAGACTAGAAAACCTGCTATAGCAGTTGTATTAGCAGACTAGAAAACCTGCTATAGCAGTTTTATTAGCAGACGAGATAACCTGCTATAGCAGTTCTATTAGCAGACGAGATAACCTGCTATAGCAGTTCTATTAGCAGCCGAGATAACCTGCTATAGCAGTTCTATTAGCAGCCGAGATAACCTGCTATAGCAGTTGTATTAGAAGACTAGATAACCTCTATAGCAGTTCTATTAGCAGCCGAGATAACCTGCTATAGCAGTTTTATTAGCAGACGAGATAACCTGCTATAGCAGTTCTATTAGCAGACTAGATAACCTGTTATAGCAGTTGTATTAGCAGACTAGATAACCTCTATAGCAGTTCTATTAGCAGCCGAGATAACCTGCTATAGCAGTTGTATTAGAAGACTAGATAACCTGCTATAGCAGTTTTATTAGCAGCCGAGATATACTGCTATAGCAGTTATATTAGCAGACGAGATAACCTGCTATAGCAGTTATATTAGAAGACGAGATAACCTGCTATAGCAGTTATATTAGCAGACTAGATAACCTGCTATAGCAGTTCTATTAGCAGCCGAGATAACCTGCTACCAGCTGTAGAGCAGCGTCCCCGCTTGTAGAAGCCGACAGCCAACAGATCACTCCAAGTATTATTAGCTTTAAGTATAGCATCTTATCGGGCCTAACACCGGTCTATAGTTGTGTCACTCTATAGGTGTGTGTAAATATAGATCTATATATAGATAACGTACGCGAGGTTAGCTTATATATGCATATGAGTTAGTTACGTAGTAGTAAGTGATTGATATGTATATCGATATGATAGTTGATACGTTATAATACGACTGAGTTGGAGATAACGTGTTCAGCGGGTGAGGAGGAGGATGTATCTAGCAGGAGGCGTTATAACTGGGTATCAAAGTCCATCGGTAACGTAAATAATGAGTCACGGCTATGAGCCATAGCCAAAACGTGTGTGTGTTTATGTTGATTAAATTGAGGATTAACTATGACCCCGTGATGTATAGGTTACGTCATCGACTAGTACAACTTATAGAACTGAGTAAACGTGATAACGAATCATACTACGAAATAGGTCCAGATTATAAGAATTATTAGTAGGCCCTTGAACATTAATATTAGATCTATGCGTTACCACATATGAACCTAGTTTATAGCTAAATAAAAGTACACATTTCATACTACGTTAATAGATATCTATCAGTGAATATATATCACTGAAATAGAGTCGGTGGCATCCTTCTTCCAATTAATAATGTTATAAATAGTTACTTGGCAATATTTACTTCTTACTCGAAAAATTAAATGAAATTATACAATATTGTGACTAAGGGTCCGATCCCACATTATGGAATTATCTCCCTCCTACCAAATTCTATTAGATTTCATTAAAGATTTATAAATCGTTTTTTTTCTCTACCTCTAATCACTAAATCATCCAACTTATTATTTTTGTATTCGATATTGTTGTGTCGTTATATCTTCAACTTATTATTATTATATTATTGTTATACTTACTTACTTATGTCTAATTTTTATTCGACCTGATTTCATTTTTCTCCAGTGTTCTCTGTCGCTCATAACATAACGTATTTCTTCTACATTGTCCAACTCCATATCATTCTTCAAGTTATCCATAAATGTTATAGGTTGCCGGCCTCTGTTTCGTTTTCCATTTCTTGGTTGCCAGAAGATAAGGTCATGACAGGCTTCGTCTTTATGCCATACACAGTAGCCATCAATTGTCATTCTTCGATTCCTTATGACTTCTGAGATATTCGGGAGTCCGATATACAGTATTTTATTAGGTATCCTGTCTCGCCATGTGATATTTAAAATCATTCTAATTAGCCTGGTGTAGCAACCAGATATCTTGTTTTCAAACGTTTTCGTGATTGTTTCGATTGTGGCTCGGAATATCCGTATTTTAAGCTTCCTATTCATGGTTGACTTCCAGATTTTCTTTAGTTTATGGCATGCTTTCCAAACGATTTACTTCCTCACTTCAAAGTCTTTAAGTGAACTTGCCATTCATGCTCCCAGATACTTTTAGGACAGTTTTACATTTTATATAATAGGATTACTGGTTTAATTTGGTTATAAGCTATTATTTCAGTTTTCTTAACGTTTACATGTAGACCAATTTATGCTGCTTCTTCTTCTACACGAGTTAATAATTGTTACGCCTGACATAAGTCATGTGATACTAGTGCAATATCAACTGAGATCAGTTAATATTGTTGTAGGATATCTACGACTCTTCTTGGGTTAAAGTTCGAATCCTAATTATTCTTCTATACCTTGGATCGCTGATCTCATTGCGTAATCAAGTACAATGATGAATAAGAATGGCGCTGATGTGTCTCCTTTAAGTACGCCAGATTTTATGTGGAATGAATTTATTTATTTCAGCTTCTGTGTTTTCGTAAGTGATTGATATTATATTTACTAAAGGTTTTGCTATTCCATATTCGATTAGAATTTTGAACATTCTTACTCTACTTATGCTCTCGAATGCTTTTCTGAAGTCGACATATGTGATTATTGCATTCGTGTTCTTGGATTTTACCCCTTCTATTAATGGACGTAGAGCAAGTATATGTGTCTTTGTAGATTTCCCGGGCCTGAAACTATTTTGATTCTCGTAGTGTTTCGCTTGGTATCGGTTGTATTTGTCTCAGGATCATTTTGATTGTGATCTTTAGTGCTATTGCTGATAGAGCTATCCCTCTGTAGTTATCTATTTCATTACTACTTCCAGATTTTGGAATAGGTTATATATGACAAGTAGATCACTTATTGGGCATTTTGCCGTTCATTAGTAAGTCATTTGCGTATGAGAGGATAATTGAGTCAAAATTACAGTATTTTAATATTTCTGGTGAAATTCCATCTGGTCCAGCTGCTTTCCCATCTATTAAATTATTCTTTACAGCAACGTATTCATCCGTTGTAAAATTTCTGTGGATATTTGTAGGTCGGCTTCATTATTAATTTTTGTTGGTTCGAAATTGTCTTTTGCATGAGATTTTGTCCACCCAGAAGAATTGTAAAGTGATCAAACCACTTTTTTATTCTTTCTACATTGTTACTCATTGAGTTGCTAGTTAGTTACATATATGACATCGAATTTGTTACTAGAAGAAAATTAATTCCATATTAATAATAACATACACAATTCCAATTATCCGAATATAAGGTATATACTAGTATTTTTTTTGAATAAATAAATTGAATACATTATTTAAATTATATATTTATATATAATTTAGAATAAATATTGTAAGTAAAGATATATATATATATATATATATATATATATATATATATATATATATATAGGGGAATTATGTCTAATACGGGCCAGTGTGTAATACGGGCCACTGCGATATCTCAGTAACTATTGTTCAAATCAAAAAAAAATATATACAAGATTTATTCAGTATCACATTTCTATTAATAAGGGGTATTTTTTATTTTAATATTTGCATTTATATTTCTAATATTGATAATTATATCAAAAAATAGTTTACAAATGAAAATTTACTAAATAATTATTTATTTATCCACAATTTTCGTTAATAAATATAACATTAATTAAATAATTCAAAGCACGATTGGAAAGATTAATTAAATACGAAAAATATAAATATATACAATCGACTTTATATTCAATATTAAGTGCGGGGGGGTCATTTAACAGGTGTGTCAAATGTTTGCAATACGGGCCACCTAATGTTAGTAATACGGGCCACATGACCAATGAAAATGCTTGATTCTATGTTACTATTTGACATTATTATATCACTGAAATAAAATGTAATATAAGTGCGTGCGACATCGTACGACGTACGTATCATCGATATAAAGAAAGTATGATTCATACATGCTTTTATTGATAGATCGAACTATTATGAGAGTGGTTATAATGCATGTGTACATTATTATCATAGACATTACAATTAGGTGATTCTAATGTATATGATTATTACACCGTATGTATTCATATTTACGTATACTCATATGTATGTTAATATATACATATATATATATATATATATATATATATATATATTAATATTATAAACCATATGTTTGGTAAATAGTTTATATATACAATTATATGCTTATTATTATATGATATTATTTATAATACATAATTTATAATAATTATATACATATTTGTCAATAAATAATGAATCTCATTCCTAATTTCCATTCATTATTATATGATGTTATATAATATTATTCTACATATAGGTTGTGTATATTTTCACATTAATTTCCTAAGTCGGTTGATAGAAAATAATTATAAAATGTAATATATATCATATATATATATATATATATATATATGATATATATGATATATGTTACATTGTTCACTATAGTCTCTAGAAACACATACGTATGAATGTTTACATTATTCAGCATAGTATACATTATATAGAACAATTAAAGTTACGATCTATAGATATTCTATAGAATTTATTTAATACATCTTATTGTTAACTTTTTTGATTGTTATTACTATTTTATTTATTGTATCTAACATAATGTAGTTACATTATAATATTTATATATTTCACAGTTTGTTAACAACATTTTTGTATATTCATATAAATTATTGTTGTATTAATTTATCGAAATGTTCACTTAATATTTATTTTATATTGTATACAACATTTTTCAAATCAATTCACTAATACAAAACATATATATAATTAATCATTAAAGTTTATATTTTTAAATTATATTTTAATATTGTTAATTTCTCTAGATCCTGCATAGTATGCAGTGCATACTATACAATATATATAGACATCAATAATTCATCGTAAAATTATTAATTTATATATTATTATATATTCTAATTTATACCTAACGCCGTTAAATATACAGACACACATAATAACAAATAGTTCAATGAACAGCTTTATTTTATATTTACTATTCTAAAGGCAAAATAAATTAAATCAAGAATACAATTAAAATTCGCTATACAATTCAATATCTTATTATGCAATACTTTTTGATTTAATTGATTTTACAGTTTTATTTATATAGAAATCGATATTTGTGTTATAAATATATTTTACATGTATCGTATATTTTAACATTACATTGATATGCATATTAATTTATTTATTATAAATATAATTTTATTAATGTAACATGTTCACCCAATACTTATACACTGTAATACTATTGTAGGTGTAGATATATTATATATGTAATCACATGTCTATTAAGTATTCCTATTATAGTATATTGATAATAATCAATATTAGTAATCGATAATACTACTACTACTACTACTACTACTACTACTACTACTACTACTACTACTACTACTACTACTACTACTACTACTACTACTACTACTACTACTACTACTACTACTACTACTACTACTACTACTACTACTACTACTACTACTACTACTACTACTACTACTACTACTACTACTACTACTACTACTACTACTACTACTACTACTACTACTACTACTACTACTACTACTACTACTACTACTACTACTACTACTACTACTACTACTACTACTACTACTACTACCACTTATTTAAATCAAAGTATGTAATCTATTATTTATTTTATTCCTATATATATATAGAAATAACGTAGATAGTATCTACTAGATACGTAGGTTACATTAGTAGGTTGCCGTAGTTCACTATGGTGTAAATTAGTTTAAATCACTGAAATAAATTGAAGTATGCGTGATAAGTATTCTAATAGCGTGAAAATTGTATCATCAATATAACAATTCATTTGATTAGTTGCAAAATGATAACTACTTTCGCCATCTATTGGATGTTTCACCCGGCCCGTATTAAAACCACCTGGCCCGTCTTACAAACATTGTTTGCAATACGGGCCGGGCACATTTTCGACGATAAATAACATTTTTTCAAAAATTGAAATTGTAATGTTATTGACGTTTATAATATCTAAATCGTGATAAAATTTCATTAATTTATAATCATAAATAAAAAAGTTATTTGATACCATAAAAAGTGGCCCGTATTAGACATAATTCCCCTATATAAGTAGAAAATATAAACTATATCCAATATTATTATAATAATGTATATATATATATATATATATATATATATTATTATTACTCACCCAATATTATTAGACCAAAACATTTAAAATATATATTATAAATTTGTAATGAGTGTAAAAACACGAATACTGAAGTAGGTAGGGAATATACTAGTGAATACGAGTTAATATACTAGGGAATTACCTATATAATGAATTACCTACTTATTTTTCACAGGGATAGAAATAAGATGTAAATGAAATTTTAAAAAAGAATAGTAAAATACCAACGGTATCCAATAGGATTGTCGTCCAGTAATGGAAGACATCGTGTATGTTTAGCTGTGTTGTAATTAAGCGTAATAGGTACCCGACTACAACTGGAACCTAATCGTATTCCGTTTGACCTCTACACCTTTCCAGTAAACCAAAGTTTGAAATTTGTTCGAAAATGTTGTAATTTATTTACAATATTAACAAATTTCTGTATTTTTTTTAAAATTAAAACTCAAAGTTTGCTAAATGATATTTCTCTAACGATTTTCGAAAAAAATTTCAAAAATTTTATCAAATTTATTTTAGACCAATTTTAGAATATGCATCCATAATTTGATCACCTTTATAAAGGTTAGTACACTTCTTAGTCTCATAGACTAAATTGAAAGAGTGCAAAGATTATTTCTTGAAGATTAATTATAAGATGTGTAGGATATATCGATTCATCAAATATTTATTATAAATCATATACAGAGAGATTGGAATATTTAAAATTAGAATCACTTGAACTTAGAAGATTAAAATATATCTAACCACAATTTTAAAATTTCAAATAATTATACAGATATAATTATATAACAAATATATATCTGATATCCTTAATATTTCGTATAATTGTATAAGTAATATAGTAATTACTGACCAATATTAACCAATTAATTTACAATAATATTTTAAAATTGATATTATTATAAGTTATATTGGATACATAGCATATATAATATAAACAATATTATGGTATATTTAATCTATGATCTTTGATACCTTAAATATGAATTTCATAATATCTAATTTATAAATATATATCATAGACACGGATCGAAACGTTGGTCGGTATGTTGTAAGAAGCCTATATATTATTAATACTAGCTACAAGTTAAACTTTACAAATCCAAGACTAAGAGGACGTATATTAAATAGATGGTCGGGTGGCATCAAAGAGAATAGTGACGTCCCACTTCTGAACTTTGAAAGAATTCTTTCCCTTAAGGGCAGCAGAACGAGAGGCCTACAGAAATAAAGTTTACATATGTTCAGCAAGGGGACGCCAAGTCCTAAGCAACTAAGTCAAGTAAGTCATATATATATATATATATATATATATATATATATATATATATGTCAATAACAATAAGAATAGGTTGGCTTACAAAATGAGAAAGTTATATCTGTTGAATGGGAATAGTAAATAGTATCGAAAATATAGTATTAGTAGAGTAACAGTGGTAATTAAAATCACTCATTATCACGTGGTTTATAACTCTATATATAGAGTGGATACTATATAGTATGGAAGATCTCGAGATCAGTACATTTTTCTAATAAAATAGTACATGATTAGATATATATTATCTATCACAAAAGTGATCTAACTAATAACTATGAAATCAACATATCTACCGTACTCGATGTATCCGATGAGACTATCGGAGCATAATTTAATTGTGTAATTGAGAAAATATATGATATAATTAAAGGACATCGTAATGTTTACGATAATAATATTGCAAGTGTATATGATAAGATTAGGTCTACTAAAATATACTCGTTTTGGAAAGTGGGTGTTAATAATATTAGTATTATTACCTATTACCTATGTTGTTATTGATTGATTGATACTTTATTTAAGCAAATATAGTGTCGAAATATATAATCGAATGTATACAGAGTTTGCTAAAGAGTAATGTAAATTGTAAAGAGTATACATATTTGCTAACGATAATATACGTTATAGAAATAAACAAAGAATAATACGAAATTACAATATTAAAGAAATTAAAACTTTTTACGGTTACCGTATTACTATTAGTATATATAATAATAATAATATTTATTTATTGAAATCTCATATATATATTGAATACAATACAAATAACGGATACAAATATATATATATATATATATATATATAGATAGACAGACAGATAGATAGATCAAAAGTTTATTGAATTACTGGTTATATATAAAGAAAGTTATAATTATATATAAACATATAATTATATAACATATATAAACAAAATATATAAATGTGATAACAGTAAGACAAAACGACACGATACAAAAAAATAAGAAATAAACGGAGAAGTAAAATAAAAATAAAACATTGGATTATACAAGCCGTTGAAGCAATATATAGTATCCGACAGTGCAAGTTGCCAAACAGGAGAGGTAATAAAACCGAAGGTCTCGGGTTGGCAAGGCCCATATGGGATGGATACATTCCCAAGGTTGGTTGAGTCCCTAGTATGTAATACTTATTTCTCCTGGCGTTAAGCTACCGTAAACTGATGACAGCAAGCATAATATCAAATACTATATATTGGTACAATTAATAAGGAATAAGAATAACATGATTTATACATTTGGTGTGAATTAATTTTTCACGGAAAAGTGTTACGGTTTTATAAGATTTAATTGTAGAATGTAACGCGTTCCAGGAAGAGCAAACTCTATTTCCAAAATAATTCAGATAGGCGTTTGTTCTAAACTTTTTCTTTCGTATCTTCACTTTAGGCCCTCTGCAATTGTTGCTATATAGATCAAAGATATCCGTTGCAACCACATCGACAATCCCGTTCAATACGTTCAATACGTTCTTACAAGTCAGGGTAAGATCAGCTAATAACCTGCGATGAAATAAAGTTTTAATATTGAGAAAAATAATTATATCTTCACAAGACCGTTTAGTAAGGTTATATCTATAAAAAAGTATTTTAGTGAAATAGATTTGAATATTTTCTATATTGTTAGAATTGCATATGAAATTGTCTGGATTCCAAACAGATGAATCCACAATAGGGCGAACGTATAATAAATAGGCTGTTAAAAAGTATATATAATCATTGGTGATGAAACATCTAAATAATCTATTAATAATTAAGTGTGATTTAGTACATATAGTATTAATATAAGTAATACAACTTATATTATCATTAAATGTTATGCTTAAATCCTTGAATGAGGTGTGTATAGGCAGTTCAAAATCATTAATGAAATATGAATGAACAGGTTTTTGATTACCAATTCACATGACAACACATTTAGTAGGAGCAAATTATAGTTCCCATCTCTTCATCCAATCACTAAGTTCATCAAGAGCACATTGTAAAGGTAAACAACTTTCTGTGGGCTTAAAAGAATATACAAGCTTAGCATCATCTGCAAAGAGAGAAGCATATATGGGTGGTTTAATAATATTTGGTAAATCATTAAAAGTATTTGGCAATGTTTTCAATAGACAGACTAAATATTTTGTTAAAGATTTCGAAAATCTCAAAATAAGCTATTTTGGGCTTTTTTCTTTATTTTGGACTTTGGCCTACAATAACAGGGCCTGCTAATGAGTGACTTCAATCTTATTTAAAAAACTGTCTATCTTAATGACGCATACTATTCTTCATTTTAAACTGTTCCTTATACACTTCGAATTTATAGAATTTATAAATCTGTATTCACATCTTTATTAAAGAAATCGAACTAATATAATGTAAATATCTCCAATTAAATAACTATAACTAAAAGTACCAAGTAAAATAACGAAGAAAGTTGTAAATAATCTTACATCACTAATGATCAGTTTTATTATGATGATTTTAAAATGCATATATAGCTATTCATAACAATGAAAACTACCTCCATAAACCTATATATTATTATAAACAATCCATTAATAAATATAATTAAATACCAGTATTTAATTATATTCTTTAAAATATTGGTGATTAAAAAATAATTTAATATAAATAATTATAATGTATACAACAATTAGAAAACTCAATATATTATTTTTATATGAGAGATTTTATTATATTTATAAAGTTAGAAGGTTTTGCTAAATCTTTAATATATGATAAGATATTTTGATGAAATTTAAAATACAATTATGTATTACCTAAAGTATATACAGACTGGTAGGGGAAAGTCCCCGATTACCAACCCCCGCCTAATACCGACCCCCTCTCGTATATCAATAACTATAAGAAATATCAACAAATTGTATATACATGAAATGTTAGCAATTTAATGATAAATATGAATAAGTATTTTGTTTTAATAAATATTCAATCCTAAAATTTGTATTTGATAAAATGTAATATTCTGTTTTTACTTTTAAAAATTTAAATAATAACTTTTTTTAAATCATTGTAAATACTTTATTAATTAAAAGAAAACTTAATACTGTACATAATATTGTAGATCAATAAAATATTTATAAATCTTATAAAAATAATTAAATTTGAATAATTATTAACCAAAATATCTTAATTATAGCAACCCATATGATTTTCCCATTACTGACCCCCTAAATTACCATAATATCGACCCCATGTGATTTATAATATCCAATCAAAATTGATCAGTATTTAACTTTAATATAAGTCATATGTTGTTTGTGTATCATTGATATATATTAAGGATTCATGATTCCATTCGAGTATATACATACAGATTAATAACTAAATATTAAATAATAATATATACTATTTTAATATAATTATTATAAAGTTTAAATTTAAATTTGATATTACTATCAAAACATAAATTCAATAAAAAATAAATTGCCTTAATGTTATAATTAATTATATTTATGTATATCTACTATTTTTATTGGATATTATAATACTACAATTATACCACGATTATTTTAGGGGTCGGTAATGAGAGAAGGGGTCGGTATTAGGAATAGGTATCCGATTACCGATCCCCCTATTTATTCATGTAAATATAATTATATCAAAAATTTAAAATAGCCACTTTATTCAATACCATAATGTACCATAATTACAAAATTTCAAATAAATATATTTAATATTGAATAAGTTATAATAAGTTACAAATAATCATTTAGGTGTCGGTAATCGGAGACTTTCCCCTATATAATGATTATTACTTGAAGTCCATCGCTAACATTAGTTCAGATTATTAATACGAATAGTTCAATACGTTAAACTAGTATATCGGCTTATCTAGACTATAGTTTAACTATATCTAACTTATGTAATGATTCTTGAATACATTTAGAATACACATTATAACTACGATGATATACTCGCGAGTTTCTCTAGCCATATCGGGGCTTACGTAAAACATAGTTATTCAATATATGCGTACGTCGTTACTTAAGCATATGCATACGTATTCGTACGTGTTAAATATATTACAATTATTATAACGATACATTTCACTATTTAAGTGATAATTCGTATAATAGTATTTATTCGTATAAAGTCGCGTACGCGCAAGACTTCTATATTTACATTATATTAGTTCGAGTTCTTTAATAAAGATGTGAATACAGATATATAAATTCTATAAATTCGAAGTGTATAAGGAACAATGAAGAATAGTATGCGTCATTAAGATAGACAGTTTTTTAAATAAGATTGAAGTCACTCATGAGCAGGCCCAGTCGATCACTGGATCAAGAATTCCTCGAAATCGATTTGCCCGTTACCGTTCCTATCGATCTGGTTGAACCGATGGCGTATACCGCCCGGGTACGCGATGCCCAAGTTCAAGTCCAGAATGCGATACAAGAACTCCACCACATCGATCTGCATGTCTCGGTTATCATCGTAGCCGGAGAATACTAGCTTCTGGCTGTCGGATAGGTCGGGCTTCCGACCGGACCCGAATACGTAGACCGCTATGTAGTATTCTGAGAAATCTACGACTCGGTTTCCGTCG
Organism: Osedax fenrisi; assembly: GCA_964019155.1. Lineage (NCBI taxonomy): Eukaryota > Metazoa > Annelida > Polychaeta > Sabellida > Siboglinidae > Osedax > Osedax fenrisi. The sequence goes on from OZ025240.1 coordinate 15,085,063, forward strand.
GAGTCCATCGCGTCTCGTCGTCTCAACTTATTCGAGAAGCCCTTCTCTCCGTATACCATGTAGACCATGTCGGTTATCTCTTCGATGTTCAGGTTTCCGTCGTGCGTCTGGTCGAATACGAAGAATGTGGCTTTAGCGTCCTCGATCGGCGTACCGGAAGCGACTGACCGGAAAGGTTTATCGGTGTTATAATCATCGGTGTTAACGTATATATAGATGTAATATTTTATATGTGTAGCTAATAAATATATTATGAATAGTCTTAATGCGATTTTGAAATATATTAATATCTATAAAGTTGTATTATGTTGAATTTTGTTCTGGTTGGTTTTACTATCAAGTAGATTATAATCTATAATTATATAATAATTATATTTGTTACACATATACATACATACATATATACATAGGCCTACATGTATAATCAATTTAGTATATTACATATAGTACGTTCTCATTATATACGTTCCTTCTAATATATTTAAGATATTTATCTATATAGTTTAATAAATAAACTAAATATCTATCAAATGATTATGAATGAATAACATTTAAAATATCAGTAGAATACAGGTACATAAGAAAAGTATAGTATGGTATACTGTATTACAAAGTATACATTGTATATTGTATATGAATTAATGTAATCAGTTTATAGACAAAGTCTAAGGAGGATCAGTGAATGATATAAACTATATTGATTCGAAACCTCCTGACAATTCTTACAATTTTTGTATTATATTTATATAACTTGTTTAATTTGTCTTGATTTTGACATAAATTTCATCTATAAAAATTATTGAAAAACAATGTTATAATATATGTAAACAGTTATTTTTACGCCATTTTTGTAATCATTAATTTACTAGAAATAGGTAGTGTTATAAAATTATTGTTTTTATACTTTATATATGTTTTTAACCTATGTTATTTTGACATATTATACATTATACATGTAGTAATTTATTTTTTAAATAACATTATAAAAATACATTTTGTTTTAATTTTTTTTTAAAGAACGTGAATCCTTAACATGATATATCATATTAAAGCATCCATTGTTTTATCGAGAGCCAGTCATTTATATACAATTATATAAGATTACTTCTAATAATATTGTAAGACCTATTAATGGTCCGGACGGTTTCCTACTGATTGTGTGTATGATGCATTTGCCAACTGATCAACACAGGTAGTTATAAATATATTTATATATATATATCAAGATATATATATATATATATATATATATATATATATATATATATATATATATATATATATATATATATATATATATATATATACAGTAAAACCTCTCTATAAGAAACCTCTTTATAAGAAAAACCTCTTTATAAGAACATTTTTCGCACATTTGGTTGGAATTCAACCTTTTCCACATTAAAAAACCTCTTTATAAGAAAATCTTATAAGAAAAATATAAGAAAAACCTCTTTATAAGAAACTTATTGTATACAAAATAAATATATATAAATAGAAGTATTGTATATTGATAACAATTATAGAAATTAATTATTATATAAGATATTTTTTTTTCTTACAAATATTATATTACATAAATAGCTCGAAATGAATTAAAATTAATTAATAATTGTTATTGTATATACATACATTTATTAAAATTAATTAATAAATGTTATTATATCCTTAACATGTATTGATGATACAATTTTTTATATTATACAATTAATTGTTAAATAATAGATTATTATAATATTCATTATATTATATTCATCAATGATGATTCATAATTTATAATTTCTAATGTAAATCCCTCCAGGGTAAATCTAATAAAATTTCATTATGTATTAACATGTCTAAGCCAAAACAATACAGTATACATTTAAAACAGTATACAAAATAAATATACTATATATATATATAGCCTATAGATTATATAATGCATTTTCAATTATATATAATTCTTAAAATCATTGGAAAAGTAAAAACCTCTTTATAAGAAAACCTCTCTATAAGAAAAAAAGTACTGAAAAAAAATAGTTTCTTATAGAGAGGTTTTACTGTATATATATATATTTTTTTTTCGGACAATGGTTAGTTAATAACCAAAGCCAATTATCCCATTTATTAGCGAAAACATATTAATACAAATATGACGAAGTAGGCAAGGGAGAGGCCAGGTAATTAATGATTTTTCAATAATCCATTGCAGCAGTATTTGCGATAAATATTTAGACTGCCTGTCATGATACGAATACTGAGTAGCGTAATATCATGCTTCCTCAGGCCTAACGAATATAGGTCTTTAGACGTTAGGGATGAGGGTATACCACGCCAGTTCCAACAAGAGGCACTTAGTTTAGCCTGCTTTGCACCAGTAAGTTGTTTTGCATAGTAGAGTATTTCAGGTTTGTTATAGTAGTCAGTTTTGTGTCGGTAATTAGTATCGGTATCTATTGTATCAGTTGAGATTTGCGTATCTATAATATAAACAATGTCATTTCAGTAAGCCAGTAAGTCAGGTTTGCGTAAGCCAAGTTGTGTTCGTATGTGTGGTTCCAGTATAGTTGTAAATTTGTACTTATTAAGTAGAGTGATTAAAAGAGCGTTAACATAATTATGCCTGTGAATAATGATATTATAATTAAATCTACAGGTCTGCATAATATGAATTAGGCAGTCATATTTATAATTACACCCTCGCCTTAAACAGTTTGTATTTAAACTTGGAAACATACGTTTACATCTGTAATGTGTATATAGTATACCGTGCTTTAGCTTTACCATATCTACAAAATCGCGACCAGAAAACATCTTTATAGGAGAAGTTATCCAATTATTAATAAAAGGACTATGCGTGCCTAATTCTAAACCCTTGCCATCGACATTATTAAATAAATATATTGAATGATATTTATTTATGGATGTGTTATCAATAAACGTGTATTCATCGTATACTCGAGGTGTAGACCATTTTAGAATAACGCTATGGGGAAGAGTTTGAATAATAGTGTCATCATTCCTTCTAATGGATGACATCCTTTTTAGCCGCAGCACCGGTATTGCCAGAAAAAGACGAGTGATAGCTATCCCACCGACACTACTAGGTGCGTAGAATACACCGAGTGAAGTATCTGAAGGTAGTCGAAGCCAACGTCTGACGAACGCCCGAATACTTCTATCCATCGTTTTTAATGAATTTAAATATACGTTAGAGAAAGTCAAGGTATGAAGCATACTTGGAATTAGATGATTTTTGAGCATAAACAATTTTTGTTGGGGTTTTAGAGTAGATTTAGATATTGCCAAGAGTTTCGATGTGAGGTCATCATTAATTGAATTATTTTTATTATCCAAAGCGCCTATATTGATGCCAAGATATCTATAAGTTTCTTCTATATTTAGCGCTTTAATTGTAGAATTATCAATAGATATAAAACTATATGGGTTACATATCCATTGTTTTTTCTTTGGGTTAATAATTATATTCAATGTAGCGCATTTTGATTTGTTAACGTTTAACCCACATTGAGCTAGTCTAAATAAAACATGATCAACTTGATATTGCATCATTACATCATCTTTCGCAAATAAAACCAGATCATCTGCAAATGCCATATGGCTTATTGTACTATTTCCTTGTAAATTAATACTACCTGGCATATTATCAGTTACATAATCTATAATGGAGTTAAAAAGAGCGGGAGACATTGGGTCACCTTGTTTTACTCCACGATAGATTGGTATACTAGGTGATACTCCATTTTTATATTTTAATTGAGTTGAACAATCAGAATAAGTATGCATGATATAACTTGTATACATTTTAGGAGTCCCTACTCTTTCGGCTAATGCAACAATTGAGTTGTGAGATACCGTATCAAAAGCTTTAGAAACATCCAACAAACACATCTTTAATGGGCGTAATGCATTTTTATGCTGATATATAATAGATTTAAGTAAAAAGATATTCTCAGCAATACCATCACGTCGAACAAGAGCTTTTTGCCGTGGATTAAGACTAATTGTGTTTTCAATTATGCGTGCCAACATTTTATGGAAAAGTCTACAGAATATCGATGACATAGTTATCGGACGATAATGGGACGGCTCAGTACTGTGCTTAGTTTTAGGGATTACAGTAGTTAGGCCTAATTGAAATGCGGAAGGTGCAGTCGATGATATGAGATAAATATTAAAGCGAGCTGTTATATTATTTAGACCAATTTTAGTTAAATCGCATTTTTTAAGACCATCTATTCCCGGGGCGCCGTCGTGTAATGTGCCGTAACATGACTTTACTTCGTTTATCGTAATTGGATGTATATATGCATTACTATTATTAACAAATAAGTGGTTGAATGGAATAGATGGCTTACTTATTAACTCACTCCAATATTTAAATTGTAAATCGATTGGCATTTCTTTAATTTCTTTTGTAATATCTTCGCCGTCGAAAATAGATTTAGCAAGCATAGATATAAATATATAAATCAAGATATATATATATATATATATATATATATATATATATATATATATATATATATATATATATATATATATAATATTGTTGATACATGTTTCATTCTATATAAGCGGTTTTACCAATTAATAATAATACATAAATAAATAATAATAGATATATATTTTTATATAATCAAAAGTAGGGGAAAGATGGGTAATGTGGCCATGAGGGTAATGTGGCCACTTGGAGTATCTCATAAACTATAAGTCCAATCAAAAAAAAATATATACATAAAATATGCGCATTGAAAAGCATTGTTCAAATAAGTACAAATAATTTGTATATCAATTAATAAAAAAATATTATGTAAAAAATACAAAAAAATCGATTTACTTTTTAAAAAATTGAAATAAAAGTTTAGTAAAACATATATTAAATTACTAATATATAATATAAATTAAAAATGTAAGTTGCATATTAAAGAACTATTTAATTACTACAAAGTGTGCAATCCATTTATTATAAGTGAATACTATTCATTATTATATAGTGTATATAGCGTGATACCTAGAAGCGGGTAATGTGGCCACTTTTTAGCGGGTAATGTGGTCACTTCACGATGATTTAAGCCAATCATATGATCTGAAATCACTATTTATATATATTGATCAATTGCGTGCATCATTATATGAAAATGTTGATTGAATCAACATCTACTATATCCTAACCATACAAATATATGTACATTCATATTATAATCGTAGTATACACTTTTAAATTTAATATAATATTATATATATATATATATTTAATTATCTATCAACACAATTATAAAGAATAAAATATATATATATATATTATATTATTTAATATATATATAACGAATCTCAATAGTTGTATTATATTATATTATATATAATTACTTATGGTGATCACTTGTTCGATATGATGGCTAATATTATTATAAAAACAAATTTTAATATCTTTAAAAATTACAATTGTTATATAATATATTATGCATATGGCATTATTAAGGTCAAATACCTCGAAAGTCTTCTGACTATTTTATTGTCCATTTATTGTTTTTCTTTTATAATGAATACAATAATACAATTTACCTTATCTTATCTTATCTTATATTAATATATTAATACTCAGAGTTGGCTTAAAAGCCTATATGAATGAAAAAGCAAAAGCTTGTCTGGTCATTCACCTATTTACGAGATTAAGAGAAGTATATTAGTAAACGATAATATATAAATAAAATATATATATAAAAATATATAAAAATATAATATTGTATTAAAAGTGTATGTAATATTAAATATTACAAACAATCAATCTATAATACTATTAAATTAAATATAAATGAAATAAATAAACATTTTTTTAAATAAACATAAATTAAAATTATTTTTTTAAATACTAGATATAAGGCTGCTATTAAGTACAACACAGGATAATACCATTGCCACCGAGTATACCCAGGATGCGTAGATCATCAACTTTCAGGTAAGTGTGCTCCAAATCCTATATCATTTGGGATTACACTATTGCCAGAGGTGCACCTCCATGTAAACGCTGATATCCTTATTCCCCGATGCATACTATACATTCCTAATACACCCAATGACTCAAGCATTTCCAATGATGTACCCAAACACACCAACACATGCTAATATATACTAATATGTGATGAAAAAAAATTAAATTATACATTATAATTTTTAAAAAAGAAAATAATTAATAGTACACTACAATAATTTTAAAATAATATTTAATAATATTTCTCGTAATCTATCTCATCATGTATAAAACATAAATATAAATGGTAAAATACTAGATAACTTATAATAACAAATAGTAAGTAACATAATGCTGTAACATAATAACTGTAAGATATCCTACATATACATATATACAACATTATATAAATTAATATATAATATACATGGAATAAAAATAAATAATAGATATATAGAAAACATATAATATATAAAAGTTAGATGAATGATTTCAAGAACATATATTTATTATATAAGTATACTATTTAAATATTACCTTTTATATATATTATATACTATTTACATATAAATAACAGTTGCCTTTTAATTAGCTATATACCTTCATCTATAATTATATTAACGTTGTTGTATTTGATTTGAACAACTAATTACATGATGTATAAATAGTTACAAAAACCTTGCACGAGGAGCATAATGCTGAGAATGCTGAGAATGAATGTTGCCTCTATAGAGTATCATGCTATTGTTCATATGGCCAGTGTACCTATATTCTCTCATATGTATACGTGATCATGGATTCACGTGACTTATAAATGAAATCTACAATTGTATTTCATGATGTATGATATCAGTTGATATTAAATTTCTATATATATATATATATACATTGTGAGCATTGTTAAACATAAATAAATGATAAATTATATAACGTGGTATCACCTATAGGTGTTATAATAAAATAACGTATATAGAACTTGCTGCTATTCAATGTATGCTGCAGATTAATCGGTATAAGTATAACTACTATTACTATAGGTATATGTATATACTAATATATATGTATACCACGAACACACACATAGGTGAAATTAACCGAATACGGACAGTGCCCGAATACGGACACTCTCGGTATCTCAGAAACCATAAATCCTATAAAAAAAAAATTATTTAATAAAATATTCATAATTATATATATAGTCTAAAAAAGTAATATTAATACCACCAATAAAGCTAAATCTAAAAAATTTATTATTTAGATAATTAAATTGTTTTATTAATTAAACAATAATAAAAATAAATATATTATTATCTAATTAAATTATAATAAATTCTTTATAAGTAATTCTTTATAAGTAATTAATTATAAATAATGTATACATTATTGTGTATACAAATTACAATTATAATTGTAATTTGTCTGATTAATACATCAATAATATATAGTTTATCTAGTGCTTATATATATATATATATATATATATATATATATATATATAAAATTGACGCACGTATATATGAGTCAATTTAAATCAAAAATTAAGCAGTAATAAATCAGTATTTTAATCCGAAATATATTAGTAATAAATCAGAAATTAAATAAAAAATAAAGTAGTAATAAATCAGTATTTTAATAAGAAATATATCAGTATTAAATTAGAATTTAAATCAAAAATAAAGCACTAATAAATCAGAATTTAAATCAGAAATGTATCAATACTAAATCAGAATTTTAATCAGATTTTAATCAGAATTTAAACTTTAATCAGATTTAAATCAGAATTTAAACTTTCTTAAGCAGATTTAAAAATTGTTCACTCTTTAAACTTATCAGAATTTATTCAGATTTAAATCAGTAGAATTAAATCAGATATTAAATCCGAATGTTCGAAAATCTGATTAAAAACTACTGCTTTAATTAGTATTTAAGTCTGATATTATTGTTTGCTGGGTATACTAACAATGCATATTCATCATTTCACCGTACTATAGTACTATATATATATGTGTTAAGTTTATATCACGTGATTTTAGTATAACACCTTAGCCCTACAGAGTTACAAACACCTAACAGTAATTTATCACGTATACGTATAATATATATATATAACTATAGTTAAACTTCACAAATACTCTCAATTTATATAATTATATGCCATATATGGAACTTAATATTATACAATCTGTAGCAATATAATATATGGAATATTCTTTATTTAGCTATACATTGGGTCACGTGGTTATATTATCACACTTACATATTATAGATAATAGTTCAAGGCCATATACAAATTAATTAACACGACGATTATAAACGTTACTATACATCTTGTTATTTAACGTTCATACACGTAGGGGCGCTGGAACTATTTTAATGTAGGGGGGACCAACCAATCAAAATAAAGTGTGTGGTAAAAGTGGGGGCGGGACAAATACATATGAGGTCCCCCTAGATTTTAAAGTGGGTGGGGAAAATCACACCGTCCCCCCTGTTTCAGCGGCCCTATAGTATGTTTCAGCGCCCTTACGTATACATATACGAGATAACTCGAGTGTCGCGGAAAACTCGAGTTATATTCTCACACCTCCGTCGACTATCGTGCTCGAGTTTCTCACTTTCATTTAAATTTCATTAATGAAACAGAAATAAAGGGGACCTAATTTGTAAACAAAAAGTCCAAATGTATTGTATGGTATAGATAGGTACATATACAAAGCCGTGTATTCGCTGATACACGATTTAATATACATTTTTGTTAATCTATTGTTATGAATAAATGGTATACTATTTATTGACAAATTTATAGCAACTTGGAGTCCTATTATACTATTTAGGATATACTAAATGAACAAATAATGTATATGGTATACAATATATTTTAAATATATTTTAAATAAAAAAAAAAATCATTTATTATAATATAACTCTTGTATATTTTAAATATGTTATACCATATTTTATAAACATGTATACAATTTATTTTATATAAATAACTTTTGAATAAAATATTTTATAATAGGGGAAAGTAACCTAATACGGACACTAACAATAAATGGTCTTAACTTTTTATGACTCATTATTTTTATTCAAAAATTACAATATATTAATATTATATGATTATAGATATTATTGTAATTTTTAAATGTTATTTAATCTTTTAATTCCATAGATAACGGGGGTGTCCATATTCGGTACCCATGTCCGAATACGGAAACCCTGTATTATAATACGGACACCCTATATACCACTAGATAAACTATATATTATTGATGAATCAATCAGACAAATTACAATTACGTTATTTATAATTAATTTTATAAACAATATATTGTAGTTTAATTAGTTAATAATATATTTATTTTTATTATTTTTTAATTAATAATACAATTTATGTATCTAAATAATAATTTTTTTAGAATTAGCTTTATTGATGGTATTAATATTAATTATTAATTATTAATTATTAATGCCTGTAAAATATTCGTATTTAAGGAATAAAATTATTAAATTGTCGTTAACTAGAAATATGAGATTATCACTAAATGAAGATTCGGATGCTTCAGAATTTGCAAATAATTTAATCATGCTCGGAGATGGAAATATTAATGTAAACTCAATAGATAACTCAATTAAATTATAATAATAGCAGCATAATAGCAGAATAACAGCAGCATAATAGCGTGCCAATTTAATATCAGCATAATATACATTTTATAGCAGCATAATAGCACAATGTAAACATTTGAGGCTCTAGCATATGCTGTTATGCTGCTCTTACTGTTTGCTGGGTTTCATTATAGTAGGGGAGAGCGGGGCAGGTTGAGCCGGTTTTTATAAAAACACATTTATCTTATAATGTTATGAATATATTTTAATAAAATAAAGTGCATAATATATATATAGTTTATGATCAATTAAAAACATTCATAAATCAGTGTAATGATAAATAATGAATTATATAATAAACATTCTAATTTTTTTTAAATTGGCTCAACCTGCCCCGTCTACTGGGGCAGGTTGAGCCAGGTAGAAAAAATGCGAAATTAAAGATATAGTTAACAAATAAACATAGTTAAAGTTATATATTTATATTTATTAGTTCTTTAACAAGTATATATACTATATATGCACCAAGATTAATATCAAAACTAATACAACTTTTAAGGCGAGAGGTTGTATTAGGAGAGAGGAGTAGATTCTCTATGTTTTAATACAGCATATAAACCAATTATTTAAAATAATTACTCAATTATATATTTAATTAATTAGATTAGTATTATTATTTAAATAAGTAATTAATTAATTAAATAAATTAATACATAAATATGTTTAATGATAAACGGGGCAGATTGACCCTTTGGGCAGATAAACCTGCCCCGTTATACTATGGTCAACATGCCCCATATCACTAGTATATATAAAAGTAATATAATTAATTTGTGAGTGATAATTTTTTAATTATTTATTTTATAATATATAGTATATTAAATATATACCTACTTTATTTATATACCATTAATACTGCTATGTTATTACAAAATATATAATAATATCAAAGTTAAACTTACTGTCCCACTAACGAGATTTTCATAAAATATTAATAATTAAATAATATTTTAATTAGTTAAAATAAATAATTTTTTAGTTGTTATACTAATGCTAAATATAATTGTGTATACATGTATTAAAAATTGCATTAAGATATTTATTAATAGCAGAAATAATTGAGATGGCTCAACCTGCCCCGTTCTCCCCTATTGGTTAATTTTATTTTTAACTTGTTCTGTTTGTAATATATTTAAATAAATCACTAAATCAACTATAAAATTAATAATTTATTACTATTACAGGTTACAATGATAAGAATTCAATATAGCTAAAGTAGAAATTGAATATTTCAATGCCATTTACAAAACAATGTATTTTATTTCTATTTTCAATTAATCGTACACTATAATTTATTTATATTTTCGATAATGTTTTACGGTAACTGTAAACTGTTTTTATTTCTATAATGTATGTTATCGTTAGAAAATATTTATATTTTCTTAAATAAATTATCAGTCAATATAAATTAAACATATAATTTCTTAACCTAGAGACCTTTTATCGTGGGCACACTTTTTACCGTGTAAACACAACCTTATGGTTAATACATTTAATGTTAAATATTTATAACAATTATCTGGATAAAATAATTAATTTTAGATTCGTGAATACTAAAAATAATGTATTATATATATATATATATATTAATTTAAATATTCAAATATATGTAAATAAATTTATATAATTATATTTACAAGTAGAATATTTAATTTATTAACTATTTAGATTGTGACAAATTTAATTATGATCAGCTAATGATGAGATTTGTATTATTATGCAATTGTAATAAAATTAATATCATTGGAAAGCTTATTCAATTCTACATTGTAAGTATTATTTTATTTTTAAGGGGACGCGATACCATCGTTTGGTTTATATGTAAGATACGAAAAAATGCTATTTTTTAGAAATCTATTAACTCAAACAATATTCATTTTTTTTAAATCTATTAATAATATTCCATATTTTTATATTATATGTTGAAATGTATTGATGTTTACATATCTTTATGTTATACGTTAAAAAATATAATTGAAATATCTGATTAAAAATTTTAATTTTCCAACTAAAATTTGTTAAATAAATATTTTTTAATTATGACAAATAACTTTAATCTTACAGGTTTTATCTAGTTATATTGAAAAAATGAAGAAAAAATATTCAATTGTACAAAAGTTAATACTAGTTATGTCAGCATGATTGGTCACAAATAATTATACTGAGTAAATCAAGTTAGAAATATAAACAATATGATTATACTGGTACAAATAATATAATATAAATAAAATGAATAATGTAATGAACATAATTTAAACACCATTTTAAATATAATATTTGAAATATTATAATTTTACATTAAACAAAAATTTGAAATTCAATTTTTTTCGAAAAGATCAAAAAGTTATGATCAATAATAAATAAATACATTAAATAATGATTTTTAAATTGTATCTGGTTTCTTATATACCAGACAATAATATCAATGATATAAATAAATAAGAGTTTCCTATAGGTTGGGTAAAAATGACATATTACAATTTACTATTATTTTAATGCTAATTAAACATCTTGATATTAAATAAGAATTTATTTTAATGTTTTATTTCATCATAGAATTAATAATGCGATTATTATGAATTCAATTTAAGTGTTAATAATAATTATGCATTATCTAAATATTTGTAATTCCACATAGATATATGAATCATTAATACACATAATAATGAGATTATATATTTAAAATAATTTATTTAGGATTATTATAACTATAACAGAAATCTATATTAATATAAGTTATCATATAAAGTAATATAACCTAACTTTATTATATACATTATTTTTAATTGTAATATATTGTTTTTGTACACTATTTATCATAAACTTGATATTAACTATTGTTAGTGCGATTTATAAGATGGTACACCTAAATATTATACATAAATACCATTCTGTTAGTAAGTTTATTTTATAGATATATATAAATTGTTCAAATTACTATATCAAAATAAGTAAAAATGTATTATAAATCATAATTAATATAGCATTTATTATTAAATATTAGTTATAAAATAATCTAATATACAGATCTAAATATTAAATTAGAAATATATAGAAATTATATATTATTGAATTATATTTTACTTAGTGTATATAATTTTATATAATAAATAAATAATTATTATTTACTATATATTACTAGATAATATATTATATATATATATATATATATATTCAATAAATAAAGATTCAATTTTTTATTTTTATTGGTTTTAAATTTTTCATTTTTTTTTTCATTTTTTAATATATTTTTTAATTATTACTATATGTCATTATATAGTACACATTACAAAACAATTGATATGGAATGTACCACATGTAGTGTATGCATAGGCATACTCAAGTCAATAGTAATCAATTTAAAAAGTATATTTATCTTTTTGATATATAATTATATACATAATACAATGCTATACAGAGAAAAGTACAGCATCTACAAATCTTAAAAAAATATTGATAGGTTCATATATACATGTGTAATTGTAAGTTCATGTGTACATCTATTAAGGTTGTACACATCTAATAAATAATATGGCAGGGTATCTGAATGCACTGTAAGAATCCCATAAGGAGTGGGGTGTGACCTACAGTGTAAACACTACTAACAAGATCTAATCGTGTGGTGAATCATTGCGTAAGAAAGGTTGGTATAAATATAAAAATATTATAGTAATGATTCGTGAGGACAGATATTGTTTCAGTGATATACCCGGCAAACAGTAGGTGGCGATAGATGTTGTGGCGACCATTCACTGCTTAAATTTCATCTGGATAGAGTTTTTATTGATTATATTATATACGGGGATGGACTGGATACCGGATAATTCCTCTAGAGGAGGTGTTAGTGATGTCCTTCGTTTCTGAAATTAATGATTAGCCAATTAGAAATGTGTAATTATTGAAATTATCATATTATAATGGCAATACCTTATCCATTGGCATTGTGACACTATTAGTTGGGGATGACTTAGAAACCTGAAATGAATATTGAATTTTTTAAATATATATATATAAAAATTCAATTAATTATCATAATTAGTATTAAGGGCATAAGACTCGTGTTTCATTGTAATATAGAATATACTGGAATATGGGTCTACACAATATTATAAAATTTATTTTATATTTAAATTAAAAAAAAATAAAATCATATTTAGTTATAATATATTTTGTGAAATATTATATATTGATTACTAAAAAATGAATATTATAATTAAAAAAAAAAATTAAATTATATTTAAAAAAATTAAAAAAAATTAAAATTACTTTTATATAGTTTACAAATAATAAATTTTTAGATTTTTACATGTATTTAATAAGAAAAAAAGTGGTATATAGTAAATAACAGATACAATACGCAAACAATGACTTAGGTTATTCGGTAACTGCTGTGAAAGCAGAAGATAAGTAGTGAGTGAAGTATTACTCTGGAATCTACAACACAGCCGACAAAAATAATCATAATATTATATAATACCAATATAATAAAGGTCATACTAATACTAATTATCATTATTTTGAAAACAAAAGTTAAAAAAAAAACAAATAATATGTTATAACTGATAATTTTTATTAATTGAATCATGAAAATTAAATTGGCAAATCACAAAATTTTACAAAATAATTATTCTAAGTAAATAATATAAATAAATTGATTCTCAAGGGGATGTGATAGCATGATACACATGCACAAGCACAGTTTATCATGTAAATATATAGGCAGCATATGGTATATTAATAATATGTCATGTAGATTCTATTCATTGAATCAATCTATTTTTATTGTATTATATATAGCCTATTGTGTATAAATTGTTATTTATTATCATTTATTCTATATAAATTATATTTTTACTATTATTAGAAAATAATATTTATGAAAGATATATCTATGGGAATATATAAACTAAACATACATATGTTATTTTTATAATAATAGCCTTTATACATGCACTGTTAGTTTTAATTAATTACTTAGAGAAAACAGCATTTGAATATATACTAATACATTATATATCATATATATTGAATATATTATATAGAAACCACTTTTTAAATCATTTCTAAACTGTTTTCATGAATATTTTTTTTACTGATATTAAAAAACATATAAAAGAATTAAATAACAAATTATTATCACCAAAATAAGGTGTGTGACATCCCCTTAAGATTAATAATAAAATATAATAAATTATTGTAATGTAAAATAATATGATAATTAAGTTATAAATCAGAAACTATTTTATGATTTTATTTTTAAACGCCACACATTGAAATCTGATAAATTAATAGATACATAAATATAGTTGATCAGTTAAAAAAGGTGATATTTTTAAATTTATACTTATAATATAATGATAATAATCCTCACAATATTAACATTATTTATTTTCAACATAATTGCAATTTTGTTATAAATATTTAAAAATATTCAATATTTTACGATAATTTTATGATATTATAACTAAAATGCGATCATATGCATAATTACGTAAACTATTTTTCTAAGGAAAGATATGACCCTAATGTTAAATCATGTATTATGATTTTGAATACAAAACATTAACATTTGATTATGTTATGATATGATATAAAAATAAATTTATAATTATAATTTAATAAATATATTAATATATTAATAAATATTTTAAAAAGATAAAAATAGAATGTAAAACATGAGCTTAAAACGAAAAAGTATCAATTTAAACATGATTTAAAATAAGACTATTACAATAATGTTCAATAAAATTACTAAACTTACCAATGTATAAATACTATCTTAAATTAATATAATTATTATTGTCAATAAGAATATAATTATAGTAAAAAAATGTAGACTTTAAAATTATACTTTATTTTTAAATTGCACTACCATATATCGCTTACCATTCATAGTATATATTTCATATTATATATATTAATTTATCAAAAGGTATTCAAATAAGTTATTTATACAATTTAATATTTTTAATAAAGTATTATATAAGTAATTTTGTTTACAAATTTTGTTAATTAAAATACATATATTTACTATTTATAAATAATTTTAGTCTACTTTTTCTGACATATACCAAAAATATATTTTGCTTAATTTTAAAAATATAATGAAATATATAGAGCACTGGTGACCTTAAACTAGTTATTAGAATAATAGGGTGGGGGGTGAACTGCTTAGAAACCTTGTCCACCGAAATAGTATCGTCTTTTGTTCGTTTCGGCGACGTAGGACAATTCGTAGAGTCTGCAGATTGGGGAGATATAGGTCTCTTGTCAGTAGTAGTGCTGCAAGCAGTGGTGGTAGTGGTGCAGCTCTCTTGTGTCGTTGTGGAAGTCACTGGCTGCATATCATCATCGGAAGCAGGCTGAACCTAACGTAAGTATGGCTCACATGTGAAACTATTACAAACTCGTGTGACGTGTGTGTAACTTGTACACTCTTTTACATTAAGTATAAGTTAAGAATTAAATTTGTGTCGAAAAGAAACGATATTATATTGATTACACAAAACTTACCCCATGCTAACATTAATTATATAATATTCAAATGAAAAATTATGAAACAGAAAATTACACATTATTAATAAATAGATAGATAGTTATTAGATGCAAATATTGAAGTCATTAAGATATTGTATTTGTTAATAAAAAAAACAAAAATTAATAATACCAAGAGATATTTGTAAGCTAATATGTATTCTATAAATAATAGAAAGTTGACAGGTGAAAAGTTAATATTTATTAAAAACAAACAATGTAGAGGTGGTGTATAAAATAAGAGGAGATCAATAAGACATGGCAGGGATGGCTCGACGATGGCGGTGGTGGGGTATCTCTGACGACAGCGTCAACAAAAATACATTGGCGTTGGAGATTTCATACAATGAGCAGGTTGTAACGAAACCATTGAAATTGATTTGAGTAGAGTATGCCTGCATCGTGGGCAAATCATTGAAACCTACCGATGAAATCATGCTATCATCCGTAGTCTGATTCGTTGAGGAGAGCGGTCGGGGCTCCGTGTGATTGGTAGATTCCGGGAAGGAGGTAGTGGCGGCGGTATTTTCTTCGATGCAACTTGTTGTGGCCTAAACAGTGTAGCGGTAACAAATCGGTAACGAAATGAATGAAACCAGTTAGTAGGTGGTATTGCATAATAAGGCTTAGAGAGGAGATATATTATCTGTACCTGATTACCCAATAACGATGATAATAACAATTATTCAACAATGTGATAAAATTTAATAATGAAAATCAAAAGAATTAAATTAAAAATAAATAATAATGTATTAATTAAATCAAATATATTATAATAAATATATAAATAATTAAAATTGAATATATATATATATCATATATATAAAATAAATTAAATCAATAACATAAATTGAGAAAAATATTAGATAGTTGTGAAACATATCATATTATTAAATGATACCAGAGCCAGTCTATTTTTAATTTTAGTAGTGTTTATATATTGTTAAATATATATAATTATAATTATTAATTATTTTAAAAACAAATAAATTATTATATTGAAATGCAAGTAATATATTACATAAATGATGTTTGTAGAAATGATAAATTGTTTTTAAATTTAAAAAAATTTCAAATCTCATCTCCAGAATTTTTTTTACATTTGATCAAATATAAATAATGTCTTACTTTTTATCTAATATTACTGAATGGAATTATATAATATAATTCAAATATATATATAATCTATTTGATAATAATGCTATGATATAATAGCATGATAACTATGGATGTTGTATTGTTGACTTACCAACGACGGAACAACTCCATCGTCAGCCCTCACTGGAAAGTTCTCTTCTTTATCGGCTGGTTTCGAGAGTTCAGCAATATTCTGTACTTCCTGTTGACTAGCTAAAGCGAGACGATCGCTAACTGATCTCTTTTTACTGATCACATCACGGTATATCTGCAGGTTAAGTAGCAAATATATAGAAAACAACAATATACATAACATACAATTTAATGATTGAATAAATTTTGATACAAATTATATTAATAATTAAAAAATCTTGATATTAATATATATTTATGATATAAATTTTCTAATTTATAATAAATACTTAAAATTAAATAATTAATATTATAAAACCAACGATTCGTTTATTATCCCGTGCCTTTTTACTTCTCAAAAGTACAGCATCGGGTAAATAATTACATAACTCCCTCCTATAATATTGTATTGGGTTAAATTTCAAAAAAATAATTATATTAAAATTATTTAACCTCTTTACATGTTTGATGTCAATAGCTTGTCCCTCTTTAACAAGATTTATAGAGGCAGCTGTTCTATGAACTATATATATATGATATTACAATATAGTAGAAATAGTACATTAAATAATGGTGCTGGTGGTAATAGTAGTGTTGTTATGGTGTTATTAAATTTAATGATAATAAAGGAAGTTTAGTTGTAGAAATGATAGGAATAGGAATGGTCATGATGGGAAATGTATGTATACTAACCATTATCAGCAAAACTCTGTATATCAAATGTTAAATCCACATTAGCATTCGATGCCTTTACAAAATTCAAACCAATGAACCATTTGTTACAGGTGTTAACACCTCTATGGGTGAAAGAAGTGTTATAATTATGAAATATATATACTGTATTACTAACCCTTTCTTATCACTTCCGAATGATTCTGGATTAACATGGGCAAGTTCTATGTATGGATTTCGTTCCAAATTTCCAACAAGAATTCTAATTTTAGCTTCGACTAATCCAGCCCTGAATTTTACGTAATAATATTGTGTAATAAGTAAATGATTAGATATATGCCTCACAAACCATTCTAGATGTTTCTCGACATTAGATGAAGTCACAATCAATACAATGTAATGCCTATTGATGTTAGTAAACAATAAATAATGCTATGTGCTATCAATATAACTGACTACTCACTTGTACTTGTAGAAAAAGTCATTAGCGTGGAATAAGATATCCCAACCATCTTTGTGATCATATATGTGAGAGACGACGTCCAAAGCTTGAAACAAGTAGTTGTTAGTTACAGTTGAATAGTTCTTACTTAGCATGTATTTACATACCTTCAGTGAATTCATTTAGCATTACGTTTCTCGTTGATATTGAAACATTGAAGGTAGAGTTTTGTTGGGGGAAAGCTGGAGTTATGATTGGCATAAGATGAAATCTATCAGTTGGATTAGCCTAAGATAGTTATAGTATGATTAATTACTATTACTGGTATGGTTAGCATGTAGATCCCTACTAGAGAACTATTAGATATTATTGGATAATAGTATAGTTTACCCTAGGAGTGTATATTTACCCTAGGATCCCAAATGGGGAATTCCGCTTTTCCAACAGTCATCATGCTATCGGGTACCTTGTTGGGCTTTAGTAAAACGGGTTGGGGCCAGTTCCTATGTTACAAAACACAATTAGAATGATATGTAGGTAGTTTAGCCTTTATTAACAAACCATTTAGAGAACACTAAGAAGAACTTCTGTACTAGAGTAGCAGGGGCAGCATGAGGGTACAGTTGGCACACACGAGCAACTAACATAGCCCACGATACTCCCCCAAGGAAACCAAGGGCATTTGAATATATTCCTCGTACTATAACATTATTGATATATATATATATAAATTATTTTGATATTATTTATATAATTTATTTCAGAAATATAACTAAAAATTTATAAAATTTATATGAGATAAATATATATATATATGCGTATATATATACATATATATATATATATATATATATAGAATAAATAAGTATACTTAGGTAATTATGATCAGAATGTAACTAACATTTAGCCCATAATTTGATAGCACGTAGCGTCATCCGGAAGTTCTCTCTATTAGGCACCAGATGTAAGATAGAATCAGTGACTCGTCCTCCATTTAGACTTCTGATACATTTGATGTCCAGATTCTTGAGTAGGGCTTCGTCACGTAAGTCTTCATTATCAGGTATTACCTTATTAGGATATGTATTTAATATAGAAATGTGTACTAGTGCTTCACAATTAATGTTACAATGTTACTAATAATTTTAATTAAATAATTTTTAGGGTAATAACATTTTTATATAATGAAATTAATAAGGGCGTATACACATGTAAGCACATATATTTGTAATCAGACTGGGTACCCAATGAAGGTTGTGAATGCGATATGTATGATAAACTTACACTAGATAATATATCTGGGTGCATATTGATTGTATTCAAACGCTAAATAATTTACCCAGATATTATTTTATGAATGATTAATTATATATATTACCGGTAATAATTCTAGAAACTAGGACAGAATTCATTTTCAAATAATAGAATTATCATATATGTGGGTATAAATGGGCATAGTTAATGTTTAGTGTTAATACACATTTATTACCCAAACTGGGTAATATAAAAGCATACCCACCATGGGTACCAACAGTGCAGTTATGAAAGTAACTTAAGTTATTCATAATATTGTTATATGAGAGAATATGAACAAACTATAATAAACTATAAAAAATATAATCATTGAGATAAATAAACTGATGTAATATAAATAAAAATTACAATTTAAAAAATCTAGATTTGTAATAAAACCTCTTAACAATAGAATTGTACTTTAAATTACACTAAATATTATTTAATAAATACATTATTAACTCACATATATTTTAATAATGTAATGGCGTAATAAAAACCTGAAGAGCTAGTCTTGCGAATAACATATCCAATTCAATGCCATCAAAATTCATCTTTATAACAGGAACAAATGCACCTTCTACTGACTACAATAAACAGAATTAATAATCAAGGATAATGACATTATAAGTAGAAACCCTAAGATCTCTGACTTCAGGTTGTTGTTTCAGCAGGTCAAAGAAGGAAGTAAAGAAATCATCTCTGCTGATATGTCGTGGGGCGACGCATAGGGTATCAATATCAGCACCTATTGAGGGTGAAACAAGTGTTACTATCGCAAACCTATCTTCACTATAATTTGAACACACCTTTAGTATGCACTCCCAGACGATATGAGCCAAATGTGAATACCCGACCTCCAACTTTTTCAAGAATGGCTTTTGGAATATTCTTCTCTATACTCAGATCTCGTATCCACTGGCGAACTAGGTTATTGATCTTATCCAGAACATCCAATCTGTATTCAGAATAGTTATATGTACTTTATTCTATAATTTTAGTAGTAGAAGTAGTAGTAGTAGTGGGACTTGTAGTATAGTAGTAGTAGTATTAATGAGACTTTTAGTAGTAGTATTAGTAGTGGCATTTTTAGTATAGTAATGGTAATAGTAGTAATGGTAATAGGGCTTGTAGTACTGTAATAGTGTTATTTACCGCTTTGATAGTTCTTCTTCACTTTCGAATACACCAAAAGGCATTAGACTTTCGCGAAGCTTGTCAGTGAGTTCAAGGTCAATGGGAAGAGGCCTTTGTAGACTTATAGGTGATGTAACACCAGGATATTCATCCTTGCCATTCTCATCTGTAATTGAGGGTACGTAGTATGTGCATTAGTAATCAAGGATTTCTTGTAATAATAGTCTATGACTCATAGGTCTAAAAAGGATATTAAATGGAATAAATCTAATTAAATTTATAATATAATATACATTGTATTCTAAAACGTATATAGTATATATATAATTAAATAATTAAGTATATATATTTGTTCATATATCTCATACAAATATATATAAATAATGTGAATAAACCTAGATTATCTGGAGTCATCGCATAATGTTCCTTTCTTTTCTTCATGATATCTTTCATGTAAATTGTGAACAGCTAATAAAGCACTACCTGAAGATTGTACAGAGTTGTCTTGATCTCGTCTTTCAACTATGATAAATATATTAAAATTAACTTTTTTTAATTTAACTAATATTACAACATTTCTAATTAATATATCTAATAATTTATTAGATATATTATTAGTAATAAGTTATTACTAATAACATATAGTTAACTCTGATGGTAATAACTTTTTTATTATTATATTGTCATTATAAATATTACAAGTGAAAAAATAACATTAAAGAACATATTATTCACATATTATTCAACATAAATCATTCACTTGTGTAACAGGGTAAATTCCGATAAAAGTATGTAATTTTATGTGATAATCTTCTATATAAAGGTTATATAAACCTTCTATATTTTACTATAGGGTAAACAAGTGAAGAGGAAAATATACGAATGAGTATATTTATGAGAAAATTGCTTAAATTGTGTTCCAATTAATAATAAATTATAAACTTTTTATTTTAACCGATTTAAAATGATTTTATCAATTCACAATACTTGAATAGCAATATTGATAAATAACACTGGCCTGCATTTTTTAACTTTTTTCAATAGGATGACATTCTGTCAATTGATTCTAGACTTATTTTTGACACTGATCTCAAATGTGAAAACCGTTTTTCTCAATCACGTCTAGTTTTTTTTTTTTATTCGACTTTTAAATATTTTCCAAAAAGTGAGATTTCTAGAAAAAAAATATTTTTATAATTTTTAAAACCTTCCAAAAATATTTTTATAATTATTAGTAAAATATTTTATAAAATCATATAAATATGCCTGAATATATTTTATATATATATTCAAGTAAACAATATATCTTTAAACATTATAAAATATGTTTACAAAAATGATTTTTAAACTATGTTCCCCGAAAATATTGGATTATTTACAAAAAAAATTAATAGGTCATTATTTGACGACTAAAATTATAGAATACATATGTAATATATTTTTCTAGATAGATTTGTAACACTCCTTTCAGATATGTTTTTAGTTTTTACATATCAGGTTTATTTTTTTTTGCTTTTTTTCTCAATTTTTTTAAGTTATTAATTCATGCTATTTAATGTATTTAAAAGTACTCAATGTATAACTATATTATATTATTAACCATATATTATACTTATTTATATATTATATATTATTATTTTATAAATATAAATGAATATATTTATTTATAAATAAAATAAAAAATTAAGTTTTGGGTAAAAATAATTAAGTTTATTTAATATATCATCAAGTAAAATCCAATAAAAATGGTTAATAATATAATATAGTTATAAATTGAGTACTTTTAAATACATTAAATAGCATGAATTAATAACTTAAATAAATTTAGAAAAAAAGCAAAAAAAAAATTTTAAATTGACCAAAAAAAAAAAAAAAACCGATATGTAAAAACTAAAAACATATCTGAAAAGAGCGTTAAAAATCTATCTAGAAAAATATATTACATATGTATTCTATAATTTTAGTCGTCAAATAATGACCTATTAATTTTTTTTGTAAATAATCCAATATTTTCGGGGTACATAGTTTAAAAATCATTTTTGTATACAACTTGTAAACATATTTTATAATGTTTAAAGATATATGTATTACTTGAATATATATATAAAATATATTCAGGCATATTTATATGATTTTATAAAATATTTTACTAATAATTAAGGTTTTAAAAATTACAAAAATATTTTTTTCTAGAAATCTCACTTTTTGGAAAATATTTGAAAGTCGAATAAAAAAAAACTAGATGTGATTGAGAAAAACGGTTTTCACATTTGAGATCAGTGTCAAAAATAAGTCTAGAATCAATTGACAGAATGTCATCCTATTTTTGGTGCAGTCCAGACCCTAAATTCTTGTAAATTATATATTATTAATGAATAAAATGATTAATCTATGAAAGCTTATTTTTTGATACAAAATATGATAATCTTTACAGCATAAAATTTACGCATTAGTATATCATAAGTTCAAATAGTTTTTAGACGATAATTTCACAAAATATGTATGCATGCGAAAATGCTCAAATGTACCATATTGATTAACTGATTGCACAATTTTATTAATATTAATTTTAATTAAATAATTGCACAAATGGATTGAAAATACGAAAACTATTAAGGTATACTTAATTAAGTTTTAATATTTAATTGTATTATTAAAAATATTCAAATTGCATAAAATTTAGTATCCATATCCGTATCTAGAATAAAGTAATATCTTCTATTCTCCGATGTTAATTAAATTATATAGGTCTATATTTTCAACAATTTTAATACATCATATGATGTATTATGTAATAATTCTATAGTATATAACTAACAAAAATTAAGCAAAAAAATATAAAAAATGTTATAGTAATTTCTCAAATATTTTTCAAATCATATACAAAATTAAATAAATATATTCCCTATATTGTAGTTATGCCCATAATAGCGATATATTGATTAGTGATGTAAATTATGCCGAGAATTTTTTTTTTTCCGAGCCATTCATTTTAGGAAAATAACGAGCCCGAGCCGAGAATCTAGCCAAACGAGCCCGAGCTGAGACTTTTACAAAACATTACCGAGCCGAAATTATGCTTTTTTGTGATTACATTTTAATACTAATTTATATATATTTCACATATACACCAATTAAAAAAAATAATCTCGCCAAATTCGCGATTCAGTGAATAATAATGTAAATTTTCTAGTGGTATAAATAATACCGAGCTTGATGATGCCGAGCCGAGACTTTTGTTTATTGATGCCTAGCGAGACTTTAATTTTCGGAAAAAAACCGAGCCCGAGCTGATACTCTAGCCAAACGAGCCCGAGCCGTGTTGAGACTTCAGGTAACTGAGACTGCATCATGCTTTTGATTTGAGCATCATTTACATCACTAATATTGATAAACTAGTAAATTTAGACTAGAACATATATTTTATATAACGTTAATTATAAAAAACTATTTGGATTTGAAAATTTAAACTTAAAAATAATAGTGTATGTAATATGTACAATAAAGTAAAAATGTAAATATTAAAAATTGTACAATTTGAAGTATAAACATTCATAAATGACCTAGGATTGATATTTCCAATTACATGCAAATGATGGGGATGGAAAAAATACATTTTTATCTCAGGGATCTCGGATATATAAAAAATATAAAAATAATATTTGTATTCAGTGTGCAATTATCTTCCCGCACGAGCGAAGGGTACTAAATGGGTCTATTTTAATGCTTAATAAACCGTTTGTCATCACCATAATTATATAGAAAATACTAAAACAAATTAAATAAATTTATTTATTACAAAATTTTAAATATAATATATACAAAACTATAAATAATATTTAAAATTAGTAAATTAAATATTAGTAAATAATATTGCTCTATTTATAAATCACTATTGCTATAAATAGAATAATCTTAATAGAAATAGAAAAATATGTCAGTAATAAAATTCATTGTATTCTAATTTAAACTAGTTGGACTTTGTTGATATATATTATACATGTATATAATGTAATATACTATCATAATGTACAGAGTTTCTACTATAAGTATATATTTGAACTAATACTACCACATTCCCTCAAACTTTAGAAATAATAATTATATATAAATATATTTCTATATCATACAGCCATATATAGTGCATGCATGAATACTAGGTGATATATCATTAGACTAATATAATATAGGTAGATTATATTATTTATGAATATATTCATAACCAATATAAATAAATATGTTACTTATAAAAGTATTTAACGGATACATTAAAATACTATCTATTATAAATAATTTAAAAATGTTACATAATATATTCATTATATAAAAATTGTCATTAAAAAAATAGTATATTTATGTGTAATATGGGTGACAGGGGAAAGTTGGCACATTCATTGATAAGTAAGCATATACAATAACTGCTATATAATTTTTAAATATATAATACATCAGCACCTTAATTGTAAAAAAAGTGTATAAGCAATTACATATAGTGTATAGAACTTTACATTAGAGGCACTGAAGTTGAAACATACTACTATATACCTAATACATTTTAAATTATTACTAATAAAAATGTATTAGTATTTATTTATATATATATTGATAATTCAGTCAAATTTTAATTTAATATCTATAATAAAAATAATAGCTATTTATAAAATACACCATATCAACATTCCACATAATTCTGGTATTTAAATTCAGTCAAATTGAAGATCAACTATTTTATTTACATATATACTCTATATCCATAGATATAGATAGCAGTAATTTGTATCTATTTCGACTAAAATCCTACTGTTTTAATAATTTACCTATATAATAATAAATTAGTATTACTAATATACAATTAAAATCACTGGTACCTTTTTATTAATTTATTAGATAAAAGTGCCATTCGCATATATACCTTTTACATGCATTACATGTATCAATTGCCTATCTACTTTCTTTATATCGAAGATAGGCATATTTATTTAATAAGAATATGTGTAGAAGTATTATTTCTGTTCAATAATATATTTAATATGAGCCGACGTAAATATACTGTTTATAGTATTGTTTCAAGAGATATATGGATATATATAAAAATAGGTATAATTATATATCTGTTATAATATGCGGTAACTTTAAATAAAAGAGTGTTACGGACCGTAACTTACGGTATACACATATTTTGATTAGGTATTTTACCTTCATTTAAAAATGATTTACAAGATATAAAATATATATATATAAATATAAGTGGAAAGTACTAAATATTTTAATATAGGCTATATTATATAGCTGAATATATGACTATTACCGATATTACATAATAAATAGTATAAATATTATAAAGATTTTCTGATAAAATGCTGAGTACTGACATCGGCCGCCAATGTGTATTTAACTAAGAGTTCAAGAAAAAATTTCGAGACGGACGCTATATTTCACAGTAAATTACGCACTGAGAAGTGAAGTTGTGTTTTATATATATACATACATATCATAATACTGTGTTAATATAATATTATATAAGGCCTACGCGCATTGTTTATTTGTATTCTCAGACATTTAAAATGTTAGGGGCCGATGTCATTTAAGTATATAACATAATTAATAGAAAATTTCGGGGGATGCACGAGCAAGCGAGCATAGCGCTATATATTGTATATATAATTTAATATATATATATAATATAATATAAATAAAATATATTATATATTTTATATAAGCTTTATCAATATCGGTAGGCATTGATGAGTGAATATAAACATATAATCTATTGTTAACTGTATTATACAGTTAAAATGGCATAGTGTATACACTATGCGCGTTCGCCGCCCGCCTAATTGCTGGTAACATTTTGAAAACCAGTCCAAACTCGTGCAGTAACCTAAAATTTCTATTAGAAATACAAACTCAAATAACTAATTTATCTAGACATAGATGTAAATAATCCATATTTGTCTATACATAATAATTATTCTTTTAGTGAAAGGTATTCCATGTACAAATAATATCTTATATACTTTTATATTTATTTAAATAAAAATTAAATATATAAATTGATTACAATAAATGAAATGTATTATTTTTATAAAAATGTTAATGTTATATATTATTTGTGTATGCATTAATACTATTAATTCAATATATATTAAATACACTTATATTCAATATATAATTGTGCTTTAAAATACCATTATATTACATTATGTGAACCATATCTATCAATTATTATTATCAATTTAAATTATAATCACATGACAAGTGATGATAATAAATAGTATATCATAATTATATAAGAAAGTACTAACAATTATAGGCCATATTTTATAAATAATATGAATAATATTATAATATTGGTTTTTGTTTGAATAATAAAAATATAAAGAATATACAACAGAATATAATTACTAAGTTCCTAATTCACGTTTATTATTTTGAATGCCGCATTTAAAAGACATTATTATGTGATTGTCATTTTTTAAGCTATACAAGTATATAAAATAAATACAAATATGAAATTATAAATTAATGAATATTAATATTGAACATTTATACAATTAAATAATGTATACATAAAACTAACCAAGTATCTTATATATATCTATATTATTATAAACGCTAAATGAAAAATCGCCACAATAATATAGTTGAATAAAATGGATGCCAGCAAAGACTGTTATTAAAATAACAATTAAATTATGAATTTATTAATTTTAAAATTACTATATTTTATTATTGGGTAATTAATACAAAATAAATATAAAGATATAAGACTAATTATTAGAATATTCTTTATAATAACTTAAAATTACAAATTACATCAATAATTATTAATATGATCTAACATATTTCATCCAATAGAAATTAAGTGTATATTTATTGCGAACCTATAATTTTTGAATTTAAACATAAATACACTTTTTATTACAGTATATAATTCTACATGTGAATGACCATATAATACATTATATAAAATAATGTATATTAAACGAAATATTATATATATATATTTATATATAATATTGTAATGCTATATCTAAGATGTAATTGTATACGCAATTGCTAAAATGGTATTATCATAATTATGATAATAATTATTCAATTTAAAACTATTCGGTGTATCACTGATACACTGTATCAGTGATACGGGGGAGATCCACGAACGGCGAATTGAAAATGCGAATGCGAGCGAGCGGGGTCAAAGGGGGCGGAGCTTAGACGCTCACCGGATTATCTAATGCCTGAGTTATTTTTAGATAAGATACACTGTATGATTATCAATGATAATCATTATCATACACTGAGTGTATGTGTATATTTTACAGTGTATTTAGGCGTAGTACTATACGTGTGAATACGCTATGCTATATAGATATATAGTATTTATGCATAGTAATATTCGTGTGTTTTACATTCGTATTGAAATTCTATTAACTGATATTAATTATATGTACTATTTATATACTGTATTTCAAATACTATTTGTATGTGACTATGTATATACTACTGTTTACAACTTATTTTACGTCTAAGCTCCGCCCCCTTTTGACCCCGCTCGCTCGTATTCGCATTTTCAATTCGCCGTTCGTGACTGTTATCCAGTGATACACTCAGTGTAAGGTTTCATTTCATGTACGGCCGATTGCTAACGCACTGATGCAGTCCATAAACCAACAAAAGTAAAATAAAGTAAAGATACATTGTATCAGTGATACACTGTATTACTGTTACAGTCACTGTCATAGTGAGAATTCGCAATAAACATTAGATGTTACATCGGAATTGTCAATACAAATTGTAAAATATACAGTGTATATAATATAATATATTACACAGTCAACATAAACGTTATGTTAAATGATAAAGGGACGTATATATTTTAAATTTGATCAATACAATTTGTCATTATAATAAGTTGTGTAAATTCACTATTATATGATATATATGATATATAATTATTATAATAATATGTATTATAATAATATGTATTATAATAATATTATATTTATAATATTATATATATATATATATATATATATATATATAATATTAAAAAATAATATGTATAATAATGTAAAAATTATATTTATAATATTATATATATATATATATATATATATATATATATATATAATATTATATATGGTATATATATGATGTATGTTACGGTATTCTATAGTTAAAATTATAAAATTATAAATTAAATTTCAATTAATAAAATGTATCATATCAAAATATAAAGTATAGATATAATGCCAGTGGATTCCAGTCATTTAGTACCAAGCCAATTTTGACCAGTCTTTCATACACCAAAAAAGTCATATATACATTTAATTTAAGCTGTTAAGTCAACTTAACGTGTTAAGGCATCCACGGTTTTAACGCTAGCCGGTCATTTATTTATACACAATTATATAATATCACTTCTAAATATTATTTTAATACCTATTTTTATGGTACGGATGGGGCTTTAACCTACGTCTTACTACCAATATGTCTGACACCCTAGCCAACTGAGCCACACGGACAATTAGAGTAATATTTTTGATTAAATCCGGTGTCAACATTTCTCATTCTTATGATGTATAAAAAATGACTATTATATATAATTATTATTATAATATTGAATATTAATTAGAAGGTAAAAATTAATGTTTTTAAAATATGTTAATTTTGATTATTATTAAATTAACTATTAAATAATTATATAATTATAATTGATTATTGATTATTGATATATATATATAATTATTATTGATTATTATTAGGATATTAAACGTGAAATAATGAATTACATCTTATATCATTGTATGAAAAGCGGCGCTTATCCATTTATCACACCTACTGAGTATTACTATAATTACACTATGATCAGTGTTGTAAGTGTTATATTACAAATAGTTGATATTACCTTTAATGGTTAAATTTGAACTTTAGCTTACAGAATTCACAAACAATGCAAATTTTTTCGGTAAATATATTAAATAATATAATAATTTTAATAAAACTAATAAAATGATATAAAATAAATACTATAATATAAATTTATATACATATGTGTATATATAATTTATATACGTATTAATATATTGTAATACAATAATTGTGTATAATATAAATATATAGTTATATATCTAATAATTAATAATATGAATGTATATTATATTATAGAATAGTAAGCCTGACATATAACACTGGTATGCAAACATGTCAATGATAGCAATAAGTACTATAATACCCAGCGGTACATTGTTAAGATGATACTCCATGTGATTTTATAGCGTGGCCCAGTAATTGATTCATTTTATCATTTATAAATGGTGAAATTCACTAACGTATTAGTATGGATGTAAACACGAGAAGTGGATAAGCAATTGAATGTAATCTATGACACTCTATGATACAGTCGCAGCTACTACTAAATATTTACTTTATTAATGGCGAGCCAGTGTATTCATAAAGGAGGGCGAACATGTGACGCTATGGTGGTAGTGTACACAACGGAAGTGTGTGCTATTGAAGTGTGTAATAAAGTTAGCGATAGTCTGCTAGTGAGAGAGGATCATCACAATAGTTGATATGGGTGACCCAGGCTACGAAGGAGGCAATGATTTAGAGTTTACCTAGATTGGTAGTCACGTGATCATTCTTCAACAGACATTGTGTCTCGATTTAGGAAACTTAAGATGGACGACCATCACATATAAAGTGTTATTTAATCAAATTAAATGTTGCGATTATATTGCAGAATAAATATATAATTTAAATAAATATAAATGTTTATTTTTATATAATTGAAACGCATTTTATAAGCGTGTATAGAAAAGAAATCAAATATATTTAAAAATCAATATTATTTGTTTGAATATTTGTTAAATGCATTGCTCATATGATGGTGGCCATCTTAAGTTTTCTAAATGAGGCACCATGTCTGTTGAATAATTTTACATAGATATAGAAATACCGATCTATGTAAAATACAAATCTATGAGGTAACATTGAAGTGAGTCATCGGGTTAGAGAGGTAAGGAGAATATAAGTGTATTTTAGATAATGTGTGGACAGTGTACATGAATGAATGTATACTAATATATTATTATGTGTGATATAGACTATATAGACTATATCATATAGTGATTGTATTCATACATTTTCATCAAGAATATTATTTTATAATTAATCTATGAATAGTTGTATTTATTGGTAATTAAAATTACTACTAATAATAATATATATTTATATGACCATTTATAATACACATTAATATTGTAATGGCCATATTCCTATTAATGTAATAAATTAAATATAACTAATAAATTACTTGTTAGTTATTTTGCAGTAATGGGTAGTGTACATTAATTAACAGATATTATTAATAATACACATGTTTTGTACTGATACAATGGATGTGATAAGAATGAAGATAAGAGTAAATAGATATTACAGGGGATAGAGTAGGACATATGTGAGTCACATAATGTGACTAGTATTATAATGATATTATAATGGAATGGGTGGTTAATGGGCATGCGGTGTAAAGCATTATTATATAGAGGGAGACACCAGAAAAGTGAGACGGTAGGTGAGACATTGAAACATAGTTGTGATTTGTCGGAGTACTAGAACTTCTAGTCTAGAAGCAAATGTCTGTAATACATGAAGAGATAGGGGAGTGGTAGAAGGGCTTTATCATATGTTATTTGTGCAGTTCATTGTGTAGAACATTGGTTCCAAACCTATAGGTCATGACCCCAAATTTGGGTCATTGGGTTTTTTGTTTGGGTCATAAGCAGGGTTGGCAGAAGTAGGGGTTTTTGGGTTTAAACCTTTTGATAATTTTAGGGGTTTTTTGGGGATTTTTCATTTTTGTTTTCATTATTATTTTTGGGTTTTTAGTATATAATTAATTATTATTATTTAATCATCACATTTCAACTAATTTACAAGTAAGTTAATAATGATATATATATATATATATATATATATATATGTACTTTTTGATTCTACTCTTTTCCTCATTCCTCATATTACTGCCATCACTAAATCTGCAAATTATCATCTATTTAGAATTAGAAAAATATGAAAATCAATTACTTTATCTCTTACTAAAACTCTAGTTAATTCCATTGTCCTCTCACATATAGATCACTATACCTTGATCTTTATCAATCTTCCATTATACTCTCTCTCCCCCAAATCGAGTTATTCATTCATCAATCCGTACAACATATAACCTACGTATTCGAGATCATTCCTCTACTTCCTCATACCAACACTTACCTCCATGGTTCCCATTTAACAAACGCTCTGCTTATCGCATACTATCTATTGTTCATTCCTCAATATACTCTTCAAATTGCCCCGCCTATATTTCTGCTTCTCTAATACAAAGATCTTCCCTTCCATCTCTTAGAAACCATGAATCTCATTGTCTATCTACCCCAATTCTCCATCCCTCAAAAATGAATACTCGGGCACTGAGTTATATTGGTCCTAAGCTATGGAATTCACTCCCACCATATATTAGATCAATAAAATCGCATAAAATATTCATGAAATATATACAAAAATGTATATCAAGTGGCAACATGTAATACTAATATTTGTTGTCATTGTTATTTTATTTATTAATTTACGTACAGTTTATTCTATTTTATTTTATTAATATTAATAGTATTTATCGTTTTACCTAATCTATTATTTTTATTTTATATATACAATTTTTAGAAATTATTTATGATTTATTTAAGTGTTTAAATAAACTTTCAATCAATCAATCAATCAATATATATATATATATATATATATTGAGGAGTCTATTTATATCTGCTATTATTATATGTGATTTAATAAATAAATATTATTATTAAGTGTATAAATATAATTATATTTCAAATATATATTAATTATTTATATTTATTATAATAATATAAATCATTTATTAGAATACTTGCAATTTTACAATTTAAAATGTCATTAACCTTTATAGTATTATATTAATATATATTACAACACTATTATATTATATAATTTATATAATATATATATATTTTTAAAATATTTTTTCTTGATTTTTTTATATTAAAATTTAAGATAAAGAAAAACCCCAAAAACCCTAGAAAAACCCTCAAAAACCTCTTACATATTTCTTAGATTTTTGGGGTTTTTGCCAACCCTGGTCATAAGCCAATTTATAAATATATTTATAATAATAATGATATCCAATATATTATAGTTTATATTATTCTTTTATGAGTAAAGTTTAATAATAAATAAATAAAATTTGATATTGGGTTATGGACCATGAGTCATGGACCAAAACTTATGGTATATTTTAAAATTAAAGTTGTCAAAAAAAGGGTCATGATGAAAAAGGTTGGGAACCACTGGTGTAGAACATGTGAACGTTGTACATGTATTATGGTAGTCATATCAACCGTGTCTATAGACAGGATAGAGAATAGTGCCAGGAGTAAAGATGTTATAGAGTTAAGGCTCGAATAACAATAGATACATATGTAATACATCATGTATATAGCATAACATTTTAATATAGTTACTGATTAACTTATTATATAATATATATATACGAATATATTATGTTTGAAATGAATATATAATATATTTAAATGATGTAATATATTGATTTTATGCATTGTATCATAATAAATCATCAATATTGGGTTCTGGTTGTAGTATATATTTATTTAAAATATCCATACATATATATATATATATCAGGGATGAATTTAAATCAATTTTTAAAATACAAATACAAATAATTTGTTTACAATATATATAATAAAATTATGAACTAAAATAAAGTACAAAAAATATGAATATAGATAATCGGAGATAAAATAATGTGGGAATTTGACTTAGGGATTATTAACTAAGTAATTTGGGAAAACTTTAATAACAGTTACATAACTTTAATATTACTAATAATATTATTAATATTACTATGTGTATACATAGTGGTACTATTAGAATTGACAATATATTAACTCTAATGATAAATTGTAATCGATTAAATCGGTAAATATCAAAAAATACATATGTATTTTATTTTATATGAGATGAATTGCTAGGTAATCTACGACAAAATCGAAAAGTAATTTTTGATGTCTATTTTAATATATTTATGATAATATTTAATACAATTTTTTTTTAAATACAGTATGTATTTTTAATATCTAATTATATCTATATAGTGAGATATATATATATATATATATATATATATCTCATATATATATATATATATATATATATATATATATATATATATATATATATATATATAAATACATACAATAAATTACATGATAGTATTATAATTGAGTGATTTACCTTCATAGGGTATTATATTATTTAAAATACAATTAACTATAATAACCATAATTTACTTAAATAAAAAAATATTGAAACCATAATCATACTCATAATGCAGAATAGTATAAAAAGAATATATATACAAAATAGTAATGTTAAATGTTAAAAGTATGATATACTTTTATAATATGTGAGTATATATTATGTTTATAGTATCTATTAATATATCTCATATAACTACACTATTAATAAATACAACTAAAATAAATGTATTACATTAAATATGCCTGGATATCAACCATATATCACGTTTAGTAATAATAGTAATACTATCAATAATAATAGTATTACTATTACATAAAGCAATCCAAAATTACTCTGCAAGTCGTCTCAGATTAATTTGAGATTAATTTTCTTCATCTCATATCAAATTAAATACATAATTTATATTCGTATTTACGTAATAAATTAAAATTATTTGTTA
The DNA here is from genome assembly GCA_964019155.1 of Osedax fenrisi. Taxonomy (NCBI): domain Eukaryota; kingdom Metazoa; phylum Annelida; class Polychaeta; order Sabellida; family Siboglinidae; genus Osedax; species Osedax fenrisi. The sequence goes on from OZ025240.1 coordinate 15,119,866, forward strand.
ACATTATTATATTGATATATGCTAATATCTATACACAAATATTGTTAATATTATTACTGTAATGTTATTTAACGATATTAAGTTATACCAAATTACTTCACTATATTATCAAATGTCAAATAAACCGAATACAAGAATCAAATTAAAATACTATCCCTTATTAATCATTCAAATACCAATACGTATTTCACCCCATCCCTGCTATATGTATATATATATATTTGTCTCTAATAAATGTGAAATTAATACTAAAATTAGACTTAGACTTTATAAGCTCTTCAATAGAGCATAAACGGAAACTCTAAAAATAGAAAAATAGTAGAAAACAATAGAGGCAATACATATTGTGAAACATAAATACATAAATAAGATAACAACAAATAATATGATTTATAACAATGATAAAAAGAAAGGTAAATTTAGATATATAGTAAAGGAAATAGTGCAAAACTGCTTTGATTGAACAGATGCTAGGTGGGAAGTAGATATATATAAATATACATATAGTATATATTCATATACACACATATATATATATATATATAGTAGGGCTGAATGACTATTTCTATCTCTCGTCTATATTTAGATTTACACACACTATTTATACCTAAAGGTTAATTATATTATTGAATGCAGCTGACATCTAAAGCTAGTTATGATAACTTAATATAAGATATAAGATATACATATATATATATATATATATATATATATATATATATATAAAATAACTAAATCACAGTACATGTTATCTTGCTATAACTATAATACATATTAATATTGACATTTTTTTTCTGTTAATTTAAGAGTTTAGTTATACAATTTATCCTCCTGGAGGGCTTTAAAATAAGATATTATATTTTCTGTTATTGTCGATATATATATATATATTAGTAGTTTCTTTACAGGTTTCATTAGGTATATAAATCAAGCGTATATAAGGTATATATTCTCTTGTAGGTATCAGAATATTTAAATTGATTACATTAAATTAACAATAGGTTAAACATCTGTCAAATTAGAATATCATTTATAAAACTAATATTTATATATATATATATATTAATATTTAAATGATGATATTTGTTATAAAATATTATTCAGATGTTAATATAATGCACTTATAAGTTATCTGTGTGCTTATCTAGTTCATGATTCATAGACACATGTGCTGACATATATATATATATATATAATATATATTATAAATAACATATTTAATATGGATAATTCAAGATTAGGCTGTATACTAGTAATACAAATGATTTGTTTACAGATTGTATGCAATACTTTAAATAGCATAGGTGGCACCACTGATAGGAGAAAACAAGTCTAAAGGGGGTATCCAACTACAAGATTTTCCGGTAACTTGCCAGAAATATTTTAACTTTAAAACCATTTTCTATCAAGTTGTAATGAGATACCCCCTATAAATTTAGTATATTTCAGGCAAGTTGCCGGAAACTAAGGGGGTTTCCCACTAAAATTATAGTTAATTTATTAGAAAATCATTTTAAAGTTAAAATATTTCCAGCAACTTGCCGGAAATACTTGTATTGGGATACCCACTTAATACAATTGTCACTTTTTTATGATTCATCCCAGCAAACAGTAATAGCCTCATAATAGCAACATAACAGCATATTTAATAGCCTCAAATGTTTAAATTGTGCTATTATATTGTCATTAAATGTCTATTATACTGCTATTAATTTTTCATGCTATTATGCTGCTGTTATGTTGCTATTTAAAGTCTATTATATTAGTATTATGTTGCTATTAATTTTAAAAGTATATTATAGTATAATTATACTACTATTATGTTGCTATTCTAATAATAATGAACATAATTAACTATTTATTAATAATCATTATATTAATTGTTTCCTAGTTATACATGTGACTATCCACATATAGAATGATACACGAGATATGTAAGAGTGACTGGTATGAGTCATGAGTCATACCGTATGACATCATCGCAGCCGGTGGAACGCTCGTCTAGTACCACAACCTAGTGGCCCAACCTAAGCTATACCGTAGTAAAGAACAGCCATCGCTACAGTAAGTAGTACAGGGTATCAGCGTGTAATAGGTTCATATCGAAGTGTTTAAATTAGAAATATCCGTAAACATAGAGATATTATTAAATAATATCTCTCGTTACATGATATCTACACTAAGTATATGAGTCACCTAATCATGATCAATGGAGGTTATCTAGAAATAACATAAAAAGCATATGTTATGAGTCATATTCAAATAATCATAGTAAAATAACAAAATATAATAAGTATGAGTCATAACTTATGACTCATGCTTATAATAATTTTTTATTTGTAAACTTTGAATATATTTTTACTAAGAATAAAGATTGTACACCCCTTAGGTATATGTAAAAATCCCAATAGATAACACTACCACAGTTTTGTTGCTATATATAACACAATATGTACAAATAAAAGTATGACCTTATATTTATATAAATATAATGAGAAATAGTTGATAAAAACAATTTCTATAGAAATACATATAGTAAAAATGTAATGTGAATTTTTATGTCTATTTTATATATAGAAATATATTTATATATATATATATAATATATATATTATATAGAGAATCAAATATGTTATTAAAAGCTAGTATAGATTTATATAGGCATATATCCTTTATAAAATACAAAAAATAGTTCAATTCATTGAAGAGTTTTATCTAACATTAATGTTGAATGGAAGTATATATTTCATATCTATTGATATGTATGAAATGGTTCACTGCTGATATGACCTTACTATGACCTTGCCTTACCTCACTATGACCTTAACATACCATTAACTATACATTGTATAGTATACAACCAACACTAAACATTTGAATATATGAATACTATGGGTTTTTTACATGAGCATATATATGATTTGTATTTAATGTTTATGAAAGTATTAACAAGGACATGGTATTAACTTGATACTATTCACATCCTATATAACATATATCTATGATTAGAGGACAAATATATTGAATTTATATTATTTAGTCACATAGAAACACATACATAAGTGTGTAATACATATAGATATTCTACACAGTATAATTATACTATAAATAATGTATTACTATAAATAAGTTAGTATATGACATATGTTATATGATAATATTCTGACTTAAATTTAAAATTTAAATGTGGAATATAAATAATTATAATATAAATATATTAATATAAGATATATTGAATGTGTACAATACAATATAGTTATATAATAAGTTAAAAGGGAATCCTTTAATAACAAGATGTTTTCGAGAAAGGAATCCATACAAATATATAAGAATAAAAGAATAAACACAAAAGAAATATGATAATAACATATCTATAATAATATATAATAACTATAATAAAATTAAATTACATAGTGAATTAAATAGTTCCATGATCATGTGCAGTAAATATCTGCTCAAAACATGCACACATATATTCAAGAACTAATAGCAATTTGTGTGTCGTTAAATGTAAGTTCATTGAAGTAAGTAAATACATGTATATCTACCATAGATATAAATAAAGTGGATAATTAATTGACGTACGAAATGCATGTAAAAGATAGATACACGAATGGCAATTTTTTCGATAAATTAACAAAATGGCATCAGTGATTTTGATTGGATGTTAGTTATATTATATAAATCAAATATTAAAAGTTTTAATTTAAAACAGTAGGCTTTTTGTCAAAATAGATTCAAATGACTTCTATTTAAAATCAATGGATTTAGATTATAAATATCGATAAAATAGTATGATATCTTCAATTTAAATACACAAAATTATGAGGAATGTTGATATGTTGTATTTTAAATATATAATTTTATTTTTAGTATAGATAGTACATTAAAATTCGTAGTAATTATCAATATATATATATAAATAAATAATAATAATTTAAAATTTAGTAGGTATTTAGTAATGGGCTGCGACTGCAGCGCCTCTATCGTAAATTGTCATACACTACATTCAATTGCTTATCCACTTTTGTTATATCGATGATGCATGATTATCAAAGAATTAAATATGCCTTATGATACAGCAGCAAATAAATTATATCTAAAACAAAAGTTTACATTTATCAAATATGTTGTATTATCAGATAGTAATTAATATATCACAATGCACAATATTATATTGAGTATAATTAACTATTGACTAAACAATAACGGTAACACACAGTCTAAATATAAGTTTACTATATTTACTTAAGTTAGCTCACCTATCTAAGATGCATGCATCTAGCCTAGTTAATTGATTATGTGCATCAGTTTTGCACTGTTAAGTGTGATTGATTGGCCAATTTGGGTTTTTCTAGGTTTAAACGAAATATAAAAATACTATGTTTTTATTAATTTTATAAATAATTTGTTATTAAAAGTTATAATTATTACTATATTAATAGTTAACGATTCATATTATAATAAATCATCATATTAATTTGAAAATGGAAACATGTAATTTATTTTACAAAAATATAGTATAAACACAAAAAATAGGAAAAAAAACAAAAACCCAACAATTAAATTGAAAGTTTTTTTTTGATTTTTATCTCTATAGTATATGGCCTATACGTGTTTGACCATTTGCTATCAATAATTTTAAATGATAGTAATAGTAATCTAATATTAAATAAGCACGACCCTGGTAATACCAGTGGTATAAACCGTTTAATATAAACTCTATAATAAAGTTACTTTAAAAGTATGAATATAAGATAGTGTATGAATCACTAGCTTATATACACTGTATATAATATACAGTGTATATAAGCTAGTGATTCGCCGAATAATCGTGTATATAATCACTGATTCGGTAATAATTTATTATCATTATCATAATGATAATAAATTATGATAATCATAATAATTATGATGGGGAATACGGACGGTAGGCGAAAATTAAATATCTATAAATAGCAAAGTTCACGCAAGGCGTGCGTTATGCAAATTTATGATACGCTCTAATGCACATGAAAATAAAATCTAAATGAAAACATGAATATATGGAATAATGACTTTGTAAAAATATACGTATACACCATTCATTTTAATTGAATAATTAATATTTCCAGATTGATATTTTGGATTGTTTGATTTATTTTGTTTAGTTTTATTCTTCATTTTTGTAGCTGCTTTATATACAGAAGTGAGCCTATACAAAGTAATTAGTAACTATGAATAATATATTAGCGCGACGCACGCATTGAGAGACACGCATGCACTTTGTTATTTATAGTTATGTAATGTTTGCCTACCGTCCGTACTATCCATTATGATTATAATAATTATAAATTTATAAATTATAAATGTATTATAATAATACAATAGTTAATATAATAATGAAAAATATAAAAGTATAATCAAATAAATATAATATTTATTAATATTAGAATTTATATATAATATAATAATTTGATATCGACTAGCGACCTCTGTAGTTGAACTATATGAATCATTGCATTTATTTGGCAAACTTTAATTTTATAAATAAAAATATTAAATAATTTATATACTAACTTAGTCAAATATTTAATCCATATGTTTTAACGTATATGCTAAATATTAAATATTATCATAGAGATATCTCTAATATTATTAAATAATTGTAAATATTCGATATTTAAATTATAAATAATATGCATCTATAAATCTTATAATTGATAGATGGCGTTTATTTACATGGATGCAAGTGATCTCGTACCATAACGATATCGTACCACTCGATTTCGTACCAAATCAAGTGATATTGTACTACCACATAGAGGGAGGCGATCAAAAAGGACGAGTTGAGGGTTAAATGTTACATTTGAAATACGAGTTAATAGTATATACATATATTTTGTATAGATATTTGTGGGTTATTTGGTTTAATTGGTTTAGTTTTGTCCTATTTTTTTTTAGCTGCATTACATCCTAAAATGAGCCTATACAAATTTATTTCGGATTTTAGATTTAACCATTTCGCCCCAACTCGTCCTTTTTGACCCCCACAATGTGGGGCCCACATAGATATATATAATTACTAATTATTAATTAGATAATTTACCTATTTATATATATATATGGCTTAGTACAAAATACCACATATGTCGATCTCATACCATGTTTGGGTAAACCAATTCATAATGATATCATACCATATGGTATATATAATATGATATACATATTCTATAGCATATATGCTATACAATTATATGTATATACATGTATTATACATGATGTATATGTGTGTATTTTATATAATTTATTATTTTAATTTAATTACTATAAGTTTAACATAATGTTATCAACAATATTCATATTAAAAATAACTTTTAAGGGATACAATTATAAAATAATAACACATTTATTCATATTCCTACAATAAACTCTATTGTACACTTATGATGATGAAGTATGGTTTATTAGGTACCATCAGGGCCGGCTTAAGCATACTATGGGCCCCGGGCAAAACAAACGTATGGGCCCCATCATAATTTCATAAAATATTAAATGGGCCATTCTAGAAATAATTAATATCTATAACTCAATAAATTGAAGAGTTGTAGATATTAATTATTTACCATTAAATATATTAGGATGACAATTTCTACATTTGGATATATCTAGCCCATCATATATAAATATATATATTCATATTTGTATAGTTCATTCCTTTGAGGTGTAGGGGAAAGTAACCAAATTCGAACACTTTAACAATAAATGGTCTTAACATTTTATGACTCAATATTTTTATTCAAAAATTACAATATCTTAATATTATATGATTATAGATATTATTGTGATTTAAAAATTTTATTTAATATTTTTATTCAATAGATACTTGGGGTGTCCGTATTCGGTACCCATGTCCGAATACGGATGACCCATGTTATAATACGGACACCACATATACCACTAGATAAACTATATGTTATTGATAAACCTATCAGATAAATTACAATTACATTATTTATAATTAATTTTATGAATAATTTAATATAATTTAATTAGTTAATAATTTATTTATTTTTATTATTTTTTTAATTAATAATACAACTTAAGTATCTAAATAATAAAATGTTAGATTAATCTAGCTAAATTTAGCTATTGGTGGTATTAATATTATAACGCACGCGATTTTTATGAAAATCAGAATAGTTCATATGCTACTCGCTGATAGATTATATATAATATATAGGCATATAGTCCCTATGATATATGGTGTCCGAATACGGTTAATAAATATTAAATACTAATAAATATATTAAGACATTTAGAGTGTCCGTATTAGGGAATTATATATGCCATCTAGATATATGCTTATAACTAATAATTAATAATTAATATTTGATAACAAATATAGAAATGAAGTATATAATGTTTATAATGTTTTAGTTTAATAATATATTGCTATGTTTTATATCGATACATTTGTATATTCATGAGAAGGTTTTAAGTTGACATTTTTTTTCATAAATTTAAAAATGTAATAAAAAAATCAGTTTATTGGATATATCAGCAATATTTTGAATAATTAAAAAATTAAAAATACTTTTTATATAATTATAAATATGTTATTCATTACAATTTTTTTTGTAGGATTTATGGTTTCTGATATACAGAGCGTGTCCGTATTCAATAAATACCTATATAATAATACATAACTTGGTGTATATACGATGACTGTTAACGTACTTACATGCGATATATCTGGAATTGAGTACACTGATATATAATATAATATTTTGAATTTTATATTTTTTAAATAATTAGTTATCAGTGATATCAGTTATATAATGATATTAGTTATCACCTGTTCTCCAATAAGAATATCGCCATTGTGTGTATTTAATAAATACTATTTATATATAAATATATAGATGAGGGTGATGTAAATCTAAACATTCAGTTGTAAGTACTAGTTGGATAATTGCTAAAATGCCTTTAGTATTATATTTAGATTATATATATATATATATATATATTTATAAATAATATATGTTTCAATACATCTAAATAAAATGTCTTTCTCTAATAATAGTCTGTTGAAAATTGTATGTACAGAATTCCTTTTCATCAATAGTAATTATTAAAAATACTATAAAGCAGAATATTCCTATGTTAGGGTTAAACTACAACTATTTTATATATGTATTATTTACACTAACAAAATTATAATAATATATAATCTATGTGAAGATACACATTTTATTAATACGAGAATTAGATAGGGAAAATTAATTCTTTTGAGAAAAATTATTTTGAAAATATCTAATTAGTTTTAATATAATAATTATAAATATATATAGAATATCGTTTTTTCGAAATTTACAATTAATATAATCCTTTATAAATATCAGAAATCATAGTTAAAATATATCTTAATATATATCTCATATTTAATTTTAATTAAAAAGTATACTTTTTTTTTCGTAAATTAATTATAGAATTATAAATTGTTAAGATTCAACTATGGTTAATATTCCCTTAATACGTTTATTATTTATCACTTTCTAGATTAACAAACAATTATTTATCAATCCGTTTCACACTAATTTATCTGACAATCAGATATGTGTGAGTTGGTATATCTATGGTGATCACTATTAGTATCTGTTCCAACATATTAATGTATGTGTTTCCACAATATCTTCGTGTAAATTTAGAAATTTTTGTAAAATTCACTTTTCAAATCGGCTACATGACTCATATTTAATTATTTTATTATATTATTTTTATTTTTTTAATTAGAATCAATAATTGATAAGAAAAATACACTTTAGAATATTTTTTTTTATATAAATAGTAAACAAAATTTTCTCGAATATTCATGGGCCCCCAAAATATGGGGCCCCGGGCAATTGCCCGATTTGCCCCCCCCCCCTTAAGCCGGCCCTGGGTACCATTATAAAGTTATACCATCCCAGCAAACAGTAATAGCCTCATAATAGCAACATATATGTAGTATACTAGCATATATAATAGCCTACAATGTTTACATTGTGCTATTATTCTGCTATTATGTTGACATTAAAAGTCTATTATGCTATTATTAAGCTGCTATTAATTTTAAAAGTATATTATGGTGCTATTATTATAATAGCAACATAATAGCAGCATAATAAACTTTTAAAATTAATAGCAGAATAATAATAGCATAATAGACTTTAATGGCAACATAATAGCAGCATAATAGCATGACAAATAAATAGTAGCATAATAGACTTTCAATGGCAACATAATAGTAGCATAATAGAATAATGTCAACATTTAAGGCTATTATATATGATATTATGTTGCTATTATGGGGTTATTACTGTTTGTAGGGATTCCTCGAAAGTGAAATAAATAATAATCAAAAACACAATAATTAATAAAAAAAACGAACGGAGAAAAGTTGAAGTAATAAGGTATACAAATAAAGGTGTAATCAGATGGGGTGTGATTAGAACGAAATATCAAAGATTCTGCGAAGAATCTTTGGAAATATAAAGGATAAGAACAATATTAGGAAATTAGATAGAGGATATATATATATATATATATATATATATATATATATATATATGGTTTGATATGAGTATTGAAGTAGGTGGGAGAATGAATGAATTTTATATGCGAAGGGATTACATTCCAGGTAGATGGGATGATCAATGCAAGTTTCTGGTTTTAAGGCAATCTGGTTTCGGGATAACGAGATATATACTGGAAATTGAACGAATAGCGTAGGTCATATGCCGTAGGTGATGGAACGAATTAAGAGTAGGTAGTCTAATTCAAATATATATGAAGTAGTTAAAGAATATATAGATTTATAGATAATAGAAGGGAGTCGAATTAGGATTCATTTTTTATAAGGGTACAAGTTTGATAGAAATTGAAAATAATCAGTAGAGGAATGGTTAGATAGTCTAGTATTGAATATGGTGCGTATGGATGATCTGGTGATTCTATTTAATCGGACTATGGAAGGAGTAGGTTGGTGATTTAATAAAGAGGAACAATAATCAATACGATAAATCATGTGTGACTTAATAAAGACAGTACGCAGGATACGAGCAATATTTTTACAGAGTCATTTGATTCTAAATAAATTATAGTCAGCAGTTTTAGAAATTATAGAAATATGGTTTAAAAAAAATTGATACTAGTAATATATTTACGGATTCATCGGATTCTAAAGTTGTGTTTTCACCTAAAACACAATTTATGTATTGCTTTATTGATTTAATTTTTGTAAGCACTTTAGTAGCAATTTAACTAATTTCCCGAGGGTTACAATGATTGGAAATATGCATCTACATGGCAAAATGTCAACAAATGAAAATAGTGATAACCATAGATTAATCTAATTGTATTTAAGGATAATTAAGGAGAATTATAGATATTATTACGTATATATATGTGAACGAGGATTAGCATTTAGTGTACTGCATTAGAGCCATGGCTCTGATCGATATATTATTTCAAATAATAATGGACATTATTTTGGCATAGGACCTACTATAATTAGTATCGATCGATAAGTAAGTACTTACTTCGAAGTATTATCATATTTTGTCTTCAGAGTATGCTGCATAAGGTTTGTATATTACTCAATTTAAATATGTATTATATGACATTTAACTAATTACATTATTACAGATAAAGGTCATATAAATTACTAATTTAAAACTATTTGTAATAAAATAATTATAATACGTGCTGATCAAGTTAAATGAACTATTATAAAATAAATCAGAATACATAATATTTCAGTATATCAGTTGACTCCACGCTTTTGCATATTGATAAATTTATAATAATAGTTAGATAATTAAAGATGATAGCAGAGTGGATAGACTCATTACATTTAGAGAAATACATTCCCAAACTGGTTTAGACTTGGAAAATTTATTATTGAAATTCTTCAAGAAATTGCTTGGACTTGTATCCTATTCTATATTCTAGACATGTTAATGGCGTTATCGTAGTTTTGTACATGCACATTCTTAAGTTTATCCCATACTAATATTAATACACAAAATCATCATTAGCAATGAGAATACAATGTGCTGCCCAATATTTAAAGTTAGGTGGCAAATATGAAGTGGAGTCATCAACAACTGTATCATCATATTTTGCATTTATATAAAAACTGTATAATTTCTGTAGGTATAATTTCCTAGTAAATTTAAATATGTAATGTATTAAGTAACTTAATTTAAGTTCAATATTAAAGGAAGTTGAATACGTTGTAATAAAAAGATTATTCATTACACGATCCCAGGAAACCAAAGTAGGTGTATTAGGTTTCGATTGGTTGTATTTGGTTGTAATTGGTTGTAAAAATAGGTGTATCATAGTGTAAATACACCATTTATATTTCATAGGTGTAATACGTTGTATTTACACTCAAAAATACAACTTATAATTCAAATTAAGTTGTAAAAATAGGTGTAGAATAGTGTAAATACACCATTTATATTTCATAGGTGTAATACGTTGTATTTATACTCAAAAATACAACTTATAATTCAAAATAAGTTGTAAAAATAGGTGTAGAATAGTGTAAATACACCATTTATATTTCATAGGTGTAATACGTTGTATTTATACTCAAAAATACAACTTATAATTCAAAATAAGTTGTAAAAATAGGTGTAGAATAGTGTAAATACACCATTTATATTTTATAGTTGTAATACTTTATTTTAATACCTAATACTATTAATTTTTAATAAGTGTAACAATTAAATAAATAAATTAATAATATATATATTTACTTATATTTTATTTAATTTAATCCTAATTATTATAATATTATACTTTTTCTTTATTTTAATATATTTATTAACTTATTAATAATATAAATTAATTATAAATTATTATTTTAATTTTATATTTAATTTAATATTCTGTTTTTAATAAATAAGTTATAATTTTAAAATTCATATTTTATTGAATGATCATTATAGTATTTTACAAAATCACAATTATTTTATTCAAGTTTCACCTTGAACAACAATTATAATCATAATTATATTGATAATTAAGAAAATACAAATGGTTTATGTATATACACTATTTTTATTTTACATTATAAAGTTGTATTTATAGGTGGAGAATGGTGTATATGCACTATTTTTATTTTTATTTTACATTATAAAGTTGTATTTTTAGGTGGAGAATGGTGTATATGCACTATTTTTTTTAATTTACATTATGAAGTTGTATTTATAGGTGGAGAATGGTGTATATGCACTATTTTTTATTTTTATTTTACATTATGAAGTTGTATTTTTAGGTGGAGAATGGTGTATATGCACTAGTTTTTATTTTCTCACAAAGCACCCAAATTTACAACGTTGTAAATGCGCTATTTGCATACCATTTTTACACATACTTTGGTTTCTTGGGATGATCTTAACATACCGATACAATATACTGTTATCTCATTATAAGGGGAATTACAATGGATTTTCACTCGCTTTAAATGTAATAATCATGATGAAAATAGATAATCCTAATGCTTTATCAATAATGGGGGTGAAGTATAATATGAGTATGTCAAAACTTTAAACAATTTTAAACTGTTTTGATATGTAACATTTGAAAGGTTCTGCTATGTAGAATGCTATATACATTAATAAACTAAATATTGCAATCTAATTCAATAGAGTTGATGGTAACTGTTAATAATTTAGTAGTTATATAAAATTACATAGATGAAAAAGAAACAATTATGAGGAATGTATATGTATGGCTGATATGTATATGTATGGATGATATGTATATATATAAGGCCGAATTTAATGAACCTACAAAATAAATAAAAATGTCAAAGAAACACTTCGATTATGAACAATTGAATCATAATGAGAGTATTACAAACAAGGAACATTTAAACGTGAATGTTTTCCACTTATATATGACAATTTAATTTCCAAGTATATAGTATTTATATATATATATATATATATAATTATTTCTTTAGATCAAATATATTTATATATTTATGATAATTAATATTTAATATATAGTCGCATTAATGAAGTTGATTGATGCATATGATGAAATGGCTAACATTTTCGGGTTTCTAGGTAATCTAAGGACAATTAGCGCATCCGAAATAATGAATAAATATAACTTCTCCTAGATAAATATTCTGCGGATATCAATGATAAATTAATAAACGAGACTATACATTTATCTAAATATTAAATCGAATCTGATAGATATAATACAATGACCATACATGATTGATGTTTATCAACATATTGACATTATATATATATAGGATATATCTATCTTTAATGTAGTTTTTCTAAACTTAAATTAGTAAACCAACACCATTTATTAAGACATTCACTTATACACGAAAATATTTCAGGATTATCATTATTATTATTGTAGTCAAGTTTATTAAAAGAAATGTATCAAGAAAGCATAATTAATATTTTGTCAACAAATGAAACTTGTAAAATAAATATTTAATTAAGAAATTCTTTTTTATTCAAAATAATTATAATCTAAACTATAGTTTATAAAGTATACTTTTATAAAATATAAAATTTGTCATATATATATACTTTTAGTTACACAATATTCACTATATATACTTATACTGAATATATCTAATATGTTTATTAAATTATACTAAACCGCTGGGTTGCCATACATTAAGGTTGCCCCGGGACTATGATTTTATTAATCCGTCACTGGCGTCAGTATCCACAACTCTTAGATGCACATAACAATATAATATAGATACTAATTAACGAGAACAATAAATAAATAAAAAAAAATGATAAAATAACAAAATTATAAAAATAGAAATGATACACGAATAAGTGAATAGTAATAATATTATATTAACGTGAATATTATCATATTGGTTAAATCAGCTTTAATTATAGATTTTGTTTGCAAATTTAGATACTTAAATAAAGTTGAGATAAACTATGTATCTAGTTCAGTAGTGGTTTGCTAAATGAGTGCGATGTAGTTGTCAGTGAGTAGACATATGTTATTATGTTGTGATGCACGGAAGTGGTTTGAAGTGGGTGAATAAATTCATTGCTATATATAGAACTATAGTTATTACGATAACTAATATCTGAGAGAAAGAGATGATGCGATTACATCAGTTTATAATCAGAAGTAGTGGGATGAGGTCACGTGGTTGAGTTGTGTTGTGAGGTAGTCTCAAGGACATGTCCTTGGTATGCTCGCTTGTTAGTAGGAGGTCACGACCTTTGCAACGATGTTATATATATATATATATATATATATATATATATATATATAACCTATACAATATTATATATGATTAACGGAGATGGGAGGTTTTAATATTGAGTAGTTTAGTAGTAAGGTATATGGAATACAGAAGTTTTTATTACTGTATGGTGGTAACAAAAAGGAGGAAGGATTAGTGTTTTTATTAGGTATGGAAGGAGTTTGGAATTTAAGTGAGACCACTATATATAGGAGGTCCCCCTCGATTTTAAAGTAGTAGGGGGGCATATCCCCGTCCCTTTTGTTGCAGCGCCCCTGATCATTTTCCATTAATTTTCCTACTTTCATTTCCTTTCTAATATATTATAACTCCCTATATCTATTGACGAACCTTACATACAATACCCTTGCTTGTTATTACGCTAGTCTACTTCCTCTTATTAAATACATGTCGTCTTCATTACAATTCAACATTTTTATCGGAACCATCACATATAGGTCACTAACAACTGACCTTGTCACGGTGCACCGCCAAATTGGCATTCAATACGCTTAGTTTACTGATATACAACTGTCCCATTCCTTTATTTACTCTTCTCATGACTATTGTTCCAAATTTACCTTTCATTAATATTACATATTTACCATATAGAGGGGAGAGTACTCGAACACCGACACCCAACAAATAAATCACCATAACTTTATAATTTCTCAATTAAATATTTCCAAACTTTATTAGTAGGTATAGGTATACCTATACATATAATAGTGTATAATATTATGTGCAATTAGGGAATACATGTATGCAAGTGTATGTTACTTAGGTAAATGTTTATAACTTTGTAACAAATTATGAAAAATACAAAATCTTTTCGGCACTTTGTAAAATATAATCAGATCTATAAGATTTATTTTAAATATTTAAAAGATCTACATTTTTAAATGATTGAGAATCGATAATGTACTTCAACAATTTCATAAATTGAGTTATTAGAGTTGTAATGAAAAAATCAGTTTTTTATTTATAATTAAAAAAATATAAATTAAAAAAAAAAATTATACTTATATAAATTAGAATTATATTGGTTACAATTTCATATATTACTTATATTTTGATTGGAATTATATTTTAGGAGATATATAGGGTGTCAATATTAAGTACATGTCAGTATTATAGCACTCACCCCTACTTATATAGTATACTATAACGTATATATATATATATATATATATATATATATATATATATATATATATATATATATATATATATATATATTTATATAAGTAGGGGAGAGTTCTCTAATATAGAATCTAGTATAGAATCTAGTATACTACCTTCCTCTTCATATC
Source organism: Osedax fenrisi (assembly GCA_964019155.1). NCBI lineage: Eukaryota > Metazoa > Annelida > Polychaeta > Sabellida > Siboglinidae > Osedax > Osedax fenrisi. The sequence goes on from OZ025240.1 coordinate 15,135,463, forward strand.
TGTATATTCTCTCTAGATATCTAAACTTACTATTTATCCATACCGAGTCTTCCCATTCCTTCATAATAAAATACGTTTCTACCCAATATAATATTAGGTCCTATTGCACCCTTCAACCAAGAATCCTGCCTTACATACCTGTCATTCTCTTACCACCTATAAGTCTATGTAATCATCAATCGTTCCTTATAATACCAACGATTATCCGAATACTTCGCAAAATATTTGATAATACTGCGAGCATATTTATCCATGCCTGATAATGATAACGCACCCTCGATGTGTATATCTATATATATATATATATATATATATATATATATATATATATATATATATATATATATATATATATATATATATATATATCGTATAAATACGTATATATATACGTTATTTTTGTACACTACGACGTACACTGTACGACGTACAGTGACGACACTATATGTCGGACTCGCAATGGACCGATAAAATTTTCCGATTTAGCGAGATGTCCGACTTACCTGAGATTAATATCATGCGACGCGCATCGTGAGTTATAGGGTTGACAAAATATGGAATTATGTAAAAATCAATAACATAAAATGTGGTATTCAATAATATTACTTACTAACCTTATAATATACATTATTCAAACTAAACATTTCTGACATTTTATAAAGTCCTACTTATCCAGTATAAAAATCATAAATTTGATATAATATGTGTCCGCGGAGTCGTGACTCTCGGTAAGTCGGACTACTGGTAAGTCGGACTACTGATAAGTCTCGAGTTATAGAAAAGTCCGACTTATCCAATCCAACTTATCCAACTTATCCGATTAATTTAACATGGATCTAGATACAAATCCAACCAAACCAACTAAATGTGTCCGACTTATCCGTAGTCCGACTTACCGAGAGTTGACTTTATATATATATATATATATATAAATATATATATGTCGTATCCAACGTAAGTATACTATATATATATATATATAAGCCTTATATTATAAGGTAAGTATACGTATATATATCCCTGATTAACATTAATGTAAGCGTTTCCTAATATAATATACACGCGATATAGAATAGATAATTATATGTGTATATATATATATATATAGTACGTTCAGTGCGCATGACTCTATAGAGAAATATATATATATGTGTACCTACATACACATCATTGACTTGTATTGGGTAACTCCAATACAAGTCAATGATACGTATGCTATATATCTATATAGTAATTATGATACGCACACATACACGCATGCATACACATACACACACACCCACACACACACACACACACACACACACACACACATACACACATGTTTATATACTATATAAATTTCTCTCTAGCTCTATGTTTAATAGCTACAAGAAATATTATATATATATATATTACTCAATTAAATATTTATCTATTTATTTATGTATTTTGTAGCTATTAAACATAGAGCTAGAGAGAAATGTCTCTCTAGCTCTATGCTATTAAATATTACAATGTTTAATTATGTAATTGAAATAATATTATTGTCTTTGTAAATAAATAATATTAGGACTTTTTATCGTTTATTTATATTCCGTAATAAACAAACTAATTTATTTACAACATAGTGTGTACATGTTTATACTTTAATTCATTTCAATTTACATTCTACTAGGATATATCATCCCTATATCATCCTATAATTACATTTGTTGTACATTATCAAGTTATTGTTAGTATATACATAAAACCATATATTAGATTATATTATATTTAATTATGATATATATTTTATAATGTTTAAAACTAAAAATTATAATATTATTTATTAGTTTAGTATTCAAAAAGGTGACCGGTCAAAACTAACGCGCAATATTAAAAAAAATAAGCGTGTAAGGCGGGAGTTTAATCATTGAAATCAGTTTAAGTTGATTATAACATTCGAATTTGAATTAGTTCATACAGTGTATATATTATATAAAGGACATACGTCCTTTATTGGATATATATATTCATTTCTGTGTATACGCGACTCCCGCCTCTTGCATAGCGTTGTTTACTTGTTAACCATCGCGTGTTAATTTTAACCCTTTAAAAAATCATCGTATAATGTTGCATTTTTAATTATTATGTAGCCTATAGCATATAGGGACACACTTTTTACGATTATTAAATGATTTATACATGTATTTATATACCTATAATATTACTTAAATAATATTAATATATTTAACAGTTATATACAATAAGTGTAGATTTTATTTAAAAAATATATTGAATCATTGATTTAGTTATTGTTTCATTGAACATTCTAGTATAACACCTACGTAATCATACTTTACATACACTATTTAAGTTAAATAGTATGTAGGCATTATAATGTATACCAAGTGGTAGATAATATAATTTGTGATATATCATTTATATTAATAAAATATAACCTTAAAATATATTTTATGTGTGTATAATATATATATATATATATATATATATATATATATATATATGTATATTATAAATATCATAATATAATTATAAACGTTATATATTATATTATATAATATTATAATATATATATATATATATATATATATATATATATATATATATACATATTTTTACTGTATAAAATACACAAGAAGAAATTGGAAAATATAATTATAATAATAAAACCTGCAGACTCGGATTATCTAACTACTTTTATAATACTAATATTAAAATTAATGAAAGGTTCATAAATAAATAATTCAATTACTAATATAAATAAAATGATTTTAAACAATTTGTATCTAATAATTTTAATAGTTTTTATTTTGTTACCAATTTACAATGCTGAATAAATTAAGTGACTAAGGATATTAATCAAATATATATGTAATTATTAACATTATATATAATTAGATATAAATAATCATGACATGACCTTAATAAAATATATTATTCAATATATTTTAGAACCATTAAAAAAGATTTTTAATTTAACTATCCAAACTAATATATTTCCTACAATATGAAAATTGCAATTATTAAACCTTTATATAAAACTAATGATAAACAATTCATAAAAATTCATGACAAATTCATCGATAATTACAATTAATCTAATAATTCAAACATTTACATTTATAAAAAAAAATATTTTATCTTTTCTTTTATGTTATAATTTTCAACCTGACATTTATATAAAAATTGTTTTTATTACTCTTCTAGTAAAATAACTATGTTTACCCTTTAGACCTATATATAAAATAACAAACTTTAAAAAATAATAATTGTATTCTTATTGAATTTTATAATAAAATATATATATTTGTTTAATTCTTTTAAACTTTTATGATCCTCATTGTTTTGCTCTTTTCATCTCAGTTATAATTTTAAACTTTACCTTTATATAAAAAATTAAAAAATCATTACAAAATATTTGTTAATGACTTTAATAAAATAATTTATTTTTAACTTGACCTTTAAAATAAAATAAAATAACAACTTTAAAAAAAAAAATAAAAAAAAATAATAATAATGTTAATCTTCTTACTGCCTTTTATAATACAATATGTTGTTAATAATTTTAGACTTCTATATACAAATTATACTCATACAAATTAATAAATAGTTATTTTATTTATATTCTAATGACATTTATTGAAAATTACTTTTTATCACTTTTGACTTCACTATAATTTTTATTTATATTTTTTTTAAATCTTAGTTTGTTGTTGTTGTTCAGTATAGTTTCCTGATCTGTTTATTTATTATATTCGTATTATCATTTAGTATCGAAATTTAAATTATTTTAATGATGTTATTGTATTTTTATTTTTTTATACCTACACTAATTTTATTTATTTTTATCTTTAATTTATAGTTTATTTAATTATTAAATGATGATTTAATCAATAACGAGTTGACAGATATCACAATGTTATCATATTATATTTATCTTAGTGTAAACAGGAAGTCAACCTTATTATTATTATATATTTTGTATATTCCACAATATTCACATTCCATTATATTTATATAATGGAATTAAATTATTTGATATCTGTCAACAAGTTAAATTAAGGGTAATTGTCTCGACAAGCAGCAATGCTTCTACAATTACCCAGGTACTTGTACCTAAATCTGATAATAATAATAATAATATATATATATATATATATATATATATATATATATATATCATAGCTATTTGAATTAGGTATAATTCCATTTGAGATAAATTGTTAATATAATATTAAAAACCTCTAGTTCAAATAAGTTCAAAACCCTTTAGTTAATACAATTTAAATAAACTTTTGTTAATATTCTATCAAACACCTTTTATTCAAATAAGTTTAAAACCCTTTAGTTAATATTCTTCAAAATCCTTTAGTTCTTTATGTAGTAAAACCATGCATGTTTCACTTAATCTTTTACTAATGGTTAGAAAACCCTTCAATCAGTGAACCACTAACTACAGGTATATTCAGCGAAAACTAAATGGTTATTTTTAACAGTGAAGAAAACATTTTATGTAGTTGATCACGATATTTTACTTGTTAAATTAGAATATATAGGTTTGAGAGGTGATACAAATGTATTCATTAAAAGTTATCTCGAAAATAGAAATATTATAATATATTATATATTATATAGTATATATTATATATATATATATAACATGAATTGGTAATATTCTGTCATCTAGAAAGATTAGATATGGAATGCAACAATGATCTTTTATATGACCTCTACCATTTATTATATTTATAAATGAAATAGGCCTATACATCAAATTCCAATATTTTTAATAATGAAAAAGTAAATAATATCAATATCAATTTATACGCAGATGATATATCTATAACTGAAGATGATACATTATTAACACACTGTAGTGTATAAGTATACTTGCAATATTACATGGATACATTAATTTTTTTTTTACAAAATTAATTATATTACAGATAAAAGTTATAAGAATTATTAATAAACATATAATAGAATTAATCAAATTAAATCAATTAAAATTACCCTTAATACGTCTAACAAATACTGGTCCTTTTTAAAAAAAATTAAAAATAGTTTACAATTTGAAGATCTAATTATATATAGAAACACATTATTAATCTATACGTTCATAAATAATAAATATAAATTAGATTATAATTATAATTCATATTTTAATTTAAATAAAATAAACAATAAATTAATCCTACTATTTATAAAATCAAATAAATTAAAAAATACAATATTTTTTAAAGGTACCAAAGTTATATAATGAATTAATATTTAAATAATGTTTTACGGAAAAATAATTCAAATAACGTATTTATTATAAAACAAACCTAACATATTTATTTATAGGTAAATATTAGTTAACTAATTTTCTATATTTTATAATATAATATTTATGTTTCAACTTGTTTAGTTTCGTGTTTTCAATTTTTGTTAAATTGTTATCGGTATTATTATTAGTCATCTGTAATTTGACAGGAATGTGGCGCCATTTCACAATTGAAAGATTATTGATTTTTTTAGTTGTTTTAATTGAATAACATATTTATAATAATTTACTATTTTTATTAATAATTTCTCTATATTACAATTTTATATAAACGTATATACGTTACATATTTTCACTAATATATATTTTAATACATTTTTATATCACAATTATTTTGTTAACTTATTTATTATTTACATTAATGTAATGGATTGAAATATGATGATAACTTATATATTCATAAAGAGTATTTTATTATTTTAATGAATTTATATATAAATTTATATATATATCCTTTCTATTTTATTGTTTCATTTACTAATTATATTACAACAAATGCTAACACATGAATCAGTATTATTATATTATTACTTTTACTAATATTGTAATCTGTACATGAACATATTGGAGGTATCGACCAAATAAAGCCTAGGTTTTCACTGATCCTCCATAGACGTGTGACATACCTATTATGTCGTATGTCTTACACTGATTTCATTCATTCATTCATATATATATGAAATATATATGAAAAATATATATATTTACTAGTGTTTATAATTTAAATTGCATTATTTTTAATTTAAAAAAATGTAATTCCTAACATTCCTAATCTTGCAGGATTCATACCTTAACACGTCGCTTTGAACAGAAACGGCACACACACGTACCTACCTATAGATATACTATAGTATACTATCGAATACAACTGTTATAGGTGATTGTTATAATATCCACACTACATCTTTAATTAACGGATAACTAATATTTCATAGGGTTAATAGGTGTCAAGGTATCTTTTGTCTAATATGGATATTAATATAATTGAAAATAAAATTGAAAAACTTGTACTGAGAATTAAGCAGGTTTATAAAATATTAATTAAATTTCAATTTATACGATTATACATTTAAATTTAAAAATTACATGTATACATATATTATTTATATGTGTATATAGTGTGTGTATTTATATTACTTATCCTAACGATATAAATAGAAATGTCAATAGATGTTAGTGTATAGTATAGTATATACACTATATACTTAACTGTGAAAAATAACCTATATATAACCACAACGCTGAATAACCTATCTTAAAATGTCCAAACATGGAAATAGATTACTGTCTATTAGGGGAAAGTAACCGAATACGGACAGTGTTCAAATATGGACACTCTCGGTATCTCAGAAACCATAAATCATACAAAAAAATGTTTAATGAATAAAATATTCATAATTATAAAAATAGTCTAAAAAAGTATTTTTTATTTTTGAATTATATAAAATATTGCTAATATATCAAATAAACTAATTTTTTTATTACGTTTTTAAATTTATGAAAACAAAAGTCAACTTAAAACCTTCTTAAGATTATACAAATGATTCGATATAAAATATAATACTCTATTATTAAAAAATAAGCATTCTAAAAATTGTATTTTTAATTTATATATTTGTTATTAAATATTCATTAAGTTATAACTTATATATAAGCATATATCTAGAGGTCATATAAGTTACTAATACGGAAACTCTAAATGTCTTAATAGCTAGCTCTATATTTTAATAGAGTATGTGGTCTGACTATATAATTAATTATAATACATTGTAATATTAGTATGGCTATAGCCATATATACTATATATAACCATAATAATAATATTATTATATATATGTATATATATATATATAATATAAAAAAAAATAAAAAAACTGCCTGTGTGGCTCAGTGGCTAAGGCGTCAGACACACAAGCAGTAGGACACGGGTTCGACCCTCGTCCCGACCATTAATTAATTTTATAAAATGGGTCTTAAAATATTATTTAGAAGTGATCTTATATAATTGTGTATAAATAAATGATCGGCTCTCGTTAAAACCATGGATGCCTTAACATGAGAGCGGCTTCGAAGGGACATTAGAGCCATATATGGTTATAAGTGAATACTTCATCTAAGTTCCTGGATGGGATGAAAGGA
>OZ025240.1:15145412-15302912 GCA_964019155.1 Osedax fenrisi
GCTTATATAAATAATTTGTGTAAAAAGTACAATAATAATAATGATGAAGGATTACTTTACAAAAGGGTGTTTCATATAATTATTGATATAATATGTGCAAGGTATAATAATAATACTATGGTACAGTAAAATGTATTAATAATTAGATTTATTTTACATTGTTTATGATCTAATTTAAGTTTAATTTATGTATCTATGTTATCTTAATATCAACACATGCATGTATATATACAATATATGGTAATGTATGGTTTAACTGCTAACTTAATACTTGGACTGATCACAGGTATATTCTCCTTATACTATCTACACATTATTAACTAATTATATTAATTAGAATAATTAATAATATTTAATTTATTTAAATATTATTTAACTATTTACACATTATTAACTAATTATATTAATTAGAATAATTAATAATATTTAATTTATTATTACCTACATATCCTATAGGATACTCAGTATACTGAGATGTAATGTGTTAATAATGTATTTATATATATATTATTTAGGTTCAATAATTTGTGGTTGTCTTTAACAGTTTGTAATCACATGTGCTATAGTCAACTTATGTACTTTTACCTAATAGTAATACAGTCAGACCTATACTACATCGAACAAGTGATCACTATAAGTAATTATGAGAATCAACAAATGAAGGAAGCTTTAGGGTTGACCATGCCCCATATGGGTTGACCAGACCACATATGGGTTGACCAGACTATTGAGTGTATCAAACTCTGTATAGTTATCACAATAATTATATATATATATATATATATATACAGTCACCTCTCAATATCTCAGATTATTTGTATATTTAAGAAACACCCATATATTATACATGTCAGCATTGTAAGTGTTACTGTGTATCACACACACACACACACATACACACACACGCACACACACACACACACATACACACACATACACACACATACACACACACAGACACACACACACACTCACACATACACACACACTCACACACACCAACATACCGATATCATTTGATATTACGTATTAATATAGTCCTAATTACATATACTTATTCTACACACGTATAGAGGAATGAAAAGAATAATTTATATCGAAGGGAATTATAAGAACAGATATATATTATATTTTTGGGGCCCTTCATTTGTTAAAATAGGTTTCCTAAATAATATTAATATTATTACTAATTATAATTATATAATTTATAATAATTATAATCATTATAGTCATGACATTCCAAGCGCTGCATAGTCTAAATGGGGTGGGGGTGTGGAAACGGACCATTACCCATGAACCCATACACATTTTAATTAATTATATTTCATAGGTAAACTATAGTTTACCGTATCTATAGATACAAACTAAAATTTACAATGCTGACATATCTAAGAAATGTGTGTTACTGAGATATGTAGAGAGTTATAACCACATATAAATTCAATATCTCATAAATATTTCATCAGTCCCTTGTATTGTAATATACCTAGAGGTAATTGTACTACTATAGTAGGCAATAGTACATAAGTAGTCTATAATGCTTGTACATATATGTACCTATTGGAACATGTCATGTGATTAAGAAATGTTAGAGATAACCACACATAATTTAACCTAAATAATATATATATATATATATATATATATATATATCAACTCGGTTAAATTTGCATTAAGTATACATAATATATCAATAAATAAAACATAATTATAAATGTAATAACAATCATATTCATATTCACCTAATTCATATATAACTCAAATCTTAAGTCTAGTTTACTTTATATTGCCTTTAAACTATATTCCCTTATCGCCTTACATTGATACATTACGATATTAATATAGTATAGGCGATTACTAATTACTTAAATACATTAACACCCTACCTATGATGTATTGTTACATGTATTGCGGGAATATCAGTTATATCGATATATAAAACGTCTTCACGCATATACAAATGCATATATACCACGTATAATATAATACGTATCTAATACCCTACAGTACCACGACTACGATCTGCCTCTCATCGGTGAAGAAGATGTAAGATACACCGGTGAGATCGGGAGGGGAGCGGAAGGGGTAGTGTTCTCTTGCGAGATCACGGTCGCAGGGGTTAAGATGAAATCCGCCGCTAAGAAAGCGATGAACTTCAATATTTCCACAATTGACGATATCATTAACGAGATATTTTTATTAAGGTTTATTGGTTTTAGTTCACTCATAATAATTCATTTAATTATTATATTAACATATATTTATACATATATATATATATATAAATATATATTAGATGAACTGCCTGTATAGCTTAGTTGGCTAAGGCGTCAGACACACAAGCAGTATACTATAGGACACGGGTTCGAGCCTCGTCCGGACCATTTATTAATTTTATAAAATGGGTCTTAAAATATTATTTAGAAGTGATCTTATATAATTGTGTATAAATAAATGACCGACTCTCGTTAAAACCACGAGAGCGGGTTAGAAGGGACATTAGAGCAATATATAGTTATAAATGAAATCTTCATCTAAGTTCCTAGATGGGATGAAAAGACTCCACCAAATAAAAAAATAACAAACAAAATATATAATATTATCATATAATAATATAGAGTTATAACTATAGCAGATAGTTGTATTAACATATGACGTCACATTAACATTAACATATGACGTAATGCTTACAGTATCGGAAACACGTGTGCGACCCCCACCACACCCAAACTCTACGCCATAGCCATAAGCCCCAAAGATGGCAACGTTATCATCTTTTGCGAGATAGGGATTTCAACCTTAATGGAATTGTTAGTGCAATTATTTACTTAACTAACTAATATAGGATAATATTATAGCCGATATCGTATGCTGATAATGTTGACATTGAATATATTAGCTGTAGTTTATTAATTATTTCAACAATTAAGATGTAATCTACTTATTATAGCATTAATTAAACTTGATTTGTTTGTTTATTTATTTAGTTATTTATAATATCTATATGTATTTTTGTTATCGTTCTTATATCGTATTGTTATGTGCACATACCAGGGGTGGTCACACCTATGCTAAATGATATAAAACCTTACAATCATCATAATTAATGACGATGTAATACTAATATAGATATGCACACGAGAACATTACGAAATCTCTGAATCTCGGAGTGTGGGCTTCTCTCGCGTCCATGGTGCATACGATGCACGAAAACGGCATAATCCATAGAGATTTGAAGCCGGATAACATATTAGTAGTTAAGGTTTGATTACCGCTTACACTCTATATAGAGTTCATTAAACTATAGGTAATATTTAATATATGCTATTGATATTTGCAGATCAGTCGAGATAAAAAGCATGAGATTATACAGGTTGGTATTATTTACCTATCGTATATACATATATTATATAATTTATATATTTTATTATATAATATATATATATATATATATATATATAATATTAAATAATAATCAAGTACGCATTCTCTATTAATTGTATTACTACAATTACATAATAGGTTACACGATATACTCTCTTTCTCACTTTAAACCCATCTCTATCTATCGATAATAGGTTACAAAATCGTCCACGATACCCTTCATGTTCCTATATTATAATGTTATATCTACCTAGTAAGTATTATTCATTAAAATATTCTCAAATCATTTAATTCTGAATTATAGAATACCTATAAGTTATGGAAATATTGCAGATGTAAACACTATTGACCTATATACTAAACAGTACGTTCGCACCAGCTATCTATTCAGTGAATATCGCGTTGCCTAAACTATTACATCATAACGGTTTTATCGCACCAGTGATAAACTGACCTTCGATGTATTAACAGGGAGCCACTCCCCCTAATAGTATTACTACCCTACATGTATAGTATACATGTATACTATAGTATACTATACATAGTATAATACCGCGGTGATAATGAAGTGATTATAAATTCTATAAACTAATAAAATATCAAACCTACAAATCATTCTTGCGCCCATATTGGCTATTAGACTATAGTCTATATATAGTCTAAACTATCGATTAACCGGTACACAGGTATATAACGTATACGTCACAACATCATCAAGAGTGATGATTCATCACTGATGACACATAATATGTTCATTATACATATTATTATCAATTTATTTGATTTGTTATCAATTATTCCTTTAACCGCTATATCATTATCGCACACAAATATTAAAGAAACATAAAACTTACTGTAATCATCATATCTATTAAACACACAATATTGCAACTTAAAACTATCAGCACTCCTAACTCGCAATCGTGTACATTAGATCGATACACGAATAATGGACGTGGGCATGTCATGTGACAAGAAGTTTACGGTCGACCACGACGATATCTTCGGAACCATGGGCTACCATTCGCCGGAGATGTTGTTCGAAGAACCTTACGACCACTCGTCAGACGTGTTCTCATTGGCTGTCCTGTTTATCGTAACGGTTAACGCACGCGAACGCACGCGAACATCCGCGTGATCGCTACTTACACCCATAACTTAAAACGCATAACTAAATTAATCTATATATTCGTTTTTTTTGTGGATATAGTAAAAATTTAATTCAGATTTAAGATTTCTAATTTTGTCCTCATTTTTTGGGAATATATTTGTAATATCTCATTAAAAAATATCTTTATATTTTGTATATGTTTTTGAATCATTTTATTATTATTACAATTAAAGAAGACTAATTAATTATGCACCCATTATGTATGTAATGAGAGTAATTTTGAAAGGTTTGGCCAATATTTAACTTTTTCAAATATTGCCAACAATTTCCAAAAAAAAGTTTGCTGGGATGCTATAGAAAAGTTTTCTGAAAGAAAGATATTATTAAATATGATGAAAACGATTAATTCGACACGTTTCTAATATTAGTTTATATATTTATCGGGGCTCTCATTTTGTATCTCGCATGTAATTTTAAAATAGAAATTATTGATATAAATTTTATTTTTATTTCAACAAAATTAAGTGTTCATTTTATCTAGTTATTAGTTCAATATAACATCACATTTTAAAAGTATTTACTTATGAAATAAATAATATATATATATTATTTATTAATAACATATATTATTAAATACATTGATTCAGATAGAAACAAATACCAACTTAAAGTTTGTTTACATTTTTATCTCCACCGATTTATAGAGTAATTACATTTTTAAATAAAAGAAATAAAACATGTACACTAGATAATATACCGTTAGATTTTCAAAGGAATAATCATGTCCAATTCATAATATGTTCAAACGTTTATTCAAGAATTAATATAACTAAACTCCATTCAAAACTTACTTAAAAAGGCAATGATAATGATAATCCCATTTTTAAATAATAAAGCACTTGAAAGTGAATCTCTTATTAATTATCGCCCAATTTATATTCAAAAATTATTTTATAAAATTTTCGAAAAAATATTATGCAATCAACTAACTTAATATATAACCAATCAAAACATATCAAACGAGATGAAAGTACCTAAACGCAATTTAAAAGAACTGAAACAGCCCCAACATTAATTGTCAATGATATCTTACAAAGAAAGAAACATAAAGAATATCTAGTAGGTTGATTTACCTATTACTAAATCTATAGCAGCAGCATTTGATACGTTAGACCATATTATATTAATACATCGTCTACATTTTATTGGTATTAGATCCCACTAATTATAATTAAGCAGTCCTACATCACAGAATATAATACAACAATGAACATTAATGGATATTTCTCAACAGAAAAATCATTAAAATATGGAATTCCCTAAGGCTCTATCATGGGGCCTATACTATGTAATATATACATAATCCCCATTAACTATAAACTAATAAATACCACTCATATTCCGATGACACTTATATATTGAACCTTCATCTGAAAACGACTTTACATCACTATTACATGAATTCAATAATGAGATCATTGAATGGTTTATTAGTAGTCCATTAACAATAAATCCAGATAAAGAACATAAGTTATATATATCAACCTCAACAGAAATTCAAACGAAAATAATTCCCAATTCATTAGAATACATAATACACAATACGAACTATAGTGGTATACCATATATGAGGATAATTATAAGGACTATATATATATATATATAGTCCTTATAAGGACCCTATATATAGATCCTATATATATAAGGACAACAAAATCGGAGTGTTAATTGATAATAATCTTAATATGTTATGTTTCATAAACGCAAAAGTCAAATCAGACAACTATCAATTGCACAATAGGATCCTATGATATCCTATTATAATTATAATAAAAACAATAAACTTTAATACATATAAATTGCTACTAAATTGCTATCAAAGCCTAGTTATATATATATATATATATATATATATATTAGACTATTGTAACATACGTTTGATAAATAACATAATTCGACGGTCAATACGAGTATCATATAAATGATCACCAATATCAATAGACAGATACGACCAGTAGGTGACCTATACCTGAACTGATGCGACAACAACGCCTACTACCAATTAATTCCGCATTAGGCATTATTCCCTATTTGTAAATTATCGGTAACTAGTAGTTAATAACTACACATCTTACATATGTACAAGACACCTACATACCTCGCGAAATTAATAAAGTTATATTCAAGTCTGAGAGTACAGAGACCACATAATCTACATCAAATTGAAATCAACACAACAAAGAAATCGACACACAACAGAATATCATTTAGTATAGCGGAACCTATCGAGTGGAACAAGCCCGATATTGATTTAATATTTCGTGAATTAACATCATAATTCAAGACATCATTATCAATTCATTTATTTATAATTGCCTATAATTTATAAAGTACTTTTTATTTATTTTGTTATTAATATATCACAATTATAGATTACCATTTTATTTGTATTTCATACAACCATGAAACATAAACATAAACACTTTTTTTCTTCAGTTTATATACTGAAAACAGTCATATGTAAAAACGAATAATTATAATATTTACAAAAAATTTACATTTTATTGTAGCTATATATACCCTAATTAGTATAATTAGTATAATTTAAAAATTTCTCATATATTTATGCAATATCCATTGAGTAGTAGGCTTTTGAATAACACTATGAATTTCCTATCTAATACATGTAAAATAAACAAAATGGCTGCGGTGTGCGGCCTCCCCTTAATATATATACATATATGTATCTATAGATAGATCTTAGGTTTTAAATTATGTAAACAATAGATTAATAAGAAATAATGTTATTATAATCGTATACGATATGTTATTACAAGTCTCTGCATAATTTTTGCATTATTGATTGATGTATATATACATGTATTCACCCTATATGATGTATATACCCTATAGGGTGGTCGAATTTAATACGTTTTTATCTTAAGGGAGAATGTTGATTAAAAAATAATTAAATAATATTTATTATATCATAATATTGAATAATGTATACTATAGTATTATATGTTATCTAATTATATATTTAATTTTATAATAAGGGTCAATACTTAGGTATCGCCACATATCGGACGTTCTTGGAAATCCGTAGGGTTTATAAACCTATAGGTATTCACCTAAAAATGTGATATTTCACTCTTTTATTAATCAAATATTCTAATATAATATTTGATTTTATTTATAAAAGAATATAGCTCGTAGAATATATTGTAAATGTAAATTCTGGGTTTATAAAACATGTTAAAAAAACATATTATTCGATATGTTCATATTTATATGACTTATTCTTCCCCTTACAAAAATCTCGTGAAGTATTGGTATTTTCTCTTATTTATAATTAAATCATTTTAAATTTGAGCTTTTTATATTAAATATATTTATAATTAATTGGATATCTATGTACTTCGTATCCACTAATATTCAGTAATATATATATATATATATATATATATATATATATATATATATATAAATTCTTGTATAATATCATATTTATTTTATTACAATAGTTATTGATGCAAAGAGACAGACATTACAATGTTGATTCAGTGTTAGAAATTATTGATGGGCTTAAAAAAACGAATATACTTGGAAAAAAATTGTATACAAAGTTTGACTTTGGATTCGATATACCTGAAATGCTGGAGAAAATGATATGGTATGTTGTTCAAAATACGTATACTATATCATATAGCAACTAACATATAGTTGTAAGTATTATATAGTTGTATATATATATATATATATATGTATATATATATATATATATTTGTATATATGCATATGTGTGTATGTGAATTATATTTATTATAAAAAATATAAAATACACAATTATTATATACATTATATTTTAAATGTTATCATCATTATTTGTATTACTGTATACAGTAATAACTATAGTTAAAAATAATAATATGATACATGCTTAACTTAATATGTAATATAATATATATTGGCATTATGGCTACAAGTATACTATATAATATATAGTATAGAGTATATAGGTATATAATTAATTTACCAATATACAAAATAAAAACAGTTGTTACCTACTATTATTTATATAGGGTAAAGTTAATATATAGGGTAAAGTAACCTAATACGGACACTTTAACAATAAATGGTCTTAACTTTTTATGACTCATTATTTGTATTCAAAAATTACAATATATTAATATTATATGATTATAGATTTTATTGTAATTTTAAAATTTTATTTAATCTTTTAATACCATAGATAACGGGGGTGTCCATTTCCGAATACGGTCACCCTGTGTTATAATACGGACAACCTATATACCACTAGATAAACTATATATTATAATATATTATATCAATAATTATTGATGAATCAATTTCAATTTCAATCAGACAAATTACAATTACGTTATTTATAATTAATTTTATGAAAAATATATTGTAATTTAATTAGTTAATATTTTATTTATTTTTATTATTTTTTAATTAATAATACAATTTAATTATCTAAATAATAAAAATGTTCGATTTATCTTTATTGGTGGTATTAATATTATAACGCGCGCGATTTTTATGAATATCAGAATAGTTCATACGCTGCGCGCTGATTGGTTATAGGGTGTCCGTATTAATACATTTATTAGGAACATATATGACATCTAGATATATTCTTATAACTTAATGAATATTTGATAAAAAATATAGAAATTAAAAATAAAATTTTTAGAATGCTTTATTTTTTTATAATATAGTATTATATTTTATATCGATACATTTGTATATTATTGAGGGTTTTAAGTTTTATTTATTAGGAACATATATGAAATCTAGATATATTCTTATAACTTAATGAATATTTGATAAAAAATATAGAAATTAAAAATACAATTTTTAGAATGCTTTATTTTTTTATAATATAGTATTATATTTTATATCGATACATTTGTATATTCTTGAGAAGGTTTTAAGTTGACATTTTTTTTTCATAAATTTAAAAACGCATAAAATATATATATATTATTGATGAATCAATCAGACAAATTACAATTACGTTATTTATAATTAATTTTATGAAAAATATATTGTAAGTTTTTGTAATATTTAATTAGTTAATATTTTATTTATTTTTATTATTTTGTAATTAATAATACAATTTAAGTGTCTACATAATACAGTTGTTAGAATTAGCTTTATTGGTAGTATTAATATTATAACGCACGCGATTTTTATAAAAATCAGAAAGGTTCATACACAGTAAAAACTAAACGTTCATTAGACACATTCAGAGTCTAATGAACGTTTAATATTATAAAATTTAACCTAAACGTTCATGAAATATAGTTGTGTAATGAACGTTTATCAATGGTGTATAAACGTTCTTTAGACATTTCAGAGTCCAATGAACCTTTAATATTATAAAATTTAACATAAACGTTCATGAAATATAGTTGTGTAATGAACGTTTATCAACGGTATATAAACGTTCTTTAGACATTTGAATTCCAATGAACCTTTAGATATATTATTAAATATAGAATTATTTTAAAAAAATTCTTGCCAATAATATTAATTTTCTCCTAGATTATTTATTTATATATACATACAATATCATATTTTAATTTTTCTTTATTTATTTAAATTGATTTAATTTAGCACTAATGGAATTAAGTATCAATTATTATTTTATTTCTATATTTAAGTTAATATTATGATTTAATAAATAAAGTTACTATTTTAAAATAATAAATTCTTTAAGTATCTATGTTATTTTGATATCATCATAATTTCATTTATGTATCAACTTAATTATAATAATCAACAATAATTATAATCATAATTATATTGATAATTAAGATAATATACATTTGAAATAATGTTATAATGATTTATCAATATTAAATATTGAAACATTTATTTAATATTAAAAATATTATTAATGTTAAATTTATGTATTAAATATAACATATATGTAATTATATAATATTGTAATATATAAGTCATTACAAGTTAAATACTACTATGAACATATCTCCGCTAATACATATATAATTATAAGCATATTAATAATATAAAATATTCAGAATATAGAGTCTAATGAACGTTTATACAAAACGTTCATTAGAATATAGAGTATAATGAACGTTTATACAAAAACCTTCATTAGAATATAGAGTCTAATGAACGTTTATACAAAAAGTTCATTAGAATATAGAGTCTAATGAACGTTTATACAAAAACGTTCATTAGAATACAGAGTCTAATGAACGTTTATGCAAAAAGTTCATTAGAATATAGAGTCTAATGAACGTTTATGCAAACGCGTTCATTATAAACTGGAGTCTAATGAACGTTATAAAAGGTTCGCTATTTGGACCACCCAATGAACGTTTAAATTGAGTCTAATGAACGTTTAGTTTTTACTGTGTACGCTCTGCGTTGATTGGTTATAGGGTGTCCGTATTAAGACATTTATTAGGAACATATATGACATCTAGATATATTCTTATAACTTAATGAATATTTGATAACAAATATAGAAATTAAAAATACAATTTTTAGAATGCTTTATTTTTTAATGATATATTAATATATTTTATATCGATATATTTGTATATTCTTGAGAAGGTTTTAAGTTGAATTTTTTTTTCATAAATTTAAAAACGTAATAAAAAAATCAGTTTATTGGATATATTAGCAATATTTTGAATAATTAAAATATAAAAAATACTTTTTTAGACTATATTTATAATTATAAATATTTTATTCAGTAACATTTTTTTTGTAGGATTTATGGTTTCTGAGATACCGAGAGTGTCCGTATTCGGTTACTTTCCCCTAGGCCATAACATTTTAAATAAATGATGTTGCTAATTATTATTTACTATGAGACCTTTATAGGTATATATTTAATATATATTCCTATATTCCCTACATTAGTATAACATAAAAATATACCTACATTAATTTAAAACAATCGCCTCATATACTATATTGAATAATAATCTATAACTTACACCCATTTCCATAGTACAATGCTTGAAAACAAATGGAAGAGGGAGATATCTCTTCCTCAAGTTCAAACTATATGTAAAATATTTGCATTGCAAGCTATGGTTAGTAATATAAATCATCATCTAATGTATTAGTAATATTAATTATCGTTATTAAAAAATAGGAGCCGAGTTTAAAGATATCAAATCCGGTTAGAATTCTACGCAGCGGGAGACATCATGAAAAGCAGAAAGTAAAAAGGTAAAATTCGTAATTGTATATTGTACCTAACGATGTGACGCCCTCAATTTGAATACGCCCATATCACGTGATGAATAACTATTACGTAATTATGACAGTGATTCCAGGCTATCGGTTATTGCGAAGTCCCCAATTCGACTCAGAAACCGAATCATCAATAGACCGATCACTATTTAATTTAATATACATGTATTGTTTTTTCATTTGTTTTTATTAATTTAATAAATTATGTTTGTAACTAAAATATAATGAAAATATTGATTACAGTTTATTATATCCTAAGATTATGTATTATTATTAAATATTAAATCTTTAATTATTAATTAGTACTATTAATATATTAGAACTATATTAGAACTATAGTTAAGCTGTCATATAGGTATCAAAAATCTTACGTTATATTTTATTAAATATTTTCTTTAATTTTTCTAAAACATATATTGATTATTTACTTAAAATAGTATTAAATAAATTAATTAATTACAAATTTCAATATCATATAGAATTCTAGTTGAATAAGAGTATTCTTATTATAGTTTTAGCAAATTTAAGTTTACTGTTAGGTTTAGCTTACATATTTTACTAATCTTCAGTTATGCACTACAATATAAAAATAGGCTATTAGGTTACAAAATATACTATAGTATACTATATATAGTATACTATAGTATACTAGTATACTATAATACCTAGCATGTACTACATATGTACCGTTGTATCGCTTAGCATTAATTAAATTTAAATAATTTCTATTCATATCTGATCGATACAATAATATATATATATATATATCTCTCGAGAGAAATAAACTCGAATAGGTTGTTTTACTAACACCAAATTCATTAATTAATATAAACCTAACTAACTTTAATGCCAGCTATAGATGAAATATATTATCATATATAACTACTAATTTAATGTGTTTATAAAACATCAACATATTGCAACAAATTGATATATTGATCTAATATATGTTACAATTAATTTAAATATCATTATAAACACATTATTAAATACTAAGCATAATAAATTATAATATTATTATTTTTTTAAATGTTATTTACTAAATAGATTTTTTTTGTACCCAGAAAATAGAAATTACCCCAATAAATAATATAGTATGTATTATAATATAGAGTATACTATAATATAATACTATAGTGTACTCTATTAAATATATATATATATATATATATATATATATATATATATATATAGGGGAAAGTCTCCGATTACCGACCCCTCCTAAACTGACCCCTCTCATATCTCAGTAACTATAAGAGATATAAAAAAATTATATAAACATGAACTATTCGTAATTTAATGATAAATATGAATAAATATTTTGTTTTAAAAAATATTCAATCTTACAATTGTTAGTTGATCAAATGTAATATTATCTTTTTACTTTTTAAATATTTGAATAATAACTTTTTTTAAATCATTGTAAATTCTTTATTAATTATAAGAAAACTTAATACTGATATATAATATTGTAGATCAATAAAATATTTATAACTATTATAAACATATTTAAATTTGAATAACTAGTAACCAATATATCTTAATTATAGCAACCCATATGCTATTCCTATTACCGACCCCCTAAATTAACCTACTGACCCCATGTGATTTATAATATCCAATCAAAATAGATCCGTATTTTACTTTAAAATATGTCGTAAGTTGTTTTTGTATCATTGATATAGATTTAGGATTCATGATTCCAGTGTATTATATACATACTGATTAATAAATAAATATTAAGTAATAATATTCACTATTTTAATATAATTACTATAAAGTTTAAATTTAAATTTAAATTTAATATTACTACTAAAACATAAATTCAATAAAAATAAATTGCGTGCATGTTATAATTAATTATATGTATGTATATCTACAATTTTTATTAGATATTATAATATTACTATAATTATTTATACCACGATTATTTTAGGGCGTCAGTAATAGGAGAAGGGGGTCGGTATTAGTCACATATATCCGATTACCGAGCCCCTGTCTATTCTTTTAAATAGTATTATATCAAAAATTAAAAATAGCCATATTATTCATTGTCATAATATTACCCTAATTATAGAATTTTAAATAAATATATTTAATATTGAATAAGTTATTATAAATAATCATTTAGAGTCGGTAATCGGAGACTTTCCATAATAAGATTAATAAGTAATATCTAAATATATAAAAGTTTAAAAAGTTATAATTTCTAGATTAATTTTGTATTAATAAATAATTGTTGTTTTGATATATTCGCTATATTTGTATTTATACATTGGTCCTATGGGTACACAAATGTATTATATTATCTAAATATAGATAGATGGTTTATGTACACAAATATAGAAATTAAAGTTCTCATTTGTGTTTTAATAAAAATAATAATATATTATTATAGTATGTATACATAAATAAATAAATGATAACATAATAATAGGAATTATATATATATATAAACATAAAAACAAATAATGGAAATACAAGAATATTAAAAATAACCAATAATACAATCTTTTAGTTTTCTCCTGAATAGTTGTATAAATAGCAATAGTCTTATCATTCGATGTCACACTTCATCAACATTAAATATGTATTGAACATGTATTACATATTATCTTAAATAATTGTATAATATACCATAGATATTTTAAAAAATATTATTTATTTTATTGCATGTAATAATGCACTACAATAATGCACAATAAGAAACAATATATTATATTACAAACTAATGACACCTTACTGAATAGAATAGAAAGTACCGTACTATGCAGAATACAGATTACATAGGGAATATGAAGATATATTATGTACAATTAAGAATACTCATAACTTAATTAAGGTTAATTAACCTTAATTAAGGAATGTAATTTAAAATAAATTCCTTAAGTACTATAGTAAACATTATATATAATTTTTCACCATATAAGAAAATCTTCTAAGCATATAATGTACGTACATGAGTATTCAAATAAATTAATATTTGAAAATGGTAACTATATTGAGTAAATATTAATTAAAAAAATCTAGACCACAATATGTCAGTATAATTGCAGACAATACTACCAATATTTATAATATTAAACAGATGTTCATTGTTATAGGGGAGAGTTCTCTAATATCGACATGCACGTAATATCGTCACCCTAGATATCACCTAAAATATAATTCCACTAAAAAATAATTAATGTATGAAATGTTAATCAATATAATTCATATAAGTATAATTTTTTTGTTATTAATTAAATTTTTTTAATTATAAACAAAAAACTTCAAAATTTTGAAGTAAAATATCGATTCTCAATCATTTAAAATGTAGATATTTAAATATTTAAAATAAATCATAGATATAATTATATTTTACAATGTGCCGAAAGTATTTTGTATTTTCATAATTTGTTACAAAGTTATTAACTTTCACCTAAGCAATATACATTTTCATTATACCATCACCCTAATTGCACGTAATATCGACACCCTTGTTATCTCAGAGTTAAATAAACTAAATTAAATTTTAAAATAGATATTATGTATGTTTACCTACTTAATACTTATAACTAAAATTTGAAAATATTTAATTTATAAATAATAGAGTTGTGGTGATTTATTGTTAGGGTGTCGGTATTCGAGTACTCTCCCCTACGTTACGATCGGTGAAATGTTATTAATGAGAAATATCTTGTGTTCATTAAATACGAAAGTATGAACCTATAGGATAACATACAAACTAAATTATGACGAAACTAATTACGGGTTAGCGTTAAATAAGCTATGTAGTAAATTATATAGGTGTTTAATATATTATAGTATATGCATTGGTAATATGGCAGTTAATATTGAAAGTGTATCGACTTTAATAAAGAACAAATATCCTAGGGCATTACAAGTACGTAAAATAGCCATATATTAAATGTATGAATGGTTAATAGTTGTCAATTACCAATAATTCGAATGACAATGGTAAGTATGGGCGAGTATGTATTTTCTTTAAATATTCTGCTAAATAACAATAGATATTTGAAGAAAATACTATACGGTATTTTCCAAAATCATCTAATAAAAGATAGTTAAATAATGCAAGTCAATATGGGTATAGAGACATGATTCATTTGAATTAATTGGAGTATTATTTGAAGCCTTTGTTATCACATTAGATGAGTCATAATGTCCGAATTGGAACGAAGAATAGACATCTAAATATTCTGCATTTAATTATTATATAACCAGCTGTGATTTAATAAAGCTGCGTATAAATTATACTTCATTAACGTATACTACATAACGGGATTAACAATACCACTCCGGATAATGTCTATAGGGATGTATAGAGCTATCAAAGATGTATCTAATATTACCAGTGTCATTTAAAGTATAGAGAAAATATAGATAAATTCGGAGAGATATTATATAAATAAGCATTAGAACTTGGATCACAAATAGATGCACCTTAATCTCACCTTACCGAAAAGATATAATAAATAAATTCATAGATATTCAAACATAAACCCCTCAAGAATATTACCATATTACAGTTACAATACTCTTCATTGACAGCGTACTTTCAGAACTTATAATTGATTATCCGACTTGAATAATAAAGGTTTATTTTTACTTTCTGAATTATTAGAAAAGGAACACGACAAGGAAGACAATTATATAAAATTATTCAAGAATTATAAAATATGACTTTTCTGATATTAATATGATAACAACTGAGCTGGAATGAAGTCAAATTTATATGATTACCTTTGTTTAATATTTATTTAAATACTATTGAGGTATTCTTCTGTGGTATCGTTATATTACGATAATCTATGATTAATATCTAATCATTTATTATATATTATAAGCTAAAGTAAGGTAATAATATCTATTTAGTTCATATAATTGTATTATTTAAATAATTTATGAATAATATAATATTTTACCAAATAAATAATGGATATACATTAGCATAGTAGTATATTTACTATACTAATGTGATATATATAGGATCCTATAAGATAAAGTTAATGAAATATAATTATAATATTTATTAAAATTTAATCACATGCTGTAACTAATTTATAAAATAAATTAATAAAATACTGACTAAATATAATCAGGATATATATATATATATATCCTATAGGATATATAGGATAATATAGGGGCATTACTATGCAAACAAAATATCTGATAAATGCTTAGAACTATAGTTCTAAATGTCTCTATATATAGAGACATTTTCTCTAGTTCTATGGATCATGTAACAGTATTCAGGTACAATATATTTACAAATTCCTTACGTATCACACATACTTTAAACCCCATCCAACTAAACGCTGTATCCTCTGAAATATTTAGACATTCTGATTCGTATATAGGAGTATATACATCGCACAGTGGATATCACGTTAGCCATTGCGTAGCCAGACAATGCTCCCAGAATGCAACTTACCGGCCATACCTGTAATGGTAGTGGTCAATACGCTGACACTCGATGACCTCTCGACCTACTGACCTGCCAATCTTTGTCCCAGTCGAGCGGTATCACTATGGCACCCATCCATACAAAAACGTTATATAAACTAACTATAGTTATAAACTAACTATATATATATAGATATATATATATATATATATAATATCTATATATATATATAGTTTATTAGATACGAAGGGCCATATTACTATACATATTTCCCTCCTAGCCGTATTACCCTCCTGACCGTATTACCCTCCTGGCCGTATTACCCTCCTGACCGTATTACCCTCCTGACCGTATTACCCTTATGGCCGTATTACCCTCCTGACCGTATTACCCTCCTGGCCGTATTACCCTCCTGACCGTATTACCCTCCTGGCCGTATTACCCTCCTGACCGTATTACCCTCCTGACCGTATTACCCTCCTGGCCGTATTACCCTCCTGGCCGTATTACCCTCCTGACCGTATTACCCTCCTGACCGTATTACCCTTATGGCCGTATTACCCTCCTGACCGTATTACCCTCCTGACTGTATTACCCTCCTGACCGTATTACCCTCCTGACCGTATTACCATCCTGACCGTATTACCCTCCTGACCGTATTACCCTCCTGACCGTATTACCCTCCTGACCGTATTACCCTCCTGACCGTATTACCCTCCTGGCCGTATTACCCTCCTGACCGTATTACCCTCCTGACCGTATTACCCTCCTGACCGTATTACCCATATATATTACTAAACTATATGTCCCCTGTACTATAATACACCTAGATATATTTGTTAACATAACTTATCCATAGATGTAATAACTAAAAGATTATAATGATTTATATATAGTATCCTATAGGATAAACATATACTGCGAATAGTATATGTGCATTAGTTATATATCCACTTGCATAATATACAATGCACGCATTAGGTTTATTAGGGGTATCGGACCCCTTATTCAAAAATGTGGGGGGGGGGGGCTAATGATACTTGTACCTATAACATATATGTTTTCAGCCATAAAATGTGTTATAATAAATTTTATATATTTATATTCAATCTAGTATATTGTCTTTGATACAAATTTGTACACATTTTTGCTAAATAATTTTATTACAAATATGGAGGCGGGGGGGGGGGTAAGTATGTTTTGCCAACCCCCACCCTGACATATAATACTATTTATTAGAGATACTTGTTATCTGGCGATATTCAGAATACATTTATTTAACTACATAACACTGAATTATTAAATATTTGATTGAAATATATTAATGGGACTTTCTCAATTCAATGTGATAGAATTCAAGATATATCCGGAAGTGAGCAGGATATTTTGGTGGTTCGTTATTAGACATAAAAACTAGAAATTAAATAAATATGCATTGGAATACGCAATATGACTGAGGCTAATATGTCTAGTACATATAATCACAGATTTTTCGAAGCAAAGATATAACAATTCCCTATGCATTTAACGTAATTTAGTAATATCCCCTGCCGCTGCTAGCAGTAGTATCGAAATCACTGAAATAGATTAAGGGTCGGCTCTGGTTGCAAACAACAACGTTTTCATTGCTATATTAAAGTACATCCAATATAAATTAGCTTTTACTTATTAAATATACTTACTAATACTTACTAAATAATATATTAAAACAACACTAGATCAATATAGTAGTATAATCGATGCACTGAAATAATATACATAATTAGATTATATTACCAATATCCAAAAATATATTGAAAATTTATTATTAAAAAATATGGAGGTCAAATATTTTTGCTATGCATATTTAAGTTTGATATTTGAAAGCTTGGATATCAAGGTGAAAGCTCTCATGATACCAACAAATACTATTAAAGGTAATATTTATAAATTTAAACTTTAAAGCATATATTAATATAATTGTATATAATCATAATAAATATCAATAATAAATGAACATAAAGCATCACATAATACAGTAAAGATGATTCTAATTAAATTTTAAATAATAATAGAAATAATTTGCACATATTCATTGAAGATATAGAAACAAAAGTATTTTATATTTTATATATACAAGTTTTTATATACAAGGTTAATAAACTAATTATATAAACATATTATATAAAACATTTTATAAAATTCAAAATAGCTTATAATAAATGTTTATAATAAAATATTATAATAATTTATTTTTATTTTAAATATATCTAATTCAATTTTAAGTATATATATATATATATATATATATATATATATATATATATATATATATATCTAATTCAGAGAATAATAATAAGACATATATTATAAAGTAATATAAATCTGTATGAGATGAATTGTAATGAAAATTAAAAAGATAAGGAATCATTATTAAAAAATAATATGATTTATGAAAAAGAGATTTGTTTTTTAAGATTAATCTTATTAACCCTATTAATTTGCAACACTAAAAATATGTAAATACATGAATGAAGAAGTATCGATAGAAAGATTAAAGATCGAATTACTTATGTACAAATATATCAATAAGTACAATACCATCAGACGAGCAAACATATACATGATGGAAATATCTCCTAAAATTCAAAAAAATATGTCCCGGCATAATATAATTGATCACACTTTTATTGGTTTGCCTATCAAGTTCTGTATCGTGTGATCTCGGATTTAGTAAGCCATGAACTATAAAAATGTTATTATGGTCTACTATTCTAGATAGTAGATCAAATGCATTAGCTGGGAAATATCCAACAAAAAATAATGCATTGTAATATTTTATATTTATTTGTTAATATATTTATAGATTAATTAATTATTGTTATGAAAATTAAATATTATTAATTATATATTAACATAGATTAAAGAGGTATCCGATATTAATAATATATAAATTAGTAATTATATTAATAAATAATAGGATATATAATATAATATAGACATAAATACCCCCCCATACAAAATATCATTCCGACATCCCTATAGGTGCATCAATGTATGCATCATGATTCCATGATTTAATTACCACAACAAAATAGGCTACTATTATTAAACATCACTTAAAACATGTATTAATAAATAATAGAATTAAAAGAGAAGTATTAAGTAATTGTTAGGAGTAAGAATTGTTGGATAAACTTATATATAATTTACTGACATGTAAATACATTAGGCTAAATAATGCACTAATTAGTTAGTATAAACTAATTATTATTACATATATTCATGCTATAATATTATAAAGTGTAATATATATAATATAAGGATTACTTAGTTATTTAAATGATATATTAGATGATTTCATTCAATATTATTGATTTATTCATAAGCAGTTTACTTGTTAATATAAAAAAGTAATAGAAATAGTACATAGAGAATTCAGAACACATATCAACAATATCACCATGTTTATATAATAATGTATAATTAAGTATTTGAAATAATAAATAAACATAATAGCACGCGAAATTATATATATATATATATATATATATATATATATATATGTGAACAGTTATGTTTGAATAACTATTAAATTATATATAATAAATAATAATATAAGCAAATGTAATACCGATAAAGTTATGATTAAATATTTAACATCGGCCTACTTCAATGATAACATTGAGATCACAACAAAGAAAGATTGCGACAAGATCGCGTAACGTTAACTTCACCCGTTAAACAGTGCAAGCCGGTGATGTTATCGTTAGCCGAAAGCGTACAACAGCTATCGTTATCACGTGATACAGACTCGGTACACGTGTACCCGTCTCGTAGGTCGCTATGGTTACGTAACAGTTGGTAGCGCCACACAGCGGCGATCACGGGGTCTAACTTATCCACCGTATCCATTAGGTGTGGATAGAGGTGGTCAGTGGTGGTGGTCAGCGACTGGTCAGTGTAACCACGTGACGAGGCGGCCGTAACACTATCGATGTAGGCCATAGTACTGCCGCAACAATCGTAGGCGTTACGTATCCACTGGTCAACGCTGGACACAGCGCAGGAGGTGACGTCATAGGGGTCAGTCGGAGTCGGGGGAGGTGAGGGAGTGCTGATGATGTCGGAGTGGTGCGGTGAGCGTTTCTCCGGAGTGCTGACGATGTCGGAGCGGTGCGGTGAGCGTATCTCCGGAGTGCTTCCGGTACCGGACACCGAGGTCTTAGCGGTGCTAGTGGGTACGGGGGGTTTATTACCCCTTTGTTCGATGATCTCCGCGTGGCCCTTTCGACTGCGTTGCTTCTGTTTCATTCTTGAGTTCATGAACCATTTCTAAGCGAGGTGTCAATGTATTATATAATATGATCAAATACATCTTATACGATATTATGCAATCAAATTCAATTTATTGATTTGTTTATAAATTGTAAAGGAAATATATTAATTAGGAGGGATAAGTTATCTTATATATGATATATACCGTAGACATAAATACCTACAGGTGTACAAAATACATAAAGGAATACTATATAAATGAAAATCACCATAAATTTACCATAAAAATAACTATTTACTTAGAACTCGATTATCTCAGAACTTTATTTTCTCATGCATACCAACTTTAAAAACCATAAGGATTTTTTCCCCTTTATTTCAAATCTTCACCATTATAAATATATTTCATTGTATTTATATGCAACTGGTTACTTTTTTATTTTAGTCATAAAGAAAATATATAATACAAATAACATAACATACAAAATTAAAAAATAATAAGTTTTTAAAACATAAATATGATTGGTAATT
Organism: Osedax fenrisi; assembly: GCA_964019155.1. Taxonomy (NCBI): domain Eukaryota; kingdom Metazoa; phylum Annelida; class Polychaeta; order Sabellida; family Siboglinidae; genus Osedax; species Osedax fenrisi. Next base: position 15,167,378 of record OZ025240.1, read on the forward strand.
GAAATAAAAAAAATGTATACTAATTTCATATATAATAGAATAAACTCTACACAATAAACAACATAAAATATAAAACTATATTGTATAATAATTCTTATTGTTTTTAAAACAAGTACCAATTCCCTATCTCCTACAGGTTAAAATCTATTTATAGACCGATCGGCGCTCGTCCCCTTAATACAATCAATAATATAAAAATGCTATACATATTAATATTATAACGGTGCACAATTAACTTCCTATTACAATAGGTAGTATGCAAAGATATTATATAGTAAATTATAGTATACTATAGTATATGCTGGTATATTATAGTATATGATGGTGTACCCCTATACTACGTATACGAGAATACATACCATGCATTGTTTAACGGTGAGCTTCGTACGATGAGAGGCCAACATTGCATCCGGATACAAGGACATACGAAACATGTCCTTCAGGATGACCACTTGCTTCCAGTCGAACAGCTCCCGATACTTCAGGTTACCGAACTTGCGTTGTAGTCGAGGAGACGATGAGGATATTACGCAGGACATCGGTTCTACTCGAATATAACCGCTCTGAGAGATTATGTAAAGTTTATTATATTATAGTTATATATATAATGTAATATAATTAATTATTTTTATAATTCTAAATATTTAAATTATTTGTAAAGAAATATATATAGGTGTATGTATTTATTAGGTGGTATTATAACTTTAAGTAACCATAACGTGTATACTCTTGTATATATATACAAGATATACTATATATATATATATATATATATATATATATATATTAGTTTATATATATAAGAATATAAGTCAATATACTCAATATATATAACAACAATTATTAATTATCTATACTATTATTTTTAATAATTAAGTATAATTATATACCTATATATATATATATATAATGTGTTATATTATACATATATAATCTATTTGATGCTATTATAATATATTACTATATATAGGCAAATAGGCAATAGGCCTATAGGCAAATATATGATATAGTATATTATAGATAGGCTACATATAAACCATTGCGAATATATGATATATGTATATACTTATATTTATATTATATGATTATATTATATTACACATTTTAAATACAATATTTATGGATTATTGAATGATATTTAAATAAAAAATAGTTTCTAATAATATTATAATTGTAATAAATGTGTATTTATTGAGATGTAATAATAATCTAACATGTTTAAATAGATATAGTGTCACGTTATATTTAATTGAATTAATATATATATATATATATATATATATTAGTTATATATTAATAAATCATATATATATATATATTAATTTATTGTAAAATTAATGTGTAATAATATACTTAAGATAATTAAAGAAGTACAACTAACCCGATACCTCAAGGATAGCGAATGATGCCCAGCCAACACATTACAGCCGGACATCTGATTTTAACCGAGACATCCTGAGATTTGATTGGTCGGCGCTATGCGAGTTCAACTGTAATGTGCCGAGTGTTCGGCCGACATCTCAGCAGTGGAATTAATACACGCGTTCCTCGCGGCTAACTTCTACTCCGTTGATTAGTGTCTGCGCTTAGTCTATAGACTAGTATATACACTGGTTATAATGTACGTCGTACAGTGTACACTGTACATTGTACGATCAGAATTATAATTACGACACTTAGTGGAGTCTTTGGAATCCGAATTCGTTACATATATTACCGGTTCTCCTCTTCTATGTCTATTTATAGATGCATCGTCACACGACACGTCGACTTATGTCACACTACTTCTTATTCGCAGTATATCATTATGGACACTTATTGTTAAATACTTAATTAAAGGACATATATTTTATAAATTATATATATATATATTTATATTATCTCTTTTATAATATTTATTTAACTATAATTAAATAATTGCAATACTTGTAAAGTGATACCTTGCAAGGTTCAGTTTAATATTTGCACATGTTAGTAACATGCTATTTATTATTCATATATATATATATATATATATATATATATATATTATAAAACATGATAATATATCTTGTATCTTTTTTGATATAGTGAAACTTATTATAAATACGAGTAAACAATATTGCCAAAAATATATATTTGCCTTTAATTTACGGGAAATTAAAAATAATTATGTAATATTACATAATATGTATTATAACTATATAGAAGTAGATATAATAATTAAATATTTATAATAAATTAATATTTATGTTATATGCAATATATATATATATATATATATATATATATATATATATATATATATATATATATATTAGTAATTATGAAAATTATAATATATACAAAATGTAACACCAGGAAAATTAAATCTATTTATAGTTTTTGTAATTTATTTATTGTATTAATTTAAATTTAATTTAACCTAATTAATTATGATATGCACGAGTATACTCGTATAGGCCTGGTATATCAACGTTGACATATATTTTATTTAAGTTAAAAGATAATAAATTAAAGTTAATTGTACGTATACGTTCAATATATTATAAAATAAATCAGGTTAGTAGTATATATTTGTTTTGTAATACATTTATCACTTATTTTAAATTAAATAAATTCAAAACACTTAACCTATGATAACTCCTATATTATATATATGGATATTTTATATAACATATAGCACTTATATAACACCTATTTATATAATAAATATAGTTATTGATAACTATATATAGGCGTGTTTGATGACATTGCATAACAAGAATGGCGTCTATGTCCAGACGATGCTGTGAATGGAGTAGAAGTTGTAAGAAAAGTAATTCTTTAGAAATTAATTTGGATTACAAATTATAATTTATATTTTAACTCGAACTATTCCTGTCTACTAACCCGATATATAAATTATTTATATTTACTTAATGTGTAGGGGAAAGTCTCCGATTACCGATCACCTCCTATTACCGACCCCCTCTCATATCTCAGTAACTATAAGAGATATAAAAAAATTATATAAACATGAACTATTCGTAATTTAATGATAAATATAAATAAGTATTTTGTTTTAAAAAATATTCAATCTTACAATTTTATTTGATCAAATGTAATATTATCTTTTTACTTTTTAAATATTTGAATAATAACTTTTTTTAAATCATTGTCAATTCTTTATTAATTAAAAGAAAACTTAATACTGATCATAATATTGTATATTAATAACATTGTTATAACAATTATAAAAATAATTTAATTTGAATAACTATTAACCAATATATCTTAATTATAGCAACCCATATGATTTTCATATTACCGACCCCCTAAATTACCCTATTACCGACCCCAAGTGATTTATAATATATATTATTTGGATATCCAATCAAAATATATCCGTATTTTACTTTAAAATATGTCGTAAGTTGTTTTTGTATCATTGATATAGATTTAGGATTCATGGTTCCAGTTGATTATATACATACTGATTAATAAAAAAATATTAAATAATAATATACATTATTTTAATATAGTTACTATAAAGTTTAAATTTAAATTGAATATTACAATTAAAACATAAATTAAAAAATAAATTGCGTGCATGTTATAATTAATTATATTTATTTATATCTACTAATTTTATTGTATATTATAATAATACAATTATTTATACCAAGATTATTTTAGGGGGTCGGTAATAGGGGAGGGGGTCGATATTAGGCACATGTATCCGATAACCGACCCCCTTGTTTATTCTTGTAAATATAATTATATACAAAATTTAAAATAGCCACATTATTCATTGCCATAATATTACCATAATTACAAAATTTCAAATAAATATACTTAATAGTGAATAAGTTATTACAAATAATCATTTAGGGGTCGGTAATCGGAGACTGAAGCTGGGAACCACTACCTGTAGGGCTTAACGCTCGGGTAGCTGGTAGCACCCTTTCCCACTGATGTTATCAACTATTCGCTTTACAAAATATATTGTGAAATAACGAATTCAGATATGTCAGACTTATAATGCCGCCACCATTTACCCGCCAATATATACAATGTATACAATATATACAGTGTACACAATGTATACAATGTATACAATGTATACAGTGTACAATGTACACAATATCGAATATAGACAGCGCATGCGCAGAAACTATATATAGTCAGTGGATATAGTCAGTGGATATAGTCAGTGGATATAGTCAGTGGATATAGTCAGTGGATATAGTCAGTGGCTATAGTCAGTGGATATAGTCAGTGGATATAGTCAGTGGATATAGTCAGTGGATATAGTCAGTGGCTATAGCCAGTGGAGTGACTATATACGACGTTGTTCACGATGACCGGTGCAGACCTATAGAAGCAGACAACATAATCAACGGAGTAGAAGTTATAACTTCTACGGTTATAGCCGCGAGGAACGCGTGTAGTAATTCCACTGCTGAGATGTCGGCACTGAACACTCGGCACATTACAGTTGAACTCGAATAGCGCCGACCAATCAGATTCGCCGGTACCTCGGTTACAATTAGATGTCCGGTTGTAATGTGTTGGCTGGGCATCATTCGTTATCCCAGAGGTATCGGGTTAGTTGTACTTCTTTATTTATCTTAAGTATATTATTACACATTAATTTTACAATAAATTAATATATATATCCTATATATATTTAAATATGTTAGATTATTATTACATATTTATATTAAGAAATACATATTTATTACTTAGAAACTATTTGTCATTTAAATATCATTCAATAATCAAGAAATAGTGTATTTAAAATGTGTAATATAATATATTCATATAATATAAATATGAGTATATATACATATATCATATATTCGCAATAGTTTATATATGTATCTATAATATACTATATCATATACGTGCCTATAGTATGATATATTATCATATCATCACATAGATTATATATGTACAATATAACACATTGTTATAATTCATTATTTCAAATAATATATTATCTATATTATAGTATACTAGATAATTAATAATTGTTGTTAACATATATATATAGAGTATATGAACTTAAATATTCACTTATATTCTCATATATATATATATATATATATATATATATATATATATATATATATATATATATATATATATATATATAGTATATCTTGTATACAATTGTATATTGTACAACTTAAGTTATGGTTACTTATAAGCTACAATCCAATTACTAAATATATATACTTATATATATATATATATATATATATATTTAAAAATAAGTATATGTATAAGTATATGTATTTAGTAATATATATATATATATATATATTACATTATATGACATTATATACATACCTATAGGTATAATAAACATTACACACTCCCACAGGTCGGTTCTAGTTGAATAGAACCGATGTCCTCCGTAATGTCCTCGCCGCGGTCTGGTCGGCTTCCCGCAGAAAGTCGCCAAATCGGTAAACAGAAGTACCCGCCATTCGACTGCGATCAGGTGATCATCCTGAAGGACATGATTCGTGTGTCCTCGTACCCGAATTCGGCGGCGGCTTCTCTTCGTACGAAGCTGTCTGTTAAACAATGCATGGTTTGTGTTCTCGGCTATAGCCCTCGAGTAGTATAATGGTGTATACCTTAATATACTATAGTTAACCATGATATTCTATAGTATAGTGTCACTATAATCACTATAATATAGTGATAGTATACTATAGTATACTATAGTATATATAACTATAGGTATACCTACTACTATAGATAATTAAGGGGCTGACTCTATTGAGGTATTAATACATGTATTACTATATAACATCTGTGCATACTACCTACTGTAATAGGAAGTTAATTGTGCATCGTTATAATATTAATATGTATAGCATCGTTAATTATGGATTGTATTCACAGGTTATTCACGATCTTTAATATAACAAAATTAAAAAAAATGCATTTAAAAATAGATTACTACATGTATAATGTATGATATGTCAAAATATCATATGTTAAAAACATATGTAATAACGTACGATTGTAATTTTATAACACTATCTATTTCTAATAAAATAATGATTACAAAAATGGCCCAAAAATGAATATTTACATATATTATAACACTGTTTTACAATTTATATAGATGAAATTTATGTTAAAATAATGACAAAGTATACAAATTATATAAATATAATATAACAATTTAAAGAATTAGTTAAAATAACTTTTACCATAATAATAATAATCAAAAAGCAGATAAATAATATAGTCAATCATTAATATCAATTATCTCAGAATATTTGTTTAAAAAAATTAAAATTGCTATTTCTCAGTAAATAATTAACTAAACTTAGTCACATTTTTATAGTATGTTTAGTATTATATGTATATTGTATATATAGAAAATATTTATGATTAGATATAGAGTTGATAAATAATTGATAATTACATTTTTTAAATAACTATTTCATTTTGGTATATTTTTTACTTTTTTTAAATACTGATATTTCAAAACTAATATCGAAATCATTTAAAAATTCTATAGAACAATTAACACAATATAGTTTAATGTTATGAAATTTAAATTATGTGTTAATAAATCTTAATTATTTCGTGAGATTTCGAATTTACAACAAAAAAAAATGTCCTATCTAATTACATTGAAATCTAAAGACCGTGAACCCCCTTAATGCATTGCATTAATAGTATAGTATTAATTTATGTATTTTGTATACCTGTAGGAATATATGTATACGGTATATATCATATATAAGATAACTTAGCCCTCCTAATTAATAAATGTCCTTTACAATTTATAAACAAATCAATAACTTGAAGTTGATTGCATAATATCGTATAAGATGTATTTGATCATATTATGTAATACATAATACATCGACACCTCGCTTAGAAATGGTTCAGTAACTCAAGAATGCAACAGAAACATCCCCGTCGCAAGGGCCCCGCGAAGATTATCGAACAAAAGGGTAACAAACACCCTACCCCTGCTACCCCCACTAAGACCTCGGTGTCCGGTCCTGGAAGCACTCCGGAGATACGCTCACCGCACCGCTCCGACATCATCAGCACTCCGGAGATACGCTCACCGCACCACTCCAACATCATCAGCACTCCGGAGATACGCTCATCGCACCACTCCGACATCATCAGCACTCCGGAGATACGATCACCGCACCACTCCAACATCATCAGCACTCCGGAGATACGCTCACCGCACCACTCCGACATCATCAGCACTCCGGAGATACGCTCACCGCACCACTCCGACATCATCAGCACTCCGGAGATACGATCACCGCACCATTCCAACATCATCAGCACTCCGGAGATACGATCACCGCACCACTCCAACATCATCAGCACTCCGGAGATACGCTCACCGCACAAATCCGACATCGTCAGCACTCCGGAGATACGCTCACCGCACCACTCCAACATCATCAGCACTCCGGAGATACGCTCACCGCACCACTCCAACATCATCAGCACTCCGGAGATACGCTCACCGCACCACTCCAACATCATCAGCACTCCGGAGATACGCTCACCGCACCACTCCAACATCATCAGCACTCCGGAGGAACGCTCACCGCACCACTCCAACATCATCAGCACTCCGGAGATACGCTCACCGCACCACTCCAACATCATCAGCACTCCGGAGATACGCTCACCGCACCACTCCAACATCATCAGTACTCCGGAGATACGCTCACCGCACCACTCCGACATCGTCAGCACTCCGGAGATACGCTCACCGCACCACTCCAACATCATCAGCACTCCGGAGATACGCTCACCGCACCACTCCAACATCATCATCACTCCGGAGATACGCTCACCGCACCACTCCAGCATCATCAGCACTCCGGAGATACGCTCACCGCACCACTCCAACATCATCAGCACTCCGGAGATACGCTCACCGCACCACTCCGACATCGTCAGCACTCCGGAGATACGCTCACCGCACCACTCCAACATCATCAGCACTCCGGAAATACGCTCACCGCACCACTCCAACATCATCAGCACTCCGGAGGAACGCTCACTGCACCGCTCCGACACCATCAGCACTCCCTCACCTCCCCCGACTCCGACTGACCCCTATGACGTCACCTCCTGCGCTGTGTCCAGCGTTGACCAGTGGATACGTACCGCCTACGACTGTTGCGGCAGTACTATGGCCTACATCGATAGTGTTACGGCGGCCTCGTCACGTGGTTACACTGACCAGTCACTGACCACCACCACTGACCACCTCTATCCACACCTAATGGATACGGTGGATAAGTTAGACCCCGTCACCGCCGCTGTGTGGCGCTACCAACTGTTACGTAACCATAGCGACCTACGAGACGGGTACACGTGTACCGAGGAGGGGTCACGTGATAACGATAGCTGTAGTACGATGTCGGTTAACGGTGATGATCTCATCGGCTTGCACTGTTTAACGGGCAAAGTTAACGTTACGCGATCTTGTCGCAATCTTTATTTGTTGTGATCTCAACTTTATCATTGAAGTAGGCCGATGTTCAATATGTAATCATAACTTTATCGGTATTACATTTGCTTATATTATTATTTATTATATATAATTTAATAGTTATTCAAACAACTGTACACACATATATATATATATATAATTTCGCGTGCTATTATGTTTATTTATTATTACAAATACTTAATTATACATTATTTTATAAACATGGTGATATTGTTGATATTTATTCTGAATACTTTTGGTACTACTACTGTCACTCTTTTATATTAAAAAGTAAACTGCTTATGAATAAATCAATACTATTGAATGCAATCATCTAATATATTATTTAAATAACTAATTAATCCTTATATTATATACATTACACTTTATAATATTATAGCATGCATATATGTAATAATAATTAGCTTACACTAACTAATTAGTGAATTATTTAGCCTAATATATTTACATGTCAGTAAATTATATATAAGTTTATCCAAAAATTCTTACTCCTTAATACTTTTCTCTTAATTATATTGTATATTAATAAATGTGTAAGTGATGTTTAATAATAGTAGCCTATTTTGTTGTGGTAATTCAATAATGGTATCATGATGCACCCATTGATACACCTAGGGACGTAGGAATGATATTTTCTATGGGGGGCTATTTATTTCTATTTTATATTATATATCATATTATTTATTAATATAATTACTAATTTATATATTATTAATATCGAATACCTCTTTAGTCTATGTTAATATACAATTAATAATATTTAATTTTCATAACAATAATTCAGTAATCTAGAAATATATTAAAAATAAATATAAAACATTACGAAATGTATTATTATAAAAATATAGATTTTCTCCGATTATTTGTATTTATAAATATATCCATCTCAATTGTATGCATTGTTTCTTGTTTGATATTTGCCAATACTAATGCATTTGATCTACTATCTAGCATAGTAGACCGTAACAACGTTTTTATAGTTTGTAGCTTACTAAATCCGCAATCATCCAGTTCAACAGTGTGTATAAAAAGCTAATTTCTATTTATTAATTATGATATTCTTTACACTATTACATTTACCAGACATATTAGCCGCACCGTCATATGACTATCTTCTTAATCTAGAAATAGACAAGTTAAGATGTTCAAGTTCAGATCAAATTAAATTTTATATATTTCCCAAGTTGTAGCCTCAGTCATATTACATATTCCAATGCATATTTCTTTAATTTCTAGTTTATATGTCAAATAACAAACAACAAAATGTCCTGCTCACTTCCGTATATATCTTGAATTCCATCACATTGAATTGAGAAAGTTACATTAATATCTTTCAATAACATATTTAATAATTCAGTTTTATATAGTTGAATAATTGCATTCTGAATATCGCCAGATAACAAGTATCTCTAATAAATAGTACCATATTTCATGGAGGGGGTTGGCATAAAATACTTAACCCACCTGCTCATATTTTTGGTAACATTCTTTAGCAAAAATGTGTATACATGTCTATAAAAATGTGTATTAACAAAGAAAATATACTATATTTAATATAAATATATAAAATTTATTATAATACATTTTATGGGGTAAACATATATGTTATAAGTATCCTTTAGTCCCCCCCACATTTTTGAATAAGGGTTCCGATACCCCCCCTCCTTCCGACGCTCCTAATAAACCTAATGCGTGCATTGCATATTATGCAAGTGGTTATATAACCAATGAACATATTATATTTGCATTATATTATTATCCTATGTAAATCATTATAATATGTTTTAGTTATTACATCTATTGATAAGTTATGTTAAAAAATATATCTAGGTGTATTATAGTACAGGGGACTTAGTAATATATATGGGTAATACGGCCATGAGGGTAATACGGCCAGAGGGTAATACGGCCATGAGGTTAATACGGCACTTCGTATCTAATAAACTATATATATATATATATATATATATATATATATATAATAATAATAATAATAATAATAATACTTATTAGAAGAAAGTTGTATATATATATATCATGTGAATTATTAAATTCATTATATTATTGTTTCCTCTAAAAGGCTTCAGATGAAGATAATTATCTTTTCTATGCTGTCGCCTGCATCACCATCACCAGAACTGCCCACCATCACCGGAACGTTTTTTTTTGTTGAATTACTTTACTTTTTTTCATTTCGTTTTCTTCTTATGTTTTATAAGATATTTTATTATCATTTAAAAACATAAAAATAAAAATAATAATAATAATAATAATAATAATAATAATAATAATAATAATAATAATAATAATAATAATAATAATAATAATAATAATAATAATAATAATAATAATAATAATAATAATAATAATAATAATAATAATAATAATAATAATAATAATAATAATAATAATAATAATAATAATAATAATAATAATAATAATAATAATAATAATAATAATAATAATAATAATAATAATAATAATAATAATAATAATAATAATAATAATAATAATTAACATATATAATTTATTTATTTTTTTTATAATTTATTTATATAATTTATTTTTTTTTATTTTTTTTTAATTTTTAATTTTTTTTTGTATCTCAATGAGTTGATTTTTTATTTATTTTTTATATGAATTTTTATTTTTTATAATTTGGATATCTCCATTTAGATCATCCATAACTTAGGTCCCATGGTTAGGATACTATTTATTAGTTGACTTTTTTTTGTATAAGGTATTTTGTAGATAGGTGATTTCCTTAATTTATTTTTATTTTTATTTTCGTGTTTTTTATGTATGTTATAAATATTTTGTGGTAGATTATTATTGTGATGGTCATGCATGTATATTAGCGTGTTATATTTTATTAAACTATTGAGTTTTAATATATTATTCCTTTCAAATAGCAAATTTGTATGTTCTCTGAAATATTTGGTTTTGTTTATTATTCTTATGATTTTTTTTTGTGTGAGAATTAAATTTGTAAGATTACTTTTATAAATATTACCCCATATTATATTTCCATACAGTATGTGTGGCAGGAATAGGCTGTTATATATGATAATCATTGGTTTTGTCTTAATGTATTTTGATAGTCTGCTTATTGAGTAAAGTATTTTCGATAATTTATTATTAAGATTAAATATATGATTTTTAAAGTTTATATCTTTGTCAATTATTATTCCTAGATATTTATATTCTATTTCATTTTGTATTGATATGTTATTTATTTTTAGATGTATGTTACTGTATTTTCTCGAGTTAAAATTGACTATTTTAGTTTTATTGATATTTATTTTAAGTTTATTAAATGTGTACCATTTTTCTATTTTTGTAATCATATTATCTATGGTATATTTTAATTTTTCATTGTTTTCACTTGTAAATGTTATTGCTGTATCATCAGCATATACTATAAGTTTTACTTGTTGGTTATTATTGAATAATAATGATAGGTCATTTGTGTATATTATAAATAGGAGAGGACCAAGTATTGATCCTTGTGGTACCCCAATATTATTACATAATATTTGTGATTTTTTATCATTTATCAAAACAACTTGTTTTCGATTACTTAGGTAGCTTTTGATAAGTTGTAGCGAATTGCTTCTTATTCCATATTTATATAATTTATCTATTAATATGTTACCTGTTACCTGTTACCTAATTGGTTTAGGCACTTCCATCAACTTCTTTATTGAAGTTTTCGGACGTGCTTTCAATATATTATTGGGCAAAAAGGTATGTTTTGAGCTTTGATTTGAATGTTACAGTTGAGTCAATTGATCGGATATGGTGAGGTAGATCATTCCAGATTTTTGGAGCATGGATGGAGAAATATTTATGTTGGGAAGATGTTAAATGTAATAGAACTTATTAGAAGTTGTGATCTAGCGTGTCAAATGCTTTGCTTAGATCAAGGAATAGAGTACTTATTGATTTATTTTGTTCTTTGTTTATTAATATATGGTTATATAAATCTAAAATAGCATGTGTTGTGTTATGCTTTTTAGTATATCCGTATTGTGTATTAGATATAATTAGGTTTTTTTGAAAAAATGAAGTAAATCTCTGATGTATTATTTTTTCAAATATTTTTGAAATTTGACATAGTATTGATATGGGCCTGTAGTTGCATGGTTCGTATTGGTTTTTATTTTTATATATGGGTTTTATTATGGAATTTTTCATTTTTTGTGGAAATATACCTTCACTAATACATAAATTAAAAATATGTGTTAGTGGTGATGAAATATAATCTATTGATATTTTTACAATTTTCATGTTAATTAGGTTTATATCTAATGAGGTTTTTAATTTACTATTTTTTATTATTGAAGTTATTTCTTGTTTATTGGTTGGTTCTATGAATATAGAATTATTTATATTTGGTATTTCTACAGGATTTATTATATTTTGATTTTTAAATTAATCATTTATAATTTGTGCATTATTAATAAATTGTTCATTAAATATATTTGCTATTTTACTTGAGTCAAATGTGTTTTTATTGTTTTTATCTTTAATGTGTGTAATATTGTGTTTATTTACATTTGTATTAATGATATTATTTACTGTTTTCCAATGTTCTTTCGATGTTATGTTATCGTTTATTTGTTTGTTAATGTATTTTTTTTTGCTTGTTTTATTGTGTTTTGTAAATTATTTCTATAAGATTTATAAACATATAAATCTAATTCTGATTTACTTTGTAGATATGAGTTAAATAGTTTTTGTTTTTTATTTATTTTTCTTTTTATGTTATTTGTTATCCAGTTTTTAGAGAATATTTGTGATGATACTTTTGAAGTGATTATGGGAAAGTGTTTGTTTATTATATTTATATATTGAGTGTAGAAAATATTATAGGCATCTTCTGCATTATTGTTATTATATACAGTGTCCCATTTTATTTGTAATAGATTTTTAATAAATGTTACAATATTATTGTTTTTAATTTTTCTTGTTGTTATTAATGTTTTATTTTTCAGTAATCTGTTATTTAAGTTAAAGTTTGCATATATTGGAAGATGGTCTGTTATTTGTTCTTGTATTATACCACTTTTTCCTATGAAATTTCTATCTATATTAGTGTAGATTTGGTCAATTATTAAGTTTGTATTTGTATTGTATATTGTTCTTGTATTTGAATGTATAAGTAGTGTTAGTCCTAATTGGTGCATTAGTTGGTTTATTTTTGAATTTATATTATTCGTCGTGTCTATATTGAAGTCCCCCATTATTATAAGTTTTTTGTTGATGAATTTATGAAATTTATCATAAAATATTGTATTAAACTCTTCTATTTTGTTAAATGGACTATTATAGATACATGATACTATTATATTTTTATTATCACTTTCTTGTATTATTTCTATTGTTACTATTTATAGATAATCTATTATATTAAATGTTAGTTCATTTACTATGTTATATGTTAGGTTGTTAGTTACGTATATGCATACTCCCCCTCCTCATCTATTATCTTGACAATGTCTATTATTTATTACCTGTTTATAATTAGGTATATTTAAGTTATTATTATTTATGTTATTTAGCCAGGTTTCTGAAAGGCAAATTATTTCTGGTTTTTTTGTTAATAAATTTAAAAAATCTGTCAAGTATTCAAAGTTGTGATTAAGGCTTCGTATATTTAGATGTATAAATGTTAGATTATGTTCGTCTATTTTTTTGTTTATTTATTAAAATTGTTTTTTGTTATATATTCATTTTTTTCTTTTGAGTTATTCATTTTTATTTTGTAATTCTATTATTTTGAATGTATTATTTATTGAACATCTTACCACAAATTTGTGTCCATTGATTGTTTTACCTTTAGCTTCTATGGAGAGCTTTTGTATTTCTATTAATTGTTCTTTTGTATATTCTTGTGATATACTAATATTACTATACTGCGTATTTTTTAATTTATGTGCTGAATTTATAATGTCTTGTTTTTCGTTTTCTGTATTAAATGTTATTTTTATTGGTCTTATTTTATTAGCTTTATCATCATATTTTCCTATTCTATGGTATTTAGTTATTTTATAATCACATTCAGTATTTTTCAGTATATCATGTATTTTATTTAATTCATTACTTGTTCTTGTTTCGAAATTGTCATCATTTTCCATTTTAACATTATACAGTATTATGGATTTATTTTTTTCAACGTTAACATTATTTTCATTTATTGTCTTTATTATAGTATTGGTCATATTAGTTTGGATTGCTGAGTTTATATTTAGTTTTGTAATTTCTGCGAAAGATTGTAAATCTGACTTATGTGTTGTGTTTGTTAATTTGTTAATTATTGTGTTTTGATTTTCAATTATTATTGCTTGATTATCTATTATTATTTTTTGATTAGATAACATTTCTTTGAAATCATTTAAATTTAAGTAATTGTCATCATTTTTTTTTTCAATTATTATTGCTTGATTGTCAATTATAATTTTTTGATTAGATAATATTTCATTAAAATCCTTTAAATTTAAGTTAATGTTGTCATTTTTTTTTTATTTGCCATTTTTTATAAGTAATATATTTTCGAAATATTTAAAATATTTGTATATGTTATATGCTATATGCTATTATATATAATGTATCTTATTTATTATACATAGAATAATAAAAGGATAAAATGATATATATATATATATATATATATATATATATATTTATACCATATGTGTACTTTATTGTTTATTATATTTTATTCTTTATTTATATTGGATATAAGCACAAATATACATGGCAATGCATAAATATATAATGTATATAGTTTAATGTAATAATTAATTATTATAATTAAATCAAATTAATTGTGCAATTATAGATAGAATGAAATGTATATAAACTAATACAAAATAAAATGTATTTAGTGTATATGAATGTATATAATGTATATGAATGTATATAATGTATATGAATGTTTATAATGTATATGAATGTATATAATGTATATGTATATATATGAATGTATATGAATAGTGTAAGACGTGTAATAATAGTGAAATTATAATATGAATATAGAGATTATAAATATAAATAATAGAATAGAGAAAAATGTAAACAACAATATAATAGAAATGATATGCTCCAATGATTTTAATAATATTTTAAATATGAATGATATAAAGTTGAATAAATGACAAAGTAGTGCGTGAAAAAAATAATTAATAAGTAAACAATGTGTGTTATATGTTTATAAATGTGATGATTATAAAATATGCATGGAAAACTTATCTGGATATCGGATTAAGCAGGCTAAATTAATTTGGAATTAAATTGATGTTTGACAGAATAATAGTAAACAGGAAGTCGAATATATATATATATATATATATATATATATATATATATATAGATAATATATATTAGATATATATATATAATTATACATGACATATACACATTAAGGGGATTCACGGTCTTTAAAATAAAAAAATTTATAAACAACATTTTATTTTAAAAATAAATTATTACATGTATAATGTATGATATGTCAAAATATCACATGTTAAAAACATATATAAAGCATAAAAAACATAATGTTATAACACTACCTATTTCTAATAAAATAATAATTAAAAAAATGGCGCAAAAATTACGGTTTACATTTATTATAACACTGTTTTTCAGCGATATCTGTTATTACCAGCGCCATATGTTGGTTTCATTTTATAAATGCTAGTGATTGGCCGTTGGCTTTGTTCTATAATAATAAGATAGCGTCATTTCATTATTATTATTATTTGATATGGGTCGATTGACTAAACGACAACTTTCGAGGCGTACTCGAGATACAATCAAGGTTTATATTATATATAATATGTAACTATTATATAACTATATAATAGCAAGACATCCTATAACCTCGAGGTTGATGGAGGTCTTGATAATAGTATCATATATTATTTATAAAAAGTCAGATAAATGTGTTTATTTAGGAATATAATATCATAATATATTTACAATATTTCAATTTGATAATATTGAAACAAAGCAATTAGATTTTATTATATTTATGCTAATCTAATTTTATATTATATATAATATATAACTATTATATAACTATATAAAATTATCATATATTATTTATAAAACGTCAGATAAATGTGTTTATTTTGGAATATAATATCATAAAATATTTACAATATTTCAATTTTATAGATTTTACGGGTAGATGCGGCGGCTAGAGATGCTACAAGAGTGAAAGCCTACAAGAAGAAACAGGTGACAGATTCTAGCGAAGGGAGACTGGCAAGACAAAGAAGGAAAATTTCATCAAAGGATTATAGAAGTGGATTACTTTTATAATATCTAATAAAAAAAAAATCAATCATAATTATAATAAAATTTATTTTTTGTATAATTGTATTCTTTCATATGCAACTATAATATATAATAATAATAATTTATATAGATGCAATTTATTTCAAAAGCATGACAAATTATACAAGTTATATAAATATAATATAAAAATTGTAAGAATTAGCTAAACTAACTTTTACCATAATAATAAATGTCAAAAAGCAGATAAATAATATAGTCAATCTTTAAAATCAATTATCTCAGAATATAAGTTTTTTTATGAACATTTCTATTTCTCAATGAATAATTGACTAAACTAGTTCAAATTTTCAAAGTATGTTAAGTATTATATGTATATTGTAGCTATAGAAAATATTTGTGATTAGATGTAGAGTTTATAAATAATTGATAATTAAATTGTTTAAATAAATATTTTATTTTTAAAAATTTTTTATTTTTTAAAAATGTTGATATTTTCAAAACTATTATTCTAATCATTTAGAATTCCTATAGAACAATTAACACAATATATCTTAATGTTATGCAATTTAAATTATGTGAAAATCTTAATTATTTCTAGAGTTTTTGAATTTTCAAAAAAAAAAAAGTCCTATCTAATTACATTGAAATCTAAAGACCGTGAACCCCCTTAATAAGTTTCATTCAAATAATTAAAAATAAGTAATATATATGTTATAACAACAAAGTTATACGAAGAAAATCGAAAAATTGGAATTACTTTTTAAAAAATTTAAATATAAATTTGATAAAATATATATTAAATACTAATATATAATATACATTGATTATTAATTTTGATATAAACATTTAATACATATACATTAGTATAATATTTTAATTTGATGAATAATATTCATTATTATATATAGGGGAAAGTAACCGAATACGGACAGTGCCCGAATACTGACAATCTCGGTATCCCAGAAACCATAAATCCTACAAAAAAATGTACAATGAATAAAATATTCATAATTATATAAATAGTCTAAAAAAGTATTTTTTATTTTTAAATTACTCAAAATATTGCTGATATATCCATTACTGATTTTTTTATTACGTTTTAAATTAATGATAAAAAAATGTCGGATCATAACAAGAATTCGACAGCAACACTGCAATGCAAGGACATGAACTTTAAATATACTGCGCGCGCGCGCAAAATAGTTTGCTATAGGCTCGTTACATTCAGTGATGTGTTATGCATTTAAATGATTTGCAATATAATTTATATTCATACGCGATTATTCAGATATAATATATAATATATAATATATTATATATAATAAGCATACATGTATATAATATATATATGTATTATATATATATATATATATATATATATATATATATATATATATATAATACATATATATATATATATATATATATATATATATGCTGTGTATATATATATAAATATAAGATATATATTATAAATAAATAATTTTAAATTATTACTATCAGAAATTACTCGATTATAATTCGAATATGTTACGTACGAATGAGATCGATATAGTTTTAGAATGTCCATTTAATTTCAAGTAGAATCAATATATTATATATGTATAATACTATACGTCATTAATATGCTATCCGTTATAGTAACTATACAATGAAGTATTTAATAAATTTTATTTTTAATTAAATTTAAATTATTACAGAAATTACTCGATTATAATTCGAATATGTTACGTACGAATGAGATCGATATAGTTTTAGAATATCCATTTAATTTCAAGTAGAATCAATATATTATATATGTATAATACTATACGTCATAAATATGCTACAGTAAATAGTATAATATATAAAACATGGGATGTGGCTCAGTGGTGCAAGCTCGCTCTAGAGCGTGCTCTCTAAGCAGAAGGTCGAGAGTTCGAATCTTTCTGAAGGTATTTTTTATTGAATTTTGTAATAATATATATTTTGTTAGATAAATTATAATTCAGTTTACTGGAGTTAATATAAACATTTGTAACAATATAAATTATTTTATTATTATATAAATATATTAATAGCATTATATATATATATATATATATATATATTCATTCAACTACACGTATATAGATCATCGATATAAAGAAAGAATTACATATTTAGATCTTTAAATCGATGCTATAGATATAAACATACATCTAAACACATACACACATACACACACCCACACCTGCGCGTGTTTACGAAACACACTATTACACAAATATGTATACTCATACAGTGTACACTCATACGTATGAGTCATATTCATACATACACATATATACGAAAGTATTCAATGAATCTATACATTTATATCTATGGTTATATTTATTATATAATATTGTTTATGAATCATTATTTATTTTGGTTTATATTTATCGATATGATAAATATAAACACTTATTTAAACGAAAACCCAACCCAAACCCAAACCCATACCCAGCCCAAACCCAGCCCATACCCAACCCCAACCCAAACCTAAACAGAATAATCAAACAGGATATTGCGAAGCAATATGAATGCAAATATTCTCAAAGGCATTGCCACCGAACCGATCCCTCCACATCCGCTCATCAAGATATGAGCTTAATTGCTCCGTATGCACCCCCTTCATACTCTTAATCGGCAACTTAACTTTCGCCCAGTATGATTCAATAGACTGGGTGTGGACACCAGTCACTGGATCGACGAAATGTAGAGAGTGGTTAACAGAGCGATAATTGTACTGGGGGTCTGAACGTAATCGTGTGTATGCTGCCCATTGATCGCTATGGATGATACTTCCGGGTCTGATATTGTCATATATAATGGGAAGTAGTGTGGCAGCAGACCTGTCAGGCACAACTTTCATTATACCAATACTAGGACTCGTAGAGGTATCAACCATACCAAATACCCACACAGTAGAGACGGGGCCTCTACCGCGGTGGTGTTTCGGCTTGTGGCGAAACTGACTTTCATCAATTTCGATTACAACACCTGGACCACCCATTCTAAGATCCATAGACAGTATTTGCATACTGCATACTTCACGAAGATGGATGAAGTGTTGCCCGAGCGAATTCGCAGACAAATTTAACTCATTAGCATAATCGCAAATGCGAGACCCCTTAGACCATGCATGAATAATCATTACATGTCGTGCTAATGGTAAATTTGAATTTGAAAAGAAGCTTATATATATATACTATAATATATTATACTATTTACTATAGCATATTTATGACGTATAGTATAATACATATATAATATATTGATTCTACTTGAAATTAAATGGAAATTCTAAAACTATATCGATCTCATTCGTACGTAACATATTCGAATTATAATCGAGTAATTTCTGTAATAATTTAAATTTAATTAAAAATAAAATTTATTAAATACTTCATTGTATAGTTACTATAACGGATAGCATATTAATGACGTATAGTATTATACATATATAATATATTGATTCTACTTGAAATTAAATGGACATTCTAAAACTATATCGATCTCATTCGTACGTAACATATTCGAATTATAATCGAGTAATTTCTGTAATAATTTAAATTTAATTAAAAATAAAATTTATTAAATACTTCATTGTATAGTTACTATAACGGATAGCATATTAATGACGTATAGTATTATACATATATAATATATTGATTCTACTTGAAATTAAATGGACATTCTAAAACTATATCGATCTCATTCGTACGTAACATATTCGAATTATAATCGAGTAATTTCTGTAATAATTTAAATTTAATTAAAAATAAAATTTATTAAATACTTCATTGTATAGTTACTATAACGGATAGCATATTAATGACGTATAGTATTATACATATATAATATATTGATTCTACTTGAAATTAAATGGACATTCTAAAACTATATCGATCTCATTCGTACGTAACATATTCGAATTATAATCGAGTAATTTCTGTAATAATTTAAATTTAATTAAAAATAAAATTTATTAAATACTTCATTGTATAGTTACTATAACGGATAGCATATTAATGACGTATAGTATTATACATATATAATATATTGATTCTACTTGAAATTAAATGGACATTCTAAAACTATATCGATCTCATTCGTACGTAACATATTCGAATTATAATCGAGTAATTTCTGATAGTAATAATTTAAATTTAATTAAAAATAAAATTTATTAACGAATACTTCATTGTACAGTTACTATAACGGATAGCATATTAATGACGTATAGTATTATACATATATAATATATTGATTCTACTTGAAATTAAATGGACATTCTAAAACTATATCGATCTCATTCGTACGTAACATATTCGAATTATAATAGAGTAATTTCTGTAATAATTTAAATTTAATTAAAAATAAAATTTATTAAATACTTCATTGTAAGGTTACTATAACGGATAGCATATTAATGACGTATAGTATTATACATATATAATATATTGATTCTACTTGAAATTAAATGGACATTCTAAAACTATATCGATCTCATTCGTACGTAACATATTCGAATTATAATCGAGTAATTTCTGATAGTAATAATTGTAATTGTAATTTTTTTTTTTAATAATTTATTTATAATATATATATATAAATGTTTTTTAAATATGAAAATAAATAGCATAATATATAACATGGGTTGTGGCTCAGTGCTATAAATGATGCGTTCTAAGCAGAAAGTCCCGGGACTCGGCCGAGTTCGAATCTAGCTGGAGTTAGATTTATTTTTATCACATACATATATATATATATAATTACTATATGCTAGGATCTACTTTCATTCGGATCTACTTTCACGCGTATGTATATTTATTTGAATATTAATATTCAAATTTGAAATTTCAACTCCCGCATTATAAATATAACTCCCGCAAGTATGTGTTCATGTCCTTGCTGTCGAATTCTTGTTATGATCCAAAATGTCTACTTAAAACCTTCTCAATAATATACAAATGTATCGAAAATATAACACTATATTATTAAAAAATAAAGCATTATCAAATAATATATATAATTTCTATATTTGTTATCAAATATGCATTGTTATTAATAGTAATTAGTAATTATATATATAGTATATATATATATATATATATATATATATATATATTAGTAGTAACAAAGCAACATTAGTGATTATGCATATAATGAGTAGATACGTGAGTACCATCGATATAAAGAAAGTTTTGTTTATTTACTTTCTTCGATTACTTTCTTTACATCGATAGGGAGTACTTATTATTCTATCAATAAAGTCATCAATAAATATATGTTTGCAGGTATTATTATTCTTATTATTAAATATTGTATTGACTACAAAACATCATATATTTATCCGATAAATTTTATCGGCGTCATATAATATAATAATAATGAAGGTAATACAAATTTTAAAATAAATAAATATAAGACCAATAACAAGAACAATATATATATATATATATATATATATATATATATATATATATATATATATATAAAAAAGAATGATAACAATATTAAATAATGCAGTTATAGAGAAATACAATAGTTATATACTTGACGTTTTAAATAAAGTCTCATATTCAGTTGATCTGATGTGAGCTGGCAATAAATTCCAACGCTTTAAAACTACGACTGCAAATGCCGATTCGGCGTATATATATATACAGTATACTGTCGTAGTGATCGGTTTATGGAGCATCATATTTGAGCCAAGACACGACGAGGTCGATAGTGCGTGTATATAGTAATAACATTCGCGAGATATTCAGGGCGGGCTTGATAAATAGCTCGTTGCGTTATACAAAGGAGAATTCTCCTTAAGGAACTTGCAAATTAAACGGAAATGTAATCGTCTAAGCGAATGCATCAGATATGAAATGGAAATAATTGTTCGACGACCAAGTTTGTAAAGGATTCTAACTATATGACGCTGAATAATTTCAAGTCTGTGCAATAAATGATGGGGTAGAGTAGTAAATAAGGAACAGCAGTACCCAAGTCTACTAAATACAAGAGTATGAATAAGGCACTTTGTTAAATTAAAAGTTAACTTATTACGCGTCTTTCTAATGTTGTACAGATAGTAGTTAGCAGTACGTATAATATTTACTATTCGCGATGAGATATTGAAATGATTGTCGAAAGTAATACCGAGTGTAGTTACTGATTGGGAAGTGGGAAGGGAAAGTAAAACGGATGTATTATATTTAAAGGAGAACTGAGACGAGATAAAATAATAATATCAGTTTTAGATATTTGTAGTGAAAGTGAGTTATTAGCAAACCATTAAGTTAATTCAGCAATGTAGTTGTAAATAGATAACTGCATGGATTCAGGGTCGCTGGAAGTAGGGAAGGACGTGTATATTTAGAGGTCATAAGCATAAATATGATAATTTATGTGAGGAAATTTAAGAAATATTGATTTAATAGGTAATATATAAATTATGAATAGAATGGGACCGAGGACAGAGCCTTGTGGAACATCAAAGGAGTGAACATACTGTATAAACAACGAAGAAGTAATGTTTACAGATGAAGATATATTAGATACAAATGAATTGAACCAGTTAATATATTTAGTTATAACTTGACCGTTAATATCAATATCACAATCGTAAGAATTTGAAGATTAAGAGAATCAAAGGCACACGATAAATCTAACAGAACATGATAATAAGGAAATTTGACATCGAGGGATTACATAATATCACTAATAATAAGATTCGGGGCTGTCTATGTGCTACAGTGAGGGAGATAAGTGTTTTGAAAGCAATCAACAATATTATTAAAAGTATGAAGTAGAAGTAATATACTGTATTATTTATGTTGAGATAATTCGTTCCAAAGTATTTGACATGGATGAGAGTTGGGATATTAGTATGTAGTTAGCTTTTGTTGGAGTGGTCGGTTTCTTAATGGTTTCTTAATGGTGTTATATACAAGTATTTAATCGATTGTGGTCCACTGCAGTGATAAGAGATAACTTGATTATAAAAACCAACGAGATTAGGAGAGATGGAGTGAAATCGACTATAATGGAACATAATCTAATGGAGAGTGGTATTTTAGATAATTCAGTAACGAGAGTACTACTGTCTGAGATGGAAATCATGACCAGTAGTTCGTTGAGGTAATATGTGTTACATCATAAAGTGCGGGATTAAATAAAGGTAATAAAACCAATTACCAAAAAAATCTGTCGGAACAAGAAATAGGAAAAGGCAGTGTACAGAAAAGAGTCTGGTTGATCTGGAAGAAGTGTATTATGATCTCGACCAATCGATTTAAGGGAAATGAAAGTTTAAATGCTTGTTTAGAGGACATACCGAAGTTAAAAAATATTATAATATTATGTAGAACCGTCTTTAATACATAAAGTAGCTGGGCAATATTATAATGTTATAACTTGAAAAAATTATATTAAAATTAAAGCATTTTAATTATTCGTAAAACTATAAATATGTTGTATACATAAATATTATATGGCAATGACTTATATGACTCGTATTTTACTAGCATGTAATTCTAGCATACACCATATACCTCCATATATACATGATTAGAAATTATCTCTATACACACGGAATAAATAATCAAATATTATTATTAAGTAATCCACTACACTGTATATGTTTGTGGATATTAGTAATATTTTACTCTATGATTAATGATAGGCCATTTTGTTTCTTAATAGAATAACACATCAATTCTAAATATATAGCAATTATGAAGTATTATATTAAATTAAAACATTTCAAATATCTTTATAATAATATATGTATAATAATGTTCCTATTATATGGTACATATATTGATACATCATTAAATATAATAAAATACCCAATATTTTCTGTACAACTTATTTCTTTAATGATAATATTTCAAAATGTTTTTGTATTGTTTATAAAAAAATCATTACATTTACCAGAAAAAAGAAAAGTATGTATTAATAATTAAATTATACTACTAATATTATATAGTTATTATATTATTAATATTAACCATTATTAACTTATATAATTGTAGGTATAATTTTATAATATATTTAAAATTATTAAATTATAATCAATTAAATTTTAGTAATTCGATATTTCATAAAGTATTAATGATATCATAAAATTTTCCATATCATAAAATTAATCTTAATTATAAAATATATAATTAAACATTGGAATTTAATATATTTATTTTAATTTGTATCAACTAATATAGGTATATAAAAGTACCTATATTTGTAATTTATAAATAAATATTATATAGGTATTAAATTATTAAATAATAATAATTTATATTTTATATAATTTATATTTTTATTTTAAATAATGTAATTAATATATATATATATATATATATATATATATATATATATATATATTAATTACTATATATACTATATATATAGTAAGTATATTATTAATAGTAACCATAGTCAATTTATATAATTGCAGGTATAATTTTATAATATATTTCAAATTATTAAACTATAATAAATTTAATTTTAGACATTCTATAGATATTATATATTTCATAAATTATTAATAATATCATACAATTTTATTAATTATATTTAAAATATCGTTAATGATTACAGTTAACATATTTTAAATATAATTAAGAAAATTGTATGATATTATTAATATATATATATATATATATATATATACTATAGTATACAATATTATTTTAATAATATAATAATAATTAAGACATCTATACATAAATAATCACATATTTAATTTAGAATCTTGCAATTATCGTGGGACTGTATTTTTGTTTAATAATTGGATTATATCTATTGAATATCATTTACGGAGCTAGTATTATTGAGTTGGTAAATATAAAAATGTCATAACTTATAACTAAATACGTATACGTATACTATAGTATACCTACTAAATAAATATAATATTTTAGTAATTTCGGTAATAAATCCTAAATATATAAATATAATATTATGCTAACTTTTAATTTTGTTAAAGAAGAGATTTATATATATATATATATTTATTTTTTATTATAACCATATGTCAATAATGTCTCTTTGAATTCGATTTGATGTCCATCCAATGTGTTAATGATAGCCGTTCATTTATTATATAAAATTATATAAGTTAACTTCTAAATATTAGTTTAATACCTATTTTATTGGTACGGAAGGAATTGAATCATCTTCCAACCATCTTATTATCAGACGCCTTATTCAACCTAACAGGCACCTATAGATATCGTCTATTAATACATTAGCGTTACACATAATAATCGTTGACTTACACCGACACTAGAGATGCTACGGAGACATTTCACCTGGCGTTGCTAACGGCAACACTGTTATACGTTCCCTCAGTATCAGTGCTGGGACTCGATAAGCACGCGTGGATCCGGGTGTTCTTCCTCAATGAGTTAGTGATAAGAGAGGGAGCTATGTATGTATCGGTATCTGTATCTGATGTACTGCTATTTACTTATATAATATGATACAATTATAATGTATTATAATACATTATAATATATAGGTGTACACGTATTTTAATAAAACCTTTCTCATATAAAACTTCGATATCCGTTATATACCTAACATATATGTATAATATATTATACTACGAATCTGTAATATAGTACTGAGAATACTCTAGAATCTAGAGTTTAGATATATAATTAATCCTGCACCGATTGTAGACACAAAACCGAGGATGAATCTAACGTATTTCTAACCTCTTTGATGACTATAGTATTTGTATGGATGGGTGCCATAGTGATACCGCTCGACTGGGACAAAGATTGGCAGGTCAGTAGGTCGAGAGGTCATCGAGTGTCAGTGTATTGACCACTACCATTACAGGTATGGCCGGTAAGTTGCATTCTGGGAGCATTGTTCGGCTACACAATGGCTAACGTGATATCCACGGTGCGCTGTATATACTCCTATATACGAATCAGAATGTCTAAAGATGTCAGAGGATACAGCGTTTAGTTGGATGGGATTTAAAGTATGTGTGATACGTAAGGAATTTGTAAATATATTATACCTGAATATCGTTACATTTATCCATAGAGCTAAATAAAATGTCTCTCTAGATCTAAGCATTTATCAGATATTGTTTTGCATAGTAATGCCCCTATATTATCATATAGGATATATATATTCTGATTGTATTTAGTCAGTATTTTATTAATGTATTTTATAAATCAGTTACAGCATGTGATTAAATTTCAATAAATATCAAAAATTATATTTCAATGACTTTATCTTATACCATCTTATACCATATTAGGTACTTTACATACCTTCCCTATTATAGTAAATATACTAATATGCTAATATGTATTATTTATTTATTTGGTAATTTATTCTATTATTCATCATTTATTTAAATAATACTCTTATATAATCTAAATAGATGCTAAAATTTACCTTCGATTACAATATATAATAAATTATTAGATGATAATCATAGATTCGTAAGATAAAAATACCACTGAATAATATCTCAATATTATTTAAATAAATGTTAAATAAAGGTATTAATATAAATGTGACTTAATTTCAGCTCTGTTGTTATCATATTAATATCAGGAATGTCATATTTTATAATTATTTGATAATTTGTAATCAATTTCTTCCTTATCGTATTCCTTTTCTAATTCAGAAAGTAAAATAAACTGTACATAGATATTATTCTGCTAGTCGGAATATCAATTATAACGCGGTCTATGAATAGTATTATAATTGTATGATGGTAATATTCTTTAGGGGTTTATTTTTGAATATCTATGAATTTATTAATTATTTCTTTTCGGTAAGGTGAGATTAAGGTGCATCGATTTGTGATCCAAGTTCTAATGCTTATTTATAGCATAGCTCTCCTAGTATATCTATATTTTCTCTACACTTTTAAATGACAATGGTAATATTAGATACATCTTTGATAGCTCTATACATCCCTATTGACATTATCCGGAGTGGTATTGTTAATCCCGTTATGTAGCATACGTTAATGAAGTATAATTTATATGCAGATTTATTAAATCACATCTGGTTATATAATAATTCAATGCAGAAACTTTAGATGTCTATTCTTCGTTCCAATTCGGACATTCTGACGTCATCTATTGTGATAACAACGGCTTTAAATAATTCTCCAATTAATTCAAATGAATCGTGCCTACCCATCTTGACTTGCATGACATAATTATATTTTATTAGATGATTTTGGATAATACCGTATACTATTTTCTTCAAATATAGATTGTTTAAAGAAAATACATACTCCCATAAGCTTACCATTATAATTCGAATCATTGGTAATTGATAACTATTAACTATACATACATCTAATATATGGCTATTTTACTTATGAAACTATTAACGATATAAGTAATAAGTAACAATATAACGTATTTTACGTGTATGGTCCTAGGATATTTGTTATTTATTAAAGTCGATGCACTTTCGATATTCACTGACATATTACCAGTGCATATCCACGTAAACACCTACCGCCATAGCATTTACTACGTAGCTTATTTAACGCTAATCTGTAATTAGTTTCGTCATACTTTAGTTTGTATGTTATTCTAGGTTCATACTTTCGTATTTAATGAACACAAGACATTTCTTATTAATAACATTTCACCCAACGTAACGTAGGGGAGAGTACTCGAATACCGACACCCTAACAATAAATCACCACAACTCTATTATTTATAAATTAAATATTTCCAAATTGTATTTATAAGTATTAAGTATGTATACACATATAATAGCTATTTTAAAATTTAATTTAATTTATTTAACTAGGAGATAACAGGTGTATCGATATTACGTGCAATTAGGGTATTGGTATTATGAAAATGTATGTTGCTTAGGTAAAAGTTAATAACTTTGTAACAAATTATGAAAATACAAAATATGTTCGGCACATTGTAAAATATAATTAGTTCTATAAGATTTATTTTAAATATTTAAAATACCTACATTTTAAATGATTGAGAATAGATATTGTTCTTTACATTTTCATAAATAGTGGTTGTAACGAAAAAATTAGTTTTTTGTTTATAATTAGAAAAAATATAAATAATAAAAATAAAATTATACTTATATGAATTATAATTATATTGATTAACATTTCATACATTAATTATTTTTGTATTGGAATTATATTTTAGGTGATCTCTAGGGTGTCGTTATTACGTGCATATCGATATTAGATAAATCTCCCTATAACAATGGACATCTGTTTAATATTATAAATATCGGTATTCTTGTCTGCAATTATACTGAAATATTGTGGTCTAGATTTGTTTACGTCAGTAACCTTGGCTTCCATCTTGATACCACCCTTTCCCTTGACTCCCATATTATACATATGCACAAATCCATCCACTACCACCTTCACTGCCTACGCTTAATCCGATGCTCCATTACCCTCCCCATCGCTATTACCATTGCCTCCTCCTACATCATCCCCCTATTCGACTATTGTAACTCCCTATTCTTTAACATCCTTGAATATAAACTTATCAAACTACAACGACTCCAAAACGCTGTAGTTCGCTGCGTCCACTTACTTTCCAGTCGTTCTTCTGACTCCATTACACATCTCCTAAAACAACTACACTGGCTGCCAGTCCCCTACCGCATACAGTACAAACTTTCCCTGACCATCCACAAAGCTATTCACCACAATTCCCCTAACTAACTTGCCTTCCTCATACATCTACATACACCTATCACTCCACTCCAGACATGTTCCTACAACAATTTATCCTTACAACTCCCCATCCACACAAACTACACTCTTACAATATACGATCCTTTGCTCTCTCTGCCCCTTACCACTGGAACTCCCTGTCCAATAACCTATGAACAAACACATCAACTCCCTCCTTTAAACTTCACCTTAAGACGTATTATTTCTCTCTTGACTTCCCTACCACGGACGGCTGATTGCTCACACACCGATGCAGTCCATAAACCAAAAAAAGTAAAAAGTAAGTAAGTAATTAATAAATTAATTAATATTAACTCAATATAGTTTACTTTCAAATATTAATTTATTTTTAATATTTGTTAGAGTGTATAATGTACACTGTACAATGTAAAGTGTACATTATAATAATAGAAGATTTTCTTATATAGTGAACAATTATATATAATTGTTACTATAGTACCTATAGGTACCATATATGGAATTTATTAAAAATTACATTAATTAATTAAGGTTACCTTTATTCTTAAATTTACATAATATATCTGCATATTCCCTATGTCATATGTATTCTGCAAAGAACGGTAATTTCTATTCTATTCAGTAAGGTGTAATTAGTTTGTAATATAATATATTATTATCTGCATTATTGTAGTGAATTATTGCGTGCAATAAATAAATAATATATTATTATCTGCATTATTGATTGATAATTTATTTAAGCAAATACATAGCCGAAAATATAATCGAAAGTATAAAGTATAAATATTTGCTAACGATAACATACGTTATAGAAATAAATAAAGAATAATACGAAATTAAAAAATTAAGGAAATTAAAAAGTTTTACAGTTACCGTAAAAATAAACGAAAAACAATCGAAAGTAGAAATAAATCATATAGTAAAAATAAACGAAAAATGATCAAAATAGAAATAAAAGATAGCGTAAAAATAATCGAAAATAGAAATAAAATACATTATTTTGTAAGTGGCATCGAAATATTCAATTTCTACTTTAACTTTATAGAATTCTTCATCTTGTACCCTGTTTTAGTAATAAATTATTAGTTATATAATTTAATATTTAAATGTTAAATTTTAAATGTTAAATTTTAAATATATTATAAACAGAATATATTAAAAATCAAATAAACCAATACTAGAATGAAACAAACAAATAATGTAATACTTACCAAAATCTGTAATAATAGTAGGTACTTTATTAATTTATATTTATATTTTAATTGTATAATAAATTTGAATCATATATATATATAAAAACAGAACAAGTTACAAATAAAATAAACCAATATACCTATACAAAAACAGTTAATAACAAAACATACCAATAATATTACGAAACAAAATAATGTAATACTTATCACTATAATCTGAAATAATAGAAAATTATTAATATTGTATTTTAGTAATATAATACATTTGAAACATATTTACAAAATATATATAAAACAAACATATAATACCGAACAAACAAAAGTAAAATAATACTTCACACTTTATCTGTAATAATAATGAATTATTAATTTTATATTATAGTATATTTGAAATATAGATATAAAAAATCCGAATTTTCTATAACAAAAATAAATTTATAACAAAATATAATACAGAACAAACAAAAATAAAATAATACTTCCCACTTTATCTGTAATAATAATGAATTATTAATTTTATATTATAATATATTTGAAATATATATATAAAAACCTAAATTTTCTATAACAAAAACACATTAAAAAAAACCAGAAGAGATAATGCAATAATCTAGATACAAAATGAAACATAAATAAATATAAAATTATAAATTTCTGTTAAAAAAAAGTAGTTTGTCGAAACAGATTTTGTTTATTTTATTTTTAAAAGATGAAACAAATACAGATTTTATTATATCATTATTTAATGAATTCCATATATTAACTGATCTATTATTAATTATATTTTTAATTGTATTATCATAATTATGTATTACATTTAATTTTTTACAATTACCTCTAGTTCTACAATTATTCGAAATGTTAAGAATATCAGATATATTTATATCTGTATAATTATTTGAAATTTTAAAAATTGTAGTTAGATCTATTTTTAACCTTCTAAGTTCAAGTGATTCAAATTTAAAATATACCAATCTCTCTATATATGTTTTATAATTAATATTTGATGAATTTGTATATCCTACGCATCTTGTAATTAATCGTCTAGTAAATAATCTTTGCACTCTTTCAATTTGGTCTATGAGACTACGAAATTTACTAACCTTTGAAAAAGGTGACCAAATTATGGATGCATATTCTAAAATTGGTCTGCAATAAATTGTATATGCATTTAATAATTCTCTAGGGGATTTTGTAGTAATGCATCTAAAAATTGAATTCAAAGAAAAATAAGCTTTTTTACAAATATAATCAATATGTTTATTAAATAAAAGGTTATTTTCAAATATTATTCCTAAATCTTTATAAAAAGTAACGTTTTCTAATTGAATATTATTTATAAAATATTTTGATGGAGTAACCTTCCCTAAAGTCATAACTGCACATTTTGAAAATTAAATATTTAATTGCCATTTATTTACCCATTGTGAAAATAAATTTAAATTATTTTGTAAAATAAGAAATCTTTCACTCTCAGATGCGTATGAAAAATATATTTTTGTATCATCGGCAAATAAATCAATATGAATTTTTGAAGAGAATATACTAGGAAGATCATTAATATATAATAAAAATAAAATTGGACCTAAAAACGATCCTTGTGGTACTCCAGATTTTACAATAGAACTATTTGAAAAAGAATTTTCAACCCGTGTAATTTGAGATCTATTCGATAAAAAATTATAAAACCATTTTATTATTTTATTAGATATACCGTATGATTTTAATTTAAATAGTAGTTTTTCATGAGAAACAACATCAAAAGCTTTTGAAAAATCAATATAGGTTTTATTGTATCCTATATTATATCTACACATTTTTTATTATTCATTTCATTATACTTAAATTTTAAACATTTTGTTAATTGTTATTAATTGTTATTATTGGTGTAGGAGAAGATAAACTCCCATCCAACGGGTCCCCAGGTTGCGGATAGGGGAAACTCTGGCCTCTAGATATATAGGTTAGCTGCGAATAACCAATAAGCAGTCCCGGACAAAAATCACTGGTTATCCTTTGGCAAGATATAGCACCAGTTTTGCCACCCATGCAGGGTCACGTCACCGTGTGTATGGAGTGGCGACCGCACATGAAACCAGCCACAGAAAGCAACAAATGACATCAATTTCAAAACTATACACATCATCCCGCATCGCTCGTCGCGCGGAACAAGGAGCGCGTCCTGCAAAACCGATACAGGTTGCAGTCGAAAAATTAGTTACTGTATCAAACACAAACAAAATAACATGTCTTTTAAAAGGAAAGAAAAAGCTGCAAATATCAACTTTAAATGTACAGACCCTAAATAAGATCGGAAAAACGTCAGAATTACTCTTATCATCAATGGATACAAAACAAGATGTTATAGGTATTCAAGAACATCGTTTTATGCACCTTGATGTAGAAACCAAAGAACACAATATTGGTGATTTCAAATTGATTACATGTTCAGCCTGGAAAAACAGCATAAATGCAACCATAGGTGGAATCGGAATACTTCTAAATAAAAACGCGTATAACTCATTAAATTGCATTGAAAAAATATCAAACAGAATATTGGTAGCACATTTTAACGGAAACCCGAAAGCAACTATCACAGTGTGTTATAGTCCAACAAATGTTAGTGAACAAAGTGAAATAGAAACTTTCTACGAACAATTAGCTTCTAGCACTAGGCAAATAGCGAAACATAACGTACATATCACCACTGGAGATTTTAACGCACACCTAGGTCGACTGGAAGGTTTCCTTTTTTCATATCATGAACTCTCAAATAGAAATGGAGAATTGTTGAATGACTACCTAAAAGAAAATAGACAGATTTGCTTAAACACGAAATTCCAAAAGAGGAAGGGACAATTGTGGACACATAACTCACCCAATGACTTTAAAGCACAACTTGATTACATACTGATAAACAAGAAATGGAAAAACAGTGTGAAAAATTGTAGAGCGTATAATTCTTTTGTTAGCATTGCTTCTGATCATAGAATTGTAACAGCAAATATACAATTAACTCTTCGTTCAAGTCAAAAGAAGAAAAAAGAGAAATCTATACATTACGATTGGTCATTACTAAATTCTAACACAAATTTGAGAAAGAGTTTCACAAATAAAGTCACTGAAAATTTCAAAAACTCAACAAAAAACGATACACAGTTTTTGGCAAATATAGCTTACAACCATTTTGAAACAGCTTGTCGTGAAACAGCGAAAGAATTAATTCCGGAAAAACCAAAGAAAAGCCATTATAAACCATGGGAAAATGAAGATATTTATGAAAAAAGAAAGTTATTAAAACAAGCAGCTGCGATCAAAGATGGAAATCCGACTCAAGAAAACATAAATTATTACAAACTCACACAAAAGATACTTTTCGACGCATATGACTGTGAACAATCAAATTACTTACAAAATCGTATAGATGAAATCACATCAACCGTAACAAACAAGAAATCAGCGACAGCATGGAAAACAATAAACGAAATAAGTGGAAGAAAAAGTACAAACAAGGCAAAGATCAAAGCAACAGACAACCAAGATAGAATACAAAAATGGCAAGACCACTTTAAGGAACTTCTTGGAAATCAACCAGATATCTCTGATCACGATATTACACCTATATTCACAGAGTTACAAGACATACAAACCGGCTTGTTTTCGATGACTGAACTAATTAAAGCATTGAAAAACATGAAAAATGGGAAATCTTGTGGACTCGACGAAATACCAGTTGAAATATGGAAAATAGAGTCTTTTCAGGAATTATTGCTAAATTTCTGCAATAGTGTATATGCCCAAGACAAAATCGATAAATGGAGAATGGGATGCATAATACCTTTTCCAAAAAAGGGAAATCTTAGTTCCACAAAAAACTACCGTGGGATTACACTGACCTGCATATCAGCAAAAATATATAATCTTATGTTGCTAAACAGAATACGGCCAGTATTAGATCCTTTATTACGTAAAAACCAAAATGGTTTCAGACAAAATAGGTCGACTACCGGACAAATTTTAACTATTCGTAGAATAATTGAAGGAGCAAAATCTAAACAACTACCTGCAACTCTATTATTTATAGATTTCTCGAAAGCTTTTGATAGCATACACAGAGGAAAGATGAGAGAAATACTCACTGCGTATGGACTTCCAGAAGAAATTGTTAAAGCTATTATGATATCGTATATAAATACCAAATGCAAGGTTAGGTCCCCAGATGGAGATACAGACTATTTTGATATAACGGCCGGAGTTCTACAAGGAGACACATTAGCCCCTTTCCTTTTTATTGTATGTCTGGACTATGTCCTAAGAAAATCCATGAATATAAATTTAGGTTTTACATTAGAAGTCAAAAAGAGTAGACGCCACCCAGCTATAAAGATTACTGATATTGACTATGCGGATGATCTGGCAGTTGTAACTGACAACATAAAAGATGCAAATACGCTTCTAAATAAATTAGAAGAAGTATCAAAAGAAATAGGTTTAAACATTAACACTGCAAAGACAGAATATATGACTCTAAATATAGACAATACAGACAATACGAATAAAATAAAAAGCTTAAATGGAAATGAAATAAATAAAGTAAATGATTTCAAGTATCTAGGGAGCTATATATCATCAACCGAGAAAGATCTAGATATAAGATTGGCAAAGAGTTGGTCAGCACTAAACGCGATGAATAAAATTTGGAAATCAAATTTGAAAGATAAATTAAAAAGAAATTTTGTCAGAGCCACTGTGTAATCAGTATTGGTGTACGGATCTACTACCTGGACTATGACTAAAGCCATGGAGAAACGTCTAGATGGAAACTATACGAGGATGCTGAGAGCTGCTCTAAATAAATCATGGGAATCACACCCGACAAATAAAGAACTCTACGGTGACACCCCTAAATTGTCGAAATCCATAAAGAGTCAACGTCTACGCTTCAGTGGACACTGTTGGAGAGCCCGTACGGAGCTAGCATCAGAATTGTTACTATGGACCCCGAAACATGGAAAAACGAAACCGGGTAGACCTAGGAAAACGTTTATCGATCAACTAGTAAAAGATACAGAATGCGTATTAAATGAACTGCCCGCAGCGATGGAGGACAGAAGTGGATGGAAGAAAATATGTTGTTAACTGCCGAGCAAGCTCGACCTGGTAAGGTAAGGTAAGTTAATTGTAATTCTGTGGATTTTCCACTTATAAAACCATATTGATATTTTGTTAATAAATTATTAGATTTTAAATAAAAAATTAATTGTTTAGAAATAATACGTTCTAATACTCTACACATTACACATGTTATTGAAATAGGCCTATAGTTATTTGAATTTGATGGTTCACCCTTTTTAAAAATTGGTGTGATTATAGATTTTTTCCAAATTTTCGGTATATTACCCGATAATAAAGATGAATTAAAAATAATATATAAAGGACTACATAATTCATTAGATAATAATTTTAACATAGAAGATGGTATCCCATCAGTTCCGAAAGTATGTGTAATTTTTAATCTATTTAAAAATATTTTAATTATTTCAAGATTTAAATCAATATTATCAAATTTTTGTTTAGTTAAATTATAAAATTCGGGTAAATTTCCATTATCATTTTGTTGAATTGAACTAAAATATGAATTTAACGTATTTGCTTTGTCGAGATCTGAAAATAAAATATTATTATTTATTATTATTTAATATTATTATTTATTGTAGTGAATTATTGCGTGCAATAAATAAATAATAAAACAAATATCTATGGTATTATTAGGGACCGAGGAACAGGATGGGGGGGTCAGGATATCTTTGGACCCCCCCCCTCCCCAGTTCTAGCTTCGATTCTAGCTTACTTTAATTTTGTATACAATATACCATATATGGTATAACAAAGAAATAATAATGTTTGCTATTAATAATTGTCTTTGTAAGAATACAAATATATTATTAAATATATTTAATAATATATTTGTATTCTTACAAAGACAATTATTACTATAGTAAATAACCTAATGGGTATATATAAATTAAAATGGCCTTTCACAAAAATTCCTTAATTAATTATCTAGTAAAAATCTACGCAAGATCATGTAGAAGAAATTAATGAATCGCATACAGAAGCAAGTACTACTCCTGTAGAAGAAAATAGTGCAGGGTAAAGTGTCCGATTACCGACACTTAACCATTAACCCAAATGATTATTTGTAATAACTTATTCAATATTAAATATGTTTATTTTAAATTTTGTAAGTACGGTAATATTATGGCAATGAATAATGTGGCTATTTTAAATTTTTGATATAATTATATTTACAAGAAGAAACAATTGTTTCTTCTTAAGGGGTCGGTAATCGGATACATGTAACTAATACCGACTCCCTTCTCCTATTACCGACCCCATAAAATAAATGTGATATAAATAACTGTAATATTATAATATTTAATAAAAATAGTAGATATACATAAATATAATTAATTATAACATGCACGCAATTTATTTATTATATTATTGAATTTATGTTTTAATAGTAATATTAAATTTAAACTTTAAACTTTATAGTAAATAGGGGAGGGAAGGGGGTAGTGGCCGATGATTAATATGCCTCAGAAGATTTCTAATATATCGAAAATCTCTTATTTGTTTGAATTAACTAGAAATCATATAGTTCTAGAATACTGTGATTTCACTTTTATATATAAAGTGTTTAACCTAATAATATAAACGTTTGATTAGGCATTATAAAAAGCACTACAATAAGGCAAGGCCGTAGTAGTGGCCTCTAGTACCAGAAAATGCGATAGGTGTCTCGTAATGTATTCGATTTATATTTTTTTAATTATGTAATATTAAATAATTATATTTATACTACCATAGAGAACGAAGTGAGAACGAAGTGATATAGAGGAAGCTTATATCTAAATACATTGAAAATTATGGCCAGGATTTCGGTCCCTATCGGTGGATTTTCGCACCATATAGTTGTACCGAGGACAAAATGTCCTTGCAAATATGTTTGTCTTTATTTTGTTTGTTTTTATTTTGATTTTTTTTAATTTGAAATTATTTAAATATATTATTTATAAATGTATTAAATTCAATAGTTATTTGACAAAACTATCATAACTACTTTACAAATTTGGATATTATGAATAAACTGGTTAGTTTTATATTATTTAACAGTAGTTTATAATACGTAAAATGGATAAAATATTCTAAATTTTAAAATAAATTCATTTTAAATGCGATTTATAATTAATAGAATATGAATATATTGTATACAACAATTATTATTATACGAAATTATATTTTAATACATGCTTAATATCAGTATATTTATTTTTAACAATATTTATAAATGTAAACCTTAAATACTATTTAAAATAAACGTTACATAGACACTTTCAAATCGTAATTAATGTATTAACTCTAGTAGTCATTTTTAATAATATTTATCGTATTTATAATTTTGTTAAACAAAATAAACACTATGAGATATACACTGTATATATCATATACAGTGCATTAATAAATATAATACTTTATTATATGTGCGTTACTTTTAAATTAATAAATGAAAAACTAAATAAGTTATTTGTTTTTAAATAAAATTTATATTATATTTGCCAAATGATAATCATTTAATTACTTTTAAATGTAATAGGATCAAAAGAACATTACGATCAACGGACATTTTCAACGGACATCTATGTCCGTTTAATGTCCGCTAGTGTCCGTTAGTGTCCGCTAGTGTCCGCTAGTGTCCGAAAATGTCCGTACTATTATATACTATTCTACGTAAATTTATACGTGTCCGTTGATCGTAATGTTACTCTTATATACTATTCTACGTATATTTATACGTGTCCGTTGATCGTAATGTTACTCTTATATACTATTCTACGTATATTTATACGTGTCCGTTGATCGTAATGTTACTCTTATATATTATTGTACGTATATTTATACGTGTCCGTTGATCGTAATGTTACTCTTATATACTATTCTATGTATATTTATACGTGTCCTTTGATCGTAATGTTACTCTTATATACTATTCTATGTATATTTATACGTGTCCTTTGATCGTAATGTTACTCTTATATACTATTCTACGTATATTTATACGTGTCCGTTGATCGTAATGTTACTCTTATATATTATTCTACGTATATTTATACGTGTCCTTTGATCGTAATGTTACTCTTATATACTATTCTACGTATATTTATACGTGTCCGTTGATCGTAATGTTACTCTTATATATTATTCTATAGAATATTTATACGTGTCCGTTGATCGTAATGTTACTCTTATATATTATTCTACGTATATTTATACGTGTCCGTTGATCGTAATGTTACTCTTATATATTATTCTATGTATATTTATACGTGTCCGTTGATCGTAATGTTACTCTTATATACTATTCTATGTATATTTATACGTGTCCTTTGATCGTAATCTTACTATTATATACTATTCTATGTATATTTATAGATGTACGCTGATCGTATTATACTTTTATATATGCATACAAAAACAGGTGGTAATTGTTATATGTTACATTTATTATAAATACAAAAATACAAAATTAACAATTATCGTACTGTACATTGAATAGAATAATATATATATATATATATATATATATATATATATATATATATATATAATAATATGTACAGTGAATATAATAATATGTACATTGCATATAATATATATGTACATTGAATATAATATATATGTATATATATATATATATATATATATATATATATATATATATATATATACATATATATAATAATAATATGTACAGTGAATATATATATATATAATAATAATATGTATACACTGTATACAGTGATTATAATAATATGTACATCGAATATAAAAATAATAATA
Source organism: Osedax fenrisi (assembly GCA_964019155.1). NCBI lineage: Eukaryota > Metazoa > Annelida > Polychaeta > Sabellida > Siboglinidae > Osedax > Osedax fenrisi. The sequence goes on from OZ025240.1 coordinate 15,206,970, forward strand.
ATCATATGTACAGTGAATATATATATATACATTGGATATAATATATATATATATATATATATATATATATATATATATATATATATAAAGCAGAATTATAGCAGATTTTAATAGTTATTTATTAAAGCAGTCTATCTTGAAAATGTTTACTGGGTACATATAATATTTTATAAGAGTAACATTACGATCAACGGACACGTATAAATATACGTAGAATAATATATAAGAGTAACATTACGATCAACGGACACGTATAAATATATATAGAATAGTATATAAGAGTAACATTACGATCAACGGACACGTATAAATATACGTAGAATAGTATATAAGAGTAACATTACGATCAACGGACACGTATAAATATACGTAGAATAGTATATAAGAGTAACATTACGATCAACGGACACGTATAAATATACGTAGAATAATATATAAGAGTAACATTACGATCAACGGACACGTATAAATATACGTAGAATAATATATAAGAGTAACATTACCATCAACGGACACGTATAAATATATATAGAATAGTATATAAGAGTAACATTACGATCAACGGACACGTATAAATATATATAGAATAGTATATAAGAGTAACATTACGATCAACGGACACGTATAAATATATATAGAATAGTATATAAGAGTAACATTACGATCAACGGACACGTATAAATAGACGTAGAATAGTATATAATAGTACGGACATTTTCGGACACTAACGGACAATAGCGGACATTCAACGGACATAGATGTCCGTTGAAAATGTCCGTTGATCGTAATGTTCTTTTGATCCATGTAATATTATATTACATATATTAAATAAAGGTTATAAATGTTATAAATGATTTGGAGTATAATATACTCAGTATATGGATGACAGCCACACTAAATTATAATAAAATATAGTTAGCATTATTTTTTAACTTACCTTACCAGGTCGAGCTTGCTCGGCATTTCTTGACACGTTCCATCCATCCTTTTCTATCGTTCATCGCGGTTGGAATCTCATCTATATTGCATCCGGTATCCTCCAGTAGTTGATCGATGTACGTCTTGGCAGGTCGTCCTCGTGGCCGTTTGCTGTGAGTTGGTTGCCAGAGAAGTACATAACTTGCTAGCTCATCTTTGCTTCGCCAACAATGGCCTGCAAATCGTAGGCGTTGTTTCCGAATAGAGGCTGATATTCTTGGGATTTCAAGATAGAGGTCTTTGTTAGAGATGTGATCTTTCCAGGATTTATTGAGTGCAGCACGGAGCATGCGAGTATATGCTCCATCCAGTCTTTTTTCCAACGTTGCTGTTAGAGTCCAAGTCGTCGCACCATACACTAGTACTGATTCCACCGCAGCTCGGAAAAAGCTTCTTTTGAGATTTTCTGATAGATTTGATTTCCACAGTATAATCATACTATTCAGTGCTGCCCAGGCTTTTGCTATTCTTGTATTGATATCATTTTCAGTATTTGCAATGTAGCTGCCGAGATATTTGAAATTGTCTACGTTTTTGATAGAATTTCCATTTCTGCTTATCATGTTGTCACTCTTTGAATTTAGGCTCATATACTCAGTTTTATCTGAGTTTATTTTCAGTCCAATGTCTTCTGCAGCTTCTTCGATTTGATGTAGCATTTTCTCAGCATCTTTTATTGTATCTGCAGTAACTGCAATATCGTCTGCGTAGTCAATGTCGGTAATATGTATAGCTGGATGTCGACTGCTTCTTCTTTGTGAAAGTGTAAAGCCTAGATTAATATTATCATCTATGGAGTGTTTTAGTATATAGTCAAGGCAGATTATGAATAAATACGGAGCCAATGTATCTCCTTGTAGGACACCGGTCGTAATTTCAAAATAAGGAGTATCTCCGTCAGGTGATCTGACCATAGCGCTTGTATTCCTATATAGCATCATTATTGCATTGACTATGTCCTTTGGTATTCCATATATTATTAATATATTTTCCATTTTAAGTCTGTCTATAGAATCGAAAGCCTTTGCAAAGTCAATAAAAAGCAGCGTTATAGGTATCTTTTTGGCTTTCACGCCTTCTAATATGCGCCGAATTGTTAATATTTGTCCAGATGTGGATCGGTTTGTCCTGAATCCATTTTGATTTTTCCTTAGGATAGGGTCGATTACAGGTCTTATCCTGTTTAGTAACATCAGGTTGTATATCTTGGCAGCAATTGGTGTGAGTGTGATTCCTCTATAGTTTTTCGTTATTGATAGATTACCTTTTTTGGGGAAAGGGAGAATGCACCCTTCTCTCCATCTTCTAATACTTTCTTGGTTGTATACACAATTACAGGATTCTAGAAGAAATTCTTGAAAATCGTCTATTTTCCATACTTCAGCAGGAATTTCATCGAGGCCAACCGCTTTTCCATTCTGGATACTTTTGGTGGCTTTTGATAATTCAGGTGCAGTAAAAGGTCCAGTTTCTATATTTAGATGCTTATTGGTATTTACGATGCATTCATTTCCGCTGTTTGTTGAAGTTTGTATCGGTTTGCCGAGTAGTTCTTTGAAGTGTTGGTGCCATAGTTGTATGCGTTCTTTTTCGCTATTTGCTTTAATCTTGGCTTTTTCTGTATTCTTTCGTCCGCTGACTTCGTTGACTGTTTTCCATGCAAGTGCTGATTTTTTAAAACTGATTGCGTTTTTTATTACATCAATCTTGCGAGTAACATATTCGGTTTGTTCATTTTCATACATTTTGGTGAGCACATTTTGAGCATCTGTAAACTTTTTGATATTTTCTGAAGTTGGATCGCTGTTTTTGATCTCTGCCGCTTGATGGAGTATTTCACGCTTTTGACATATATACGGTGTTTCCCATGGTAATCTCTTTATCATTTTCGGTTTCAACGGGATTTCTTTTGTAGCTGCTTCCTTGCAGGCTTTTTCAAAATTGTTATATCTAGAGTTTGCAGTTGATTCGTTTTGTTCACTTTCTTGGAGGACTGTATATCCGTTTTTCACTTCAGTAATGAAACTTTTTCGGACATCGCTATCGTCTTTCAGTGTGGACCAATTAAAGGGCTTATTTTGACATAATTTCTTTTTATTGGCTCTCAGACAAAGACATATTTTAGCTGAAATTATACGATGGTCAGATGCTACACTAATAAACGAATTGAATGCTCTACAGTTTTTGGCGCTATTTTTCCACTTCTTGTTGATGATTAAAAAATCAATCTGAGATTTAAAACCATTTGGTGAGGTATGTGTCCATTTCTGTCCTAATCTTTTCTGGAAATGAGTATTTAGGCATAATAGATTATTTTCTTGAAGATAACTTTGTAACATATTACCGTTTCGGTTTGTTTCCCTGTGTAGGGAATATTTATGTCCATCATCGTATCCAAGGTGTGCGTTGAAGTCTCCTCCTATAATTAGTACATTATGTTTTGGGATGTTTCTTGTAAATGCGTTTAGATCAGTATAGAATAATTCAACCTCCTGTTCATCGGTAACTATTTTTTAAACTAGAAAATAAAAAACATAAACACCCAAATATGTATAATTATATAAATAATAATGTAATTAATATATAATATATATTATTATAATAATTATATTGTATTCAATTTAAGATTTTTTAGAAACCTAAAATTAAAAAATAAGTATATGTATCCATGTAAATGTTCTTACAATAACACTTCTTATATTAGTTCCCAAATCGCTTGTCTATATTTATATTAATCTGATTCCGTGTGCCCATCAGTACATATTATATTTAGCCTATTATATTGTATATAAATTACCCTACAGTAAGTTAATTTATTAAAGTAGATACACAATCTATGTATTTAATTATTAAGTTAATACAAATGTATTATCTACATAAATATAATAATTGTACTTTTCTATAATTAATTAATAATTTTACTTAAATATAATCACAAGTATTATAAAGTAGAGTCAGTGATGGGCACCAATCCTTTTTGCCTTGATCGACGATCCCGATCCTCTATTTATTCTCTTATGCGATCCTTTAACCGATCCCGATCCTCCATTCGTTATCCGATCCTTTGCCGATCCCGATCCTATCTTTCTAACCCGATCCGGATCGGATCGCCGAAATATTTTTTAACAAATTACTATTACAAATATATTCTTTCTTATTGAAATATTAATAATTAGCTTTAAATATAAATTAATTATCACATTGTAAATATAATTGTCATATATTTACATATAAATAATATACTGTAGAGTTAGTAAGCTAATTACAATGATTTTACTATAATAATTCTTATTATTTATGCGGAGTTATAACTTCACATATACCCACAATAATTCTTTCATTTAACATAGTTATAATGTATTTTTACAACTCATGTCACTTATATTATAACTTCAATATAAATAGAAATCGCTAAATAATAAAATTATTCCATTTCTTTAATGATTATATAAAATATTGCATTTTTTGTTATCATTTTAGAATCTATACTATCTACCGGGATAATAAATTGTAAATTTAAATATTAATTTACTATTTATGTTTCCGTTTATATACAATATAAAGATTTATCTTATATTTATATTTGATTAAAATAATTATAACTAAATGATACATCTTTGATACTATACTATAGTATAATAAATATTATACTATTATACAATACTACACTACATTCTACAGCATACGTAACAGTACACGACATGTCAGATCACTCTGAACCCATCATCAAGAAGTTCCAGGACGAGGCGTTATGCATGCACAAGTTTAAGCAAAAGAACATCATACATTTTATAGGTGTGAGCATGGAGACCCACAAGGGGGCCATACCCTGTGTTATACTGACCTAAATGACGCACGGAGATCTGCTCAGATACATTAGGAATGAGAAAAATGTTAGTTCTCGTAATTGACTAAAAATGGTATATGTACATTATACATACCACATTACAATTTAAACTATACGTAATTGTTTATTATTTAATACTCGCATATTAATTAGATTGATTAGTTATTTATTTATTATTTATTATTAAGACATACACATTTTATGTAATATTCTAATTATATTTTTCGGATATCTAATAATAATTTATAGTTATTAATATGTTATTAAGTTAATTAAATAAAATATAAGTATATCATATATATGATACCAATTAAGCTACATATATACTGATAGATACAATAATAATATGATAGTTACCACCCACTCTTAACTGACACATCCACAAATAAACAGACCCCCACCATTAAAGAACTGATAACATTCGGCATACAAATAACTAAAGGCATGAAGTTCCTGACCAACTTGAAGTACGTTCACAATGATCTCGCAGCTCGTAACTATATGTTAGTCACCGTGATAACTAGGGGGGACGGGGAATACTATTGTATCTAGTTAGTTAGCTGCGATAATTTAATACTATGCGTTGTATTCTATATTGATAATCACTAATATGGAATGGATAATGTTTATTATTATATATATTTTTTTATAAATAAATTATATAGAAACTGGTACTAATACACTATTTAATACCAACATATTGATCTATTTATTTTATATTTGTAATTTAATTATATATTCTTGTGGCAAAACTGGTGCTATATCTTGCCAAAGGATAACCAGTGATTTTTGTCCGGGACTGCTTATTGGTTATTCGCAGCTAACCTATATATCTAGAGGCCAGAGTTTCCCCTATCCGCAACCTGGGGACCCGTTGGATGGGAGTTTATCTTCTCCTACACCAATAATAACAATTAATAACAATTAACAAAATGTTTAAAATTTAAGTATAATGAAATGAATAATAAAAAATGTGTAGATATAATATAGGATACAATAAAACCTATATTGATTTTTCAAAAGCTTTTGATGTTGTTTCTCATGAAAAACTACTATTTAAATTAAAATCATACGGTATATCTAATAAAATAATAAAATGGTTTTATAATTTTTTATCGAATAGATCTCAAATTACACGGGTTGAAAATTCTTTTTCAAATAGTTCTATTGTAAAATCTGGAGTACCACAAGGATCGTTTTTAGGTCCAATTTTATTTTTATTATATATTAATGATCTTCCTAGTATATTCTCTTCAAAAATTCATATTGATTTATTTGCCGATGATACAAAAATATATTTTTCATACGCATCTGAGAGTGAAAGATTTCTTATTTTACAAAATAATTTAAATTTATTTTCACAATGGGTAAATAAATGGCAATTAAATATTTAATTATCAAAATGTGCAGTTATGACTTTAGGGAAGGTTACTCCATCAAAATATTTTATAAATAATATTCAATTAGAAAACGTTACTTTTTATAAAGATTTAGGAATAATATTTGAAAATAACCTTTTATTTAATAAACATATTGATTATATTTGTAAAAAAGCTTATTTTTCTTTGAATTCAATTTTTAGATGCATTACTACAAAATCCCCTAGAGAATTATTAAATGCATATAAAATTTATTGCAGACCAATTTTAGAATATGCATCCATAATTTGGTCACCTTTTTCAAAGGTTAGTAAATTTCGTAGTCTCATAGACCAAATTGAAAGAGTGCAAAGATTAATTAATTCCTTTGATCGTAATGTTACTCTTATATACTATTCTACGTATATTTATACGTGTCCGTTGATCGTAATGTTACTCTTATATATTATTCTACGTATATTTATACGTGTCCGTTGATCGTAATGTTACTCTTATATATTATTCTATGTATATTTATACGTGTCCGTTGATCGTAATGTTACTCTTATATACTATTCTATGTATATTTATACGTGTCCTTTGATCGTAATCTTACTATTATATACTATTCTATGTATATTTATAGATGTACGCTGATCGTATTATACTTTTATATATGCATACAAAAACAGGTGGTAATTGTTATATGTTACATTTATTATAAATACAAAAATACAAAATTAACAATTATCGTACTGTACATTGAATAGAATAATATATATATATATATATATATATATATATATATATATATATATATATATATATATATATATAATAATATGTACAGTGAATATAATAATATGTACATTGCATATAATATATATGTACATTGAATATAATATATATGTATATATATATATATATATATATATATATATATATATATACATATATATAATAATAATATGTACAGTGAATATATATATATATAATAATAATATGTATACACTGTATACAGTGATTATAATAATATGTACATCGAATATAAAAATAATAATAATCATATGTACAGTGAATATATATATATACATTGGATATAATATATATATATATATATATATATATATATAAAGCAGAATTATAGCAGATTTTAATAGTTATTTATTAAAGCAGTCTATCTTGAAAATGTTTACTGGGTACATATAATAGTTTATAAGAGTAACATTACGATCAACGGACACGTATAAATATACGTAGAATAATATATAAGAGTAACATTACGATCAACGGACACGTATAAATATATATAGAATAGTATATAAGAGTAACATTACGATCAACGGACACGTATAAATATACGTAGAATAATATATAAGAGTAACATTACGATCAACGGACACGTATAAATATATATAGAATAGTATATAAGAGTAACATTACGATCAACGGACACGTATAAATATACGTAGAATAGTATATAAGAGTAACATTACGATCAACGGACACGTATAAATATACGTAGAATAGTATATAAGAGTAACATTACGATCAACGGACACGTATAAATATACGTAGAATAATATATAAGAGTAACATTACCATCAACGGACACGTATAAATATATATAGAATAGTATATAAGAGTAACATTACGATCAACGGACACGTATAAATATATATAGAATAGTATATAAGAGTAACATTACGATCAACGGACACGTATAAATATATATAGAATAGTATATAAGAGTAACATTACGATCAACGGACACGTATAAATAGACGTAGAATAGTATATAATAGTACGGACATTTTCGGACACTAGCGGACACTAACGGACAATAGCGGACATTCAACGGACATAGATGTCCGTTGAAAATGTCCGTTGATCGTAATGTTCTTTTGATCCATGTAATATTATATTACATATATTAAATAAAGGTTATAAATGTTATAAATGATTTGGAGTATAATATACTCAGTATATGGATGACAGCCACACTAAATTATAATAAAATATAGTTAGCATTATTTTTTAACTTACCTTACCAGGTCGAGCTTGCTCGGCATTTCTTGACACGTTCCATCCATCCTTTTCTATCGTTCATCGCGGTTGGAATCTCATCTATATTGCATCCGGTATCCTCCAGTAGTTGATCGATGTACGTCTTGGCAGGTCGTCCTCGTGGCCGTTTGCTGTGAGTTGGTTGCCAGAGAAGTACATCACTTGCTAGCTCATCTTTGCTTCGCCAACAATGGCCTGCAAATCGTAGGCGTTGTTTCCGAATAGAGGCTGATATTCTTGGGATTTCAAGATAGAGGTCTTTGTTAGAGATGTGATCTTTCCAGGATTTATTGAGTGCAGCACGGAGCATGCGAGTATATGCTCCATCCAGTCTTTTTTCCAACGTTGCTGTTAGAGTCCAAGTCGTCGCACCATACACTAGTACTGATTCCACCGCAGCTCGGAAAAAGCTTCTTTTGAGATTTTCTGATAGATTTGATTTCCACAGTATAATCATACTATTCAGTGCTGCCCAGGCTTTTGCTATTCTTGTATTGATATCATTTTCAGTATTTGCAATGTAGCTGCCGAGATATTTGAAATTGTCTACGTTTTTGATAGAATTTCCATTTCTGCTTATCATGTTGTCACTCTTTGAATTTAGGCTCATATACTCAGTTTTATCTGAGTTTATTTTCAGTCCAATGTCTTCTGCAGCTTCTTCGATTTGATGTAGCATTTTCTCAGCATCTTTTATTGTATCTGCAGTAACTGCAATATCGTCTGCGTAGTCAATGTCGGTAATATGTATAGCTGGATGTCGACTGCTTCTTCTTTGTGAAAGTGTAAAGCCTAGATTAATATTATCATCTATTGAGTGTTTTAGTATATAGTCAAGGCAGATTATGAATAAATACGGAGCCAATGTATCTCCTTGTAGGACACCGGTCGTAATTTCAAAATAAGGAGTATCTCCGTCAGGTGATCTGACCATAGCGCTTGTATTCCTATATAGCATCATTATTGCATTGACTATGTCCTTTGGTATTCCATATATTATTAATATATTTTCCATTTTAAGTCTGTCTATAGAATCGAAAGCCTTTGCAAAGTCAATAAAAAGCAGCGTTATAGGTAACTTTTTGGCTTTCACGCATTCTAATATGCGCCGAATTGTTAATATTTGTCCAGATGTGGATCGGTTTGTCCTGAATCCATTTTGATTTTTCCTTAGGATAGGGTCGATTACAGGTCTTATCCTGTTTAGTAACATCAGGTTGTATATCTTGGCAGCAATTGGTGTGAGTGTGATTCCTCTATAGTTTTTCGTTATTGATAGATTACCTTTTTTGGGGAAAGGGAGAATGCACCCTTCTCTCCATCTTCTAATACTTTCTTGGTTGTATACACAATTACAGGATTCTAGAAGAAATTCTTGAAAATCGTCTATTTTCCATACTTCAGCAGGAATTTCATCGAGGCCAACCGCTTTTCCATTCTGGATACTTTTGGTGGCTTTTGATAATTCAGGTGCAGTAAAAGGTCCAGTTTCTATATTTAGATGCTTATTGGTATTTACGATGCATTCATTTCCGCTGTTTGTTGAAGTTTGTATCGGTTTGCCGAGTAGTTCTTTGAAGTGTTGGTGCCATAGTTGTATGCGTTCTTTTTCGCTATTTGCTTTAATCTTGGCTTTTTCTGTATTCTTTCGTCCGCTGACTTCGTTGACTGTTTTCCATGCAAGTGCTGATTTTTTAAAACTGATTGCGTTTTTTATTACATCAATCTTGCGAGTAACATATTCGGTTTGTTCATTTTCATACATTTTGGTGAGCACATTTTGAGCATCTGTAAACTTTTTGATATTTTCTGAAGTTGGATCGCTGTTTTTGATCTCTGCCGCTTGATGGAGTATTTCACGCTTTTGACATATATACGGTGTTTCCCATGGTAATCTCTTTATCATTTTCGGTTTCAACGGGATTTCTTTTGTAGCTGCTTCCTTGCAGGCTTTTTCAAAATTGTTATATCTAGAGTTTGCAGTTGATTCGTTTTGTTCACTTTCTTGGAGGACTGTATATCCGTTTTTCACTTCAGTAATGAAACTTTTTCGGACATCGCTATCGTCTTTCAGTGTGGACCAATTAAAGGGCTTATTTTGACATAATTTCTTTTTATTGGCTCTCAGACAAAGACATATTTTAGCTGAAATTATACGATGGTCAGATGCTACACTAATAAACGAATTGAATGCTCTACAGTTTTTGGCGCTATTTTTCCACTTCTTGTTGATGATTAAAAAATCAATCTGAGATTTAAAACCATTTGGTGAGGTATGTGTCCATTTCTGTCCTAATCTTTTCTGGAAATGAGTATTTAGGCATAATAGATTATTTTCTTGAAGATAACTTTGTAACATATTACCGTTTCGGTTTGTTTCCCTGTGTAGGGAATATTTATGTCCATCATCGTATCCAAGGTGTGCGTTGAAGTCTCCTCCTATAATTAGTACATTATGCTTTGGGATGTTTCTTGTAAATGCGTTTAGATCAGTATAGAATAATTCAACCTCCTGTTCATCGGTAACTATTTTTTAAACTAGAAAATAAAAAACATAAACACCCAAATATGTATAATTATATAAATAATAATGTAATTAATATATAATATATATTATTATAATAATTATATTGTATTCAATTTAAGATTTTTTAGAAACCTAAAATTAAAAAATAAGTATATGTATCCATGTAAATGTTCTTACAATAACACTTCTTATATTAGTTCCCAAATCGCTTGTCTATATTTATATTAATCTGATTCCGTGTGCCCATCAGTACATATTATATTTAGCCTATTATATTGTATATAAATTACCCTACAGTAAGTTAATTTATTAAAGTAGATACACAATCTATGTATTTAATTATTAAGTTAATACAAATGTATTATCTACATAAATATAATAATTGTACTTTTCTATAATTAATTAATAATTTTACTTAAATATAATCACAAGTATTATAAAGTAGAGTCAGTGATGGGCACCGATCCTTTTTGCCTTGATCGACGATCCCGATCCTCTATTTATTCTCTTATGCGATCCTTTAACCGATCCCGATCCTCCATTCGTTATCCGATCCTTTGCCGATCCCGATCCTATCTTTCTAACCCGATCCGGATCGGATCGCCGAAATATTTTTTAACAAATTACTATTACAAATATATTCTTTCTTATTGAAATATTAATAATTAGCTTTAAATATAAATTAATTATCACATTGTAAATATAATTGTCATATATTTACATATAAATAATATACTGTAGAGTTAGTAAGCTAATTACAATGATTTTACTATAATAATTCTTATTATTTATGCGGAGTTATAACTTCACATATACCCACAATAATTCTTTCATTTAACATAGTTATAATGTATTTTTACAACTCATGTCACTTATATTATAACTTCAATATAAATAGAAATCGCTAAATAATAAAATTATTCCATTTCTTTAATGATTATATAAAATATTGCATTTTTTGTTATCATTTTAGAATCTATACTATCTACCGGGATAATAAATTGTAAATTTAAATATTAATTTACTATTTATGTTTCCGTTTATATACAATATAAAGATTTATCTTATATTTATATTTGATTAAAATAATTATAACTAAATGATACATCTTTGATACTATACTATAGTATAATAAATATTATACTATTATACAATACTACACTACATTCTACAGCATACGTAACAGTACACGACATGTCAGATCACTCTGAACCCATCATCAAGAAGTTCCAGGACGAGGCGTTATGCATGCACAAGTTTAAGCAAAAGAACATCATACATTTTATAGGTGTGAGCATGGAGACCCACAAGGGGGCCATACCCTGTGTTATACTGACCTAAATGACGCACGGAGATCTGCTCAGATACATTAGGAATGAGAAAAATGTTAGTTCTCGTAATTGACTAAAAATGGTATATGTACATTATACATACCACATTACAATTTAAACTATACGTAATTGTTTATTATTTAATACTCGCATATTAATTAGATTGATTAGTTATTTATTTATTATTTATTATTAAGACATACACATTTTATGTAATATTCTAATTATATTTTTCGGATATCTAATAATAATTTATAGTTATTAATATGTTATTAAGTTAATTAAATAAAATATAAGTATATCATATATATGATACCAATTAAGCTACATATATACTGATAGATACAATAATAATATGATAGTTACCACCCACTCTTAACTGACACATCCACAAATAAACAGACCCCCACCATTAAAGAACTGATAACATTCGGCATACAAATAACTAAAGGCATGAAGTTCCTGACCAACTTGAAGTACGTTCACAATGATCTCGCAGCTCGTAACTATATGTTAGTCACCGTGATAACTAGGGGGGACGGGGAATACTATTGTATCTAGTTAGTTAGCTGCGATAATTTAATACTATGCGTTGTATTCTATATTGATAATCACTAATATGGAATGGATAATGTTTATTATTATATATATTTTTTTATAAATAAATTATATAGAAACTGGTACTAATACACTATTTAATACCAACATATTGATCTATTTATTTTATATTTGTAATTTAATTATATATTCAATAATTTATTTTATATAAGATTATTGTAAATAAATAAATAATAGTAAAGCTTATTAATTAAAATTTATTGTCAAACAATTATTCGATTTCATCTATATTCGATTTTCTAATTTAACAAAATTAGCGTGCTATATGATTATAATTGTATTTATGATGTAAATTAGTTTTAATAAATGTATTTAAGTAAAATGCTAACATTATCATAACAAAGTACTTTAATTGATACAGCAAATATATTCAGATATTACTTTATCATATACATTACATCGGGTATATAAAACAGTTCATTATTATTAATATTTATTTGTGTACCTATTAAACATTAATATACATTTACAATTATATACAAACTATAGTTATGGGAAGACAAATTGGCTCCGAAATGTCTAAAGGTACTGATGTCCGACGCATGTTCATCAGTAATCACAGCTACACAAATCAGAGTCATCTCTTTCAGTTTATTAATAATTGAGGTTATAAATAATATTAGATTTCATGATATTGAACCTATACAAAATAATAGTAATTATTTATAGTTATATATGTACATATATTATATATATATATATATATATATATATATATATATATATATATATAATTACTAGTGTAATATTATATTACTTACATAATTTAATTCTATAGAATTCTTTGTAAAATAATACTGGACTATATTGTTATCATTTATAATTGTTATATTACTTATTTACATTATATAATTTATTACATATTGAATTATAGTTAGATAAATTATCTTCAATTATAATATAATCTTATAGAATTAATCATTAGAACAAACAAATATGTTCTTTCTCTTTGATAATATATTATTATATATGAAAAAAATTTAATAATTTAAGTATATGAAGTATATAAGTATATGAATTAAGGTATAACAAATTTGTCATTTATATAAATATTAATCTATTAGAAATAAAAATTCAAATTTTCATTCAATATTTAACAATACAACGCTATGTTACATTATTTGTATATATTTAAAATTGATTGTCAATATAATATATATATATATATATATCAGATTAAATATATACAAATAATGTAAAGAATTTAGTGTATATCACAATTGTACCCTATACTATCGACCACAATACCCACATATAGGTCCAAATTAGAATAAATTGGATTTCACACCAAAAATAACAGCCTGATATCAGGCTATACAAATTAGATATTATTTATTCATTTTAAAACTTTTACCCGATATCTGACAAGTCAAAGATTTAATAGGTAATTTATATATAACCGCACTCACAAAGTGTGTGTTGACCATCGATATTAAAAAAGTGGATAAGCAATTGAATGTATTATTGGCACTATTCGCTACGGGCGCTGCAGTCGAAACCCACTATCTGGCCCACTACTTTTTTATTTATAATAATATTTATTTATACATATATATATATATTGATAATTACTAGCAATTTTAATGTACTATCTATACTAAAAATAAAATTATATATTTAAAATACATCATATCAACATTCATCGTAATGTTGTGTATTTAAAGTGAAGATATCATACTATTTCATTGATATTTATATTCTAAATCCATTGATATAGATAGAAGTCACTTTAATCTATTTCGACGAAAAGGCTACTGTTTTAATATTTGACATACTATGGCTAATATCCAATCAAAATCACTGATACTATTTTGTTAATTTATCGATAAAAGTGCCATTCGCGTATCTATCTTTTACATGCATTTCGTACGTCAATTGCTTATCCACTTTCTTTATATAGACCTGTTCGAAATCTGTATAACCTTTCACACCGAAACTGCCTAATATTTATATGCCGCGATATCAAGCTGTTATTTTTGGTATGACACCATCTTAGATCATCTAAATTTACATGGAAAATTATTTTATAATATAGGTATTCTAATTGCATAATAAGTGTAATTGTAATATATGTCGATAATATCGACTCGATATCCATTATTTAGAACTACGTAATGCAGTCATATATAAAGATTATGGAATTATTATTTATTATATTAATTGATATTTAATGTATTGTTTGTTTATAAAAACGTAGGTCTCAATAACTTTCCCTCCTCAATATATAATTATATTTTAGCAGAATATATAATATAAATATATAAATTCTACTATATAAATAACTATAAATTAGATATAATTATAATTACTAACATCAGTTATGTTCTGTATTTCATTATTCTGCTAATCAATAGTATGGTTTTGATTTAAGTTAACATTCTGTTTTTATAATAGAGAATTATATAAAATTAATTAATATAATGTCCGAATAGTTTAATCTACTTATTATTTAATAACATCAGTAATTAAACATTTATTATGTTCTATTTCATTAATATGTAGGTAAATATATTCCTATAGCAGTAAATTGTAAGTATTTTATTTTAATATTATTGTTTTCACATAATTCAATACAATATGTTATATCATTATATATATATATATTTTAACTTATTAATATATGATAAGAAGTAATGTTTATTTTTATTTACAGATAAGATTCTCAATATCAATATGAAATTTGAAAGATTATAAGAACTTACCGTGGATACTACTTCGTGATAAGAAACTGAATTTGGATAATGAATATGATCTGCCTAAATTACATAATAAATAATTAATTAATAATTGTAATAAAATAAATTTACTACTAATTTGAATTACTATTTTTTATATTATTTATAAATAAATTATATAATATTTTTACAATTTAAGTATCATTAAAAATAAATAATACAAACATGTTTTGGATATGCATTATTTGCTAATTTACATCTCTTTGTAGTATAGTAAAAATTATTTGCGGAGAATTGTTTGCTACATATCATATCCTATAAGGTTTAATGTTATGAATAATGATTCCAATTGAATTTGTCCAAATATGTTGTCTTCAAATAGAACGTGGAAATCTAAATCATTTAAAATATTAATTATTTATAATTACTGAAGTAGATGTAACAATTATATAATTATATATATTACAATAATATACATAACATTCAAAATAATAACTTAAGGAATAAATAATTTACAGTATATATATCATATACAATATATTATACTTTAATGTAATATTTAATCTTGTACTAAAATTATTAATTTATAATATATTTATAATTAATGAAATATTTAATCTTATACCCCAATAATTAATTTAACATATATTCAAATATTAATAAGTATATATTTAATAATTTGACAAAATAAAAGTATATTTTCCAAACATTACGATATAAATACATATTTATTTTTCCTAATAATACATATTATAAAATATATATTAAATTAAATATTTAAATAATTTATTAAAATAATATAGTATTGATATTGTAAGATATACATATAATAGACAAATAACGTTGTTCATTCTCTATTTGTAAAGTGTATATGAATTTAATATATCATAATATAATTTAGAATTTTACATTCAAAATCATGAAATATATAATTCAATTCTTTCTCTTTTTTTATATGAAATATACAATATAATATTATTTAGAATTTAACATTTTAAATCAATTTAGATATACCAGGGAGATATCCCTGGATATACTTAATAATAATATTCAAATTGTATGATATTATTTCTTATAAATTATAATTTATATGTAATATATGTAACATATATGTAATATAATTTACACTTTTTTATTTAAAATCAATTTCAAATATAATTATTAACATACAAATTATATGTGAAAACATATATATATTATTTAAACTATGTAACATTTATATTACATATACCACATATATACCTAATAATAGTATATTATATGCACATATTATTTTAAATAGTGACGGTATTATTTCTTATAAATTATATATGAAATATACTATATAGTATTATTTAGAAATTTACATTCAAAATAAATTTAAATATACTTATTAATAGGTATATTTATATTAGGTATATAATACCTATATTCAAATACTATTTGAAATAGTGACGATATTTTCCCAAATTATATAATAATATTTAAAAATTATCCATTAAAATCAATTTAAAATATAATTAGGAATAATAATAAATATTAATACAAACAGGTGGTAATTGTTATTCTTTCCAGTTATATATTGTATTATTACAATGAGGTTTAATACATGAATATACTCTCGGAATTTTGTAATATATATTTATTCAAATAAATTCAAATATATTTATTTAAATTCTAGGATATTTGAAAAAATCATAGAAATGGAATTTTGTTTTAAATGTTAAAAATCTTTGCAATAATTATTTATTTCAGGGGATTTGTGGAACACATATATGAATTCTTTTCTATCAACAGGGGAGCTAATTTCTAATACATTATTATAGCGAAGCTTCTTCTCTATCACTTCGTTCTCTATGTATACTACATACGCACCTTATTTGATTCAATGATTTTGACCTTCTCAAGAATATACAAATGTATCGATATAAAATATAATATTATATCATTAAAAAATAAAGCATTCTAAAATTATATATATATATATAATTTCATTATTTCTTATAAAATATTCATTAAGTTATAAGCATAGGTATATAACCTATATCTAAAGGTCATATAAGTCCATAATATGGACATTCTAGATATCTTAATGGATACCGAATACGGACACCCCCGACGGGGGGTCCCCCGTTACCTATGGAATTAAAAGATTATATTTTAAAATCACAATAATATCTATAATCATATAATATTAATGTATTGTAATTTTTGAATACAAATGTTGAGTCATAAAATGTTAAGACCAGTTATTGTTAAAGTATTAGGTTACTTTCCCAATATATATATATATATATATATATAATATTGATATTGTTAATTAATTAATTAATTTAATACAATTTTATGTACATAATCAATATATGTTTTAGAAAAATTAAAGCTAATATTTACCAGTTATTGTTATAGTATTAGGTTACTTTCCCAATATATATATATATATATAATATTGATATTGTTAATTAATTAATTAATTTAATACAATTTTATGTACATAATCAATATATGTTTTAGAAAAATTAAAGCTAATATTTAATAAAATATTTTATATATATAACGTAATGATACCTATATGACAGCTATATTAATAGGACAAATTAATATATTAAATATTAAATATTTAATAATAATACATAATCTTATGATAAATTTAAATTAATGAATAATTTAAAAATATTTTGTTTACAAATATACTTTATTAAAATTAAATTAATAAAAACAAGTGCAAAAATAATGCATGAATGTTAAATATTGATGGTATGTTGATGATACGATTTCTGAGGCAAATAGGGGATTTCATAATGACGGATAGCCTAGAATCACTGTTATAATAACCTGTATAATTACGTAATAGTTATTCATCACGTGATATTGAACTTATTCGATATAGGGTGACATTGTTAGGTACTATACAATATACGATATATAATATACAATATACAATTTTACCTTTTTACTTTATGCAAATATACCTAATTAACATCATTATCATCATATGTATATATATATATATAAATAATTTGATTTAATTATTAAATAAGTGTTAAAATAATATTTTAATTAATCAATAAATATATTTAGAATATTAATTGGGAGTACTGCACCCCAGGAACTACAGTGGTTAAGGCTCTAAATATATGATATACATACTGTGCACTGCACAGTGTGCAGTACAGATATATCCTATAATCCAAGGTTATAGGCGGGGTTATATATGGTTTTGTATGTATAATTGTATCTGATTCATACTAAATTGTATAAATACTTCCATTTTTGAATTTATATCTATTTTAGTAATATTTTACTCTATTATTAGTGATAGGTTATGACATTTATTTATAATATATTTAAAAATATAAATTTAAAATATATTGTGAATATGAAGTATTACAATAAGTCAAAACATTTCAAGTATATCTATAATAATATAAGTATAATATTATTCCTATTATATGGTATATATATTGATACATCATTGAGTATAATAAAATACCCAATATTTGCTGTAAAACTTATATCTCTAATGATAATATTTCAAAACCTTTTTGTATTATTTATAATTAATTCGTTAATATTACCAGAAAAAAGAAAATTGGTTATTAATAATTAAATTATACTGGTAGAAATATATAGTTAATATTAAATATATAAGATATATTTAAACGCTGTATTTTAACATATCTTATATTATATATATCAACTAAAATACAATATAAATAAATTTGTCATTTTAAAATAAATTTTATTTTCTTATTATAATATTATATTAAATTTACATTCCAATATAAGAATAATTTATATTTTGTTAATTATAGGAATGCTAAATAATATTTTTTTAATTTAAATAGTGTAATTAATATATATGTACACGTTATTAATATTAACCAAGGTCAATTTAAATATTTATATAAATATCATAATCATTCATAATTATGAAAATATGTAGCCTACTACATGATGTAGTACAATTTCAGTGCTTATAATTGTATATTTCATAAGTATTTACAATATTATAATATTTGTTTATTTTAATTATATATTATATAATTTATAATAAACAAAATAATAATATAATTTGAGTATATTAAAATGTAATATAATTAATTTAAATTAATTATATAAATAATATTCTCACGAGAATATAAAATTTAACAATATATGATATATGTATAAATCATAAAATCACTATTGTTATTACATGATATTACATTCTTGTAATAACAATATATTTATATTATAATATATATTACATTACAATATCCTTTTAATAATATTACATACTAAATTATATTTTAAATATGAAATCACCTATTTAATTTAGAATCTTTTACTCATTCCGGGACTGTATATTTGTTTGATAATTGGAATCCATTTATTGAGCATAATTTACGGAGCTAATATTATTCAGTTAGTAAATATAATCTAATATAATTTTATAACCCATACCTATATTTATAATCCATTAGTAATTTCATAATATACAGTGTAGTATAGACTAAAAATCCTTAATAAATAATAATTATCCATTGTTAATTTATAACATTTGTAAAGTGGAATGATATATATTTATAGGCATCTACTATTTACTAATAGTTGACTCACACCGATACTAGGAATGCAGAGGAGACGTTTAACCTGGCGTTGCTAATGGCAACACTGATATACGTGCCATCGGTAGCAGTGCTAGGACTCGATAAGCACGCTTGGATCAGAGTGTTCTTCCTAAATGAGTTAGTGATCAGAGAGAGAGCTGTCTGACTGTGTATAGTAGGGACGCTGGAACGATTTTATATGTAGGGGGCACCAACCAATCAAAATAAATGTTGTGGTAAAAGTGGGGGGGGGACCAATACATAGGAGGTCCCCCTAGATTTTAAAGTGGGTTGACATATCCCCCCGTCCCCCTAGATTTTAAAATGTGGCGGACATATCTCCCCGACCCCTCTTGCATCGCCCCTAGTGTATATGTGTCTATTTGTCTGCCATCTATTCAGATATACGGTGCACCCTTGGTGCATACCTCCCCATGTGTACGATCATTTAGAGCAATAACGCATTTCCATCTATCTATTACTGTTTATATTTGATATACTGCCTAAAGAGGACAGTAGCGAGTAGTGATGTAAATGATGCCGAGCCGATACTTTCATTTTCGGGAAAAAAACGATCCCGCGTCGAGCCGAGACTCTAGCCAAACGAGCCCGGTCCGAAACTCTAACAAAACGAGCCCGAGCCGAGTTAAGACTTTAGGTAATTTAGACTGCATCATGCTTTAGATTTGACTGGCATCATTTACATCACTAGTCTCGAGCTAGGTGGTATATCAACGATGTACTCTATATGTATAAGTAACGTTATATGTATTATCTACTATGAAAACTTGAATATAATAAAAGCGGTTAATATTTATGAATAATATTATGCATACGATACTACTTTTTAGATATTGCCTCGACTGAGATATTGGAAGCTTATCTCAGAGGTCGTTAAGTTTTGATATATATATATAGTTGCTACGTGATATTATATCGATACATATAGCTCTACGTATTCCATAGCCAGTTGCATTTCTCTATAGTATAACTAACAATCTTATTTGTAATATATTCATATTTATACATATATATGTATATATATATATATATATATATATATATATACAATTATAAGTCATAATTAGAATATATTCTAGTATAGAATAATATATAAATATATACACCTACAAGCATAATGATATATAATTTGGAACACACGACTTTAATCTTCGTAGTCTGACGATATATTAGTAATGAGAATATTCTAGATATATACTTAATCCTACACCGATTGTAGACACAAAAACGAGGAGGAAGCTAACGTATTTCTAACTTCTTTGCTGACTATGATCTGTGGATGGCTGGGTGCCGTTGCTATACCTCTCGACTGGGACAGAGAATGGCAGGTTAGTCGCTGTCAATAGTATAGAGAGGCTGCACATTAACCGAAGATGTTTCTAAGGAAAGATTACTTAAAGGGGTGTCACACTAACTCGAACGCAATGTTTTTTGTACTTCACTAATTAGGTGTGAAACCCCTTTTACGGAGATTTAAATATTAGAGTTAAACTTTAACCTCTAATTATTAGAGTTAATAATTGCGTTCTAGTTGGTGTTAAGCCCCTTTTAGGAATATACTTATGAGAAGCTCACTCAGGTAGTACAAACATGTAATTCTATACATTAAGTTCTACATTAAGTGATATTTGTTATCAGAACTAAATAATACATTCGATATTGTATATCATATGAAATTTCAAAATTGAATTATATTTTTAATTTTATCAAAATAAATGTTTATACATACATATATATTATTTCAATATAATATTCAATTTTAAGTTTAATTTTACATATGAAATATATAAGAGAAGTATTTTAATACATTAATTTAGATAAGCATTTAAAAACATTGGTTGAATGTTTTATTTACAATTCAGTGATAACTATAAGACTACTATATTCATTATTATTAATTACATAGAGTGTTAAGGATTTATATTTATTTGATTCGCAAACTATTCGCACATTAACCACGACGACGACTGCAGGTGTGGCCAAGAAGTTGCATTCTGGGAGCATTGTTTGGCTACACTTCAGCTAACCTACTCTCTACGGCTCACTCTCTTCACACTGCCTCCTCTCAGCGCAAATCTCTCAAGAATTATTGATTGCGTGGCGATGGTCTTGTACATTTTATTACAAGCTTTACATAATATACACATGCATATATCTGTCTGTATATCTATAGCATTAAACCGTTAAGTTAAAATAATATAAAATATTATTCTTATTTACGAAAGATTCCATAGTTATTTATAGAATTAACACGAATTTACTATTATTTTAATATAATTAGAATATACCAAAATATACCTAACAACTATTATTTGTTTATTCTAATCAAATATATCATCAATACATAGTTATCTATCTATCTTTATACAGAAAAATCATCCATTTGGGATATTTATTCATTATTTGATTATTTTGAATTGAATCAATATATCTAATTATCAAAAGTAATCATTTATATAGAATTTTTTCAATTCCTGATAGTATATTGATATTTGTATTTAAAATAGAATAGGATCCACTTTGTGGAGCATGTTTTGTTATTTGTTATTGTTATTATTCTTATCAGGCATTCTTGATCATCTGATATATTGTTCATTATTCATCTTATAACCTATAATGCATTCATTATAAACATATACTTCTATATATTGTATCATTTATTATTATTTCTTAATAAAGAAATATTGAAAAACAATTTGTTTGTTTTTATGATAAAAATGTGATTTAATTTTAATGAATTCAAATATATTCATATACAGTTTGCAGATATAATATTTTATCAATATAGAGTAAAGTAATAATATTAAAGTAAATCTAAAATATCTATAATAATAAAATATATTAATATGGAGTAACCTAAAATTATATATGTTTTCAATAAATAAATTATTATATAGACATATATTATATTATTTATGTTAATGAAAACAATTTGCATTAATTTATTTAAATTATATATCTGTATTCAAATAACAACATTAAATTGTGCTATTTTACTAACAAATGTAATCATAAATTGTAAAACATAAATACGAAGAATATCAATTGTATACCGTTTGTTTTGATTACAATTGCTGAGGTTAACATATTTTACATGTATCATTGTATGTTTTAAAATTATAATAACAAACAATTTATATATATATATATATATATATATCTTATAATATATACTACATGTGTATTTTCAAAATAATATTATCATGTACACTAGTATGTGAAATATAGAAATGAGTATTTTGAATTTAACCTCATATATTGTAATCAAAACAAACGGGGGCCATATTCGATACCAAAAACATATATTTGTAATATTAAATCATTTCATTTAAGCAAAATATTTAATTAAAATAAAATTTTATATATTTAATAAATATAATATAATTAATAATGAACACTATTTATAATCAATACTATTATTTTAATTTAATTTATAAATTAATTGAAATATTGTTTTCTTTTGTGAATATAATTTATTTGAGGTGCGCGTTCATCTAAACAATGCTATTTTAACTATATCTAAAAACACTAAGGATAAATAACTAATGGATATATTAATTTTATTTATTCAACTGATTCTTTCCTCCGTCATATATAATCAATCTTTATATAAATTTAGATAATTTAAAATTGTGTAAAAAAAATAGTCTCAATTAGTTACATTTTTATTTTTTTCATTAAAATGCAAGATTATCATCATTTATTTAATTAATATAAAATATAATAATAAATCTAACAACATTCATATATATGTATATATTATACATTTACATTAACAATTTCAGAAAAAAAAATCAAAATCAAAAAAAGTAGTAGGGATTTTGGTTACATGTGGTTACTAAGTGAAATAAGTAAAAAATTGAGAAAATTACATTAAAAGTTTAATATATAAATTAAATAAATATAATATATACAGTTTCCTATCAATTTCAAATACATATTATATCGATCACATTCATAAAACACTTTATATTGATATAAATACTCAAAAATAATTAGAGAAATTTTACAAATTTATAAATAAGATACTAAACATGGAAAATATGTAATAAACTTTTATTGTTAAAATAAAAATATTAATAATATTTTAACCCTTAATTATATAATATTAATGATAAAATATACATATTCTATTATTATATATATATATTTATAATAATGATAAAATGTATATGTTATTTATATGGCAGTAATTTCAAAAACTAATGTCATTGCTTAGACAATACGAAAATACACGAAAATATGACAAATTTTGAATTAAAATAGAATAATAAGGCAAATATGTATTAAGGTGTTACATTATATGGCAGATGGGGTAACGTAAGTATTACATAATATGGCAGATGGGGTAACATTAGTGTTACATTATATGGCAAATGATTAATGGTAGTAATGTCGAGGTTATCTTGACTTTGAGGCTAGTGCCATTCTTGATTTCTTAGGATTGACCTCTTCACCTTTCCATTTGCAGTCTTTGGTATTTCTTTGATGAACACGTACTATTTATGATAAGTAATAACATGTTATAATTAATATTACGGTAGTGCGTATGATAATCTATTTGTCTTCTCTACGTATCCACTAATAAACTATTTACTTAATATTTGAGAGATAGGTCTATAATATTAATAATAATAATATAACATTTATGGAGTTTAAATATTAATCTTACAAAAGATATCACAAGAAATTAGCTTAGTCTTATAATTGAGATTTACAAGTACAAAACGTAATTTTAGCTACTCATTATAATAACAATTTCGGAATTGAGCGCAAATATTATCGGTAATTGATAACAAATGTGAAATTAATCACCTGAATTATCTCCCAACAGACCTGAATATATGTATAACATAATAACAGTTACCTATCACTAAGGGGGTGGGGGGGTAACCTGAGTGGGGCGATGGCTGACTTGTAGACTATCATCAGCGTGTTCCCTCAGTAAGGTCAAAAGGTCGTCTTCGCTCATGTTTCCGTAATGCTGGGACACCACTACGAAAGCTTTAATCAACTGTGTGGGCGTAGTGGTTGTATAGGTATTCGGGGCTAGTTAGGGGTCTAATGATTACTGTGTGCACATAGGTATGTATACTATATATATATATATATATATATATATATATATGTATATATATACTTATATAGGAAATTATACAACATAATAGGGAATACTAATGTCACCGACATTTTAAAAAATAATTAAAATTCACTTATTTTGATAACTTATTAATATTCGGATATGTGTTGTTACTGTTCTGAAACGTTCAGATAATCAATTAGAATATATTTACTTTATATTTAAGATTTTTGTTTAATTATATTTATTTTACCGATTACTAATTTTCAACATTTAATTCTATATTTAAATGTATAAATATATTTGAACAAAAATATATTTAAACTGTATTTTATAGATATATATATATATATAATCTAGATATATAACATTTTTGGCAATAAACCAGATAATAAATGATTTCGATTATAATCGATAAATAATTTGTATAGTAAAATGAGTATATTCCTATAGATACATACATTGGAGACGTGTTCGTATGACACTAGGATTCCTAGTTGATTGAGTAATAAGTTACTAGTATGACTGTATTAATGTATTCGGGTTACTACCACTTAGGGTCACTGCAACAGGGGGGGACGGGGGGATATGTCCCCCAACTTTAACATCTAGGAGGACCTCCTATGTATTGGTCTCCCCCCCACAACATTTATTTTGATTGGTTGGTCCCCCCTACATACACACCATCGTTCCAGCGCCCCTACTACTACCACTACTTGCACACGAGGCTGTAACCTGTCCTTGAAGATGAAGATAATCAGGGGTTGAGACTGCGGCACATTCTAGAACACAGCTGTGCGACAGCAGGGCAGTTTCCACGATGTAAGGGTTGATAGAGCAGCTGGTGGTGAACAATAGGTATCGTTAAGGGTGGATAGAGCAGCTGGTGGAGAACAATAGGTATTGTTAAGGGTTAATAGAGCAGCTGGTGGTGAATAATAGGTATCGTTAAGGGTGGATAGTGATTGGGTGATGCAGTGTATGCAACAGACCGTATTATTGAGGTTTGTATGTTTTTATATTTGTAGATGTACGGAAAATGTAGTATATTTATTCGATTGTAAGCATATTTACAATATTAGAAATACAAATAGATTTATGTAAATACGTAATGAATGCATAGGATTATTGAATTAATAGCATGCAGTTCACCCCGATATTTATAACTAAATATCATAATAATAATAAAGTTATTAGTATGGTTACTATTCAATAATGACTAGATTATATTCAAGTATTGGAGCTTAAAATGATCAACAATTTTAAATCATGAAATAAGTATTATAAAATAAATATTTGTTTTAAATTTACAATTCTTAGTATGGCAATTAACCAAACATATATATAAGAATCACATTTAATATCGGCAACTAATAATTGTTATTAAATATTTAAGATTTATATATTTATACTTCAATACCACTACAGATTTTAAAATATGCAATACAAAACAAATATATTTTATGAACACGATAGAATTAATAAATCCTATAAATGTTTAAGATCAAAGAGAAATACGAATTATATAATAATCTCCTATATTTAAGCATGTAAGTTAAGCATAGAACGGTCTTAATATGTTTGAGTGATTTCAACAATACTTATTTTATGGGACTATGTGGTTCTAGTATTTGTAATCTTTATAACATTAATATGAACTTGTAGTTTTGAGCAGTTGTACACATATTATATTGCTGTTCAAAGGCTTCCACATAGATATACAACGCCGCACACATAAGCGTGTGTATTAATAGAAACCCATCGATGTAGATCATGTCAGACTCCCTCGAGATGAAGTAGATGTAACCCTCGTCATCTTTGTAACCCTGGTCGCCCGTCTTGTAGTAGTTCTCGCTGAATACGGCGTTAGTTTGTTTCATATTGTCCTAACAGACAGAGAAAGCATTATACAAGATAGTGATATGCAGAATACGAGTGCTATACGTAAAGTTATCTATATAGTAATAAATAGTCGCGTATTTAAATCTAGAATATTTAAAATTCAGTATATTATAAATCAAATTTATGTATATATATATATATATAGTTATAATTTTGAATTCGCGAATGCTTTACTAATATAAATATATAACTACTTTTGTCTGATAGTTATATTTCAAAATAATAAAACTATATGCGAATAATTATCATAAAATAATTGTTATTTAGTTATATTATTAAGTTATTTTGTATAAACTATTACGAAGGTTATCGATTATAGACAATAACTTATAGTACACCTAACTTATAGTACCCCTAACTTATGTTAAATATATATTATCTACAAAAATGCATCAATACCTTTATGAGGTAAAGTAAAGTATAAGTAATAAAGTATAATAATAATAATAATATGTATTAAATGAATTTTAATAATTTTTTTTTCAGTTGAATTATAATAATATTTATATAATATTATCTTCTAAAGGGCTTCAAAATAATATGACTATTTACTGTTGTTATAAGGTATTAATTAAACAATATGGAGAGTGACCGATACCGTATGCACATACATTATATCCGGAGAAAAGTCCGACGGGAGGATGGGGCTTCAGGCTGACGGCTATGTTTCCTATAGTGCCGGCATCGATAATGTTCTCTTCGTTATCTATGATCTTTGTTAGCATTGGTATTAGTGACTAAAGTAGGCGTGTATAGTTAATGAGCTACATCTTACATGGAATAGTATCGTTGATAGAGTTTAGAATAGTATTGCTATATTATAAATGTAATATTACAATAGCAAAAGTGAAAATAAAAATAGCATTAGTTCAGAGAAACAAGTACATTGATATTACATAAATAACATGCGATGTACTTAATTGTACTTAATTGTGCACTTTATTGTTATTTTGGTCCTTTCATCCAGGAACTTAGATGAAGTTTTCAATTATAACCATATGACTCTAATATACCTTGAAGCCGCCTCATGTTAAGGCATCCGTGGTTTTAACGAAAGCCGATCATTTATTTATTCACAATTAAATAAGAAGTGTCTTAATATTATTTTAAGACCTATGTAATGGTCCGGACGGGGTTTGAAACGCAATCTACTACTTGTGTGTCAGACGTATTAGCCAATACACACTAACATACATAAACCCACACTCACACACATACATACACTTACACACTCACTAGTACCAACTTGTATATCGTAGCCTGGTAGAGGTTTGCCCATGGAGCCGTTCTTGATGGCAGAGTTGTCATAGTTAGCACACATTACGGTCTGTTAGGCAGTAGTAGTGGTCGTAGTCAGGGTTAGGTATTGTATGTGTGTGTGTGTGTAGATAACAAATCATTATATATTTCTATATAATCAAAAATGTCAAAATAAATAAAATCAATTTCTTTGTATGTAAAATTCAAAAATTATCTATATATTAAATCATAAATAATTATATATAATTTAATTATAAAATAATTAATAATACATAACTAACACGTTAATTAGTTAATAAGTGTATTTGGTTATGTAATAGTAGGAGTTTATGTAATAATATTGACCGTTTCAGTTTGACCGTAGCCGTCCCTAATGGTCAATCCCGTTCCGTCCTTCCACGTGTCTATGATGTCATGATTCTGCAGTGAGGGTGGGGAGGGTGGTTACATCATGTACAACGATGATGATTGATAATTTATTTAAGCAAATATATAATCGAAATTATAAAGTAAAATATTAGCTAACGATAACATTAAAGAAATTGAAGATGTTATTGCATTAAAATACGTTACATTGTATATATAGTACAATATATACATATATATGATCGAATTTGTGTATATCATTAATCATCAAATTATAGATAAAGTCGTATAAATTTTAAAATAACTTTAACTTTTGTTAAATGTAAATATTAGTAATTAAAATTGATGCAGCGAATGGTATAAATAACACAACAAGTGTCGCGGATGAGCTATTCTTAACAACGATAATAGACTCGATGACCTCTAAATGACCTCTAAACTAACCAGAATGTCACCTCCGCTCACGCAATGCCTCAAACTGTGGAACTTACGACCTTGAAGGTTCTCCTCCCTCAGGAACATGCGATAGTCTGACGGACTCCCGCACAGCGTGGTTATGGGCAGCTCTTCTAGAATCTTTGGGAATAGATGTAGGCATGTATACTTTTGTCAGCGTAAAGTATTCGTTATAATAAGAAGTTAAAGTCAATATCTCATTATCACCTCTTAATTTATAACAATTATACTTGTATCGAACTATAGATATTTTCTTGAAAAATTATAAAATTTGAATATTCACTAATAACACTAAACTATTTTTGTTTACTATACTTAATTAATAAATAACGATAAAATCAGATTATTCATAGTATTATAAAACAATACTATACATACATATATATATATATATGTTAATAATAACTATTTGAATGTAAATGCACATTTAATAAGGTGTATATTATATGTATTCATTTAAATATGATATGTATCAATTATTATTATTATTAGAACTATTAAAATGATAGTTGAGTGTTCACCTAGAAGGTAGCGAACAAGTTATGGATGAACTCTTACATATAATAAGTGTAATTGTTATTTTGGTGGAGTCCTTTCATCCCATCCATGAACTTAGATGAAGTTTTCACTTATAACCATATGGCTCTAAAGTCCCTTTGAAGCCACTCTTGTGTTATGGCATTCATTGTTTTAACGAGAGCCGATCATTTATTTATACATATTTATATAAGATCAATTATAAATATTATTTTATATTACTAAATATTATGTTAACACCATGTTATTGGTGCGGATGGGGCTTGAACCCGCATCCTACCACCCGTGTGTCTGATGCCTTATCCACTTAACTACACGAGATGTTTATCCTAATATTTGTGTTTATCACGAACTTAATAAATAACAAATCAAAATACAAGAATAAAATATTACTATTTGTTTTGTATTGTCCTGCCTCCCTAACAGTTATTTATAACATGTACAAGTCTATAACTTCTTGAGGGGTCCATTTGTATCCGCTATTTTTATATGTGTGATTCAATAAATAAATTTGATTATTATTAATAGGGTGTTAATATGATTATTATTAATAGGGTGTAGTATTATTAAATCCGCCTACTATAATTAAATAGTGTGACTAAGCCACGCCCACTAATATCTGATAAAGATACACACCACTACTTAATAATACACCTATAAGCAGCACCTAATATAAACACATATATAGACTGTTACACTTAATACTTCAGATGAGGAACCTCCGCACTAGGTTAGTCAAGTATATATGTATAGTAGGCGATATTAAATCACATTTATCATTTCTCTCCTACAGGCAAGGAATAATGGGGAAATTTATAAACAAGTTAATGTGTTTACTAGAATTTCCCCGATCAAATATAGTAGCCATATTAACTACAATAATCCTACATAGGGTAACGGGCCTATAGAAGTAGCGATGTGGAGGGAGAGCTGTGATTGGCTAACGTTCAAACACTTGCTGGCGTTGAACGACTGCGACTGTCTGGCGTACACCCCCGCCCCTCTTGACCACGGTCCGAACACGCTTGACCACGACACCTTCGCCCAGCCGGAGTCGCGGATCATGTTCCAGTGGAGGTCTTCGCGAGTCAGATTCAGGAAATATCTGTAGCGAGGGAGGGGTTATTATGTAATACCGTGAATACAATGATATTGGTGTTAAAATATCTTTATCTGTATATATAACATTTTAGTTTATATATAGGGGTTAAGTGGTACTCTTTATATATATACAGTTGTGGCCATATTTCTTGATTATTGGTATTTTATTAATATTTACTCTATACATATCTAATGATGGAGAGCTCATATTTATATTTAATTATTTACCACTACAAACACGATCTGAATAAAATAGGGTTTGTAAAAATCCATGTTTAATAAATTATTTCGTAAATCCTAAACTAATATACAAATATATAGAGGTCAATGTTACTCAGCGATAACTATAGAAGGGACACAGTTTTTACATATACCGAACGATATATATAATATATTTAACATATATATATTTTAATTATATAATTATAGAGGGTGTAAGGGGTTCTGGTGAAAAGGTAAAACCTAGACCCAGTACCCAACTCTATCAGCAGGCTCCGCGTGCCACACCCTGGAAACTACGTTTAGTAGGCTAATGCTGTGGGGGATTTCAGAGAGGGATGGGCTCCGCTGATCTTATCTGCCCAAGATACGCAAATATGATTTCAAATACAATTACAAAGAACATACCGGCTCGGACGTCGCCCGGGTTAAAAAGGTCCGCGTCATTTATCGCTCATCAGGATAATAACGAAAAGTTAGCTACTGAAGAATATAAGATTAAGACAAGAAGAAACGAGACATACATAGGTACATGGAATGTACAAACTCTGCGAGAAGATGGTAAACTTGAAGAACTTACTCATGAATTGGACAGATACAGGTGGAATGTGTTAAGATTGAGTGAGGTACGTAAACGTGGAGTGAACGAAATTCAGACAATAGAAGGCCACAAATTATACTATATTGGAAACGATAAGAAACATATTAATGGTGTGGGTTTTGTGATACACAGTGAGATAACACGAATGGTCATGTGCTTCAACCCAATAAATGAAAGGTTAGCGACTATAAGATTACATGCAACCCCGTTACACATATCAATAATCCAAGTATATGCCCCGACAACCGATCATACAGATGAAGAAACTGAATTATTCTACAACGAGTTACAAGACTCCATCTCAAAAATTTCAAAGAAAGATATACTGGTGATTCAAGGTGACTGGAATGCAAAAATTGGTAAGGATGCAATAACAGACTGGGGAAGAACCTCCGGGAAATTTTGCAATTCAACAACAAACGAGAGAGGTTATCGACTCCTGGAATTTGCAAAAACAAATGATCTCATAGTAGCAAATACATTTGGTCCCCACAAAAAATCAAGAATACAAACCTGGCATAGTCCTGGTGGATTATATCATAATCAAATTGATTATATCCTAGTCAGTAAACGTTTTACTACAAGCGTGAATATAAACAAGACTCGATCATTCCCTGGATCAGACATAGGTAGTGATCACGATATGGTTATGATGACATTTTGTCTTCGCCTGAAAAATCCAAAGAAAGAAAAATTCACTCGAAATAAATTTAATCTTGAGAAACTTAAAAACCCAGATATTGAAAAACTGTTTAAACATAGAATTGATGAAAAGTTATCAGCACAACATTTAACAAAAATATTCAACAACGAAGAGATATTACAAAAAATGAATAAAACACTGATAGATACAGCCACTGAAATTCTAGGTAAACATAGAGAGAAAAAGAAAAACTGGATCACTGAAGAACTGATGGATATGTGTGACTTAAGAAAGGAACTGAAAAAGACAAAATTCCTATCAGGAAGTAGTTACAAGCAGGTTAACACTCAAATAAAAAGAGAGATGAAGAAAGCTAAGGAAAATTGGATTAACCAGAAATGTATAGACATTGGTGACTGTTTAACCAGGAATAACACCAAGAGAGCCTACCAAATTGTCAAATACCTAACTAAACCGAAGGATAATGCCGCTGTAAATATAGAGGCAAATGGTAACATGGCAAATGTATCACTGATAAAATGGATGTTAGGAAAAGATGGACAGAATACTGTTCAGAACTGTATTCACATAACGCTGAAGGAGATGATGCAGTGCTCGCTGTGAACGAACCTACAGATCAAGATAGCTTCCCTATTCTGGAAAGTGAAGTGGAAGCTGCTATACGCGCTCTAAAGATCGGTAAATCACCTGGTGTTGACAACATACCCGCTGAACTTCTTAAATCAGGCGGTGACATACTGAAAAAGTTGCTTACGGATATCTGTAATAAAATATGGGAAACCGGAATATGGCCATCTGAATGGACAAAGTCACTGATAATAAATCTACATAAGAAAGGAAGTAAACAGAAATGTGAAAACTACAGGACAATAAGCCTTATAACACACGCGAGTAAAATTATGCTAAAGATAATTCTACACAGGCTACAGCACATTACTGAAGATTTTATCTCCGAAGAACAAGCTGGTTTTCGAAAAGGCCGAAGTACAAGTGAACAAATATTCAACCTTAGAATCATATCGGAAAAATATGCCCAACATAACAAACCGCTATTTCATGTATTTATAGACTTCAAAAAAGCATTTGATAGAGTCTGGCATGAAGCATTGTGGTCATCTATGAAAAGATTTAACATCAACTTAAAATTAATAGAAGCTATACAAAGTCTATATAGTAAAGCTGAAAGTGCTGTTTACTCGGACGGAAAAATTGGTGAATGGTTCCACACAACAACTGGAGTGAGACAAGGTTGTTTACTGTCACCCACACTCTTCAACATCATGCTGGAACAAATAATGAATGACGCATTAGAAAATCATATAGGTACAGTAAATATCGGAGGTAAAATAATTACAAATCTAAGATTTGCGGATGACATAGACGGACTAGCAGGTAGTGAATCCGAGCTATCCAATCTAATAAAAAAGATTGACAGTACATCGCGTAAATATGGAATGGAGATTAATGCTACGAAAACTCAAATTATGACTAATTCTGAAGGTAATTTCACATCCGAAATAAAGATAAACAACGATAATAGCTAGAACAGGTCAGACAATAACTGCATTATCAAAACTAAATGTTATATGGTACGACAAATCACTTCAACTGAAACTAAAAATTCGACTTATGCAATCGCTAGTAAACTCAATATTCCTCTATGTGTGCGAAACGTGGACGCTAACAAAGGAGTTACAAGGACGTATTAGAGCTTTGGAAATGAGATGTTTAAGAAGGCTAATGAAAATATCATACCGAGACAAGATAACCAATATTGAGGTACGGAGTCGAGTTGTTAAAGAAATTGGCAAACACTCAGAATTGCTGGCGATGGTCATTGCAAAGAAGTTGAGGTGGTTTGGTCATGTATCACGATCAAACTCTATGTCTAATACTATTTTGCAAGGATCCATTGAAGGTAAAAGAAGAAGAGGACGGCCAAGGACACAATGGCAAGATAATATCGTTGAATGGACTAGTCTTGGAATAGAAGAAGCGATGCAAGCGACCCGGGATAGAGACCGATGAAAACGTATTATATTGAAGTCAACTGCGCCCTTACGGCATCCAAATGCTATGGGATAGGTAAAAGGTAAAAGGTAAAATTATAGATAGATAGATAGATAGATAGAGACAAGAGCCCCCACTCCACCCCGTCCCCGCTACACTAACTTTCCGGTGACCAGATGCCCTATACCGTAGCTGGCGTGGGTGTGGGGCACTAGTTTAGGCTCCTGTTCGGCCCCGCTCGTGAAGTATAGGTTCATTACGTCGTCGCTCTTCGTCTCCACTTCCTGTATGATGTCATCGGTGTTACATCATCGCGGAGTGTGCGCTTCTATCAGGTCATAGTGTCATAGCGTCGTGGTTTATAACAAGTTCGTGTAATGTTTGTTTATAATAATTATCTAATATTAGCTATAGAATATATATATATATATATATATGGGAAAGCCTTTGTAGAAAAAAATACTTATTATACAAATTATATACATTTTTATTGTTATCTTCTATTTTTATTATACAAAACTGCATTTGTTTTATTCATAGCGATATATATATATTACATATATATATATATATAGATAATAATATTTATATAATAATAATTATGTAATATTTACTATGTTTTCTGTTGTGTAACATTTTGTAATAATAATTATGTTATATGTTCACAGTTTATAATAATTATATAATATTATGTAAATTGTATGATATTGTTTAAAAATATATCTTATCATCAAAATATACAATATGTACTTATTTTGTATACTATCTATTTATATCAGATATGTATAATATGATATTGTCTATAATTTTATATTACATAATACTATTTTATATTAGCTATATAATGTTTTCATATTAAATATAAAATTTGAATTTAAAATTTGAATTATATTATATTTATTTTATATATTATTACATAATTTATTACATATTATTATATTAAATAATTATAGTAAGGACACAACTCTTTCATATGGAGAACACTTCTACTGTACTTCATTTATAGTAATATAGATTATATGTATATATAAATATTGATATACTAAATGTTACAGATATATATATTTAAAATGTTTTTAAAGTGAACACAATGATATAAAAAATTGTAAAGTCAATTTTAGATAACTTTAATAGTAATATCAAATTTATTATATTTCTAATTTAGTAATAGTTATATATTATATATTACTATTATTTATATTGATTATACACATTATTAATGATCGTATTAAGTGAATATTAATATCGATAGTGTTATGTGATAAATATTTAATTGTTTCGTAATAACTTATCAACCATATCTAGAAACCTCGATGATACATTAGATACTATTGATTAGGGCATGTTTAGTTAGAGGTCAAACCTACATAGAGGTCACCTGTCAATAACCTGATCATAAGTACCAGGACATTGATGATATACGTCTGCAAAGTTATACCAGCCTATTCTGTTGCAGGCGTTATTTATTATATGTTCATTATATATTAATAATAAAATTATAGATATTATTAAATATATATTAAGTTTAAATTAAGTTAATAATATTAGCATATATATTAACTATGTAGTATCAATATATATATATATATATATATATATATATATATATATATTATCACTAAACATCAACATACGATAGATAATTAAATAGTATAAATAAAGCTGCACTAGACAGCTGTTGTGTGAGGGCATGCAATGTATCTAGGTCAAATATATCTCTATCTAGATCAAATGTATCTATATCTAGGTATAATATATCTTTATCTAGATCTAATGTATTTCTATCTAGGTCAAATGTATCTTATCTAGGTTCATGAACAGATAACTACAATCTTCATACCTAACTTGACTACCTAATGTTATTATTGGTTATAATATTATATGATATTACATGAGATAGCATCGATACGCCGCATTTGGGTAATATAATCGGTTAATTAATTAACAAATAAATAATATTAAATACAGTTATAAATATTATGAATATATACTATATAGATAATGCATTTCTAAATCATCGTGGTTTAAATTACTAATTATTATAATTCATGAATTAACTGTAAAGTGAGTTATATCAACATAGATTGTTCTGGGTCTGTGGTAACTTATCATTTATCAATAGTAATAATTATTATATTATTAATGAATTAGTAATATCATTAATATGTTTAAAATATGTTATTACAAAATTAATGTATGCTTAATTTAAGTGAATATATGTATATAAATTATATTTATGAAGTAAATATTAATTTAAAATCAAATCAAATTTGTAAAAAACATACGTGAAATGAACACGTTTGCACGATATCTTATACAACCAACAACTTAACCATTTATTATACACGCATACACACAAACAGGTGCTGCGAACAGAGTAACTATACGGTATCACCGCACACTGATCACAAGGTCATCACAGAGGTCACGCACACTTACTTCCTGAACGTAGACCTGCGAGCCGGAATGAATACTTTCTGAACGATAGAAGGACACTCGTCTATAATCTGTGCGAGTTGATATGTACGCGTGAGTCGTGAAGGTCAGGTTTAGTAATAGTAGAGAATATCGCGCAACACATACGTATACACAATGTTAATAATACTATATGTATAAGGGAAGATGTTAGTGTTTATGTTGAGTTTATGCAAGTGCTGCTTTCACAACAAAATAACGCACCTCCCGATATCCGACACATTTTTATATCCCGTTATTAGCTGCTTCTAAAACTTTCTTTAAAACTTGAAGATATATATTGGGCAAGTCAACGAATTAAGATTAGATAATTATCTAATTACCTATTATACTAGGTCATGTATATATAAATGTACGCATAAGGCACGCGTCTACCTGCCCGCTATCGGTAGAGCCGTTCACTGTCGGATGTTGATATTCCACGATAGCGGGCTGTTTTGATGGAGTAAAAGCAACTTTAAACCTAATTAATATCGTGATGTGTATGCCACACTGTTGGTATAAGCTCTAATTGATATCAGTTATTATGGATAAGTCAGCCATGTCTATAGAATTGCTGGATGTCAGTGTGTTAATTAAGATATGTGGATCATTGGGTATACAATGTATCTTATGTATAATATGTATAATAAGTATACATTGTATACTATATATACTAGGTATACTATGTATAAAATGTATACTATGTATACAATGTATACAATGTATACAATGTATACTATGCATACAATGTATACTATACATACATTAGTAGACTACAATAAATATATATGATTGTAACATGGTAAATGTGAGTCATCTTGAATAGAATACCTGAGTATCAGGGACTAGTTGTTCTGAGATGATAAATTGTCCTAGGATATTGCTAAGACATCACTGAGATAGCTAAGATTTGTTACAGGATAATCTTAGGGCAATGTAATTTCTCATAACAATTGGCCCCTGGTAGGGGCGATGTAACAGGGTGGGACGGGGGGATATTTCCCCCCACTTTAAAATCTAGGGGGACCTCCTATGTATTGGTCCCCCCACTTTTATCTACCCCCCTAGCCCCTGGTGTTAATAGAGATTAATAGGATCGTGGTAGTATGTAAATATAGATATCTAATACTACTGGGCAACAGGTCTACGAGTGACAGGTGTCAATCAATATCTCTAGGAACTAACGGAATCTATGGCGTCGATGAGAAATTCGGCCACAATAATCATCTTCGGTTTAGCGAGCTGCATACTGTAACGCATTGCTTCTTTAGATTTGAAGGTCGAAGGAGCGAATATTATGCCTGTAAAGGTCATATACTTCTAGTTAGTAATTCGTCGATTTTTATATTCATGATAATTGTACAGTAATTATTTTAAATATAATGTATAA
Source organism: Osedax fenrisi (assembly GCA_964019155.1). Lineage (NCBI taxonomy): Eukaryota > Metazoa > Annelida > Polychaeta > Sabellida > Siboglinidae > Osedax > Osedax fenrisi. The sequence continues at coordinate 15,245,006 of OZ025240.1, forward strand.
ACTATTATTTAAATAATTAAACTATTATTTATATAATTAAACTATATTAATACTAATTGATAGGACCTTGTGACTTATGAGTCATAAGTTGTGTGAAAACTGTTTAATTTAAAATATCCAACGGAATTATAGATATCTTAGACAAAATGAAAATGCAATTGGATTATGTTATCGAAATGCCTGATCTTAACTTCTGAACGTATGTTTTGTAGCGTAATGTTCGAACAATACACCGACGTATCCATATCGCTGCGTCGATACAATCTCTTTCACATAAACAATGAACTCTACCGCATTATTGATTATCTTACAACGCCACACACGGACCGGTTTTAATGCAGGCCAACTGTACGGTCCAGTACTGCGGCAGCATGGGCATCATGCATAGGATCACGTCGCCCTTGTTCATATCTAGGGGAGAAGTGAGCGCGTACGCCGTACGGTTCGTTATTTTCGACAGGTCTTTGAACGTCCATTTCGCCTGGCAGAGAGGTCAAAGGTTAACGCCGGCGGGTTTATATCAACGCGTGGGTGCGTATAGTTAGATTATTTGTAGCGGTATTCGGCGGTGAAGAATTAAATATTAATATTGATTTAAAATAATGAATCCGTACGATTAGAAAAATTATTAGTAAAACATCCGAAATATTAAAATATATATAATTATTTATTTTAATAGAATTCATATAGTACATATTTCATTATAAATCACGAAACCATGTTGCACTATTACGTAATATGAATGTAATAGGATATACGCAATGTAACAGTATATAATGATTCACTCTATTATTGGTTATTCTCAGAGGACACTGTGACCTTGAGTTAACCTTGAAGCCACACGACTACGCGATCACTACAGAATTAGCTTTAGAAATGGCGGAATTCGACTATCATTAGAAAATAAGCAACGCTAATACAATATTCATGATATTGTAAGTTACTGTGTGTATTTGTATGCGTGTGTGTTTGTGTGTGTATACATTTGTGTGAGTGTGTGTGTTTATGTTTATGTGTATATATATATATATATATATATATATATATATATATATATATATAATTATATATGTGTATGTATTGGTATATGTTTATGTGTGTATATGTGTATATATATGTGTGGTTTCAATTTATATAATGTTATTTTAAATAATATAAAACAAAAAATAAATTATTTAATAATATTATCCGTTGAAATATCAGGTGATAGTCTAGGTTAATATACAATGAGGGATACATCATGTAACATCCTTTACTACAGACTAGTTGGTCATAGACACGCGTATAGCATTCTATTAATAGATTATGCTACGATTAATATATCACTGCGCGATACCAGCACATGTAAAAAATGCACATGGAAAGCAAAGATATATATGTATACGTATGTATATGTACTATATATAGCAACATCCAATATCATATATATTTATGTATATATATGTGGGTGTATGTGTAAATATATATATATATATATATATATATATGTGTGTATGTATATTTATATAACAATCAACAATATATTACCTCAAGTTTAAGATTCGACTATATTGGGAGGCATGTCTTAATAAATCATCAAAGAATATAAATCAATAATCAATACGTACTATAATTAATATTCTAAGATCAATAATCAATACAGTCTATGATTAATAATAGAAATTCAATAGAATCAATAATATTGAGTTATACGCGCTTATCGCTAGAGGTACCTGGAAATCTTTGCGGATATCGGAGCACCACCAGAGGGCCAGATGGCGCTTGTCAATCACTCCTTCGGTGGGCGGAGTTAACAGTTCTTCTTGCTGTAGGAATCGAGCACATAGAATTAGAGGCTATACCAATAGTGGCTTCATTATACCTATAGGAGTTGCCCGTCTCATGGCAGGCATATTATACAGACACGTTTAAATTTAATGTACCGTTCTCTTTATAGTTAATTCGTGATGTATTTATAGATTGGCTGATACTCTTAAATTAAATTCGTAATTGATACATTTAAACTTTGTTATATTTATAAAAGTCTAATATATCAAAATATAAACTTCATTTTTAAGAAGTAAGAAAATACTAGATGAAATAATTTATTTACGTGAATTAATCTTTTGTGAATGATCTGATTGTTAATTATTTAATGGATTTATTATATCAAAATAATTAATTAATAATTCTATCTGAAAATTGATTTAACTTCTGAGTATTAAAATCAATACTATTTAATACTATTTAATATTATATATATTTAATATTATTAATATGTAACGCATTATTAATTAATATCGGCTACAACGAGGAAACTGTCTTAATTTAAACCATTCAAGATAAGATAATAATAAACATTGTAATCAAATGAAATACATAGATAGATTTATTTATATAAATACAATCGACGTTGTGACTAAATGATCGGCTTTTATCGGGGATATAATAAATATAGGATATCAGAAAATAGTTATATACTTCCTAACTGAAACCATAAATAAAAGATATGAAAACTAATGTTAATATAAACCCGTATAACTAAGTTAACAGATATTAGTAACCATCTGCATGTATTAGATACCGTATAATGTTAATTTAAAATTCAATACAAAAGTTCACATAATAACCATCTGTATCTTAGCCCATCGATCGATGACGTCTCGCGTGAAATTGAAATTCTCGGGAACGTCCGCCGCGGAAAGTTCACGACTTAGATCTATGTCCGCGAAGGGTTCAGAGGTCACCTCAGCGGAGGTCGTCGTCGTCGTCAGGGTTCTAGCGTAGAGTCTCGCACACCTCAGTGCAGTGAACCTCGTGCACAACATCTGTTGCGAGGTGTGAGGTGTTGAAACGTGAGGGCGAGTCACTGTGTGTGCGATAATCACTGACGACTGATGTTTAATACTACATATGTTGACATTACTGTTAAGTATTGCTACCATTGTTATTATGGTTATAATGGTTTTACTATTACTATAATTATTATTATTACTATTACTATTACTATTACTATTACTATTACTATTACTATTACTATTACTATTACTATTACTATTACTATTACTATTACTATTACTATTACTATTGTTATTACTATTACTATTACTATTACTATTACTATTACTATTACTATTACTATTACTATTACTATTACTATTATTACTATTACTATTACTATAATATTATTACTATTACTATTACTATTACCATTACCATTACTATTATTACTATTACTATTACTATTACTATTACTATTACTATTATTACTATTACTATTACTATTACTATTACTATTATTATTATTATTATTATTATTAGTATTAATATTATTATTATTATTATTATTATTATTATTATTATTATTATTATTATTATTATTATTATTATTATTATTATTATTATTATTATTATTATTATTATTATTATTATTATTATTATTATTATTATTATTATTATTATTATTATTATTATTATTATTATTATTATTATTATTATTATTATTATTATTATTATTATTATTATTATTATTATTAGTATTAATATTATTATTATTATTATTATTATTATTATTATTATTATTATTATTATTATTATTATTATTATTATTATTATTATTATTATTATTATTATTTTTATAAGTTTTTTATAAATAAATACAATCTATTTATCTATTATATATATATATTTACTTAGGATAAGGGTGCAGAATTTCAAGTCCTTTAATTGTTGCATTCATTAATCATTACTTACACCAATATATGTTTAGTAATATATGTTAATTATATATGTTAACCTATATGTAATTATAAGTTACTTTTATGTTAATTACATGTTTACACTATTGTAAATTATTACGTAATTATATTATAACTATATAATCTTATTTATATTTCGATATTTTATGTAGTAGTATTGAAGAATATAAAAATATAAATAATATAATTTATATTACTAAGAATATAAAACAATAATAAAAAAAAAATATATAACTTAATTGTGAACATAATTGTATCGAATAAATATATGTATATCATATGCAGTATATGTAAATATTATAAATTTGTAGATTGAATATCAAACCTACATAAATTATATTAGAACTTATAAATATGTAAAATAATATATTTAAACTTGTATATCTCCTTAATATTGAATATAGGATGATTATTATTAGTGATATTACATCGTTACTGGCACAGATGTATAATTTTCAATAATTATACAATATCGAAAATGATAAAAATATTAAAAATTAAAAAAATTACAAAAATTTGATTTATTAAAACTTCTAATTAATCATATATTACCTTAAATAAAGATACTTTTAGATTAAAAGTTTTAATGACTGATTATAAAATTAAGTATGATGAGATCAGTGATTAGTACGTCATTAAAAGTACTATTAGCACTGGTACTGAGATTAGTGCTGCACTAAGTACCTATAATAGTAACTACTAGCGCTAGTAACTGTATTATTATAACCGTATTCATGATTATACGATAGCGAGGTTCAACGAGTACGATGCACTTAATTACGTAATATTACGTAATAGAGAAAGAGTCGATATTGGGTTATATCCACACGCACATTAGCTGACCTATATATATATTATTGCCAATGTTTATATAACGGCGGTCGATTATGACTCACCGGCATTAGGTCATCGAGTACAGTAAATAGGTCGGCGCGTTAATACATGGTCAGCTGGTCATATTTAACAATGCACGCGCGTACATAATGGCTGTATAAAAGTTGTATGGTACAGATTTATCTTCATTCTATTCGGTAGGCGTTTGATGTAGTTTAATAGGCCAGAGTGAATGTGAATGTGAATTCTATGCTTAATAAAGTATAATTAAAACTTATATATTGAAAATACTGTATATATATAATTTGATGAATGCTTGTCTACAATTCTTTGAAATAAGTATTCATAACATGGAGATAAAGGATATGTTTAACATGTTTGTTAGTAAGAATATTATAACTCATTGTAATTAATTATAAATATTGCACTATAGCATATTAAAATTATATTATTTGTATTAAAAATTATGATATTATTAGTAATTAAAATAAAATTATTATTATTAATACTTATAATAATTAACTAATTTATTTTGTATATTATATTTGTTCAATTTCATAAAAATCTATAATAAAAGCATATAACATCAATATTATAATGATATGATAATTATAATGTAAGCACTTACATGTGTACACTACAAATAATTGTTGGTGTTTAAAAAACATATAAATAATTTTATTATTTTTGTTTACAAAATAATGAAAATTACTGGAAAATTAACCTTAAAAAGTTGTGTATCAAAACTATTAATATCGGTACTAACGATTATTAATAAATATTTTCAATTTAGCCAACTAACGATATACATAATTACATAGCGACTTAGTTGAACATTTTGTTGAAAATTTGCATAAACAGTTGAATTAGATATTTTGTCTATAATATTTTGTATAATGTTTAAGAATAATAATATCCACAATTATTTTTATTAAAATCTCAAATAAAGTAAATGCATATTATTATTTAAAATATATAACTAAAACTTTAAGAAGATATATCTCATATTATTCTATTTCATTTTTTAACTTTTTTCAAAATCTCCTTAATATTGAACCCTTTTTTGATCTTTGTGAAATTGTCTGCGTATATAATATAATATTTTTAATATTATATTAGATAATTAAAATATATGCATAAAGATACAAATATGTTACATAAAATCACAAAAACATGTATATTTTTGAATTTAAAAATATTTGTATTATAAAATCCAGTATAAACTCGTTTTCTTCATACTATAATCATCTAAGAATACTCAGTATTATACTGGCACTATATAACTTTTATATATATGAATACTATCTACATATTATAATATTTAAAAAATATTATCTAATATAAATCTTAAGAGATGATGCGATTATAATAGACCCATTTGTCCCCTATCTTTTAAATGTAACGTGACTAAGGTTTCGCTGCCCCATAATAAGTCAGAATTAGATTATAATTAACAATTGCTAAATAACTCTGTATAAATATCCTACTAATAAAATATTATAGTATTACATTTATCTCGCTTGTACCCAACTAACAGTAATAGCATCATAATAGCAGCATGACAGCATATTTAATAGCTTCAAATGTTTAAATTGTGCTATTAATTTGAGGCTATTAATGTTAGCTGGGTATTCAATATTCACTGTATTATTCATATATTATTTATATACTATTATAGTAACTATACTAATATCAGCATACTGAATAATAAACTAATATCATAAATACATTTCAAGAATTGTATAAGAACAAAATGAACCTATAATTATTATATTAATATAGCAATTCTAAAATATAATTTATTTAGGTGAGGACTCACATTATATTAATCATTAATTTAATGATTAAGTTATTAAGAATATATTAGAAAATGTCATATAATGTGATATATATCACATTATTATGATTATATGACTGCCATAATGACATATAATATATATGATATATGACTATTTTCTGTAATTCTAAAATACTGCTGTTTTCGATAAGAACCATACACAAATAAAAGTTTTGGTATAGTTACTATAATAGTAACTATAATAGTATTTTTAAATTAAAAATATCATACTTATTAAGTAACTTAATCTACCAGGTTTAATTTAGTGATATATTATCACGACATATTATTTTAACAATTTACTTATTTACTCGTGATATATTTCGTATAATGAGATTACGTAATCTTAGATTAATTTCCGTAATCTATGCATGTTTTTTTTTAATCTAGGGGGTAAATTACTGTCATTTGCATGCATATATAATTGCAACTATCTTTAATTTATATATTATTTATTTAAAACTAATTAATAATAAATCGTATGCATTATATAATATGCTTGCATTTACTACCTTGAATAAAGATCTATTTTAATCCAATTCTTATACAAAATAAATAAATATTTGTATTTGCATAACCTTTGAACTTATTTATGTTGCTTATCAATCCTATGCCTGTCAATTTGAATTTTCGATAACTATATATTTGACGTTTTTAGACTTTTTCGAATACACGTTAATTGTGAACATTATGTATGGAAAATATATATTAATACATACAAGTGAATTATTGTAGTATATAATATTACACATAATAAGAATTATGGAGTATTATAATGATTTAATATCACACATTTTAACTTATACTAAATTATTCAATAATTTATCAATACATGATAATACTGTTCAAGAACTATGCGAATCGATAGGCTTTTCTACGGTTTTATTTAAATAAATATATATAATGATGTTTATATATTAAATAATATTTTTATAATAATAATACATATATAAATGTATTATCTAACATTCTACATACAATGTTACATTGAATGTATGATTGTCATAATTATGATAATGATACATTCTTAGAATGAATCTAATAAATTATTAATAAATTATTAAATAATATTAGATTAGATTCTAATATCATATTAAAAATGATAGTAACGTAGTTTGCAAAATTAATGACTAATACATTAATTATTATCACAAATAAAGGGAGGAGTAATAGTTACTAACTTTGTAACTTACTAAGTCAGTAACTTACTAACTAATTAATTGAGTAGTTATTAATTATTGAATTAGAAGAATGTAGTATTTTATTATAATCATTATTAATGATTAGTATAATAATGCAAATAATGAATATTTGAAATAAAATATTATATTTAATATATATCATAATATATAGTTACTATAATTATTTCATAATTTTATTAATTCAAATAAAATATTCATTAATAACATTAATAATGTGAAATAATAAATCAATGATATATATATCTAATTATTATAATTATTATATTAAGTTCTCTAATACTGTAATACCACGACTACCACAGCATACCGTGATAGGAATCATAGTATTCACTGTGTCGTCCTTCGTGTGTCTACTGGTGTACGGATGCTGCAAAGCGAAACCGTTTAAAGTTCCCCTATCTCTCGCTCATAGATTTCAAGATAAATATGGTTATTATAATGTTACATTAAAATGTATGCTACTAACGTTACCAACTAACCATATTTAATTATATTTTATAACTAAGCTATAATAATTATATATAAATTTAAATATCTTTGATATGAAATGAAAACAATATTTTTATGAAATTAAATTAATTTTGTTATTATGGTAACCAATTGGTTACCATAGAATACATAAACTATTTTAAAAATATAACATATTATTTAATTATGAATTAAAATTTAAAATTACATATGTTATATAGCACCCATGCCTACGTTATTTATAGTTTCCTTTCCAAGAGATGTGGTTGAGGGTTGGAATACTAGTAACAGATATTTAAAATAATATATCTTATGAAAAGTTGTATACATTAAACAGTTTTGTATATAACATATGGATTCGAAGGTACAGTGTAGTACTATATGCACAGTGAAGTTGTATATATAATATCTATAGGAGATATACGCATTATCTTTGGAGATATACGCATTATCTTTGGAGATATACGCATTATCTTTGGAGATATACGCATTATCTGTAGGAGATATACGCATTATCTGTAGGAGATATACGCATTATCTGTAGGAGATATACACATTATCTATGGTAGACGTGAAAATAGTATTATAATCAGTAGTAAATGGTTTATATTTAAAATAAAATTAATTATATACTATAAACTTACTTATTATACGTACATTCTGTCATATGTTCCGTTTAAAATTTTGAATAAACCTAATAGTTTACTGTACTGTATTTAATACAGATATACTTAATACATACAGTAATATCACATCATACACATATACATATTTGTTAGTATACATAAATTAATATATGCCTATTGTATATATATATATATATATATATATATATATATATATATATATACATGGTTGGATTCAGGATGCATATATGACACATCCATCCTTCAGAGAATTAATTATATATATATATCCGATATATATATATATACGATATAGCATCTTAAATTATTACTATATATAAATACATCAATTTTTGAATTTAGACTCCTACTTAATAAATTATTCGAATCTCCCCTTAAATAATATGAATACTATATAGTAGATATATATCTATATTATTATTATGTTGTGTATTTTACCACCCACGTATAGTTTAAATATAATATTACTGATATATTTTTTATAAGCTGATTTTTATAAATGTATTCTTAATATTTACGAGGTATAACTATATACTAGTGCATAAATACATTATTAATTTGCTTTACTCTACCATTATCACATCATATTACAGTGCTAACCACTGATAATAACACTGATAACATTCGCTGGCATCTATTATGCAATGATCACATATCTATAAATAGAAATTAAGGCATTTTTATCTTGCATTGCTATCTGATAGTATAATTACTGAACTATACCTAGAGGCACTAGTCATATTATCACATGGTATACATATATACATGTATATATCACGGTTATATATGTGCCTATATATTAATGTGAAATCTAATCTCTAACCCAGTCTCTATCCCAGCCTATAACCCAGCCTCTCTACATCTCCACGCTCTGTACTTACCTATATCTTAGATGTGCTGTATGTTTGGTCTAGATTGTTACTGCAATACTATTTTAATTAATAAGTGCATACAAAAGTAGTATTATGAATCATGGTTAGAAATCTATTCATAACTAATTCAAATTTCTAACTAATGATATATTGATTTATAGTATAAGATTGTAAAGCTATTATACAAATGTTGTACACTGATTTTAAATATATATATATTGTATACAAATTGTACGCATATTGTATACCTATTGTATACTTATTGTACATGTATTTTACACATAATATATATACAAATTATATACACACCGCATACCTAATACTACATATCTTATAGACTGTACTACCACTATAAAATATGTAAAGCTAAAACGTTCTATCTTTATCAGATATTAGATTATTAATACTCCATTTCTCCATTCTTTTACTATTGACAACTACACAATTAAATCTACCTAGTGTGTGATACAGTTTATATTCCACCCCCTCCCCCTCCCCTCTTAATATATGTTATGTTCATACTATTAGACAACTTAGTTAGCGACTACCTATCATCTAGTGGGTTGTAATATTTACATGCCAATCATGGGGCCGGTTGCTGCGATAAAATAAAATTGTCCTATGACAATATTTAACATTACGGAGATAACTAAATATTGTACTAGGACAAATATTTTTTATCCGAAAACCTCCCCCTGCATCCCTTCTCTTTCTATCGATACTGTCGCCATCTAGTGGGTTGTAATATATATATATATACGTCGCACCCCTGTCTCCCTTCTCAATAGGTGGTTATCAATATTACGCCGCACCATATGCCATTGTCCGGTGTAGATACATTATTTATAGTGACACCTGTCACCATTCTAGTGTTTGTGCAATAAAACTCTGCATATATCACACGATCAGTGCATTTCTAGGAGGAACGTGTGATTTACTGCAAACACGCATATACATACACACACATATACATACACACACACACACACACGTATAATAATAATGATATTCATTGAGTTTAAATGTTAATATTACTCTGTGGATTTCCCAAACAATAATTGTTTTCCAAAATATCTGTTTCTCATAAAAGATTATATACCTATATATATATATATATATATTATATATAATATATATATAATATATATAATATATAATATATATAACATATATATAATATATATAATATATATATAATATATATAACGAATAGGATATGATAGGATAGGATAGGATAGGATAGGATAGGATAGGTTATTTAAAACTTGAATACAGTAAAATAATACCCTTACTGATGTAAAACAGAAAAATAAACTCGAAGGAAAGTAAACCTAATATCGCATGTATACAAATACCATAAATAATAAATAATAGCGAAACAGTTAATTAGAGTTTAGTTACTGTTTTGGCTTATTCTCGAACGGAAATGTGATCTTACCTAAATCATATAGTAAACGATTCCATCTGTAACACATTGAATCTATTTAGTCGCTCAATAGTGTTTAGTGCAATATCAATATTGATTTAATGGCCTATATCATAATAATAATCTCGGTGAGTAATGGTGTTGCAAGTAAATGTGTTACAAGCATATGACAATTACATTACTTCTACCTCTTGTATACATCACACCTACACATACACACACACACACACACACCTAAACGCACACATGCACACGCATACAATTGTTTATGTGTACCTCGTGTAATTAATATTGACTAATATTACATAACATCGCTGCACTGTGATAATTAGCCGACACTGTATGATTATGCTAATTATACTAATTATGTAATACTTCTAGGTGCAACATCTAGGTGTGATTGTTATTATTAATTATGCAATATGATATAATAAATATCTCAGTATTCTATTTCAATAAAACATGATTTATTATTTAGAACAATGTATGTATAGATCTATATCGATATCTAGATATGATTATCTTTATAATAGGAGTACACAACAATACTTGTTTACATTTTCCTTCCGTCGATTTCATTGGCCAAATGGATGAAATTTACAGATGAAACTACTAGATCTCTATTTCGAAGGATGGAAAATTATAATAGAAATGATCCTATTTTTGATGGACAGTAAATAAATCGCTGATTGAAAATCAATAATTGTTGTAATAATAGGTATTACGACATTATTTATTTAAATACTTTATTGTTTACTTTATATGCATGAATGTTTATTTAAATATATATGTCCATACAATATATGATGATGATGATGATGATATTGAGTTTATTAGCACTAAAATAGGGTCATGTAGACCCCTTCGCTCGTGCGGGAAGAAAATAATAATAAAATAATAGTAATACGATAATAATTTAATAATAATATACATTCAATATACCACGGACAACAATACTAAATAATATAAACATAAATATATCTGATAAACATAGGTGGCGACAATACATATATATACAATATATATATAAATTGTCGGTATTAATGTGAGATGGTATATATTTACTGTCTGTCAATTTCATCCGCTTAACTGATAAAGTTGACGGACGGCAATTAAAAAACGATATCGATATGAGAATACTATTACATAATGCTTTAGTGTTAATCTGTGGTCATTGTGGTCAATACTACTTTATATTGGATGTATATATCATATAGACCACGCCCCCTTATATAGGCCCCTCCCCCTTATACACGCCCCCTTATATAGGCCCCTCCCCCTCCCCATTTTAAATATCAGCCTGACAGACATTCTAGGATTGATAAAATCAGTCGAGCTTAGATTCAACAGCTATATTCATGGAGGTGTGGATTATATGCATGCAATTAAAGTGTAGTGTGTACAACAATGACCATGGTCAATATTAAGGCCATAACAATAGGCCATTGTTCAACAGTATAGAGAAGATTGCTAATAATAACTATAACAATGGCCACTCTTTCATGATCCAATCAATAAACTTGCTCAATTTCTCTTGTTATTAATTATTTGATAGGTATCATAATATTGTTATTGATGTATTAAGTTGAAGATTCAATATCATAAGTGCAATTATTTAACTAAGATGTTATTTAACTAAGAGATATTAAAAATACAAGATTGTTTAATAATAATATAATTATTGAACTCATGCTATATATATATATATATATTGTATTTACCAATAGGGTATTTACTAAAAAGATAGGATAAAATAGACCTTTTAACACTTTAAGACCCAGTAATTTTAAATAATACTGCACTATATACTCAGAGATTATGTATAATTAATAAAATTATACACATTGTTCGACATGCATAAACCAAAGCGGCGTTTTTTTATTAATTATAAACCCAATGTTAATTTTTGTACCATGTCATTTTGGGTATCAATTTATATCTATTTTTTCTTCGTTATTTTTGTTTATTTATTTATTTTTGTTTACCTAATAAACTATATATATTATATTATTATTATTATGTAATTAAAAAACGAAAATGTGTATTCATATATTGAAATTTGTCCATTAGAAGTTATATTTATTTTAATTAGTATATAATATATTGTATTAATCTGAAGAATAAAATAGAATATAAATATTATTCATAATATAATATTTAATTAATATAATAATTGTAATAATTTTTTATTTAAAATAATATATAAATAATATTTAAAATATTAATTTCAAACTAAAAATAAAATATAAAAAATTTATATAAATATATAGATGTATATATTGATATAATGTTTAATATATATATTAATTAAAAAGATATTTTATAAATTTGATATATTTACTGATTCATCTTCGGATTCATCTGTATTAAAATTCAATACTTATATTCGTAAGCATTTATTCGTGAGTAGGACATTTTTAAAATGGATATAAATAATGCTATAAATCATAAAATTCCTCAAAATATAGCATTGTCACCTATAGTTCCTTAATGTAATAATAATCACGAGTGTTTTATTTATATTATGCAGAAAAAATTACAAAACAATGTTATTTCATTAAATTATTATAATATAATTAATTATTGTTATTTTAATTTACATAATTTTTGTGTGCATATTTTGAAGTTGATTTAAATGCCTTTTATTTTAAGAACTAATTGTTTTAATATTTACATTATATTTAAAATAAATTATAGAATGTTGTTATTATATAATGATTATAACTAGAACTTAATCTAATAGACGATATTGATGATATAAAATTTGCATTTATAATTTATTTACAAATTTATTTAATAATAATTATTTATATTAAAAATAAACACTATATACAGTTGTATTTTATATAAATTCTCAAAAAATAAAATATAAAGATAATTTTTTATGAATCCTATAATAAAGAAAACATATTTTCACATATTTTTACATTTTCATTTATCGAATGCTTAATTATTGAATTATGCATGCTAATATATTACGTGACGGTCCGAGATACCTGGGTTTTTAAAAAGTTAGGATGACATAGACTTGTAAACGTTGTACATAACTGAGGTGATGAGAGAAATGCAATACTGGTAACAAAATGTAATACTTTTTGATTTAACGTTTATTAAGTTTTCGATAAACACACTAGAATAACGAGTTCTATCTGTTGCATCTCTCTCTTTCTATCAAGTTCCGTTGAGCTATTGAAGCCAGGCTAAACTTAACAACACGAACATACGTCTATATCCGCAAGACTGCTATACCATATCCACGCGACTACAAGATATAAGTAATATATAATACATAAACACGAATATCATTATTACCCAGGCATGTGTATTAGTATAATTAACTGTATTAGGTGTCCGTTGTTATATTCATTAAGTACAGGCAGGCAGGCAGTATAGCCTACCCATGGTGTAATACACACACACACACACACATAGGTGTAGTAATAGCTGTAGTAAACCTACACACACACACATGCATGCGTGCGTGTGAATAGGTATACTAGCAGAACGCCTATACAGTGTACACACACATATATATATAGGTTTGTAGTAGCAGTGGTTGTCTAACAGTAGAAAGCCTATGCACACACACACACACACACACATACACACACACACACACACACACACATACAGGTGGAGTATTATCAGTAGATCGCCTATACACATACACTTACACACACGCACACATACCAATGACAACAAACATGTATATGTTGTGTTATGCTAAAACATCTATGGAGCCGGGTGTTTATTTAGATGTGAAGCAGTTGTGTTGCTGCCTTGAGGACATAGATATTGCACCTTGAGTGAGTTAATAGATAGTAAATATATAATTCCATTCAACATTAATCTTGGATAAAACTCTTCAATGAATTTAACTTATTTTTGTAAAACTCTTCTATTCTTCTATACATCTAGGCTGTTTTTTATTAATATATAGTATAATTCTTATAGTATAATAATAGTATAAAATTCGCATTAATTTTATGCATGTATTTCTATATAAATATTGTTTTTTATCATCAATTTTTTAATATATTTATATACATATAAGACATTTTATGTATATGTATAGTTGTATAACATTAAAATGATTAAGTGAAACTATAAAATAGTTATCAGTTATTTTGCTTATATGTAAAAATTAATTATTCCGAGAAAAATTTATTCAACATTTTACAAATAAAAAACTTATTTTCTAATGGTGTGTAATAAAAGGTGCTTGTTAAAATATGTAAAAGTAAACATAAGTTTTTCATCAGTAATATAATTATTATATATTAAATATATATGTTATAAAATATTATTAATATTTGTATACAGTTAGGATGTTCAATTACACACTTGATATTTAGTTTTATAAATTTGATAACAGCATGTCATAAAATTGGCATTTTATGTTGTTTCTAGATAAATTCCATTCCTACTTTTGTACAGATCCTAATTACCATGTAATTGAGTAATATTTCATACTACAATGTTTGATAATGATATATTTATATGTCATATATAAACTCTTCCATATTCCCTATATATAATGTTTAACTATGTATAAGCCTTATACTATAAGGGTATTCTATATATTCACCTGTATCTCAATGTAACATCTGATATTTACCTATATCATTACCATATCTATATTTTAGGTATAGTAGTCGTGGTATTAGTATGGGTACCTGTCACTGAAATGGTCTAGTACGTTCCGCCATCTTCATTCTTATCTTTTACGAGTGTTCGCGAGTGTAATTCGAAGATTGGAGAATATGTAGAGGATCTAAATGTGGATACGTAAATGTGATCTCCATTATGCCTGTTATATAACTTCATGTTTAGACTGTCTCGGTGATTTTTCAGCCTGTGAATTTAGGGCGTGGATTAATGGTTTATGACCAGTGTTAACGAAGTATATAAAGTTATAAAGTAAAACTAATTTATAATTCACAAATATTTATAAAAATTTTTACTTTAGTTACTCTATTGTACACAATGTTGTAGATAACAATTAATATATATATATATATACAAAGTAGAATAAAATCAAATATAAATCACATTATGCCTGTTATATAACTTCATTCTGATGATCACTAGTGTATTACGCCAGTGATGGAGTTTTGTATCTTGCACATAACCCCCTTTGATGTTAACTATTCCAGTCAGTATATTATGTTTGATTCATCTATTATACGCATGTAATATAAAGTAAAACTAATTTATAATTCACAAATAATTATAAAAAATGTAACTTTAGTTACTCTATTGTACACAATGTTGTAGATACCAATTAATTAATTTGTATGGCGCGAGAAAAAAAAAATATATATATATGTATATCAATATATATATATATATATATATATATATATATATATATATATAATAATATCAGATTCAGTTGATGACCGAGATCAAAAACCCAGGTATAGTATAGAAGTTCTATTGAACTTATCGAGATACCAACCTGCTCTTGATAATGAGAGAATTAATACAAAATGAATAAATACAAAATGAATAAATATAAATAAATATTTTACAATTCTATATTGTTCATTCGTGTTCTGTCTCATAAAAAAGCAATACAATAAAATTAAATATATCTCTCACTACCAAGAAATCATCATGTATATAATTGTGACAATGATAAGTAAATATATATTTAAGGTAAACGGTTAATGTATTTTAATTAAGTTAATATTAGTTTAAGTTAATCTCATGTCAAAGAATAGAGAAGTTGGTATACTAGTACCTATTATATACATCATATTATTACATAACCTGCGATTATAGCATAACATCTCCGACACCGACGTACAGGAATCAGTTATAACGAGATCTTCAATGCTGACGGAACGCTTCGCTTCAGGAAGAGAGACAAGATGATGTTCTACGGAAGGAAGATGCTCAGGAAAGTTAGCACCTCTCTCTCTCTCTCATCTATATCATTGGTGGAGTTCTTTCATCCCATCCAGGAACTTAGATGACATTATCACTTATAACCATATATGGCTCTAATGTCCCTTCGAAGCCGCTCTCATGTTAATGCATCCATGATTTTAACGAGAGCCGATCATTTATTTATACACAAGTATATAAGATTACTTTTAAATATTATTTACAATCTATTTTATTGTGCTTGAACCCGAGTCCTACTACCTGTGTGTCTGAAGCCTTCGCCAACTGAGCCACATAAGCAGTTATACATATATACATATATATAGAGTAGTAATAATAATCATCATTGGCACTGATCATAGAAGTTTTAGTCTATAATAATATAATAAATATAAATAAAAATCATAAATTCATTGCGATAATGTACTTGCGGAGATCGCAGATAAGAAATTCTTTGCGCTATATCCCTACATACACAAACCGCTCACCTACGTATAATGCAACTAAATAGTATCACAACTATATTCGTAATTCTAAATGGCTTCACATTAACCGACTAACTAGCCCCCCATCGTAAATCCGTGTACATACCGCTAGCATCAAGCACAGCATCAAGTGCGGTAACAAGTCGCCGCCTAAAATCTATCAAAAGTTCTATTTTCGAGTAACAAGTCGCCGGTGCTTGATGCTCGCTATGTGAACAGCTATTTGCGCGGTACCAAGCGCAGTAACAAGTCACCGGCCTCTTGTAACACTTCGCCAGCCTCTAGTAACAAGTCGCCGTCAAATTCAACTCGTTCCATTGTGATATATATACCCAGTAACAAGTCGCCGGCCTCTAGTAACAATTCGCCACACATGCGGTACTTGATGCTCGCTATCTGGACACACATAATAATTTATACCTAGCATCAAGTGCAGTAACAAGCACAGTAACAAATCGCCGTGCTTGATGCTAGCGGTGTGTACACGGCTTAAGAGAGGGAACATGATACGGCGGCATTCACTAGACGATGATGAGACTATCGCTCCACTCTTAGACGTCGACCATCCGATTCCTTAGGGCGTTCCCTTCGATGCAAGATGTTCACTATCATGCTATAGTCGATGATGTAATGCTCGCATCACCAACACCCTATTACGTAATATCTTAGCTAATCAATGCGCGTGTGTAAGATGAGTGCACTACTCTAATACCACACCGATCAATAAGGTGATGTTTAGGTAATTAGTAGTTATACATTGTAGTCGTGCACTATCAACCTGTGGTAATCAATATACACCTGCTGATTGTTCTCTATTATCTATCGACGTTATAATTACCCTCACTATTATGTAATCAACGCATATATCTTAGCACTGGCGCAGCACCCTTAGGGTGAGTTACTCGGGGTGCTGGTGCCTAGATCTTGAGACAATAATCATACAGACAAAGTATTAACTACGAATATATAGAGTGTATAGGGATATATCTGTATGTATGTATGTGTATGTGACACTGTACCTATGACAGTATTTCTAGTGATGCCAGCCTATCTTACCTCACTAGAATTCACAACCGACAGTGATGTGTGATATTACGGGGGCCCCTTGGAATGGGCATCGCTACTCTATCTCAATATCACCACTAAGTATAGTCATTATGTAATGCTTTGAGTTCGCTATTACTCTCATTATTATATATAATATTATAGTAAACAAACCACTGCGACCTTACTATCACGCGCGGGTGACCTCTGACCCCTACATAATACCCACTACCTCCTCCTCGTAAAAAGGTACGCAGCCTAGCTAAGATATCGATGAACTCGGGCAGAAGGAACGCTCTCCGCCGCAAACACGAACTCGTCATGAAACTCACCAAGAAGTGGTTAGTTATCACGTCATATCGGCCCCTATTACATCAACAACCCTATTATATCATCTCGGCCCATATTACATCATCGCACCTATTACATCATTACTGATCACGCTCCCTATTGCATCGATATCGGCCCTGTGTATTATCATTACATCTATTATTGCATTATCACACCTATTGCGACATCATTTCTAACTCCATTATTGCATCATTATCGCCTCTATTGCATCATCATCATCATAACCCTGTGCATTATTATGGCATCCATTACGGCGCATGCATATTACATCATAGTTAATATTCCTATATTGGTAATGACGAGACCCTTGAGACACTAATGCATTATTCTATTACATCATACCTATTATATCACCGCTAATACATTATCTCTATTACATCACATCTACTATACCCTCTGTTTATTGATACATATCCAGAACAACAGTCAATGATATTATAGAGTTTCTGTAAAATAGAATATTTTAGTAATCCGAATGATAGATTGCTTTGAAAGATGTACAGTTTAATGATTTCAGCACTGTTTTATCAGCACTACTTTATCAGCACTACTTTATCATCACCGCTTTATCTGAACCATGTCTAATGCTAATACCGTATTATCATTGTACATTATAATTTACACCTAGTATAATTAATGTAACGGGGAAACTAAAGTTATTGACGAGTACTTTATGATCATTTAACTATGAATATTATCAATTAGCGGCTTTCGTAGCCAATAACTTATTATTGAATAAAAAATTATTAAATACCTCTCAAATCTTTTAATATATTATAAATAAAGTAATGATAAATCTTATAATCATTGTGGCATTATTATGTTCTTAGTAATGTATTCATTAATGTACTTAACAGATGAGATGCTAGTGAATATGTGTATGAATGTTTGTTATTATACGTTCATTGATTTTATGTATGCACTTGCATATAAACTATATATATATATATATATATTCGTATATCCCCAGAATATAGATTATCCAGCGCTTAATTATTGATTAGCTACCAGATTATGCAATATTTAAGTATTGATTATAATCCAGATAAATAAAGATTTCGTAGATTTTCTTCTTCGAATTATAACATTGAAGGTCATTCAATATAACGCCAAATATTACTAATGACTTCTTACATCTAAGAGATACTAATAATTAACTACCACCACTTCGCCCAACCAAGCCCCACCCCCTACTCATCACCTACACTATTCAAGCCCCCCCCACTTATAACTCCCCCAACTAAGACCCACCCCTATTTTAACTTCCCACCCAATCACCCCCAACCACCCCCCACTCATCACCTCCACCCCCGTTTCCACAGGCTGTCCAATAGGAACACGTAAGTCATGTGCTATTACTGTACGCGCGCTTATTGTATGCTTATCTACGCCCTCTCTCTCTCTCTCTCCACCTCCACTGTACCTCCTGTGTACTGTGTACTTTATACTGTATTGTACTATGTACCTTGTCCTGTGTACCTGTACTAAGTACTTTATACTATATCATGTACTGTACTGTCCTGTGTACTGTGTACCATACCGTAACTGCTTATGCTATCGATGTTAAGTGTAACAAAGTGTGATGTCATACAGTATGATGTCATATCATGTGATCTATTATTACGTCATATATATATGATGCTTTATTATAGTAAATATCATATACATATATGATGTAATATGTAAAATGTAAGTATAATACAATTATTATGTAATGCTGATATAATTATGATGTAATACTGATGTAAATCACTCATCATGATATAACACTAGTGTATATAAATGTAATTTTGATGAAATATAACGTATTATTAATATAACCTTAATGTAAATATATCACTATGAATTGATGTAAGTTTTTATGTATTTTAGTGAGGAAAAATGTTAATTATATTTCAATTTTTATCATTATCACTATTACTATATTTGTTGTTATTAGATTTGCGTATCATTGATATGACTATTGATACCCGTTTTATATGCTAAACCACTATCTATATAACTCTTTGTCTAACCTGTAATCTTTGATCACTACCATACAAATATTCTCTTGTTTACCTATATAATTCTGCTTTCACGAACTAGGTGAGTAATAAAAAGTTACTATGTTTATTAACTTTATTTTAGATTTGTATCTATTTAATATAATATATTTAGATTTTTATCATTGTTTTTGTCTTTTTAATAACATTTCTAAATATTATAAAATATTATATATTATAAAAAATAACTTTTGTCAATAAATACCATAATATAAGTATATTATAGAAATAAATTGTAAAATAGTATGAATTTTCTTGATTAAAGGGATGTCCCAGTATTCAAAATGATAAATATATATTATATTATTTAATATATATATATATATATACTAGATGTTATATAGAATTAAATTATGAACTAGAAATAAAAATGTTAAGTTATAATTAATAATAATAAAGTTGACTCCAGTTGATTCAGTCTTCCAGGGGACGAGTCTTTTGTCCATATTACCGGTTGTCTAGATTATCTAGTATGAGCTAGAACCCTGGGAAAACATTACCCGCATTATGTAATACACATCTAGGGAGTAGCATCAAACTTATAAATATATACGTAATCTATATTTATTCAATAAAGAAAGGATGAATTTAAAGAAAACATATAAAAAGAAAATTTATATTTTGAATATTTGTATTAGTTAGTATGATAGCATACAAAATATCACATTGTTTAGGTTCATTAAGGTTACTCATATTGACAATATTCTATAGGACTATGACTATTGCGTCCATTAACTGGGCCACCTTCACTATTCATCTCCTTTATTAAGTTAACCTCAACAACCTCTAATGTACTTTTGTATAGCTGTATGTATATTTAGTTACACAATACATTAGATTAGCTATATAACCTATAACATACATGTAGATATACATATAACGTACAATACGAATCACTATGAAATACCATTATGGGATATTAATTTTTGATAAATTTCTAGTTAAGTTCACATCGATCTAGTGAGACTGTTGGAGATCTGTTAGAATGTATCTCTTTGTTTGCATACAAGTTTGACACATTCTTAGCATAATGTTAGACAATGAATAGATCAATAATAGAACATTATACCTATAAATATACCTTTTTCTCAATTATAAGTGAATGTAAAATTAATCAAATAAATCACAAAACTTAAATTAGATTGCAGAGTAGGCAATTTTTCGAATATATTGTAGTAGTAGTATGTACGAGTTACCTGCATAATTAATTATGGTAAAGTCAGAACTCCTATGCTAAATATGCTTTGTCTGACTTACAGAGATTATTGCGGCGAGTTCATTGTAACTAATCTTATCGCTGTTGTTGTTGTCGTTACATCGTTTTTATTACGCGTATTATTCGTTTATTATCAAGATTATTATCATTACTGCTCTCTTACGCTGCCTACCCTACCCCCACCCTACCTCCACCCCCACCCTCATCACACCCCTCCCCAGGATGCTACACTCGTGCAAGGACCAGCCCCAACGTCTGATGTCCAGAGAGCTGCCGGCCGCTTTCCTCGAGACCGAATCGCTTCACCTTCCCGCTGACCTTCAGCTTCCCGCGGAGGTTTACTTCCTGTTGCGGAGTGTCAGGTTAGCACTATACCCTTTATGGGGGTACAATATGGGGTACAATATGGGGTACAATATGGCTTGGTAGTGTATTAGGCAGCTTCGCGCAAATACTTAACGCAATTCAATATATGTATGCTTTATTTATTGTATTTATGTATACATGCTATTATTATTTATTAATTTGCATTTTATCATGTGTTTATATGATATTATTTAATTGCGTGCACAATCGAAGGGCCTTGAAAACCAATTAGCTTACTATCTTACCATTGTCAAATAAAAACAGCATAAGGTAATAATGTATACGTTATGTTATTGGACGATTATTCAAAAGAGCTTCAGGTGTTATTAAATTTTCAACTCGGAGGAGATATTAAGAGTTTTTATCTTTAAAATTTATTTACTTCTAATTATGATATATTTATGGAAGTTGAATATTATAGATGTAGTACACTAGATTTACATATATATATATATATATATATATATATTCAATAACAAAATATTGAAAATATTATTTTAATTATAGAGACGGAATAAAATTTGGTAATTTAACCTCAAAATTTATTAATAATTATTTTATTAATTACGAATAATTAAATTCAAAATAATTATCTATAGTTTAATTATATTATAAATTTTAATTTTAAAATTAATGGTTACACGAATATTTAGTAATGTAATAAAAAAAAATGTAATTCTATTAGCCAACTAAATGTGAACAAGCTATGTTGAACTAGTAGTAAATAGGAAATTATATTTCATTAAAAAATATCTTTAATATTCATTAATTATTAATTCTTTAATATATTATAAATACGCAATATCAATTCAAATTATATGTACAATAATTATTAAATTTATTAAATAATATAATAATTAAATTAAATAAACATAATATAATTATTAAAAAACTTATATTAATGTATACAGTTACTATATATTAATTTACACATTACAATAATTAATTATTTCATAATATAAAGATTATAAAATAATAATCTAATAAACAATAAGTTGTTTATTCCATATGTTGCATTTCATTTAAATTCTATATATACATATTTTTATCTATTTATGTATATTATATATATATATATATATATATATATATATATATATATATACATATATATATATTATAATATCTGCAATTGTATATGCAATTATATATGAATGAATTTTACACTATTCTCACATAATACACTATTATACAACACAACACAATGAACGGAACAGTTCATTACTTACTACGCGCCTTGAGTGTAATTAGTACTGTCTACAGATTGACTTCCTGTCAATTGACCAATGTCCACTTCATTAAGACCATAGTGGTCAGTGGTCGATTATAACACCTATACATATAAGCCACACAATGAGAATTGATATATTGATATATGTGTTTATTTTTACGATAACTTTAAAACGCTTTAATTTTTAGTTTCGTAATCTTCACTTATTTCAATAACGTATGCATTATCATTAGAAAATATATATACTTTATACTTTATATATACTTTATATACTTTATATCTGGTCTATATACTTTCGACTATATATTTGCTTAACAACACACACACACACATCCATCAACCCTATCAACGTTACCCTCCCCCTCCTCCTCCCTCCTCCTCCCCTCATAATCCCTCTTCCCTCTCCTCCCTCCTCCCTCTCCTCCCTCTCCTCCCTCCTCATCTCTCTTCCCTCTCCTCCTCTCATCATCCCTCTTCCCTCTCTTCCCGCCTCATCCCTCTTCATCTCTCTTCCTCTCCTCCTCCCCTCCCCTCCTCTTCCCTCTCTTCCCTCCTCCCTCCTTCCCCTCCTCCCTCCTCTTCATTATCATTATACATTGTAACTCACAGAGTTCTCGGTCACTTTGAGAAGCCGATATTCCTGGAGCTGTGCCGCTTCATGGAGGTGGTGAACCTACAGCGTGACGACTTCCTGTTCAGGATAGGTGACAACGACGATAGCATCTACGTTGTGCAGAACGGGCGAGTGCAGGTGTTCATTAAGGACATGGTTAGCAAGCGTGACCACGGAGGATATGACCTAAAGATAGAGAGAGAGAGAGAGAGAGAGAGAGAGAGTGATGGAGAGAAAGAGAGATAGAGAGATAGAGTGATAGTATTGGAGAGAGAGAGAGAGTGTTGGAGAGAGAGAGAGTGTTGGAGAGAGAGAGAGAGAGTGTGTTGGAGAGAGAGTGATAGTGTTGGAGAGAGAGATAGTGTTGGAGAAAGAGAGAGAGAGAAAGAGAGTGTTAGAGAGAGAGATAGATAGTGTTGGAGAGAGAAAGAGAGAGAGAGAGAGATAGAGTGTGTTGGAGAGAGAGTGATAGTGTTGGAGAGAGAGATAGATAGAGAGAGAGATAGATAGAGAGAGAGAGAGAGATAGTGTTGGAGAGAGAGATAGTGTTGGAGAGAGAGTGATAGTGTTGGAGAGAGAGAGAGAGAGAGAGAGAGATAGTGTTGGAGAAAGAGAGAGAGAGAAAGAGAGTGTTGGAGAGAGAGATAGTGTTGGAGAGAGAGAGAGAGAGAGAGAGAGAGAGATAGTGTTGGAGAAAGAGAGTGTTGGAGAGAGAGATAGTGTTGGAGAGAGAAAGAGAGAGAGAGATGAGATGTGTTAACGTGTATTCGATATATATTTGTATATGATTATATATATATATATATTAATGTTAATATATTGATTAATAATAATCGATAATAATAAGTAATATATTTCAAGATAGATTCTATCCTAGATGTAGGATAAAAGCCTGCACGCTTATAAGATATTAGATTAGCACACTGACTGCCTACGCTGAGACTGATTTATACGTTAACGTTGTAATCTAATACACTCGAGTATCTCTAGGTTAATGCATTCAACACGTTCTCGATGGAAGCAGGATGTTTTCTAGGCATTTCTCTATTACCATAGAGGAGTGATAAATAAACTACTAAAACATCGTTGATGTTCATTTATTGCATGTGCAGTACACCCTGTGATGTTACCATCGATCTTTATATCAGGGTACTTATAGCCTAAACGGATTTCCAGCCTATCTATTACGTGTTATATTTGCTGTATTTTATATACGGCCAAAAGAACCCTTCCGAGCTGTATATTTTTCCGAGGCTGTATATCAAATTCGCGCTGTCATTTAATATTAAATTTATCATCACACACACACACACACACACACTCACATATAGTGTGTGATTAGCCATTCTTTATCATATAGTTATGTAGGATAATTGACCAGGAAAGCACACACACACACATATTGATTACTACACGTCAATAGATACAACATAATTAGTGCATTATTGCTATACAGGCCCACATTCACAGCATCCACCTGCACTACCACTGTCAGTAGTCTAGTGATATAAGTAGACTAGAACTAGCATCGCATTAGTAGCCATATACTAGTGTGTGTGTGTGTGTGTGTGTGTGTGCAGGTGTGTGGGTGTGTGTGTGTGCGCTCGCTTCTAGGGATGGTTTTGTTAGTGTTTAAGAAGTTGAAAATATGAATTCAATAGATATATAATATACATATATACATGTATATAGTACATTAGATGACTTCATATAATTTTGTTTATAATATAATTACGAATTATATCAAACCTATATTTATAATTTCTTTATATCTTTATATATATATACACAGTGCACTATGGAAACAATAACACCTCATATATATATATATATATATATATGGAATCGATGACTAAGATGTATTTCTAGCCTTCCCCACTCACAGTCTATCCTCTACCTTATATTATATTATATTGGTCCTGAAGGTGCAATGTATATATATATATATTTGTGTATATAGAGACATTCAGTATTTAGATTACGATCTAATCAATACTGTAAAGATAATTTGGTTACATAGGACAATAGAATAATAATGATATTAGTAAATATAATAAATTTATTATATATAATAATCGCACCAATAAATATAAATAAAATGTGTTGTTTAAATTTTGAATCAAATCACTGCATTATAACATGCTGTTAATTCAATGTTTTACCTACACAAGTGATATTAATGTAATATATACAACACATACACGTAGTGTTATAAGTGTAAACTTGATGGTTAAACATATTCAGTTTATTGATATAAAACGTTATTTTCAAATATTATATATTATATAAGTTATTTACTTTATTTTAAACCTATACTTTTACTACCACTCTACCTCTACCTCTACTACTACTACTACTCTTCTACTACTACTACTACATCTAACACCACTACTATCACTACCATCATAAATACCCCCACAACTACCACCAGCACCACCATCACCACCACTACCAGCACCATCACCCCTATAGGATCATCATGAACACCTGGTAAAGGATGTGGCAAAGGGAGATAATATCTACAGTCTGTTGAGTCTGCATGATATCCTAATGGTTACTGCCATGATCGTAGTGTCACATGTCATACATAGTGTCACATGTCATATATAGTGTCACATGTAACAGTGTCACATGTCATACATAGTGCCACATGTCATACGTAGTGTCACATGTCATTCATAGTAGTGTTACAGTGTCATACCTAGTGTCACGTGTCATACCTAGTGTCACATGTCATAGTGTCACATGTCATAGTGGTTGCATCATCGTGAATAACTCATCATTAATACACATTCGATACATCATAATAGAATACATCATAATTGTTACATCGTATTAAAACATAATATATGGACTTGTAATTAATGATATCGTAATTATAGCTAAGCAAACTCTCAGCCATATTCTACATAATTACTGCTATTGTATTACAGCTCTCTATCTAGGTAATGTATATCTATGTGAGATATTCCACCATCACTAACATCTCTCACAAACAACTATAGTATCTTCAATAGTTATTCTACTATACAAGTATCATTATCATCAGTGATATCCCAGATTCCTGGCATGGCATAAAATACATTTATCAAATACAAATACATCTCTTAATATTCATTCGAATACAAATACACTAAATCAGTGTGTTTAAAACAAATTGTTTAAACAAATCCAAATACTAATTCGACCCTATCCCTGATATATACTACATAGTGTGTATTATAATCACAGTAAACTCCCTGCATCCCACGTTACATATGCATTAATGTACGTTACCCTACTTCAGGGTAATTCATCGGTCTACAAAACAGTGTTTGCCATCGCTAAAGAGGAAACAACTGTGATACGGTAAGCTATTATTACATCACACCTCTGTGTGTGTGTGTGTGATAAGCTATTATTACATCACACCTCTGTATGTGTGTGTGTGGTACGGTAAGCTGTTATTACATCACACCTCTGTGTGTATGTATGATTATTGCGTAATAATCCTGTACGAATATACTTGTCTACAATAACTTCCAGATAGTTTTCTACGTGCGATGGCTGAATATAATGTACCACTATCGTAGCAGTGTAATACAGAATGGTATTATTACATCTATCAATGCGCTAACTTTGATTCTATAATAGAATTGTGTTCAAATTCAAATTTAATTACAAGTAAATTTAATTTAGTGTAATTTATCAACGTGGACAAAATTAATTATAGTAGATTTAAATGAATTCTCTAATTATATCTATTATTTGTAATACGTATCGGTATTACTCATTTCATACGCGTAAATATATAAATATAATTTTTAATATTAAAAAAAAAATTAATAAATTAAATTAAATTAATAAATAAAATTAAATTAATTAAATAAAACAACAATTATTATGCGTATAAAGTAATATTTTTTTGAAAAGCAATTATTTCAATACCAATTATAGATTCAATAATATTAACAGTAATAATTTGCTATATTTCTGATAGCTTGCAGTGGAAATAAATAGTGATCACTTTAAAACTTTCACCAACAGGGGGACATGAAATATTTATATACCTAATGATTTACACAATTATATTAATATACTTATTGATTTAAAAGTAACGATTAATTTTATGTATTTAATATCTTATCACAATAATCATTAATCACAATAAAATTTCATTATTTCAATATATGTATAATATATGTATAATTATTGTACTATTTATCATCAGCAACATATATATAGCACACATATACCACCAGCATCGAAACCTGAACAACTACTACCATTACTCCATATCACATCCAATATCACATTCACAATCACATCCACCACCAGTACTACCACTACCTCTACCTCTACCAACACTAACCAACATCACATCACATTCACCATCACATCGACTAGTACTACCACTACCTCTACCATCACTAACCAACATCACATCGCATCCACTATCATATCCACCACTACCACTACCACAAGTACCACTACCACACTACCACACCCCTAACCAACAGACTTCCGATGTCTGCGTTCAGAGCCGTCCTCTCTAAATACCCCGACTCCATGATCCGCATCGTACAGGTTCAGCACAATCTCAGCACAATAGTCTGTAACCATAGTAACGGTATAGGTGGCGCCACCACTCTCGCCACCTTATTTACGTTAATTTGTAACCGGAGACGACAGCAGTAAACAATGCAGCTATGCTCTGTTATTCTGAAGCTCTCTAGGAGGACAAAGCTTATTAATATTATACACTTTAAAACGAAACACACCCTAAACAAAATTCTTCTAATAAATATTATTATTATTTTCGAATAAGCAGTTTTATTAATCAACATACTTAATTTAGTCGGGTTCTCACTCGACCAGAAATCGATCAAACGCGCTAGATATTCGTAGACGTAGAGTTGTGGAGTGCTAATATTTGCCTGAGTGATGCTTTGGTAGATAACATTAATACCTGTGGTAACGTAATTACCATCTTATAATCAACAATCACCGATTACACATAAAGTGATCAATAAAACACACTAGAGAGTCTTATATCATTCATCTTCAGGTTACGTGTGTGATTGCATATCGTGTTTATCACTTATTTGTTATAGTATCGTAATAATCATCATAGTCTTATATATATGTATACTACATACAGTTTTGTAATACAAATATAAAGTTATGCCATCATTTTTCTCGTAATTCTATGAATGAAAACTTCAATAACACCACACAAATGTATAACTAATGGCTAATATTTTTAATTATAATATTAATTATAAGCATTTGTTGATACTATGATGAAAATAGTAAAAGAATATATTTTGAATATATTATATATATTGAATTTTACTTTGTTATTAATCTTGACGTGTTAAAATTATGAATTTACAAATTATATTATTGTATTATATTTTAAAATAATAACTCTTGTACCGTGATACAATACAAAGTTTCACAAAATATACATTAGCAGACGTGCTTTCCTTCTCTCATATAATCATTGTTTATAAATTAACATCACTTCCTGTTTAAACTTGTTTTATTTATAGATCAGTATTTCATCATATTCCTTTAGATTATGTCATTATAACTATATATTTAATAACTAACTTTATAGTACACTATATATATATTCCCATTGATGAATCATATCTATGTGATATCTATAATAATATTTCAAATTAAATATTCAATTTAAAATAATAATAATGATGATAAACACTATTATTTGTTGGCAGCGTTGTAATGCATTATAAACAATATCTTCTATTTCGATAACATTAGATCTTATGACACAATTTCGTAAAGGAAGGAAATAAAGCTATCATTATCTCTGTAAAGCGAATGATAGTTGGCTCACAAGACATCTGTATTCTACTCTTTGTCAAACCACAATCTATATATATAATATATCCTTTAGTTTAAATTCAGTTGTTGCCTTTAGTTGATATATTATTTAAATATTAACAACCTGCCATACACATTGAAAGTATGCAATAACGTTATTAGGATTATGACAATTCTTAACATCTTTTATTCATATTTGTAATTTAACTTTATGTTTATCGTACTTAATTTCTATAACAAACAAATTATTATATAACATTAATTAGACGAAATAAATCTATTCCGGAATATTATATATTTAAATTAGTAAACCAGTAATTAAATTTTCCATAATTGCAATTCTAGGGCTATATTAATTTTAGACACTGTGCCCTTGTTGTATGTTGTATATAGTTTATATTATATTAATATATTAGTAGTTGTTGAATGCTCTTGAAACAAGCTGATTAGACATTATAGAATAGAATTAAACAGATACTATCTATATACTATGTTAATCGCTATACATTTACTCAGATAACCGCATTATATTATATCAATTATCTGAACTCGTGTTCAACTGCGCCCGTACGTCAGCGTATCATCGCGCCGTCATCATCTATCGCACAATAAACTCGCGTTTAACTGCGCCCACTCTACGATCAGATGATACTGGTTCGACTACAAAGAGTCACCTTCATGGCTCTGTACAACTACCTCAGTCTGAGCAATGAACTCGTCAACCCCGTTAGTTATAGAATATATCCTAATATACCCTATGTGTAATACACACATAATATATACACACTCAAACACATACATACACACTCACACACTCATACACATACTCACTCACCTACACACCAACAGAGATACAGAAGTGATCTAGCCCTACTATGTCACAAGCTACACGGCTCTCATCAGGGAGCTCCCATGGCACCCGTAAGACCTAGGTTATTACCCCACCCCAGCCATGTTCACCTGCCTTCCAGTTGATTCTTAGTTCTTTTAATAATAACTCTTCACTTATATCAACTCCCCACTTATACCAACTCCCCACTTATACCAACTCCCCACTTACACCAACGCCCCACTTATACCAATTCCCTACTTATAACAACTCTTCACTTATATCAATCCCCTCCCCCGCGCACAGTTTACTACAACGTCAACGCAGTATGATCCTACCAGCCCGCGACGCGTTCGACGTCTACCCCTCGGGCACCACCGCTGACTACTACTACCCCCCGGGTGACAGCATCACCCCCACCCCGTCCACCGTGACCACTATCCCAGACTCGGCTACCCCCGGTGCCGCCGAGTTCTCCCCCATCGCCAAGTCAACCACCCCCACCACCACCGGCGCCACCGGTGCCACCACGGGGCAGAGAACGAGACGAGACTCTTGCGACTGTCACCACGACAACGATCACTACGACTACCCTCACCACTCTACCCCCTACATGGAACCCGCCTACGAAGATAACATCGCTCCTCTGATTTGTTTGTATCTAGCGCTGTGTGTACGCGTGTGTGTGATAGTAGGTGTGTGTGTAGGTGTGTAGGTGTGTATGTGTGTGGTAGTAGTAGTATATTAATTTTATTCACAAAAATCCTATTTAAATACCATGTTCGTAAGTAATAGATTATAATAAAGTTATAACGACATCCGAATTAACAAATTAATTAAAATAATAAAAATGTACCGAGTTTGGAAACGTGTGTTAGTGTGTATTTGGTGTGCAGCAGTTCATAAAGTAAGAGAGTTACGCTCTAGTAAGTTTCTATGTTGTTTGTTGTAGAGGTATATAATTCGTATACTCGTGTTGGTTATACATAATGTGAATTTCTCTTTATAATATATTCAGATATTGTTCTTTAGTTTGATAATATAGATATTATAATGTAGTTATTGATGTATGCTTTCTAAGAAAGATATAAAATTAACTATAAATAAATATTTATTGAAATATTTAGATTTATATTTTAAATATTATATCTAAATTATATTAAATTATTATATATAATTATTATCTTGTATAGTTTGTATAATATGAATTATATATACTCTTCATGTAGAATCTATGATTATATATATATATATATATATATATATATATAAATATATATATATCTAGATATATAATATAACATTAACTAAAACGCTACTATTGTTACCCAGATTCTGAAGCAGCTGAGAGGAAAGCGAACAGAAGATGTTCTGAGCCCCCAGGTTACCCCCCAGGTTACCCCCCTCTCTATCAGTACCATATCCACGTGCACACGAGTATACTTGTATTGTCCGACCAAACCCCTTATCATTACATGTACCAATTGTATATTATAAAGAATATATATATAATATTGAATATAAATATGATATATTTTGTATATTTATATTTCACAATTATCGAATATTAAAAATTAATAACGTCAATTTCCTTTCACCCATTAATTAATCTTGTATAGCTAAATAACGACATTTTATTTAACTTATAGTGATACTATTATGTTGGTATATTAAATTACTATTTATATATATATTAATAATTTATATTTTAATATATAACTATCTTCTAACTAATATCTATAATATATATATATATAGTATATAATGAGGTGTATGAGAACATAAGTGGCCTAATGAGATGACTCACTACACTTAACCTAACACTATACCAACATGAACAGTGAAACATCGGCAATCTTTTGGGGGTATTCAAATTACTGACTTCGAAACTGCCTGTCAGCAAGCTGGGGTAACACCATTGGTTAATATTAAAATAAATATAAACATATTAATTATAATTATTATTTGTATTCGTGTTTTTAATTTTTATATTTATTTTTTTCTATGAAATGTTACTTTTCGTAAAATAGGTGACTGATTCGACAAACTTTTGCTTTTTCAGCCAACTCTAAATTTTGTATTTATTATATATGTATATATATTATTAATTAAAATTAATTTATTGTTAATATTTAACTTAATATCTAAAAGTCAATAAACTTTAATAAACAATATAGAAATCCTCGTCACTGCATAACTTTACGATATGTTGTCAACTTGTTAATCACCCATATATTTACCTTACCTTACCAGGTCGAGCTTGCTCGGCATTAATATATTTAACCAATACTAATATTACTTAAATATCTTTAATATAAACTAATTAATGCAATATACGATATTGTATAAATAGAGATATGGGTGAATACAAAATTCATTTTTAACTTTTTAAATTGGTGTTTTTAAATATGAATAAAATGCGGAAAAAATGCAATATTTAATATATATTAAATTATATTTTATAATTTATTTTTAATCAAACATTAAAATTACATTAAATACAATTTTATATAAATATAATATGATATTTATGCTTCAAATCAAATCATCAATACATTCATGCTTACCTATTAATTCAATTATAAACACTAATTAACATTATAATATTTTATAAATTATAATTTATAATAGAATATTTGAAAATATATATTCTACCTATATAAAGTTCATTTTAAATAATTATATATTATATTAAACTTTTAAATTATTTAAACAATT
The DNA here is from genome assembly GCA_964019155.1 of Osedax fenrisi. Lineage (NCBI taxonomy): Eukaryota > Metazoa > Annelida > Polychaeta > Sabellida > Siboglinidae > Osedax > Osedax fenrisi. Next base: position 15,278,648 of record OZ025240.1, read on the forward strand.
AAATTATTAATTTATTTAAACAATTTATATATAATAATAATATGTATATATATATATATATATATTTATATATTAATATTATAATAGATAACATTATCTTTTAAAATTTATAAAATAGTTATCTCTAAATTATTTAGAATTACAATTAAGTAGTATTATGCATTATTAATAAAATAATATAATAAATAAATTATCATTATTGGTTTAGTACAAAACGGTTTTCAAAATAATAAATCAGTTAAAAAGAATTTTGAACGCGTTTAAATTGAGCCGTAATAAATAACACGTTTTATTTACATCACTATGTATATTGTATATTATATAATTACTCATTTTATAATTTATAAAATTATTTTAACATATCAATTTAAATCTTATGCCATTGGATAATTCCAGTATTTTACCTGCGTTAATCGATATATCACTAAACGGATCTTTAATTACCTTCCTATGTTAACATATACTATAACTAATTCAACTGCTTGTATAATCCAATGTTTTATTTTTATTTTACTTCTCCGTTTATTTGTTGTATCGTGTCGTTTTGTCTTACAGTTATCACATTTATATATTTTATTTATATATATTATATAATTATATGGTATTTTTTTTTTATATATAACCAATGATTCAATAAACATTTGATCTATCTATCCATAAGCATATTACTAACATATTATACGATATCGTCTGCAGTCTCCCTCTAGTTTAAAGCAACAGCGCGGCTCTCTAAAGGGTAAACCTGCGCCGCCTATATCAAGAGATGGCTCCAAAGAGATTAGCTTTGATACTGTGAGTATTCTATTAAGTACGCATGTGTGTGTGTTCTCTGCTTGTGTTATATTATCTTAACATTAATCTTTAACCTTTGACTTTAGTTGATTTACTTCAATATATATAACTTCAATATTTTTTTCATTTATTTAATTTTTTCAAATTTTTATTTTATTTTATTAAATTTTTATTGTTAATATTTTTAATGAATTATATTTTGAATTCTATATATATATATATATATATATATATGTTAATAATATTAACTTAATATATATACATCTGAATACTTATTTATATACTCTTAATAACAAGTTTGTTAACTAAGTTATATATTTTCATAATATAAAATAATCTTGTTTAAAATTATTATAAATTAAGATATATTTTGTTATATATTATACTAATTATTTGAATAAAGTAAGACATCAACTGTATATTTACAATTTTTTAATAATATTTAGAATTATAATATATTTATAATATATAATTATAATATTTAATTATCTATATATTTATATTTATTATTTATATAATTATATTTATTATAATTATTTCTATTTATTTATAATTAATTAGAATATGTTTAAATTATGTAAAATTTAAATAGAATTACCTACCTATCAAATAGTAATATTTTATATTTATTTATAGAACTTTTGTAAAATAAAATTAATACATTTATATATATACATAACAATATACTAATCCTGTACAATTAAACTATTATAATGACTAGTATTCTTTCATCATACAATAATGCCATATTGATTGCACACATGAGTGACACTAACTTGTTATCTAGACTACAGAGCCCATCACTATAAAGTCATCGTGGCGTAAGAAAAGACCAGGTTATTACTACTGCTGACAGCTTATAATCTATAGATTGTAATGATATATATTACATATTGGGCTATTCAATATCGCTTAATACTATTAATTATATTGATTAATTTATTGACTATGATTTAATAAATATATAGTCTAAAATGCATAGTTGAAATATTTGTCAAAGATAACACACGTTATTGTAATATAGAAAGTATAATATGAAATAATGAATGTAAATCATTTTACAGTTAATCTAAAATTATATATATGCGAAAATAGAAATAAAATATATTTTAAAAATATCAACTTCAAACTTAATAAATTTCAATATATTCTTCAGTAGTACGTATTTTATTTATTATTTATATTAGGAACATGTGATATACATAATTTATATAACATAATTTATTTATTCTACTTTATTATCTATATTATAATCATTTCAATTTAGAAAAGCCCAATTATATATTATATATATAAATATGATTTCTAATCAAATTTATATTAGCATTATTAAAATCAAGATTATTAAAATTAAAAATATTTGTATATGAAAATCATGTCGTGTCATACCCTATCATCAAATTATATTAACACACAAACCTTACAACAGGAAGTCTAATTGAGCAACTTATCGACCACCCTAAGAAACCCGAAGAGGTAAGATCTAGTGAAATATCAGTGGTACTAGCAGTATTATTGAGAGCTATAATACTAGTAGTAATATGCCAACATATTATTACATGCTGTTAGCAGTAGTTATATTACAGATTCAGTTGTAGCAAAGTCCAAGATACAACTATTAATCCTATGTAAATTGTAATTTATCGCTTTTTAACCCAATTAATAGGAAATATGGGTATTTAATTATATCATAGATATTAATAATATGTTAATTTCTTTGCTAAATAGAAACCAGATAACGATTAATTTTAAAATAATTATTATTTTATGTATTCATTGCAATATAAAATGTATGCATACATTTATTAATAATAATAATATTATTTAGAAATAAGTGCATTATTAATTTAATACAAATTTAATAGGTATATTTCTTGTTATAATAAATTCTATTTTTCATAATTATAATCAATAAAATTGTTACCAAATTTGTTATAATTAATTTTGTATTGATAAAAATAAAAAAAACTAAAAAATGACTTATATTATAAAATGTAAGCTTTCCAATGATTCTAATTCTATTACATTAGCATCAATCTACAAAATCTCATTAATATAGCTATTAGTTTATCATGATAACAAATATCATGATTCAATATTTCACAAATTGATTTATAAAATTATTATCTATTTATACTTTATATAAATTATCTAATATACTCTATATACACATAATTATATAAATATATAATTATATATATAAATATATATATATATATATATATATATATATATATATATATATATATTTACATACAATTTTTATAAATTGTATGTAATATATCAAATGTTTAATTTGAAAATAATTTTAAATTAATATTAAAATATATTATAATATTAATATTATTAAAATATATAAGTATTTAATATTATACGAATCTAAAAGTAATTATTTTATCTAATATTAATTATAAATATTAAACATTAAATGGTCTCCACGTCTCTAAGTTAAGTAAGTCTCCAAGTCTCTAACTCTAAGTATATGTTTGATTATATATGAAAAATTTAAATATAGTGTATGTATATAAAACAGAAATTATAAATATGACCAATTAAAGGTGGGCGTCTCTAATATATCATTAGATCGTGAATAAAACTTTGATATTTATTGCTTGACAGTGTATCTTGGTACATGATAACTGACCACTACTACTGACCACTACTACTGTTCATTACTATTGATATCTTATGGTATCCCCAACACTCCATCCATATACTAATACAAACCTTTACCACTACAAACAGGTATTATCAAGATACCGTTTCCTGGACGATTACGAAATAGCCGATATGGTCAAGAAGGACATAGCGAAGATTCTCAACCTTAAGGTATTGCATCATTGCATCGTTACATAATAGTACATGCCTGTAATACATTATGTAATGTTTGTGGCTATTTAAAAATATTTAATAAACACAATTTTATGATATTGAAATTAAAATCAACGTGTAGTTGTTGTGTGTAACACATTTATAATCAAAGTTCTAATATTTATTTGCAACAATTGTATTCTCATATATAATCATATTTATTCAATATTGTTATCATGTCAATGATATGACAGAAATCTATTATAATGATTGTAATTTAATATATTTAAATTTAATAAATATTTATTATTATATTAAATTTTTATGAATAGTGTTTTATCAAACTATACACATCATTTAAAACATAATCAAATATATCTTGATTATAATACAGTATTACTTAATTTTATATTGTCTATAAATAATATTTAATGGTAAATTATTATATAAATATATATACACATAATTATATAAATTATATAAATATAAATATAATTTTTATATATAAATTATATAAATATATAATTATATATGTAAAGTAATATTATGTTTTTATCATGAAAATTCCAAAATAGTCCTGTAAAATGTGTTATCACAAGTTCGTTACCAGATTTATCATCATATGTGATAATACTATATGTATCCTGTCGAAGATACACATAAATACATATATACAAAGATGCATTACCGACCACTAACACGCAGGACTCGAATAACCTTGATAAGATAATGACCTTCATGCAAGCTAAAAGCGGCCGCACTCTGATTCGTCAAGGAGACCTGAACGTTGGCCTATATTTCATCGTGACCGGTCAATTAGCCGCACTACAGAAGAAGATACAAAGTAAGAATGTCGGCCTATCTGAAAGTGAGGTTTCCATACACGCGATCAGTATTAGTATGCTAATGATGTGCTGCAGTGACCAGTTGTTCTGAGAGAATAAATGTTCCTAGGAGTATGCTAAGCTATCTCTGTAATATCCTAGGTTAATGCTAAGAGTCTTAGCATTAACCTAGGACATTACAGAGATAGCTTAGCCTAAGAAAATTTATTTTCTCAGAAAAACTCTTCCAGATGTATATATTATAATTAATAAGAACAACTTATATTTATTATATAAATATAATAAATTTATTAATATACACCAGTATTGATTTATTAGAATAGATACACATACATGTAGTTAGAAGTTAGAGTTAAGTTATACAATTATATAACTTGAAAATTATCATTATATTACTAACATTCACTGAATAACATTATATAATATTATCTCATATTTTATTGAAATACAATTTATGTTAAAAATAATAATTGATTATATATAATTAGATTATAATTTATATTTTTGTTTTTTTTTTCACCTGCTTTTTTTCTATAATCGAAATACTATATATAATATAATATTCAACTCATTATAGTAATGATTACAAATCATCATTACCACTGCGCCATAACCACCCCCATTGCCTGATGCTATACTCGCGCTTTGCTAATACCCCACTCGTGATTGACAGAAACACTTGTTCATTTCACACCCCGGGTCTCTGATTGGAGCCCTAGCCGTACTAACGGGGGAACCCTCGTTCTTCACCTTCAGAACCCTGAAGAACTGCTACCTCGTCCACATCTCTAAGCAGGACTTCTATAGGTTCCCTCATCTCATTGTAACAGTATTTCACGGCACGTGTTTAGCTCTAATAAACTAAACTGGGAGATCACCAGATTAAAAGTAGAGTTAATCGGTAATGAACTATGGCGTAATGTAAATTATAGGGGAAAATAGAGTTGATAGATACATTTTAGGAAAGTTATATTGATTTTTGATTAATTTATTTTGCATTTTATCAATATTGAATAGCTTTGGACAGTTGTATTATTTATTTATGTAAAATTATAATATTAGGTAAAAAAAGTATATGTTTCAAATTTTTTTTAATTTTTCAAATAAAATTCAAATAAACCTATTAATATTTAAAAAAATAAATGTCTTTTAAATATCATCTATTTAAATTATAAATATATATATATATATTAAAAAGGGTATATATTGGATAAATAATTATATTAATTTGATTAAATGATAAAATTCATTTATTGTATTTTAAAATTGTTGTTATACTCATTAAAATATTAAAATATTCCTTAAATTTATTAAATAATTAATTCATATATTAAAAAATGTCTATTGTATTTTTCATTCAAAAGGGGCTATAACAGGATAACATTCACAAAATAAATTCTATTTTATCTCTATCTCAAAACTCTAAGAATAAATAACTAATAGATATATTTACATAATGACTCTTTATTCAATAGATACTTTCCTCCATCATATACAAATATAATTAATTTAAAATGGTTTAAACAAATAGTCTATATTTAAATATAATTTTGCAATTGATGCGGAAAACACACGAACTAGTATACGTGTGTGTACTCCATGAACTTCATATGCCAATCAATTTAGAATAATAAACTACTTAAAAGATAGTTCTTTTTGTATTAGTTTCTCATTTTAAGTGATTATTAATAATTAAAATATATAATAATAATATAATAATATATATATAATGTTTAGAAATAAATAATAAAGTATATTAATAAAATATAATAGTATATAAATACACTATTATATTAGTGTGTTATAATATATATATATATATATATAATTATATATAATATCTAATAAAAATAATAAATAAATGTAATATAAAAATATGGTTATGGTTATAAAAAAAATTAATAAAATAACACCATTAACTATAAACTAACACTATCATACAATACGAATACGATAATGTAATAAGTTGCTACTAATAACACTGCGCATTGTTATTTAAACAATAGATTGATGGTAAAGGAGCCAGGCATTGTTCTGCACGCCGGCAACACAGTGATTCAGAGAATGAGCTCGTTCGTGCGACAGATCGACTTCGCGCTCGACTGGGTTCAACTGGAGTCCGGTCACGCCCTCTTCAAGTTTCACATCACCTGATTATCATTACCTCTATCTACACTCTCTACACTATCTATACTATCTGTATTATTATAAGCTTCAAGTCCCAGTGAGCTATATATATTCCCATAACAATAATAATATAATTATGAAAATTAAATTAATTTTCTAAACTTAATGATTACGATATGTAATAAATGATTATAAATTCCCTTTATAGATATTTTATAATATCTCTGACATAAGTTATATAAATACCATTGTAACATGTTATCTATAGGTTAGGTACAACTGCACTTAGTTCTCTCTATTAACAATATGAATTCACAATAGTGACATGCAAACATTGTTATGTGCCTATGTTATTGTGGGGTAGTATTTAAGATAACTGTAAAACTCATTACATTATTTATTTTTTTAATTTTCGTATTATTCTTTGCTTATTTCGATGAAATATGTTATTGAAACAAGCAAATATTCCAACTTTATACTTTCGCCTATATATTTACTTAATATAATATCATAATAAATAATAATAAATCAATTAAAATACAACTATTATTACTTCACTATTACATCGCCATTACATCATATTAGTGACGATTATTCCACTTACACACAGACAAGGAGATAAATCTGACACAGTTTACATCGTCCTCAATGGACGTCTCAGATCTATTGTTATTGCAGAGGGTTCAACCAAGCGTGAATTTGCAGGTCTACTAACGCCACCTATCTCAAATCATTTAGATTACTCGATTCCCTATATTTTTATATATTTATATATATTTATTTCAAAAGTATTTATAATTGTTTTCTTATATCATATATACAAGTAAATAGAATATACTTAATAATTGTAAACAATATATACAATAATAACTAATTACTGTAAAAATATGTTTACAAATTTACATATTATACTTTTTAACTTAAAAATAAAAAAAAACAAATGTAATATATTAATAGAAAAATAAGCATTAAAATATGTATATAGTTAGTAGATTAATGAGAGTGAAATGTTGTGTATTGAATTTAATATTGCAGTTTATTTTCAATCACATAAAAATATTAAATATTCACAAAAAAATATCTATTTATACGCGATAGTCTGTTAAAGTGAAATAGCTAATGTCACTATATTCGATGTATGCATTATATTTCAGGGGAACACGGACGAGGTGAGATTGTAGGACTGTTGGAAGTTGTCACCTCCACCCCTAGGGCTACTACTATCATGGCTGTCAGGTTTGTCATTATATCCTTGTATGTATATTCTTACAATATATATATATATATATATAAAAGTACGTATACTCCAATACTAAAATATTTACGTATTTATTTCATTTATTATTAGTTTACGAGTATTATTTTCGTATTACTTATTATTTCATTTCTACTTTTTAATCCAATTGTAATTCAAAAAAGTTCTAAGTAAATATGTAATAAATTGTCAATGTAATATATATACATTAAATAGCTATATATTATAAATGGGAAAGATGCCCTATAAGCAGCAATACTTCTATAACTAACCTTGTAATGCCTACGTCTAATAATAATAATATCAATTGAATTTTAATGTACTAACAATGTTTATAATTGGATATAATATGTGCACATTGTTGTTAACATATAGTTAACATACCCTACAAAACAAATAGTTTTATATAATGATCTTTTATTAATTTGTATATTTAAATATCCTTTAATATTTATCTAATTGTATAAATATAAAAATAAATGTATTAGTTTATTCATCATGTCATATCTTCTATTAATTCATTACTAATGAATATAGCTTAACCTGCATGTAAAATGATTTCAAACATTCACAAAGATAATAAACCTACCGCACACACAGAGATACAGAACTTGCACAGATCCCTGAAGGTCTGCTGTCATTCATAAAGAGATTCCACCCTCAGGTGATCTAAGTTAACTTACTAACGCCACACAAATATCTTTATTAATATAACATATATATATATATTATATTAGAGTTAATTTATTGAGTTGAATACTAAATATGTATAGAATAATATCATGAGATTTAAAAGTTGCAATATAAGTTATTATGCAAAAATGAAATTAGATAAAAAATAAATATGCTATTTTTATAGAATACTCTTATGATTTTAATATAAATCTTTTATCTCTTCTAAATATACATATCTATCTCAGGCCTGGGTGATACTCTAGCGTATACCTTTACACATACACGCACCCACAGGTAGTAATGCGTCTCATAGGACTGTTGAGTCAGCGTATTCTAGGAGCTGTGAAAGGGGCGGGTAATAACACCATCGCGATCGGCAGTCTTCAAGGTTATGTCCTGTTATGTCCTTATTAAAGTTTGCACATTCTCGCACATATATATATATATAAACTAAATGTAATTTATATGTATGGTATTTTATAATAATTTAAATCATTGATTGATTGATAATTTATTTAAGCAAATACATAGTCGAAATATTTAATCCAAAGTATAAAGTATAAATATTTGCTAACGATTATATACGTTATAGAAATAAACAAAGTATAACACGAAATTAAAAAATTAAATGAATTAATAGTAATGAGAAATAATCGGAAATAAAAATAAAGCATATTGTAAAATAAACAAAAAATTATCAAAAATAGAAATAAAATATAGCGTAAAATTATTCAAAAATATAAATTAATGCAATATTTTGTTAATGAGGGCATCGATATATTATATTTCGACTTTAAATATATTTAATTATTTTTAACTTTGTAAATTGTAATAGTAATTCATCATTAATTATATAGTTTAATATTTAAATGGTACATTTTAATTAAATATATTACAAACAAATAACGTTAAATATCAAATTAACCTGTACATATACGAAACAAACAAATAATACATTATCACGTTTAAAATCTTTAATAATATTACATTATTAATATTATATTTTAATTGTATAATAAATTAGAAGCATATATAAACATATAAGCATATATAAACAGAAAATGTTGAAAATCACATAAACCAACAATAATATAAAACAAACAAATAATAATATAATACTTTATCACTAAAATCTGTAATAATAGTAAATTATTAATGTTGTATGAATGTATTAATGTTCTGAGCTCTAAATAGATAACAAAAACTATGCTCTTTAAAATGTTATCTATTTTTTTCTAGTAAAGATAAGATTATAATTTTTATTTTAACGCTCATTATATTTACTATAATTTTATAAACCTAATTTTATTTTAGTTTGAACTTATTGAAACAAATTTAATAAATTTAATAAATTATTATAATTACATATATTATATTATATTATATTAGATTACATAAATGTAATATAAATGTCTGGCTATATAGCTCTAATATTTTATGCATTTTTAAAAATATAGCAATAGCATTATAAAGTTAATAAGAAAATCACATCTAAAGTTGATATTAAATGTAATACATATTTTGCGATTCAATTATATTTAATTTATATTGTAAAATAATATATTGTGATATACGTACAATTAAATAACATATATAATCAATAAATAAAAAAATATGTTAATATGAAATCAAATTTATTAAATAATAATGCTGGTTAATAATAGCTCTGCTTTTTGGTAATATGTGATTTGCATCTCTTTATTAAAGAAGTTAATCTATGTTTATCTAATTTTAGATCGCAGCCTGGTGATTTTGCATTTGTACAGATAAATACAATAAATTTATAAAATAATCAATAAATAATTATTGACACTTGCACCACAAGTTTCGCTTTATAAATATACATACATAAATATACACACACATATAAACACCCTAACACATACACCAACACATATATATATTCACATACATACATATACATACACAAACAGACACCCCCTCACATACATACACACATAAACACACACACACACATACACCCCCTCATACACACACACACACACATATACCCCCTCATACACACACACACTCACACACACACACACACAAACCCCCTCACACACATACACACACATAAACACACACACACACATACACCCCCTCATACACACACACACACACATATACCCCCTCATACACACACACACTCACACACACACACACACACATATACCCCCTCATACACACACACACTCACCCCCTCACACACACACCGACAGCCAATAGCAGTAGTGTAGGAACAGATCCTATGATACAAAGCGTGTCCAACCTCAGCACTATAGCTGTGTTCTCTGTGGGAGAGGTGCCTTTGTCTAACTTCACTGCAGAACTTAAGATTGCCCTCGCTGATATCGGTTTGTGCAACATCTCTGTTAGATAAGTAGTACTACTGCTGCTGCTACTGCTACTGCTACTATTGAATTTGATTTAGTTTGGATAGATAATATAATTATTTAATTATTGATGTTATTTTAATTTAATAAAACTTTTTATTAAAATTATTTAATAATTATTGAGTTTATAATGGGTATAATTATCAAATCAGTTTGGATGTTTAATAAGTACGATATTTATATTTAATTTTGATTTCGTTTAGTTTTGGTTTATATGTTGAATAATATGAATGCAATTCTATGGATAAACATACACCATTACCTACACAATGTATGTATTAGTAACGATATATTACCTTCATAATATGACTACATTAATTAAGTGTATCAACTAACATTCTATATTGCATAGCTATATTGCATAGCTATATTGCAGTATGATTACACACGAACACATACAATAGGTTCTTCACTGATATTAACCAGCGAAGTGATAGAGGAAACATTTGGGTCATCTGCAATGGACATGTTAGATAATAATCGTAGTTATTATATCATTATTAATATGTAATAATGTCAAATATAATGTTTGTCAGTATATATATATATATATTCATCATTATTAATTTGTTTTAAAAATACATTTTAAATATATCTTATTTTAATTTTAATTTAATTTAATATCCTAATTTGTATTATTAAAAAATATAAAATATTCATTAAATATACTTCAACTTACAAAAATACAGAATACAATAAGTTATTTTGTTATAAATGTATACAAATTAATAAAAGTTGAAAGATAGGAATAAAAATGATTATTTTAACTTTAAATAGCATTTCAATTTATAATGTTAAATTATCTAAATGTTAATATATAGAAACTAACTTTATTTTCAAATATAAATTAGAACATATTTCATTATTTTTATATCAAATTAGAATAATTAGTATCATATTTATTTCGTTATATATATATATATATTATTAATCATATATTCATATACATGCCAATTGAATTTCTAAATAACTATCGACATATATAGATGACCATACATACTTACATATCCACACATACATATACACATAGATCAGCACACATACAACAGTATACACTCATACACACACATACGCACATATATACGTACACAAGTATACACCCACACTTGTACACATACCTACACACCTACATACCAACTCCTACCCACTCACCTATCTATCCACCTACACACCACTCCTACACATATACCCACACCTACACCCCCCCAACACACCCATACACCCCCCTACCCCCCCACCTACACCCCCACCCCTACCCCACACCCCCCCACAGTGTGAATACCTACAGACTAACAAGTTGGCTATCACAACAAGAGGACCTTCATCGTATCGTTGTGTATCAGTGTGACACTACCATCTCAGCCTGGACCAGGAGATGTCTCAGACAGGTTATGTCCTCTATCTACACTATGTTAACTCCATTCATGTCCTCTATCTCAATGATGTTAACATTATCCATGTCCTTTCAGGCAGATTGTCTTCTTATCGTGGCGAAACATGTTAACGGAGGCAGCAAGATGGGAGATGTTAGTATCATCATCATCATCATCATTATCGTCATCATTATCATCATCATCATCATCATCATCATCATCATCATCATCATCATCACCACAACCACCCCACCCCACCTATACCCCACTACTAACGTACTATCTACCCCCACCCCACCCCACCTATACCCCACTACTACCGTACTATCACCCCCACCCCCACCTCAGATTGAAAACGAGATAGAAAACCTCGCAGCTCGAGCCCAGAAAGAGCTAATACTCCTGCGGGAATACGACTCCCCCAGACCTACAGACACTGTTGAATGGTACGTAGTGATACCTCTCAGTAGTACTACTGTGTGCGTAACCTTCGCTATATCCATGCCACATTATCGTGATCAGGTTGAATTCGAGGACATGGTGTTCTTCGCATCATCACATAGTCGGACCAGAGAGGATGTTCACTGAACATGATTCTGAGGTTACATACTTATTCCTACTGTTATCACACACACACACACACACACACACACACACACACACACACACACACACATATATATATAATTGGAATTATAGTAAATAGTTAATTAAAATAAAGATTAATTAAAATTCAGTTATAAATATCCTTGAGGATTTCATAGTAATATTAATTATTCTATAAATTCTATATTTGTATAGATATTATTATGTATTTATTAGAAATAATCCTGTTATATTAAAGTTCATATTCAAATTAAATATTAATTACTCTATTTTATTAACTGTATTAATAATACAGTTAATACACTTCCAAGAATAATAAATATTACAGAATTGTTTTATAAATATAATCTCTATCTATATATTTTATTATGCCATTTTAATAAATAAATATATATATATATATATTTATAAAATTATTTTATATATTAATTGTATCTATTTCAAATTAAAAAATGTACTATAATATATTGCAAAAACAAAATTACACCAAATACAATTTCACCATTTAATATGAGATAATAAATGTAATCTATTTATTAATAATTAATTTACGATAAAATAAGTTTAAGATATTTTTATTATTTTATAATTTCTATATAATAAATAATTAGTAATTTATATATACTTGTTATATCTGCTATATAGATATATTTATAAAACAAATGTATAAAAAGTTATATATATAGATATACAATGTGTTACAAGTTATATGTTCGCTCCATGCAGCAATGCATATGATATTAAGCTCATCATATTTTAAATAATTCAAATTAACTATACACAAAATTGAAAATAATTATTTGTAAGCAATGCGAATAGTAGAACGTCCTCTTATTAAATGTAACCAATGGTAATAAGCGCAAAGATAATAAGATGAACCTACACCACAGGCCTATAAAGAATACGCTAAGCTGCCCATCGATAGACTAACGGACTTCTCCCGTTTAGCTAGGTTCCTGACCGGTACCACTGTGGGGCTTGTGCTGGGTGGAGGTGGGGCAAGGTTAGCACAGATCACTAGCCTTGTAGTAGTAGTAGTAGTGGGGCTTGTACTGGGGGGTAGTGGGGCAAGGTTAGCACAGATCACTAGCCTTGTAGTAGTAGTAGTAGTAGTAGTGGGGCAAGGTTAGCACAGATCACTAGCCTTGTAGTAGTAGTAGTAGTAGTAGTAGTAGTAGTGGGGCTTGTACTGGGGGGTGGTGGGGCAAGGTTAGCACAGATCACTAGCCTTGTAGTAGTAGTAGTAGTAGTAGTAGTAGTAGTGGGGCTTGTACTGGGGGGTGGTGGGGTAAGGTTAGCACAGATCACTAGCCTTGTAGTAGTAGTAGTGGGGCTTGTGCTGGGTGGTGGTGGGGCAAGGTTAGCACATATCACCAAGAATCCATACGGATAACCCGAACGGATTGAAAATCCGAGAATATTAGCTTAATTTAGGTGTGAAGTCAATTTTAAATGTTCGGATAAATCCGTACGGATTTATCTGTACGGATTTATTTACGACATGTTCTATAAAATCTGATCACTGAATGGAATTATGAAGGAATATGAGGAATTTGGTCTTCTTTATAAGTCATTGAAGTCTATTTTACGATTACTTTTTATGAACAACTATCATCACTAGTTGATAATTATTATTATTAAATATTATCAAAGTTATTACTCGATTATATATATTTGTATATATATCGTAAATATATGTATATATATATATATATATACTTAATACTAAATTAGATTACTGCATATAATTATACACACGTTCGACTTCTTCATACTAACACTCATACATATATGAGGTGTATATGTAATATAGATGATATTATATATTGCTGTTCAATACTTCTACTATATGGTACACATATGTAGACAATATTTATGTATTCACTGCACATAATAAGTAAGAAATAATGCTACATATTATGTCACATTACATTCGCCTACTAATTATGTAATATATTACATAATATTTATATTTATTTAAATTTGTTGTTTTTATACAAATATCTATTTATCATTTATGTTCTTTTTTTTTCGTTTACACTTAATAGATTGAAAAATATACAAGTATATAATCATTAATAACTTACCATACACTACATCACAAACGTAACTGATCCCCCCTCCCTCGTCACTATTAAAGAGGTTTCGCTCACATCGGAGTGATACAAGCCATGCAGGAGTTCGGTATCCCCATTGATATGGTGTGCGGTACCTCTATAGGTAGTCTGATCGGGGCTCTCTGGGCCAGCGAGTATGACCTTGAAGAGTTCAAATCTAAAGGTCATCAGTGGTCTATGGTTAGTGTGAACTATCGACCTAATTAAGTAGTGCTTCGGAATACACGCATTAACGGCAGTGTTATTGAATAATATTAATGATATATATATATATATATATATATATATTTTTTTTTTTTTCGGACAATGGTTAGTTAATAACCAGAGCCAATTATCCCATTTATTAGCGAAAACATATTAATAAAAATATGACGAAGTAGGCAAGGGAGAGGCCAGGTAATTAAGGATATTACAATAATCCATTGCAGCAGTATTTGCGATAAATATTTAGACTGCCTGTCATGACACGAATACTGAGTAGCGTAATATCATGCTTCCTCAGGCCTAACGAATATAGGTCTTTAGACGTTAGGGATGAGGGTATACCACGCCAGTTCCAACAAGAGGCACTTAGTTTAGCCTGCTTTGCACCAGTAAGTTGTTTTGCGTAGGAGAGTATTTCAGGTTTGTTATAGTAGTCAGTTTTGTGTCGGTAATTAGTATCAGTATCTATTGTATCAGTTGAGATTTGCGTATCTATAATATAAACAATGTCATTTCGGTAAGCCAGTAAGTCAGGTTTGCGTAAACCAAGTTGTGTTCGTATGTGTGGTTCCAGTATAGTTGTAAATTTGTACTTATTAAGTAGAGTGATTAAAAGAGCGTTAACATAATTATGCCTGTGAATAATGTTATTATAATTAAATCTACAGGTCTGCATAATATGATTTAGGCAGTTATATTTATAATTACACCCTCGCCTTAAACAGTTTGTATTTAAACTTGGAAACATACGTTTACATCTGTAATGTGTATATAGTAGACCGTGCTTTAGCTTTACCATATCTACAAAATCGCGACCAGAAAACATCGAGTGATAGCTATCCCACCGACACTACTAGGTGCGTAGAATACACCGAGTGAAGTATCTGAAGGTAGTCGAAGCCAACGTCTGACGAACACCCGAATACTTCTATCCATCGTTTTTAATGAATTTAAATAGACGTTAGAGAAAGTCAAGGTATGAAGCATACTTGGAATTAGATGATTTTTGAGCATAAACAATTTTTGTTGGGGTTTTAGAGTAGATTTAGATATTGCCAAGAGTTTCGATGTGAGGTCATCATTAATTGAATTATTTTTATTATCCAAAGCGCCTATGTTGATGCCAAGATATCTATAAGTTTCTTCTATATTTAGCGCTTTAATTGTAGAATTATCAATAGATATAAAACTATATGGGTTACATATCCATTGTTTTTTATTTGGGTTAATAATTATATTCAATGTAGCGCATTTTGATTTGTTAACATTTAACCCACATTGAGCTAGTCTAAATAAAACATGATCAACTTGATATTGCATCATTACATCATCTTTCGCAAATAAAACCAGATCATCTGCAAATGCCATATGGCTTATTGTACTATTTCCTTGTAAATTAATACTACCTGGCATATTATCAGTTACATAATCTATAATGGAGTTAAAAAGAGCGGGAGACATTGGGTCACCTTGTTTTACTCCACGATTGACTGGTATACTAGGTGATACTCCATTTTTATATTTTAATTGAGTTGAACAATCAGAATAAGTATGCATGATATAACTTGTATACATTTTAGGAGTCCCTACTCTTTCGGCTAATGCAACAATTGAGTTGTGAGATACCGTATCAAAAGCTTTAGAAACATCCAACAAACACATCTTTAATGGGCGTAATGCATTTTTATGTTGATATATAATAGATTTAAGTAAAAAGATATTCTCAGCAATACCATCACGTCGAACAAAAGCTTTTTGCCGTGGATTAAGACTAATTGTGTTTTCAATTCTGCGTGCCAACATTTTATGGAAAAGTCTACAGAATATCGATGACATAGTTATTGGACGATAATGGGACGGCTCAGTACTGTGCTTAGTTTTAGGGATTAAAGTAGTTAGGCCTAGTTTAAATGCGGAAGGTGCAGTCGATGATATGAGATAAATATTAAAGCGAGCTGTTATATTATTTAGACCAATTTTAGTTAAATCGAATTTTGTAAGACCATCTATTCCTGGGGCGCCGTCGTGTAATGTGCCGTAACATGACTTTACTTCGTTTATCGTAATTGGATGTATATATGCATTACTATTATTAACAAATAAGTGGTTGAATGGAATAGATGGCTTACTTATTAACTCACTCCAATATTTAAATTGTAAATCGATTGGCATTTCTTTAATTTCTTTTGTAATATCTTCGCCGTCGAAAATAGATTTAGCAAGCCTGGATCTATTTTTAGAATACATTTGTTGCGTTTTAGCAAATAATAAACACCTTTGTTTACGCTTAACATTTCTATTTGATTGCACGCCTATATTATCATTACATTGTGTATTGTTAGAAATAATATTGTTACGTAATATTTTTGGTTTTTTTTTAGATTGAACTATAGATGAATTAATTAATTGTTCATAATCTAGGTCTATTAGATTTTGAATATTGTCGAAATTAAAATTCTGTATATGTAATTGTAAACTAGGTAATATGTATTTGCTAGGGTGTAAATCTAAGATATATTGTAAAATATTTGTTTCATTAGTTAAATCAATATTGTTTTGTGATCTAGGACCTGTAGATAAATCATAACAATAGCTATTCGAGACATTAGAATTAATCGTTTCGCATGGTTGCGTGTCATTAATAGTGTTTATATGAATGTTGTTATTATGTAAAATGTTAGTTTGTATATTGTTAATGTAATTTGATAAATGTGGTGTATCTAAATGTATGGGCAAAGTGTCGTTAGGGTCATAGTTAGTACTGTTAGTATCAGTAATGTTATCAGTATCGTATGTATCTTCAGTATCGTTATTGGGATTGTTAGTTAGTAGATTGTCTATGTGCAAAACAGGCTGTACAATATGGTTTATATTAACGTATGTCTGGAGTGATCGAACCAGAGATTTGTACTTCGCAGATGACCGATGAGTTGTGATAGCCTGTAGAGACCTCTCAGTAAACTTCTCCGCTATCTCCTTATTGATTGGAAACCTCTTCGAGTCACTTTTTTTGGACAGTATATCAATTTCGATTAACGCAAGCTTTCTCGAGACGCCTTCAGACCAACGCTGTCTCGACTGGGACGTTATGTTGTTTACTATTGTATCTGTGTACTCAATATGGTATGCATGTGCATGCATACGTCGACGATGAATAGCAAGTCCACGAGTACCCTTGAACTGCTTACAACAGGTTATGCAATATCCTTCATTGGGTTGATCCATTAGGGCGTATAGAATCTATACGTAAAGTTGTATTAAACAAGGATCTAATTCAGCCAGTTAAGACTGTTATACAAAAACGGAATTAATGTATATGAATGTGAAACGCGACCGTTCACGGTGAATGACAGCGCACGAATATATATATATATATATTATGATTTACGATATTATATTTCAAATAGAACATAATATTAACTAAATTAACTATAATACTGCGAAATTTACAAGATATACCAAGACAATTATCAAATACACATCACTTTCACATAGATAATGTCACCGTTATGGAGGAAGTTGTTAGATCTCACCTACCCTATCACTTCTATGTTCAGTGGTTCGTCATACTCTATATTAATCATAGAATGACACTATAGAGCGTTAATGCTAACTTCATTATTTCAATAATTATATATTCATATTATATACTATATTCATACTATATACTATATTCATACTATATTTCATAAGTACAATGTTTAATTATAGTTGTGTACCTATCGCCTAGATTATAGTGTAATCTCCAGGGGCTGCGTTTTAATGATTCGCCGCGTTAATCATCACATGATACGCTGATTCAATCTCACTATTATTACCCTTAAAGTGTTTTAAAAAGTTGCATTAATAAGCTTTTTTGAATCATCTGGTTGCGCTACCTAACCTCAGAATAGTTACGTAATCGCGCGATTAGAGCATTCTGATTGGTCGACGACGTTTCACAGGTACGGAGTTCAACTCGACGATACAACACGTCCTAGGGGACATACAAATAGAGGACATGAAGATACCTTACTTCTGCGTCACCACTGACATCAGTACCTCCAAGATGAGAGTGCATAGCAGTGGTTGGTACTGGTGACACATGACACTGACATATAGCGACCTACACTGACACTAACATAGCTACCTGTACTGACACTGCCGGTTGAGAGTACATAGCAGTGGTTGGTACTGGTGACACCTGACACTGACATATGACACTGACATATCCACATACACTTACACGTGACACTGACATATAGCCGCCTCTATAAATAATGTATTTTATAAAATTAATATTTTAGTTAAAGTCACTAATATAAAATTGAAAATATATATTAAATATATATATATTTTCAATAAATAATAAATTTGATTAAATAATATATGAATATTTATTCAAACACTTCCAATAACATACCTCACTAGTTTAGAAGCTTGATAGAAACTATTAGCTATAGAATTACACACATATATATATATATATATTTATATATATATATATATACATATATATATATTTTGTTTGTTTTTATCTATACTATGAATTCTGAATATGCTGATTAATTAGAAATGTTATATTACTAATATAAATACATTAGCATTTTTACTAGGAAGGTAACAAACAATATCTAGCCCTGACATTGATATCATGATAATAATGTTATAAATCAATACAATGTAAATCTATTTATAAATAGTATTTTCAAATCTATATTTAAGTTGATCAATAAATATTGTATTCCTATCACCTTTCAAAATATGTTTCTATAGAGTTTCTATATGTGTTATTGATATATAATAATATAAAAGTAGATCATATATAACATACTACATATGGGATATGAAATGTATAGTAAATATTGGTAAGTGACATACATGTTATGTAATGCCTTTGTAGTATTTATTACTAAAATGTTTATGTATATTAACTTATCATAATATATTTAGATTTTACATTCTAATTGAATAATAATAATAACTAGTTCATTACAATTAATTATACTTTATAAATCATCAAACCTACCTCACTTATGCGAATTCTTATTATTATCTAATCAAGTGATGTATTAGGTTTGTTATGCTAATAAATGTTATCAATAGTATATATTATTAACTATATATAATTGCCTTCTATTTATTAGCGTTCTTATTTGACCAATAATAAGGCGCTAATTTATATGAATAAACAACATATATATAGTTAATAATATATACAATGATGACATTTAGTTAGCATAACAACACCTAATAAATCACTTGATTATATATCACTAATTGTTTTTAAAAATTATAATACAAATTCAATTAATAAATTCACGCATGCCGAACTGATTTATTTATAAAATAATATTGTTTATAAAAATATCTTCTATAAATGTGCGGCGACTTGTTACTGGATATATTTCTCAAAATGGAACGTGTTGAATCTGACGGCGACTTGTTACTGCGCTTGTTACCGAGCAAAATAGCTGTTCACATAGTGAGCATCAAGCACGGCGACTTGTTACTCGAAAATAGAACGATTCATAGATTTTAGGCGGAGACTTGTTACTTCACTTGATGCTGCACTTGATGCTGGACTTGATGCTAGCGTTGTGTAAGCGCTTAGACTATTACTTTAAAGTAATTAGAAATATTAATAATTTAAAGATTATAAAAAAACACCAGTATATATTCCTGCTTAATGTTTCGATATAATTATATTAATGTTTATAGATAATATTTATTTGATTTAAAAAAGTAATTTATTACCCGCAAACAAATATTTGTTCCTAATAAATTCTGAAATTCATTATATTTAATTATTCTAAATGTATTTAAAAAATATAAATAATTATTTATTTAAAACATCGCATTTTATATAGATAATAGATATTTATTCAAATACAAATAAATATTGTTTTTATAATTTTGTTCCGAAAAAATTAATATTTGAAGAAATTACTAAACATTAATATAAATCTATATACAATTAATTTTTTATAGATATTATTATGTGAAGATTTATTGTAATAAATACACTATTATTAATAACATTATTATTAAAGTAAAGAGTAAATTAATTCTTAAAATATTTGTTATTAATATCATATTTTTTAAATAAAATGTTTTTAATTTAATATATATATTTATATATATATATATATATATATATATATAAATAGATATATATTTATCAACACACAATACACATAAGATAAATATATAGTTAAATATACAATTATATCAATTCCACATGCAAGTACTTATATATTGTTTACATTACCAACACGTATTCTAGATAATTGACTGGTAGGGTCAATATTATGATTACCACAAGCCCCACTACCCCATTACCCCCCCATTACCCCACTACCCCACCTCTACCCCATTACCCCACCACTACCCCACTACCCCACCACTACCCCACTACCCCACCACTTCCTTAGATATGTGTGTCTTCCAAGTACAGTATGTTTATTTAATAATCAGTAATTGTATGTGCAATAATACAGGCTCATCCATCATGTGATATTGTTATCAAACAGTTGTATGTTCTTATACTATAATACTATACTTTAATATATATATATATATATATATACACACATATATATATATATATATATATATATACACACATATTTTTATATACATATATATTTATATATATTCTTAAAACTATTATTAATATATATATATATACTTATACTTATACATATAGATGCGCATGTAAACTAAATGCATATTAGCGTAGCATCTCGAGATATACACTAGGTACACCCACACACACACGCCCACATACACACCCACACACACCCACACACACACCCACACGCACACAGACACACACACACCCACACACACACCCACCCACACACACACACCCACACACACACACCCACCCACACACACACACCCACACACACCCACACACACACACACACCCACACACACACCCACACACACACCCACACCCACACACACACACCCACCCACCCACACACATACACCTACACACCCACACCCACACCCACACACACACCCACATCCACACACACACCCACACCCACACCCACACCCACACACACACACATCCACACCCACACGCACACCCACACACACACACACACACCCACACCCACACACCCACACCCACACACACGCCCTCACACAGGAGGGGTATGGAGATACGTAAGGGCTAGCATGTCTTTGAGTGGCTATCTGCCTCCCATGTGTGACCCGCTCGATGGAAACCTTCTCCTAGATGGGGGCTATGTTAACAATCTACCTGGTTACTATGACTCATCTCTGTAGTACTGTAGTTCATTATGAGACAACGCTATCCGGTGTGAACCAGTTCTTTTTGTGATATCCATTAAGTGATCAAATATAAACAAAATAAATGTTTTATCATTTTTATTTTTATATATGATATTATTGATTATAATATTATACATATATATATATATATATATATATATTATACTGTACTTAAATGTATCTATATGTTATGTAAGTTTTTATAAATATAACTTTAATATAAGAGTTTGCTAGTTTTGAAGCTATCTAATGGTCAAGCTAACGTTACGAGGTACCTCTCTTGCTTAGAATACTTACCCTATACCTAATATGTGTAATACTTTGGTAGAGGTACTATATGCAAATCATTATCACCATATATTCATGTACATATTTTGATATATTAAAAATTCTCTAATCATTACAAATAGTAATCCCAGACGTATTCTATAATGTAAACTAACATTTGTATAGTTCTGATATACTGACTAGGCTTTACGTTTTTGTTTGATAATAAGTTACCTACATTCAATTTTTATTATACTATTCATATATATATAGTTTATTGTTTAAAACAACCAAAATGACATAAAACAATAATAATAATAAAAAACAAATAATGAATATAAACGAATATATATAATGATTTATAAATGCCATGTTACATATGGTTAAGATATTAAATTAACAAATGATATAATACAAAAATAATAATAAAAAGGGGAATTATTCAGATGCAAGCACTTAATCACCGTATCAACTTTAGGGAAATTACTATTCATATATGTATATATATTAAACAATTTCTAATTATTTCATTAAAATATCGAAATTATCTCAAATGTAATGGGGTACTATATAAAAAATAATCATACTTTACAAGACAATTATTATAATCATTATGCAATACCTCTAAAGCAAATGTTTATAATGTGTAGACATAGGGGAACACATGTATACTTTAATTATAGTGATTGTAAAGGCATGTACAATAACTTATTTATAGCATAATGACAATAGTGCTACTACAGTACTAATGTTCTAGTTCTACTGTATACAGTAGAACATTCACCTGTTCCGGGTGTTTGTTTCTTATCGTAACATGTCTGCTGTAACACAATACTGATTGTACTGTATTCATACATCTGCATAGAGATATACACATTTCTATCATTTCATCTAAATATCAATTATTTTATTTATTTATTGTATACGTTTACCTTTATTGAGATTTAACTTATCCATGACTTAGTTAAACTCAGAATACAGTCAACTACTGCTTACTCAGACTCAAGAACAGATAAGATTATGTAACGTTATTCTTACTTATATTTTGGTATTACTTGGTATTAAACCAAGCTATCATTTGTAAAAGTCTGAGTTAACTATATATAATAATAGATATACCACTTTATAATGGCCTACTATTATCGCTACACACCTTTACTACTAACCACGCCCCCTAATAATACTGACCTCTAACAACGACCTCTGCAGCCGATGTCATGAAAACTAAGGGAGCTCAGACTATAATAGCCGTAGACGTTGGTAACCAAGACGATATGGAGCTCACTAATTACGGAGACCAACTGAGCGGGTGGTGGCTGCTGTGGAAGAAGTGGAACCCATGGGCTACTAGTATTAAGGTAGGGGGGGCTGATATAGTCTTATACATCAATTGCATACACTATATCATCTTATTAGATCGTAGAACCTATGACTTATATATATAGTAGTGATTATATAATATAGCTATTTATCAATAGTGATTATATAATATATATATATATACATGTAC
>OZ025240.1:15307912-15312912 GCA_964019155.1 Osedax fenrisi
CCCAGATGACGGAGAGGCTTCGGATGATGACAACTGGTCTATAGCATCTGAACCTCTGGCCTCTTTCTCTGGAGACTGCGACCAAGTTATTCATCTTCGCGAGAGAGCCTTCTCTGCTGGCACCTCCCCCATTAATGAGTCATCGTCGGAACAGGTCCGTTCTATTTATAGATTTAGCTCTGTTGTGAAATGTATTTGTATACTATTATATTTTATTATACAGAATTATATTTTACTATATAATAATATATTCCATTATATTATTTAATAAAATATTATTATATAATAAAATATAATAATCTAAAATAAAATATACTAGTATACAAATATATTACATGATAGTATATTCTATTATATTTGTGAGAATCTCATATATCCGTGTATTACTTCAAGTGATTTTTTTATATTTGCATATTCTAAATATAGTAATAATAACATCATCATCTTATATGTCTCTCTCGTTGAATTATTGATGTGAAGTTAAGAACTAGATAAAAAACATCACTGACAATAGAACATACCCCCCTCTGCCTGTGTTATGCATTATTTATACAGTATTAGGTAGTGTTGGTAGTGTTGCATTCATCGATTTGGTTATTGATTTATTCTCATTGCAGTTTCTTAGTTTTATAGAAGAGAGCAATAAAGGACAAAAGAAGCACAAGAAATAATCATTATCATCATCTTCATACTATTGTTATTACTACTATTACTATTATCTAATGATACTTTGTTATTCTCCATTGTTCATTGTTACTACTATTGATCTGGTCATTAATTACCGCAATTACAACAATCTTCATCTTCATTATCATTATTCATTATTACTATTATGCGTATATACATGTAAATGTACAAAAGAATTAATAAATATATAAAACATGTTTTATTGTTGTTGTTGTAGTGGTAGTAGTATGTGCATAGATAATAAACAAATCAATGTCAAGAGCATTTCGTCTGTTAGAGAGAGAGAGAGAGAGAGATGAAACGATGAATTGAAAATCAATAATAACCGTAGTAGTAATAGTGGTATTCGTAATAGTATTTGTAATAATAATAATAAATACAGTAGTAGTGGTAGTTGTTGTTGTTGTTGTTGAGTATAGATGACTAGGGAGGGGGGGGGTCGGGGGTCAAATGGTTACGGGTTCGTAGAGTAGCGGTCGAGTTCGTTTCAGCCACGGTCTATCGAGCGAGTTGAAAGGTCGCGACGTAGGCAACCGATGGCACCAGGACCAGGACGAGGACGTGGTTGAACGAGCGCAGCACAAGGTCACGTCCATCACGTAGACTGCGAGGACGAGCACCCCGAGAAGAACGCAAACGCACGGCCACAGCAACACGTGGATTAGCTTAAAGCGAGAGACCACGTTCGCCAGGCAGTACGAACTCACTGGGTCGCAGTAGCAGGTCGTACGGTGACCTATGACCCCGTATCGAGAGTGGTAGCTCTGGACGCGGTGAACGTTTTCGATGGACTTTGCGTGGCAGATGTGAAACGAACACTGTGGGCCGGGGAGATATTGGTTAATAAGGATATCTGTGTATGCAGTGATTGAGGGTAGATATTCATATAAAGAATACAATAATACACTGGCAATAGTTGAAATAATATAGTGTACAACTAACTCAGGCATTTTATACTATGTAAATAAGTATACCTAAAATAGTCACAATTTATGACATTAAGATAAGAATGTGAGGTATGAACTATAAAAATTGGGCGTATAATTGACTATGAGTGTACAATATTTTCGCAGTGTAATAACGTCCTAAATGTGAATATTCGATTCTAAATATAGTACGAGGACTAAAGTGAATGTGCTTGCGAGGTATACTGAGTGGTAGTCTAGGGAAATTTCTAGTGAATAAAATCTATTTATAAACTAAAATACATTGTAACTATAGAACATCGTTTGTACTGAACTGATGTGATGAGAGGCTGAGTGATGTGGAGTGATAGGAAGTGATGGGTAAGCAGTGATAGGAAGTGATGGGCAATGATGTGATGAGAGGCTGAGTGAAGGAGAGTGATGGCAAGTGATGGGCAAGCATTGATAGCAAGTGATGGGCAATGATTGTAGAAGTGCTAACCAATTCTGATACCGAGTTCTTGTACAACTGATACGTATCCAGGTTATCATAGAGTAAGTTCTGTCTGACGACGTTAGCCTTAGTCTTGTAGTTCACCTGTAGTAGTAGTAAGTGAGCTAGTTAGTTAGTTATACACTGAACACTAGCATAGCTAAACACTATTCAACATTAACCTCGCATAACTGATCATTAAAAAGGTTAAAAGTATATAATATAAACCTGGGGATTGTTAACAACCACGATAAACACAGCACAATAATAGAGCCTACATAATTATGTATGAATAGAAATATTGAAAATAAATCGAGTAATTACATTCTAATAGTTACATGCTAATCTATACAATCTATAACATTTACATCAATGTACATTCCTCGTGTTTTATGCTGTGTTAATTAAGTTAGAGACCTCGAAAATCTAATAATAATAATACAATTCGAATAACATAATATTATGAAGTTTAAATTGAGTGTATACAATCTTAAATGATATCTTAGCATAGTTTAGGTACACCTGCACTTATTATCCTATAAATAGGACACTTCAAATATGAAAACAACTAATTATAATATAAATAGAAAGTGTAATTAAACATTAAATACAGGTGAATACGCATAAATCTTCTCTCTCGTTGTTGATAACAATAGCATATCTAGAACACAACTAATATTATATCATATAGTAATGCACATTCTTATACACTTATATAATAAATCATGTTTTAATTCATATTGTCTATAATTCACTGTAAATGATTAATTTATAACTACTAGTCACTATGCATTAGAGAGAATTATCCCATTATTGATATATTACAATGGACATTAGTGGAGTTTTCCCATCCACCAATCATGTTTAACTATACTACCAATTATAATAGAATTAATAGTGCTAATATCCACAACATAATTAATAAAGTGATACAACTTTAATACTGAATTGTGGAATATGAATGAGTCACCCAGCACATTAGGTCATACACCAGTAGTAATTTATAGATAGCATAGAGCTGGCGAGAAATAGAGTAGTAAACAAGGTATCCGACATGCGGAAAGCGTTAATCTAATTTGGTCACCGCAAAATGGCGGATTTGACCTATTTGATTTTTTATTTTGTAACTAGGATAACATTTTTCTCTAGCTCTATGATATACACACACACACATTAAAAATTGCCTGTGTGGCTCAGTTGGCTAATGTGTCAGACACGGTATTATAGTGAAGGTTCAAACCTATTCCTGATCAGTACAATATAACTTACAATATTATTTAGAAGTGATCTTATATAATTGTGTATAAATAAATTATCGGCTCTCGTTAAAACAACAGATGCCTTAACATAAGTTAAAACTCCACAAAAGTTGGGGGATGAAAGTACTCCACCAGAATAACAATAACACATACACACTAAGGGCGATGTAACGATATTGAATATAGGGGGACCAACCAATCAAAATAAATGTTGTGGTAAAAGTGTCAGGGGGGACCAATACATAGGAGGTCCCCCTAGATTGTAAAGTGGGGGGTATGTCCCCCTGTTGCAGCACCCCTAACACACACACACACACACACACACATAGTACGCTTACCATGATCTGAAGACAGGGATATTTACTAGTACAACCGGTATCGCTGTCATCGCAGTGGCACTGCAGCAGATCTGGTATCAGCACCGTCTCGTTGGAGACCACACACTGGGACGGCTGTAGGTGTGACGTGGTCAGGTAGGGCCGCACGTACAGTATGCATAGCAGGGCTAGTAGAGAGGCTCCGAACACGCCCACTACTATGCCTATAGATAGTATCACCTGACAGGGGAGGGGAGAGGGTTAGAGGTGGGCGGGGCTAAGTGGGGCTAAAAGGGGTGGTAGCGATGTGTGATGAGGAGTTTGTGAATGTACATCAATGAGAGGGAATTGCATGTTATTAATAAAATAAAATATATAAATATATATTTATATTCCTAAGTAATATTACTTTATATGATAAAGTATACCATGACACATATATAATAATATATAGTGAATTAATGATTGCACACATGAATGCGCTTTACTGCTGTCGTATGTAAGGATAGTCCTGTGTGTATCCTCCTAGTGAGGAGGGAGGGAACTGAACAGTAGTGGTTGGCACTGACAGTGCAGCATAAGTCTGATTTATTAGTCAGTCGGTGCATAGGTATATTCGTGACTCATTCATAATAAACAACATTCACTTACTGGAGCGCGCACACATACGTGCGTATCTATACAGCTAGGTAAACACCACGTGGTAATAGGCGTGCATCAGTGATAACACTAATGGTAAGCGTGTTCACACACACACACATCATCGGTACTAGCATTAGTGGTAGGCGTGTGCGCATCCCTAAACGCGCGTGTGTGTGTAAGCGGGTTACGCTGTAGAAGTATCGCGCTGTATCGAGGCATCTTAATAAGATTAATAAGATCGCCATTATATAGGTCGTTATGTAGGTCAGTAAGTAGGTCATTACGGCGTAGGGTGTTATCTAGGTGTTGGTACGGGGTCACTAGGGGGTTGTTATATGGTTTCTATGGGGTTGTTATGCGGTTGTTATATATATGTACATGATATTTCGTATACATAATTGATGTTCTCTTTGATAATAAACCGAGGAGATGACGAATAATGACATATAAACAACAGTATATCGGTGTCAGTGCGCATGTCCGGTGTGATAGTGTACACGAGGGTTGCTGAGATGACTACTGAGAAGGTGAGCGAGTGTGCGCGAGTGTGCGAGTGGAGGAGTGACTCGCACCGACCTCGTTACGTAATCTATTGTAGTGCACTCATGAGTCATCAAGTACGTTATACTAGAGGCGGCAGCGGTGGCGGTTGTGAATAGCAAGAGGACACATGTCCTAGGCACGTCGCGGGATGTCC
>OZ025240.1:15315320-15342820 GCA_964019155.1 Osedax fenrisi
ACGATGTTTTAATAAATAATAACAACATACCTATGATCTAAATATATGTCTAATAAATATAATTATTATTTAATTATTAATTATTAAATTAATAATTAATTGAGTTATTATACCTGCTATAACTGTGTTGTAATACTACATATTTATACGTTATATATTTAGATTATAATTAATAAGCTTATTAATACTATAGTATACAGTAGTATACTATAGTATTATGTTATAACAGTTTATATATATATATATATATATATATATATATATATATATTATAGGTTAATTTAATATAATCTTCCTACAGTTAATTTAATATAATCATATTAACAAAGTTGATATGTTGATATATATATATTCATTGTACGATACGATCTCGTAAACAATTATGCAATTGTAATTAATTTCGTTTTCGTATATCAGTAATGTATATGTTTCAATAATGTATTGATAAGTAAGTACGGTATATATATATATATATATATATATATATATATATATATATATATATATATATATATATATATATTTATATATGATATAAAAAAAATAAACTTATTTCTCAATAATAATATTTTAATTACGTTTTGTTATCAAATGTATTCGTAATAAATCTATATTTAATCGCTTTTTAAAACAAATATAATTGAAAATATCTAAAAAAACGAATTATTTAACTAATATGTTAATTAAATTATACATTATATATTTAATTATATAATACATATGTAAAGTAAAATTTAGAATAAAAATATAAGTTATTTTATATACTAGAATAAGATTTCTATATGATATATGTTATGCTATATGTGCAATATATAGTGAATACAATTATAAATTTATATATATATCATAGATATAAATATTTCTTTATATAGATGATATATATCGCAGTTTCAATAGATACATAGTATTATAATTATAGGTACCTATGTAATAAATGCTATTTAAGATAAATTTATTTTAATGATACATTTTATTTTATTTATTACCTATATAATATTTATAGAGAAATTTAAGTCTATAATTTTATTATTTTTAAATTCATATTATATATATATATATATTAAATATTATATATAAGAATATATATATTTTGGGAATTAAATACCACACTAATAAATAATCATTTAATTTTATTAACATATCATATATATATATATATATATATATAAATCTTTCTTTATATCGATGATATATATCGCAGTTTCAATAGATACATATTATTATAATTATATTTAATACATGC
This sequence comes from Osedax fenrisi, assembly GCA_964019155.1. Classification (NCBI taxonomy): domain Eukaryota; kingdom Metazoa; phylum Annelida; class Polychaeta; order Sabellida; family Siboglinidae; genus Osedax; species Osedax fenrisi. The sequence goes on from OZ025240.1 coordinate 15,316,564, forward strand.
TATTTAAGATAAATTTGTATTAAATATTAATTTCTATTTAACTATATTTTTATTAATTTCCATTTAAATAAATATATATATAATATATTATATATATATATATATATATATATATTACCTATATAAGATTTATAGATAAATTTAAGTATATAATTATATTATTTTTAAATTCATATTATATATATATATATATATATATATATATATATATATATATATATATATATATATATATATATATACATATACATATATATATATATATATAAGTATATTACTTTTATCCTCATTAATTTATCCTCATTAATATAATTATTCAAATAATAGTATGCTATGTAATAAAATAAAAAATTAGTCCACATATGTCTGTATATGTATGGAATATATATATTTTGAGAATTAAATATCACACTAATAAATAATCATTTCATTTTATTAAAAAATTAATCTATGTCTAGATTTATAGAGAAATTTAAGTCTATAATTTTATTATTTTTAAATTCATATTATATATATATGTCTTACAAATATGTCTAGATATATTAATAGCTAATAATATAAATTAAATGTCATTTATAATAAATAAATAACTTTTAATACTTTAAAATAAATCTACAAATATTTCGGATATTAATTAAATTAACTTTATAAAAAATACATTAAATTTAATATCAATTTAAAATAAATCTACAAATAATATTTGTAACATTTTTCTAATTACATTAAAAAAATAAGTAGTAAATAAATTTAATATTGTAGTTAGTTTTAATAGAGTTATTTTATTTTATTAGCACGTGCCACTCGTGTTTTATTTATAGACATAATGAAATGTACATAGATACATCTATAGGTGGAAATAATTTGAGTACTATTAATTCAATATTTAATATTTATAATGTATTTTTTATAAATTTATAAATTTTATAAATTTTATAATTATAAATTTAATTGGATTAATATCAGATATTTATAGATTTATTTAAAGTATTAATTTGTATTAATTAACTTGTTATTTTAAATAAATGTATATATTTATAATGTATTTTTTATAAATTTAATTGGATTAATATCATAGATATTTGTAGATTTATTTAAAGTATTACTTTTTATTAATTAACTTGTTATTTTAAATAAATTTTAATATTTTTTTTATAAATGTAATTTAATTAATATTAGTGGCTACTAATATATCTAGACATATCATATATACATGTATAAATAATGTATACATTTAAATAATATTAGTGGCTAGTAGCCACTGGCTACTAATATATCTAGACATATCATATATAAATATATGTATAAATAATGTATACATTTAAACATTGAACTACTGCATTAGTCCATTATGTCGCGCATGTCGTGCATTAATTAAAATACCCAAATTTAATACAATATGTGCATAATTATATAATATTTTTATTTATATATATATATATATATATATATAATAATAATAATCAAATATGTGTACAGATAACCCGGTGAAAATAGGGACTATACTGAAGAGTTTGAACATGCATCTTGTGATATTGGTTATTATACACACATACATACATATATAGTGCCATTGAATATCAATTATAACGTATGAATTATATATATGCATATATTTATTTACCTATATAAGATTTACAGATAAATTACAGTTTATAATTTTAATTATTTTATATTTTGTTATTTTTAAATTCATTATATATATAGTCATAATATATAGTCATTATATATATAGTCATAATTATATAATATTTTGATCTGTATGTATATATATATATATAATAACTATATAACTATAGCCTGTCTGCCATATCTGATGGATGACTCCCACGACCTAGATGATGTACTACTTACTAATACCAAAGGGCTTTGCTAATACTGCTCGTGAGACATGTTATTAATAGTACTAAAAATAATGATATACGTTTATAAATCAATATATATAGATTTGTCGTAGTTTAAATGATAACTATAACAATATTGAACAATAATCTATATATGTATTGCGGTTTCAATATATACTTATTATTATTATATGCATGTAATACATACTATTTAATACAATATGTGCATAATATAAAATATTTTGATCTATATATATATATAAATATATATATATATATATATATATATATATATATATATATATATATAATAATAATCAAATATGTGTACAGATAACCCGGTGAGAAATAGGGACTATACTGAAGAGTTTGAACATGCATCTCGTGATATTGGTTATTATACACACATACATATATATATATATATGATGATGATGATGATATTGAGTTTATTAGCACTAAAATAGGGTCATGTAGACCCCTTCGCTCGTGCGGGAAGAAAATAATAATAAAATAATAGTAATACGATAATAATTTGATAATAATATACATTCAATATACAACGGAAAAACAATAATAAACAATATAAAGGACTATTATATACTACTGTCTGCATTGATATGGTGTAGTTGTATATACTACAGACTGCATTGATATAGTATAGTGTTATATAATAATACGATAATAATAATACAATAACGATTTAATAATGATATAAATTTAATATAACACGGATACAAATAATAAGTTGGATGATTTAATGATTATGGGTAGAGAGAAAAGAAGAAGTTAGATTTATAAATCTTTTGTGGGATCTAATAGAACGAATGGTAGGAGGGAGGGAATTCCATAGGGTTGGACCGGAATTTTTAAAAGCTCTAGAATTTAGTGAAGTTTTACTAGAGTTCTGGGAGATAAGTAGAGGAGCATTTTGGTAACGAAGAGAAGATAATATAGTACGTTTTTTAATTAGATCAGAGATATAGCTAGGGGTAAAAGAATATATTGATTTATGGATTATAGATAGTATACGTAATTTACACCTGAGGGAGAAGGGTAGCCACATACGAGATGATTGATGAGATGTTGTAGTAGAGTGATCCAGTCGAGTTAAACAGTAAGTAGTACGTATTGAGGAACGGATAATCCGATTAAGTGGAGCAGTAGCTTTAGCAGGAAGTAAATTCAGTAGGGAAGAACAGTAGTCAATACGTGAAAGTACAAGAGCATTAATTAGAGTTTTAGTAAGGTTTCTGGAAAGTGATGTCCGTATTTTTTTAATTCTGAAGAGATGAAAGTTGGATGATTTTGTAATGGATGATATGTGATTCTTAAATGATAATTTGTCATCAAATACTAATCCTAGGTTTTTGGAGGAATGAGAAGGAGAAATAATCATGTTATTTAGAGTAAAGTTTGGAAAGGAAGTTTCAGAAGTAGATATGTTAAGTACAGTAGTCTTAGAGGAATTAATTAGTAGTTTATTGGAGAGGAGCCATAATCTTATGGAGTTAGCACACTCGATTAGTTCAGAGTTAATGGTATTATGAGAATTTATAGGGAAAAAGGTAAACAGTTGGATATCATCAGCAAAAATATGGTAGTGGATATTTGGAAATTTCTTAATTAGATCAGCAATAGGGCGGATATAAATAGAAAAGAGGGATGGACCTAGAACAGATCCTTGGGGAATACCGTGGTTAAGAGGAGAAAGAGGCGAGTAAGATTTGTCAATCATAATAGAGATATTCCTGTTAGTGAGATATGAAGTAAACCATTTTAATGCTAAGCCAGATATACCCATTAAAGTAAGTCGCGAGATTAATATGTTATGGTCCAGGGTATCAAAAGCAGATGATAGATCAAGTAGGATTAGCTGGCAACACGTGTTGCTATTTAAGGTAGATAATATAGTGTCAGTAATACGTAGGAGAGCTGTTTCGGTTGAATGACCCTTACGAAAAGCGCTTTGAAACGGGTCGAAAATATTATTTTTATTTACATGGGCTATGAGTTGTTTGGAAACAATTCTTTCTAATATTTTACTTAATAAGGGTAGGTGGGAGATCGGGCGATAATTGCTAAATGAGTTTGGGTCTAAGTTTTGTTTTTTTAGAATAGGGGATATTATGGCAGTCTTGAGACAGGGTGAAACTTGGCCAGAGTTTAGTGAGTTCGCAATAATATCCAAGAAAATAGGAGAAAATAAGGGTGAAAGTTTGTGATATAATGATAAAGGTAGGGGATCAGTGGGGGAGGTACAGTGAGATTTCATGAGTAGGTCATTTACTTCATACAGTGAAGGAATAGTGAATGTACTTAATGAGTCAATATGACGGGTAATATATATGGTAGGATTGAGTATGGGTTGAGTAGATGCGCAAATAATATTATTAATGCTTGCAATTTTATGGTTAAAGAATTTTTCAAAAAGAGAACACAGTTGAAAATTTGACGTGTTAGGTAAAATGGGGAGGATTTTTTCATCTGGAGGAGAGAGAATTTTATTTGCTATTTTAAATAATTTGCGAGGATTGGAGGATATCAATGCTATCTTTTTGTTATAATAGATAGATTTTGAACGATATATAGTAGATTTGTAATTTTTTCTAGCTAGTGATAGTGCTAATTTAGTTTCAGTAGAAGGATTTTTAAGAAATTTCTTCTCAAATTTTCGAACACTCTTCTTGAAGATGAAAAGTTCGTGGGAGAACCAGGGAGAAAAAGGGCGGTCGGTAATTAATGTAGTTTTTGTAGGTGCATGTATATTGATAATATTTAGGAGAGTGGAGTTTAGGAGTACCGGACAGAGGGATATAGTTGAGGAAGAGATCTCAGTTTTGATATTGTTTACAAATCTTGGTAGGTCGATAGACTTAAAATCTCTATATGTAATACGTTTTCGTTTAATATTTGTGAATTTTAGATTTATAGAGAATTCAATAATAAAATGATCAGTTAGTAGTTCAATTTTTTGAAAGGAGTTAGGGTTTATATATCTAATAAGAGGACTGGATAGGGGTGTAAATATCATATCAAGTGTATTGCCACTAGAATGGGTAGGAAATGATATATGTTGGCACAAGGAAAGAGACTCAGTTAGGAGTTTAAAGTCACCATGGGGATAGATGGGAGAATTATAGTGATAGTTTAAGTCACCAAGAACTATTGGTAGATAGGATGAAGATGAAGGAAGTTTATGGATAAAATCATGAAATTCATCAAAGAATAAACTGGTTTCAGGTTTTGGGGGACGATAGATAACGGTAAGATGTAGAGTTAAGTTAGGAAGCTTGAGGGTCAGCGAAATACAATCACTATATGAAAAGGGGGGGAATGAAATGGATGGAGATAGGTAAAAATCATTACGTATCATAAATCCTACCCCACCACCACGGCCCATTTGTCGTGGAGCGAGATAGAGTGTATATCCAAAGTCCAAGATGGAGGCAAATATATCAGAGTCATTATTAGAAATCCAGGTCTCAGTTAATGCGATTATAATAAATTTTTGTAATTTAAGGTATGGGAACAGAAGGGATATATTTGATCTCAAGGAGCGAATATTGATCAAGGCTATATTAGAGGATAGTCAGGCTTGAGAGGAAGAATTATTTATAAATGATTTCTTATAGTGATCAAAAGAATCAAACCATTTTGTTAGATCAGATTCAGGGATGAGAAAAGGGGGATATGAAAGAGGATTTTTTTTATCCCTAAGTTCAAATGTTTGGGAACGATTATTAAAAAATACTTTATACAAAATGGGCGTGAGTTTTTGTTTTAGGGCATGATATATAGTACCTTACCAAGAAGTCTAGTAGAGTCAGGTAAATAATGACGAATAAATATATGCTTAAAATTACTATGTGGTGAGATTTTTAGAAGGGAGGAGAAACATATATCACGAGCAGAAATATTAGTGAAACGTAATATAGCAGTACTGGTAAGAAATGAGGCAGAAGTAATATAAGAATGTGGAAGTTTTATATAGTCAATTAATGATACTATGAAATTATAGTTAACTTCATAAGGAAGAAGGTGTTCAAGTACTAGTATGAGGGAATTATCTATGGAGCGTATGGATGAAGACTTTGAGGAAGTTGAACTAGATAATATAGGGGTTGGTGTGTGATTTGAGGAAAATTTTAAGTCCATTAGCTTTGGAATGTTTCTAGAAGTATTATCATTGGGCTGGGTATTAGCATTATGCTTGGGATGGATATTAATAGTCGTAGTAGAAGAATATATATCAGATGTTATATTTGGCGTTACCTTGGAACAAGTATTATGTATAGATTTGTCAGTTAAAGTAGAAGGTGAATATGGCATAGTAATGGGTGGAGTAGTTGTATGATTAGTCGAAGGAAACTTATTTAAGGCTAGGCATGAGGAACATGAGAAGATGAAGTTAGGTGAATTAAATATAGCAATAGCATAAGCGGGAGGGGGGTTTTTAGAATGAAACCAGGATTTAGAAATAATAGCTGCGGGGTATAAACAATTATAATGTAAAATAGATGGACATGTTTTACATTTGAGATACTATTCGCATGCGGGAAGGTTACAATGTGAACAATTTGAGGACATGGTATAATTGAGATTGTGGGATTAAATTGAATGAAATAGATAATAATAAATATAATAATAAATGTATAAAAACTGGTCGTAACAGGGATATTTTTGAAGAAGTTTGGTATTCAGTCCGTTTTGCTATATGACGAGTTGACTTGACAAGCACCGGTTGACTTTAGTAGGCTCCTGGTATGCTTGGTGGCAGCCGGGCAATGATGGTCCGATTGTCTGAGATGTAAGGCAGTGTATCGTTCGAGATAGAATTGATGGATCTGTATGTAAGTAAATACAGCAGTAGACTATCTAGGTGTAAGTTGGTAGCTAACCTCAAATGAAGGTTGGTAGATCCGACTACCAAAAGCAAATTCCCAAGGGAGATCCACGGGAGAATATCAGTTATAATATTATTATAAACTACTAGTTAATTAATTTTATAAATAGTAAATAATGTAGCTAAGTATGAATATACATAAACAGTATGTAATATATATTTGAATTTAATTAATTTATCGAATTTATAATTCTATTATCTTTGTGATTATTATTTATTTGTTAGGATTTTTATTTTGTTATAATAAAATGTAAACAAATACTAAATATAATTATATCTAAATAAGATATGATTATAATTTAAAGACAACTATTATGTATTTCAAATAAGTTGGATATTAATATTAATATATATTAATATAATAGATAATATAAAAAATAAATGAATACGTACTTATCTTTATAATAATAATACAATTAAAAGATATTTAAAAGCTAAGCAGTTGATGTATCTATATATATATATATATATATATAGTGCCATTGAATAGCAATTATAACATATGTAATATATATATGCATATATTTATTTACCTATATAAGATTTATAGGATATAATTTTATTATTTAATTATTTTTAAATTCATATTATATATATATTTCTATATATAATTATATAATTGTTATCTACATTAATATAATTATTCAAATAATAGTATGCTATTTATTTATTTATTTATTTATTTAATTTGAATCAGACATGCATAACAGAGGTCCATAGAATATACAATAATTAAAACTAACAACAATTAAACGAAAACGAAATCTAAAATATTATCTAAATACAGATTTATACCATAAGGTAAATAGTTGCGAAGGGCACAAGATATTATAATAATAAAGTTGAATAATTAACGAATTACGAGAATTTCGTATACGTTGATAAAGTGAATTATATGATTTACGTAGTTTAATTGTTAAATTATTAACATTATCATATAAAAACATCAATGACGCGCTATTTCGACGCTTATATTTCATCACTATACGATATGCGTTATTATATGCTACCTTAATTTTTTGCATGTTGGCCCTATTCGGTAACCATATACTACTAAGGTAGATATTTGAAACAAACGATTTAAATAGAATAATCTTAGTAGCTTTAGAGCAATGGCTAAAATTATTCGCTATCATATAGCTTTGTTTATATAGCTGTTTGATATTATTATATATATCAATATCATCAGACAAGTCTTCTGATATCCAATGTCCAAGATATTTATACGCTTTAACAACATTCAAAAGTGTATTACCTATGTATAACTTTACTGGATTATGTATAGATGAACCATAATAGATAGGCAAAATGACAGATTTATCTATATTATATGTTATGAAGTTATGGCCAGCGAACTCTTCACAACAATTTATCAATAATTGCAGACCCCTCAGTGATGGTGAGAATAGAGCTGTATCGTCAGCATAGCATAAATTATTAATTATCTTCCCATTTAAACAATATCCTGATTTTATTTGATTTAATTTCACAATCATAGGATTGGTATAAATATTGAATAGTAAAGGTGAAAGAATTCCTCCTTGACGGACACCATTCGAAACTGGGAAGCTATTTGATGTATTATCACCCCACTTAATATAGATTCTCTGATTTCTGTACCAATAATTTAAAAAATTTATTATATAAGATGGAACATTATTATCTTTTAATCTATGAAATAAAATATTGTGATTAATTTTGTCAAAAGCTTTAGATGCATCTAGAAAAGCTACAAATATATTGGTATTGTTATTATAGTAATCTTTTAAGTATTGCTTAAGTGCAAAAACACACATTTCGGTTCCAAGGTTTTTTTTAAATCCAAATTGATTATCAAGAGTAACCAATAAAGAAGATATTCTATTATATATCACCTTTTCAATTAGCTTACAAATAATATTGGATATACATATAGGACGATAGTTAGAAGAGTCATTCGATCTTTTATTTTTGTTTTTAATTATTGGTAGAATATAGGATAATATTAACTTTTTTGGAAAATAGGAGTGATGTAACATGTTATTAATGAGTAATACTATGACTTGGATAATAAGACTATTTGAATTAGAAATATGTTCTATGGAAATTCCATCAGGACCTACAGATTTACCACCTTTAATGGAATCTATAATAGATGAAATCTCAACCGTATTTGTATAAACAATTTCATTAACATTAATTTTATTATATGGGTACGGAATAGAATTAGTACTGTTAAAAATATCATTAAAATTATCAAACCAGAATTTAGTAACATCAGCTATACCATGTGCATTCTCAATGTTATTAGGAATAGAAGATTTTTTTTTCAAATTATTTGAAATTAATTTCCAAAAATTATTTCGATCACTGATTATATTTAAGGCAATATTATCAGCTTCTATTTGTTTACATAACAATTTACTATGGCGTAATTCATATTTAAAATGTTTTCTTGCATTAACCATATTGTCATAACATATTCCAGCTAGAGGTTTTTTATTTTGTATCCAAGTTAAATAATATGATCGGGCAATACAATGTTTTTCCTTAACAATACTATTCCATTCCGAACGAGCGTATTTACTATTATTAGATTCAAAACATATATCTTTAGAACATTTTAATAGTATATTTATTAACGAATTATATAAATATTCAGAGTAATTATGATTAATATCAAAGGAGTATATATGATTTATTAATATACATAATTCTACTTTAGTGTCAATATTGTATTTTAAAATTTGATTCCTATTCAGTCTATTCCATTTAATTATTTTATGAGTTACACATTTGTTAAATAATGATCTAGGGACATTATTCTGTCTAATCACAATAACTAGAGGATGATGATCAGAAATTATAAAATCGTAATCAATTTTAATATCAATTATAGATGTATGCATATTATGCGTAGATAAAATATGGTCTAACCAAGAACAAGATTTCCACGCGGAACTAACGCACGTATAGCTATCAGAGTTTAGAATAATTTTATCAGACATGACAATATTTGTATCTGTGCAATATTTAAGTAAAATATTACTAAATTTTGAATTATGGTTAGAGATATTAGAGTTAAAATCTCCAATTATACAAAAATTTGATGTATTTAATAATTCACAATATAAAAATAGTTTAACAAGACGATCTTCAAATAAATCAATATTATTTGGACTCTCATAAGGTAAATATATATTAATAATATAGAAATCAAATAGTCTAATACATATAAGCCAATCATAAGTAGAGTTCACTATTGTAACATGTTTATCTAGGACTTTCTTCCACATAAAACCAACACCACCAAAGGGTCTGCCAATTCTCAACTTAGTATTATCAAAAGAAGCATTGCCATAACCACAATATTGTGGATTGTTAGTATTAAATATAGAACATTCCTCAGAGGGAAGCCAATGTTCCTGAAAACAAAATAAATCAATAGTAGGATAACTATTTAAAATAAAATTAACCTTGTTTTTAAAACCATTACAGTTTAAGGAAACTAAGTTTAATTTGTCACTACTATTCATTATCAATTAGTTGGATTAACATTAACATTAATATTATTGTCAATATTCGTTTTATTTATTTTATTATAAAATCGTTTTATCAATATACCACTAGGCCACCTATTACAGTTGTACATATCTTGAACATTATCAATCATCAGACTTACCTTAAATGAAGATACAAAGTGACGCGAAGTAATTATTTTCTCGACCGAGCATTCATCTGAAGTAATCTCAAATTCTTTGCATATATATGATTTAATTGACTCTATAGTCACATCAATATTTATACGAGATAAGAATAAGTGATATCGTCTAGCTGGTGGTTTCCCGAATGCTTCAGAAGAACCTTTTCCAATTGTAATTACATTGCGGCGCGTGGTCTTGACTTTATTGACGTTCTTGACGTTCTTTACGTTCTTGTTGACTAGTGTGAAGTTGTCATCGGCTGTCGGTTTTCGTACTTTTGAAGCGTACGTTTCATGATTATTCACAATAGCGTCAGGTTATACATACGTGTACTAATTTGTTATGTAATAACATAACAAATTAGTCCACATATGTCTGTATATGTGTGGAATATATATATTTTGAGAATTAAATATCACACTAATAAATAATCATTCAATGGTCTATATAGTCTATATATCTAGATATGTCTTATAAATATGTCAAGGTATATTAGTTGCTAGGTAATATAGTACCTACTAATATAAATTAAATTACATTTATAAAAAATAAATAACTTGTAATACTTTAAAATAAATCTACAAATATCTATGATATTAATTAAATTAACTTTATAAAAAATACATTCAAATTAAAAATAATAGTAAAAAGTAAATATAAACTATAATATATTTTCATTATTGTTACATTATTTTTATATGTAATGGAAATTTTACTAGTAATTTTAACATATACTATATAAATGTGTATATGTATATATGTATACATGTATATATATATATATATATATATATATATATATATATATATATATATAGTATTACCAAAGCCCTTTGGTATTACGTAGGACCTACGTCGTAGGTGCATCCTTTTCTATAAACTATAGTTGTATACGTTTTTTATTTTAAGTAATATAACACACGATTTATTAATACGATAGTTTACATATATTACTTGATGTATAATTTTTTATATTAAATAGTTTACGTTAAGATAATACGTTTGTTATTTAGAATAATATTATATTAGAGTTTACATACATACTTTAATATTAGAATAATCTATTATATTTAATTTATAATAATATTTATATTTACAATTATACAATTATAATTATATAATTAATATATATATAGTTATTTTATTGAAATAATATGTAGTACAATAGTATATAGATGTTATATAATATACTTGTTATCATAATATAGATACATCCACTGTGAGTTACCTACAAACAAGCCCTGCCTGCTGCTCTACATCAACACTTCCAGATAATAGAGGTATATTTTTAATTTTTAATTATTTATATCTTGATATTAAGATAAACTTATATATAATTAGTATACCCTACTTGTAATATTATATATTATTACATATATTAACTTATTTTTGTAACTTATTAATATTAACTATATTCATTAATATAATTTATATAGAATAATGTTATCTTCAAATAAGGCGATTGTTATATAACATGCATGTACATATACATGCATATGCATGCATGATTTATTATTAGAATAAGTTTTAGAATAACTTAGAATTAATATATATTACTTTAGGTATAAGTTTTTTAATGAGTATTTTTCCGTTTGACAGAATTAGTTTCAATTTAAATAATACGTTTATTATATAATATGCATACTTTACAGAGTTACTTATATTAATTACATTACAAATAAATATACATTATTTTATATATAGATAGTTTTTTTATATAATAGTTTTCAATTCAAATAATACTTTATATATATATATATATATATATATATATATATATATATATGTTATAGGTTATAATTATAAGATTTATGTTTTAAAGAGTTTCAAGTTAATATATATATAATTTATAATATTATTAATTATACCCATATTAATATGTTATACATATAATATGTATTAAAACTATATTTTCATATTCAAGGGCAGAGAACTATTAACGTGAAAACTCACGAAGATGAAACACTGGTAATCAACCTAATGCAGGATGATAATAATATTCGTATTATAATAAACAAGACACCGTCGTATACTAGAATGTCTACTAGGTCACCGTCACCTACACCAGAAATGACTCCACAAATAACCCCATCAAATAAATCCCATAACACATTTCCTATAACACAAAATATAAGTTATGGTGCCATGAGAAATGTGTACATGATATTAATACATTTACAATTTGTGATTTTGTACATAATTTAAAAAATGTTAATATCCATTTCTATTTATTTATTATACTATCCAATTTATTATTTATTTATAAATAAATATTATATATTTTATAGTCTTATACCATATTAGATTGCAATTTAAATAAATTAATATCTTTTTATTTTAATATCTAATTATGTTACAATATTTATTATTTATTTATATATACTAAATAATTAATACCATATTTAAATTCAATTTAAATAAATTAATATTAATTCATAGACATATATTTAACTATACATCTATAGATACAAATATAATATTACTACTTCATAATACATACTAAGTTCTTAAATATACATTAGTTATTAATTTAAGTTATATATTATGAAGAGGAGTCCGCCTACCTATCACCTGTTTCAAGATAATAACATATTGGATACATATATACATGAATTATAATATAAACTTATATGTTCAATAATGTAAGATATATAACATTTTAAAATAAATTATATGTAATGTAGAATAATTTTATGTTATCTTCAGAAAAATAAATGTATAGTATACTATCATATATATAATATAAATGGATATCTACTATAATATATTATCTATGTACCTTTTGTATTGCATATAAAACAAGTTAAAATTATATATAATTCATGAACTTCTATTAGATTACATAATATTTAAATTTATTTATATATATATTTAATAAAATATTAATTGTAAATTTATTTTTCTAAATAAAAAATTGAACCTAATTAGGAATTCTATATTGTTACAGTAAGTCTATTTTATTTCAAGTAGAATCAATAAATCGTATTTTTATAATTATACTATTCATTTAGTACACATACTATTAATAATAGAATGTACTATAAATAGGTCAATTGTTATATAAAGGGTTAACCTAAGGGTACAAATAAATTATTTTTCTAATATAATCTAATATGATGTTAGGTATAATTCTGGATATATCTTATAATTATAATTCGAATACTTTTATACAATTATAATTCGAATACTACATACATAGTAGACCTATATAGTTTCAGAGAGACAGTTACATTCTAAGGTAGGGTAGACACAATTGATAACAGGTATACACTGCATAATAATATAACGAAAAGATAAGTACACTGTTATATTATGAATTACAATATCAATCAAAAAATAATAGTATTATTTATCTCTATAATTAAATAAAATTATTTAAATATTGGTATTTATATAGGTAACATAAAATCATTGATCACTAAAGCGAGTTAGAAGGATTGCGTGAGTGGTGTATAAAGTACAAAGTATAGCTCTATAGGTATACCCGGAATATAATCTCCATGAAGGTATATTTGTGTATAATATAATATACAATTATATATATGATATTCATTAACTTAAGAGACATACCTAATAATATACACATATATACACACACACTCACATACACACAATATATATATATATATATATATATATATATATATAGGTAAAGTAATGTGAGGTAATTATTTATTTATAAACACTCGTTATATTTTAACATCTCACAAGTGTTGAGAATATATAAAAATAAATAAATAATGATATATAATATATATATATATATAAATAAATATATATTATATATATATTATATATTATATATAATATATATATATATATAATATATAATAATATATATATATATATATATATAAAAATATATATTATATATGTGTGTGTGTATGTGTATTTGTATGTGTGTGTATATACATGTGTGTGTGTATGTGTGTGTGTGTGTGTATATGTGTGTGTGTATTTATGTGTATATATATAGGTATATGTGTACATTATTGTATGACTAAAATTTAATGAATATTATCATAACGCACGCAAATTTAATAAAAATACAATTAATTGGTTATATAACAGAAAGGGGTGTCGATATTACGTGCCATTGGGGTGTCGGTATTATGAAAATGTATGTTGCTTAGGGAAACGTTAATAACTTTGCAACAAATTAAGACAAATACAAAATATTTTCGGCATATTATAAAATATATTTAGATCTATAAGGTGTACTTTAAATATTTAAAATATCTCAAGTTTTAAACGATTGAGAATCGATATTGTACTTCAAAAATTTCATAAATTTAGAGTTGTAACAAAAAAATCAGTTTTTTGTTAATAAATCAAAAAATATAAATATTTATAAAAAAAATTATACTTAAATGAATTAGAATTTTAGTGATTAACATTTCATACATTAATTATTTTTTGATTGGAATTATATTTTAGGAGATCTCTAGGGTGTCGATATTACATTGCATGTCGATATTCGAGTACTCTCCCCTATGACTTACAATCAAAAATAAAACCATGAGAGTTACTTAGTAGGTATACTATAATATATATACATTGTATAGTCAACATAAATAGTTTGTCAATTTATTTACTTACTTTAGTTAATAGTTCAAATTAGTTTCGTAAAACAGTTTCGAAACATGTGTAATTTAATCGAAACTGAAACTTAGATGTTTTCAAAGAAACTTAAACTGAAACCTAAATTTTTTGAGTGCAACCGTTTCGAAACCCAGATTTTTATCAAATTCCCATTACTATCATATACTATTACTAAATAAGTCATTTTTACCTGCTTTCATATCACGTGGCTTTGAGCCATAGGGGCGCTGATGATTTTCTCACAATATTTCTACATTTTACTTTGTCGTTTGGCATGGATTCACAAAGATTGAGCCTGACCAGTCTTGTATGTTATCAGACCATTTCATCCTTGTACGTTCTCTTCTTCTTGTACCATTTACAGTACCTTGAAATATGACTTTCGACTTAAATAAGTTATATAAGATTACTAAATAAGTCATTTAATATTACTAAATAAGAGATATAAGATTACTAAATAAGTCGTATAATAATAATAAATCTTATATATGGACTTTATTATATCACGTATATATTATAATAATTATGTTATACACCCATAGTGTGAAACTACTAATTATCGATCGCTATATATTTGTAATGTCACATTACATTGGGGAATAGGACTACGGACGCCGTCCGTCGGACGGTAGGCAAAAATTAAATAACTATAAATAACAAAGTTCACTCAAGGCGTGCGACGCACGCCGTGCGTTAAGGCGGTTTTTAAAGTATACTTTTCCTAAAATGGGATTTGAAACGCATACGTCTACCTAGAAGAGATCATTAATAAATGAACTACGAAAAAAAATTTGAAATCGCTCAATTAGAAAATTAGGCAGGAAGGCCTAGAAATTTAACATGGGGAAGATAGGAAATGTATAATGGGGTGAATAGGCGTAAATTTGTTTACCATTTTTATTACATTATACTACCATGTTAGATACACACTTTTTTTGTGTAAATAATATATATATATATATAAATATAAATTTAATAAAAAATAATACATTTTATTTTTGTTTGTTTTATTTCCAAGAATTTTAATTAATTTCTAGTATAAAAAAAAAAATAATTTGTCCATGTTATTATGTAGGTACTACCATTAACTAATGAGTAAAAAAACTACTGAATATATATATTAATATTGAAGGATACATATTATGTTAATATTGTGATATTTAATAAATACATGATCAACATATTAACTTATATGCACTTTTTTAGTAAAAAATCTTAAACAATTTTAGATCTCAAATATATTGTTGTGGTTACTTTTTTTTTAAATTTTATTTATTTTTTAATGATACCTTAACATCGTTGACACACATACATTTTTTTTTGGAATCGGAGCATAGTTTCTAATTTTAATATAAATTTAAAAATAAATAAAAATCATATAAAATTTTATATTTTCAAATATTTACTAAATCACAATAACATAAAATATAAATCATAGAATTGTTTATATCATATTATTTATATATATATATATATATATATATATATAGTTAATAGTTTGATTGTATATTCATAATGTATTAAGTGCCTATATTAACACATTCAATTTATATTTATTTATGACTATAAATGTATCACCAAGAAATATTCATAACTGTATAATTATATTAATAGGGAAATATTAAAAAGCTTGCTATTATTTTTTTTTCATATTATATAAATATAAATGTATAATAAGAAGTATATATAAATATATTAAAGTTGATTTATAAATTATAAAAATAAAAATGTCGAACCAATCGAACCGTACATTTCAAATATCTAGTATGAACGAACTGTACTTTTCAAATATCTATTATGAACAAACCGTACTTTTCAAATATCTAGTACAAACGAACCGTACTTTTCAAATATCTATTACGAACGAACCGTACTTTTCAAATATCTAATACGAACGAACCGTAATATGGAACCATAGACATAGGAGCGAATTGTGCTCCTATGTCTATGTATGGGACGTATTAATATATAACGTCTTTGGGAGTAGATATATCAACAGACTTTGAGGGGGGTCCCCAAAGACGTTATATAGTAATACAGGCTTCGCCCCTTAGATGTCTATGGGGGTCCCCCTCAAAGTCTGTGGATATATCTACTCCACCCATAGACATTATAGCACAGAGCTAGAGAGAAATTTCTCTCTAGCTCTATGCATTATAGTGAGGATATCACTCAATATCAATACCTCAATACCTCACTCAGTATCTATGACTCCACCTTATCAGACTTTTTAAATATGTCCTTCCGTCAAATACAATATGTATGTAGATGAAATTGAAATGCACGATGATTGTCACCAATCATCCAATACTCACCTTCAATACTCCTTTCAATACCTGGCTTACCAACAACTATTTACTAATTAACCCCAATAATATAGTAATATGAATTTGTCACCTCCCTTCCCCCCACAATATTCCAACTAATTTGCTTAGGTTATACCCTGATCCCTCCTACATCAAAATATCTAGGCATCCATATTTATAACAAATTAATATTTGATAAACACATATCAATATTAAAAACCTCCACATTCCACCATTTATTCAATATAAAAAAAACTAATATCTTCTAATAATAAATACTTTATAACCATGGTTAAAACGATAAATGCATTTACCGCTTAACTAACAAATTACGTATACGTATGTTAGTCTATAGTCTATATACGTATTTAGTCTATAGACTAAAAAAACTGAGTACACTACACGTATAACTGACATACGAATACAACTTTACTGGGCATCTAAACAAAATGGCAAAATTTAAATTAATATCCATTCTATATTCCTCTCTAATGACTAAACAACCTGGTTACATTTATCGACTAATTTCTCATATACTGAATCACGCAACCCACGATCCTCCAACTATACGGTCCTGACTGAACTATCCTTTCGCCGGTAAAAACATGAGTCGCGTTTCTACTATATTTGCTGCAGCCTCCTGTGTAATAAACTCCCTCCATCCCTCAAAACCATTAACTAATCAACTATCACCTTTAAACATAAACTAAATAACAATCTCCTTATTAATAAATAAATGAATTCATGATACATGAACTTCAAATATATTCATTTTCGCCACTTTGTAAACTTGTCTGTACTAATTATTACTTTTATTTATTGTATTTTATATATTAATTATAGTAATAATGATTATTTAATCTGATTATTAATTTTTTAGAATGTTCGATTACTATTTGGTTTCTATAAAAAAAGTTCACCTGGTTATTATTTTGTGTTGGTTACTGTTATGGTTCATATCATATATATAATACTATAAAGAAAATTCTATTTCAATTATTATTTGGAAATTAGTAAAATATTGATAATTCTCATAACTATATATATATTATATTGTATACTATTTATATGTCTATAGAAAAGTGTTCTATCCAAATATATGATTTTTGTACTATAATTATGATACTTATAAACATTAAATGAGTTATTTATTTTATATATAAAAACATGCTAATAATGTATATATATATTAATATTTAATTTATTTTAATGTGTATTATTGATAGTATCTCTAATCCATATTAATCCTATAAAGTTCTGTTTAATCTCAAAAGATATTATAAAATATGTTTATAATTATTGAGAAATTCAAATAAATATAATTATAAATTAAAAAATAAATAAGTAATTTTATCGTTTATATCAATAAAATAACCTTTTAGATTTCATTTATCGTGACAATAAAATAAAATGTCTGATACTCTTGATATAGCTGTTGAGTTTAGGTTAACTATATGTATACACCTATATCTAAATTATAATATATATGATAATTATTTACACAATTATTTTGTAAATAATATAATGAACGATATATCACTATTATACATTTACTTCTATATTCGGAAATTAATATAGACATGTAAAATAGTTTTAATATATACTTATTATATTATAGTTATATAAAATATGATATTTTATATTTAATATGCCAGTATCATAAATGATTTAAAAACGTATGATAACTTATACTATAACTATAACTTATAGTATTATAATAATAATAATGAATCAGGGTCAAAACTAACGCGCGATAGTTAAAAAGTAAACATCGCGAGGCGGGATGCGGGAGTCGCGTATACACAGAAATGAATATATATATCCAATAAAGGACTTATGTCCTTTCTATATTATATACAATTGATGAACTAATTCAAATTCGTATTTTATGATCAACTTAAATTCAATTAAATGATTCAACTCCCGCCTCCCGCGTTTGTTTTTGAAATTTTTGCGCGTTAGTTTTGACCCGCCACCATAATAATAATTATTTAAGAATTTCTGGTACATGTTCGACATGATGTCGAAAACATCCGTCATTATATTCGATTAATATCGTATATGTATGCGTATTTAAGTAACATATATGATAATTAACTATAGAGTAGTAACATATATATATATATACACTGCTACAGATGTCGCGCTAATGTGCAGTCAACGCAAAAATGGGAAGTCAATAATTTATTTGTGCAGTCAATTTTTCAATTTTGTGCAGTCAATTTTTCAATTTTGATCAAAAATATTTGTATTATTCTAATTAATTTGTTGAGACATTATGTAATATGCATACCATGCGGGGAGTTTCCCGATATTGTTACATTACTAAGCACAATAAGATCACCAATAACAACAGATTGTGGTGTAATATATAGAAAATAGACTATTATGAAGCATCTAAGTTCTAAATATCATAACAAATGTATTATTTCTTATCAAAAAAAGATTGAAGGGATAAAACAATCGGATAAGACACCACTAGAAAACTATATATCAAAGGCAAATAGTGATTTAACTTATAAGATAGGATCGTTATTGATCATCGTGTATAATGATGAAAAGAAGTTGGTTTTACCTGAATATTCTTTCCCTGCTAGAACATTTGTGAATAACATGGCATCAAAATTTAAATATAATTCTGATGATAATATTATTACGAATACAGATTTATTAAATAAATATTAATTAAATAATTATTATCTATTATAATAGATACATATATGGAAATATTACAAACAAAAATCAAAAATGCTAATTCAATATCTCTTCGGTCATACGGTAGTGAAGACAGGACAAATGTTGATATGATATACACACTTGCGAAATTAATAGATAAAGTTGGAAACACATCGCTTATATTTTCAGGTGTAGGAGAACCTTTTGAACGTGGATCTCTTGGGATATTTAACACAATGATTAAATCAATGGAATATCATCTTGGAAGTAACGTAAAAAATTTAATGATGAAAGATGATTCGTCATTAGTGACAGATGGTACATCTGTAAATACAGGACATAATAATGATTTATGGAAGATAATTCAAGCATGCAGATTGAAGAAGTTCAGCGAACCCGTAGCTCTAGATCCCTCTCTCCTACTTACAATACGGTGTTGTGCACACGAGTCACGTCTGGCATGGAAGGCAGCAAGTAATGAAATACCAGAAATTAAAAATATGCTGATGACATTAAGTGGTATTTCATCATATTTCGCTAAATCTGGAGTCAGATGTAGAGAGTTAAAAAATAACCTTATTATTGGCTCATTTCCAAACATATTTGAAATACGATGTAATGAATTCACTCATCAACTAGTTGAAAGCATATTAAAATCATGGAATGCATTAATCATTTATTTTAATTCAACGATATTGAAGCCCGTAGATTATCAACGTATCTTTGCAATGAAAATAATATTCATCTATTATGCTTTATGGCCGATGTACTAATTGTATTATCTCAATATCAACAAAAGATGCAATAAGATTCGACTACGATATGTGATATTCATCAACAACTTAATATTATTGAGGTTTTCATATTTATATATTTAATATTGCAGAATATAATTCCTATAGCTATTCAGAGTAAAATAAATAATGTTTCATAATATTGTGTAATTTTAATTGATTATGCTGACTAAATATTTACAACCGATATAATTGGCGGATGGGTTACTAAGTTAATCGAATTAATTGATAAAAACAGTGGTACGCATTACTTGAAAGGTATTGAGTTGAAGAGAAAAAATAACCGTGTAGTAAGACATAATGTATATATATCTGAAATGAGAGATATATCTGCAATAAAAGTAGATCTTATAAAAACTTTAGTACATAATTTTAAAGAGCGATTTATAACAGATATATATTTTCAAAACTTGAACATGTTATTAAATTAAAAGAATAAGTAAACATAACTCAATTACATACTTTGATAAATGCTGATTTAAACTTAGAGATTTATACTTACAATATAACGATATTGCATATTATCAGAAATTAATATATTCAGAAAATACAATCTTCGTGAACTTGTTATAATGCTATCAATGTAGGAATTTTCTATGTATGAAATCGACATAAAATATACCTAATATAAATTTATTATTTTCTAGTATGGAAGAAATGTCTACATGTGTTGTACATATAGTATAATTATGTGCGCTAAACCACACAGAGCCGATGTGGAAAGAATTATATCTGCAAATAATGTGCTTAAGTCTGTACATAGACATAGAATGAAAAAAGAAACTTAGAATAATAAATTATTTATTCATTATAATATGCCTGGTCATGAAAATGGAATCCAATAAAGAAATCAAAGGTAACACGAAAGAGAGCATGGTAAAACACAAGAGTATTTCAAGGGATTTTTTTCTGGTGCAAGAAAATATAAAGGAGAAGAAAAAAATGAAATTCCTTTTAGAACAATAAAATTCTAAATATAGCACAATAAATAATAAACATAAACGCTTCATTTTTAAAATATATTTTGTAGTCATACGTTTTTGCTGTAATTATCAGTATTTCAGATTACATGCATATATATTACCTACCATAATTATATATAACTATTACAACTATACAATATTAATTGATAAATAATTATTAATAATTATATATTTATGTGCAGTCAATATTATTCCTTAATGAGACCCCTGCACTGCCATATAGCTGGTGTTTGTATTTGTAACTTATAGGCTATATAATGTACTGTACATAATGATAGTATGATAAGATGGTAACAAGTTATATTGTTGATATATTTCCAAAACGTAAATCGATCGGCGCTCGAGGAGCTTCGTGCGACGCACAGTGTGTCGCACACTGTACGTTAATCATTTATTAGTCATTATCAATGACCAATTCATATGTAAATATAGGTGTTACATTGATACTTTTATGAATAGATGCATTGAATAATATTTATAGATGTGTATATATATATATATATATATATATATTTTGGAAACATTTCAACAATTAATGACTTGTTACCATCTTATTATGTTCATTATATAGCCTATAAGTTATAAATACAAACACCAGTTATATAGCAGTATAATCAAAGCCCGGGCTTTGGTATAACTATGTTAATAATCTATAGTTAATTTTCATACATTTTACTTAAATATGCGTAAATATACGATATTAATCGAATATAATGACGGATGTTTTCGACGTCATCCAGAATTTCTTATAATATTAATTATTATAATTCTACGTAAAAATACTCTATCATAAACTTTATTTAAAATGGTTAACTGTTATGTGTCAATAAACCAAATGCTTTTGATTTAACTTTATTATAAGTATATACATTATAAGTATTTCTATGATTGTTATAAATGATGATTATTGTAGACTGTAATAATAAAGTGTAGTCTATGTTGTATATATTAGTATATACTTATACACTCTATATTATAAATTATATAGACACGTAATACCTCTACACTGTTAAAAAAAATCCTTTAGTTTTCGTGAAATAAACCTTTTAATCGATGACCGTTTAATGAAAGGGTTTGGTAACCTTTAGTTAAGCTTTTTTTCAAACTAAAGGGTTTATGTCGACTATTTACTAAAGGGTTTGGAAACCTTTAGTTATGCCGTTTTTCGAACTAAAGGGTTTGGTAGAATAAATTTCAAACCCTTTAGTTACGCATATTTTATACTAAAGGGTTTCGTGCGAATATCCACTAAAGGGTTTGAAACCCTTTAGTTAAGCTATTTTTATACTATAGGGTTTCGTGAAAATATCTAATAAATGATAGAATTTCATAAAATATTATTGAATTGATTATCAGTTGTATTTTAATTTGTATTATTATAATTAATTAAATAATTAATTAATTAAATATTATAATGTTTTAAATGTTATGTTATACATAATATTTAATAAACGTATAATTGTTATATATCCAATATTGAGTATTTAATTAAACATGATTTCCAATCGTATCATCTTAATTAATATACTTAATTTCCAATGTAATACAAAGGTCTGGTTTACCTAATTCGAGTTAGGTAATTATAAAATTTGAATAGAAATATTGATTATTTATTAAAATTTCAATTTTAAAATAACATTTTATTTATATAATGACGAATATTACCTTACATATAAAATAAAAATAATAATTGATTACTAATTTTTATTAGGGTATAATTAAATAAATATTTTAAAATAGAGAAAATTTTATAAAATAATATAGTTTTACTTAGAATAATTAATAATGTTGGCATAATAATTGTGTATATAATAATTATTCAAATCACCACTATGAATTTCGTGAAACCCTTTAGTATCTACGAAATACGATTAAAGGGTTTTGTTTAGCGAAACCCTTTAGTTATTTATATTTTATAAAGTAAAGGGTTTTGAAAGCTATTATATTAACTCATAAATAGAAACCCTTTATATATGCAAATTTAAGGTATTAAAGGGTTTCGACAAACCCTTTAGTTTCATATTAAATACGACTAAAGGGCTTGGTAAACGAAACCCTTTACGTATTGATATTTTATAAAGTAAAGGGTTTTGAATGCATTTATTTTGTAAGGATAAATAGAAACCCTTTACGTGTGCATATTTAAAGTACTAAAGGGTTTCGACAAACCCTTTAGTTATATACGAAATACAAGTAAAAGGTTTGGTAAATAAACTGAAACGAAACCCTTTACTTATTGATATTTTATAAAGTAAAGGGTTTAGAATGCTATTATTTTTAACAGTGTAGAGACTATAATAGATATACATTAAACATTATGTATTATATACTATATAATTTATATATTATTTTATTTATATACAGTATATTTGATGAGGGATGATAACTCTTTTCAGCAACTATTTTAATATATTAAGAAGTAAGAGTTCAGATTTATGAGTGGCTTATATTAAATAATATATACTTAAAGATTTAATAACTTATAAAAATATTTTATTCATGCACAATGTACATTTAAAGAAATGCCCAAGTAGAATATCATTATTAATTCCAATATATAACAATGTATACAAAAATACTTTTCATAATTTCAAATTACCTTATATAAAATCAAGCCGTCATCATAAATCATTATCATTTAAAGGCCCTAAATCATGGAATAATTTATGTCTAAATAAATTATTATTCACAAAAATGTATATAAAAACTTAAAAAAAACATCATTTATCAAAACATGAAAATCAATTAAACAATTGATTATCTAATTTTATTTTTGTTTACTGGTATTATTTATTAAACCTTCATCATTCTAGTTTTAGTTTTTATTTTTTTTCATTTATAGTGTTTAGCTATTCTATTCCTTTTATAGTTTGGCATTCAGAATTCAACTCGTTTCTGTGATTTTGTTTATATAACTTTACATTTTGTATTTTTAACTTGACTTATTGATACATATTTTTTATTCTTTACATAATTTATTTTTAACTTTACTTATTGATACATATTTGTATTCTTTATATCTTTTTTTATTTATTTTATTTACATTTTTTTACTCATGAGAATCTAAATTATCTAGAATATGATGATTGGGGAAGTTCTCGCAAAAACAATTGCATTTGATTATTAACTTCACCATTATTTCATGCTTTACAACATGAAATAATAAATCTGATTTATTTATTTATATTCCATAATACAGTATATAAGTATTCTGTATATGAGTGTAGAGATATAACGTTTCCATTAATGAAATATACATAGATATCACTATACGCATATACACATCGTTTACTAGAATATATGAAACAAATTATTCCAGAACGTCATTAAAAATGGTTATCTTTTGCAATTCATTATTCCGTATTGATGCAATACATTGCTGAAACATTAGTCAGATCTCATGATAGTAATAGCTCTGATGGAGATACAATATAAATTATCATGTCTAATTATTGATTCGAAGATAAGATTCTAAATTAATAATATATATATTTAGGAAATTAATACATTTACTAATATACATATCTATCATATTGATAGAATACTATATTGGCTGATAAACGTAGCTAATATAAATAATACTAGACACAATTAATGTAACTATTATATAATGGCGAAATATAAATAACGTATGATCTAGCATTATCTAACTAGCTTGGTATTACATCACAACTATATTATCGATGATATATTCGTGAATATTCAAAACACAAATATAATATTTAAAGTTATTATACGAATATGAAATATTATACGCATTCATTAATGACCTCTTTACTTGGTCAGCTAACATCTTTACTTCGTCAACTAACCTCTTTACTTGGTCAGCTAACATATTTACTTAGTCAGCTAATCTCTTTACTTGGTCAGCTGACCCCTGTACAGGTAATCTCAGTGATCTCGTGCGGAGTGCTTTCGTTTGGTGTGTGTTTAGTGCGAAGTGTAAATTCTATTTTTTTTAAATAATTATATATATAATTTATATCCTATTGGACACGAGATAAAACACACGAAATCGCTGGTATTCCTTTATACGTACACATACATGTAGCTTTATACGTTAATAAAGAGTTTCTATAATAAACTACTAGATCCTGCTAACTTATTTAGTAGTTTAACTCTAAGAAATCTAGTTGTTGTATTCCTAAGTGAATGTATTATAACTTTATTTTATAAATCCGCTACAAATTGTAGCCTACAATATATTAACTTACAAAAAGTAGAATATAATATTAATCTCTATTGTAAAATGTAAGTTTACATATTATTTTATTTTATATTCAAAAATTATAATATTATATTTACATTTATTATATAATATATATATATATATATATAGAATATAAATAAATAGTTTGTAGATATTCCGAATAAGCTTGAAATCATAAATCATAAATCATAAATTATAAACTCTACTTTACTTACAGCGGTGGGGCGGAATTATTATTTAGTAAAATAAAGAAACA
>OZ025240.1:15345320-15350320 GCA_964019155.1 Osedax fenrisi
ACTACTACTACTACTACTACTACTACTACTACTACTACTAGTACTACTACTACTACTACTACTACTATATAGTACACTGTAAGAATAATGATGTGATCGCTACACATATTTATTGTAAACATTAACATTAACGCTCTCCTACAGGAGACCTGGTATCATTGTGCTAGTGAACGACTCGGACTGGGAGCTAATGGTTAGTACTAGGCATTGTTGTTGTTGTTGTCATGTGATCACTGTGTGGGTGACTCATACACACACATGCACATACTGGGTGACTCATACACACACATATACATACTGGGTGACTCATACATAAACATATTGGGTGACTCATACACACACATATACATACCGGGTGTCTCATACAAATATACATACTGGGTGACTCATACACACACATGCACATAATGGGTGACTCATACACACATATATGCATACTGGGTGACTCATACACACACACACACATTCGGTGACTCACAGACACCCTAATGTGTGTATCAATCGTAACATGGCAATGATAACTTCTCAGCGATGTGTACCTTGTCCTCGATCACGTGACAACAACAACAACAATACTAGTGATAATAACACAATAACACACCGCTACCACCACTACCGCAGGGAGATCTAGAGTACGAGATGAAACGTAACGACACCATAGTATTCATCTCGACTCTTCACGGAGGCTGATCATCTCCTCTTCCATGTCCTCCTCCACCTCCTCCTCCTCCTCAGCTTCCTCCATCTCCATATCCACCCCATCCTCCTCGTCCTCCACTTCACCCTCACCCGATGGAGGCAGCTCTGTGGAATGTTGCACATCTTCACTCTGGAGGCTGGTTCTTTTCAGTTGTTCGTTTTTCTCTACGAGGGAGGTGGAATATCATCATCGGTACAATAAACTTATTTATATATACGACGCCTCATTTATTTATTATACGATATATAATACATATTATATAGTTATTATAGAGTAGTTTATATTAGTATTTTACTGTATAGTAGAAGCAGATATATATATATCTTTTTAATAATCAGGTTTTAAATTAATAAGGATAATTTAATCAAATATACTATTTTTTATTTAAAACAAAATAGTTAGTGTAGAGAATGACATTATTTAGGTAATATGCTAGATAATCTACAACTCTTCCGCTAACATAATATTTCATTTATATCAGTAGTTCCCAACCTTTTTTCATCATGACTCTTTTTTTGATAATCCTTAATTTAAAAATATACAATGACCCAATTAAAATTGATAAAATTGCATTGTTTTATTTTTTATTATTAAACTTTAGGTAAATGATAGATTTGTATTAAACTGTATCTAAAGCGCGAGCATTTTTTTTTTTAGAAATTGGTCCATAACCCAAACAAAAAACCCAATGACCCGTAGGTTGGGAACCACTTATCTAGACCGATGACTATCTATTAGCGATTACCTACTGCCTACTACGCATAGTCACTAACTTATCTGTTTGTTGATGGCTTCTGATATCATGCGTCTGCATTTATCATATATTCTCTCCGTTAGCCATCCGTATTTTTCATCAAATTCTGGTTCCTGCACACGTAAACACATATATATATTAGCTAATTAATAATAATTAAATATGCGGATATTCTAAATATGCATGGTAAAGTTATATAAATATTGTATTCTGATTATACTTGGATTAATTTATTGATATCTATCTATGGGCACTTAGAATATTTAGAACCATATGTCGACATTATTATTAAAGTTTCTAATTTTTTAAATAATATAATCATTTAGTTTTTTTAATAAATGAAATTATGTTCACCTACATATTAGATAAATTACTATGTAAATATTACTAAATTATTATGTATTATTATTAGAAATATATGTATAAATGAAGTATACGTTACTGTCACAAATATTGGAATCAAAGGATTATATATATTTACAATTATTCAATAAATATAATAATATATAATGTTAATAAATATGGCTTAAGAAAAGAAATATCCCTAGCAAATACCTTCCAATGCAATATAAATAATAAATATCAACAAATAGGTTTTTATTATTTCTGATAAGCATAATTAATTTTGAAATTATAATTTAAACTTTTAAAAACTGAATTAATATAAATAAAGATAGTATTTTCATCTAACAGACTATATATGGCTAAATTCTATATAATGGTACGCAATCCTATTGCTTATTAGTATTAATAGAGTTTGAAATATTTTAAATTAGAATCACTTAATCTTTGAAAATTGAAAATAGGTCTAAACACAATTTTTAAAATTTCAAATAATTATACATATATCCTTAACATTTCGAAAAATTGTAGAACTAGAAGTAATTGTAAAAAATTAAATGTAATACATAATTATGATAATACAGTTACAAATATAATTAATAATATATCAGTTAATATTCATTAAATAATGATATAATAAAATCTGTATCTGTATCTTTTAAAAATAAAATAAACAAAATCTGTTTTGAAAACAAATTTTTGTTAACAGAAATTTATAATTATATATTAATTTATGTTTCATTTTGTATCTTAATTATTGCATTTTCTTAGGGCTTTTTAAAAAATTTGTTTTTGTTGTAGAAAATGTGGGTTTTTATAAGAAAAGTTTAAGCTAGAAAATCACACATTATTACGGAAATACTGGTAGTGGGATACCCCCTTAATATAATTTAATACAAAATCCAAAAATGAGAATTGCTAGGTCATATAGTTAAATATAAAAAATGAAATTATAAATATTTGTATATATCAAAATTATTAAAATAAACTATGTTAATAATATACAATTCATATTAACGATAATTTTAATCAAACATTTTTAATAATATATAATTAAATTGAGTTAGTCTAGATCTATTGAAAATAAAAAGTTAAATATATAATTATTGTTATTTTATTTTCATAAATTATTTTAATTACAATTTTTAAAATCCATAATTTACAAAGTGGTATAAATTATTTTGTAAATTATAATTTTTAATTTTTAAATTATAATTATAATTTCGATAATTTTAATCAAACATTTTTAATAATATATAATTAAATTCAGTTAGTCTAGATCTATTTAAAATAAAAAGTTAAATATATAATTATTTTATTTTCATAAATTATTTTAATTAAAATTTTTTAAATCCATAATTTACAAAGTGGTATAAATTATTTTGTAAATTATTGAGAATTATAGTTACTATTAATTATGTTAAATTTTAATATCTTAAATTATGTTGAACATAACAAATAGATTATTAGAAAAGTAGAAAAAATTATACATAGAAAAATATATAATAATATTTATTTTATAAAATTAAAGTTAGAATGAATATTAAATAATGTTTCTATCTAATATTAGATTTATGTATTAATATAAATATAAACGATTAATATAAATAATTTATCGACCATATACGCTATACTTCCTCAATCATTTAGGCTATTTAATACATTCTACAACACAATTATTATCATGTACATATGAATTTATATTGTAGAATAGAATTCGATAGTTTCAATATATACTATACAAACAATAGGTCTACGATTATTGCATGAACTCTATACGACCTTGCCGTCATTTGCATGCACCAGCTTCTGAAGTTCTGGCAGTTCTATGTTATTGAAGTGGTAGAAATTGTGCAGGTTCAGTGGAAGAACTTCTGGTCTGTACTTGATAGCTATATCGTAATCCTGTGAGTGGTGTGTGTGTGTAAGTCATAGTTATCTGCAATAATAATAACATTATTAGTTGTTTTGTTATATGTTTATAATGGATTATAATTTATAATTCAATTTTATATTCACTTCAAGAGTACTAAACAAATAAGTTGTATATCTAAAAGTAAGAACAAAATGTTACATATTTGTATTGTATTGTCCGGGGCCCCTCACAGTTATTTATATAACATGTGCAAGTCTAAGACTTCTTGAGGGGTCCATTTGTATTAGTGGATCAATACATACATATTATTATACTACTGTTCACACCCAGTGTGAAAACACTGAGAATGGGTGTATTATGTATGATGAAGGCAATGCTGATTAGTACCCTATTTCCTCATTCTACTAGTTGATCTAAAAGTTCTATTATTGGGTTTATGCACTCGTATTGGTATATTTAGATGGGCTTGAAAATGGACACATGATTATTATATAATTAAGAATGTTTAATCTACTTTTGGAAGAAATCTAACACCAGCATTCGTAATCAAAGAACAGCTGAATACGACGCCTATTATACGATTATGTCACCCTGATGTAGTAATTTGAACATGTGATAATCCCATGAAATTATCGAAGAATCACGCTTATATTAATATATACTAAGAGTTAATATATATATAGTATATACAAAGATTTTCGAAGGAAAGATATAACACTTACGCGAAATCGTGTAATTCGAATTTGTATACAAAATACCCTGGTGCCACCTACAGCGGGTTACTTTTAGGAACTATGCGTTGTTTATAATGTAAATTCGTATTTAACTATACACTTTTAAAATGTTAAATAATATGCTTTAAATTAATATTTATATGATGAAAACTAAGTGTTCATTACTAATATATAACAAACAAATATGATATGTATGTTTTAAATGCTATAAGTATATATTTAGTGAGTAAAAGCTAATTTAATGTGCATGTAATTTAATAGAGCAATGAAAACATTGTTGTATGCAAACAGAGCCGAACCTAAATCTATTTCAGTGATTTCGATACTACTGCTAGCAGCGGTTGGGGCTATTACTAAATTACGTTGCATGCATAGGGAGTGTTATATCTTTGCTTCGTAAAATCTTTGGTATATATATATATATATATACGTATAGAGATAGAGCTATCGTAGAGATAAGTAGGGTAACGCCGCTGGTAGTAATGAAAGGTCAGAGGTCAAACCGTAGCTTCGGGAGCCTCGACCTTCTGGAACGAGGCCACCTTAGTCATGTCCTTACGGCGTAGATAGGCCATCGGTTTGGAGAAGTCGGCG
>OZ025240.1:15355320-15367820 GCA_964019155.1 Osedax fenrisi
ACACTGATACAAAAGTAGTGATACAATTAAAGTTTAATTATTAAACGATTATCAATCATATAAAAATAGAAAATGTAATTCGCTTTCTTATTTAGTAACTTCAGTAAATTTCAGTTTTGTTCCTTAAAATGTGAAACAATTACGTAATAATATTACAAAAGAGTTATATAATAGATTCATTATCACTTATAATTTATCATGAGTCATGACCCAAACAAAAAACCCAATGACCCAAATTTGGGCCATGACCCATAGGTTGGGAACCACTGATCTAGAGCAATGGGTGAGGGTTTGATGTAGTAGCATGGATAGTTGTTGTACTAATATTGTATCTAGGCATTGTATAAATGCCTAGATACTTAACAGCATCACAGGGGTGTTCACTTGATCCGTAAAATGCTGGGCGAAAATGTTTGCACTAAATACGCGGATTTCCTATTTTTTACATATGTACGGCAAAAATAAAATTATATAAGTACGGATCGATGTACATCCCTTTTGAGTGGATGATTATTGTAGCATGCACGTTGGTCAGATTGAACTCTACTGATACATTGATGGGCTCATTATCTATGGCTCAGTGGAACAGTCAAATGCTAATAAGCGAGAGTTCCCGGATTAGACTCCAGGTAGTTCTTGTTTTGCATTGTGTTTATCAGTATAATATACATTTAATCAAAACACAAGATAAAAATTGTACTATTTGTTTTGTATTGTCCGGCACTCATGTATAAGTCTACGACTTCTTTTTATCCGATATTATTATACGTGATTCAATAAATAAAAATTATTATTATTATTGATATATAGAGAAACAATAATAGTCTCTCTGTCTATCTTACCAACTTTCCTGCTACAAAATTCACCGCCTAAAAAACAGCCGATATCGGTCTGATTTGTCAGCCCAACATCGTGAAACATCAACATCAGGCAAGTTCTGTGCAAACGGCTACGCCGAAATCAGGCGGGCCGCTATAAACTACATATTAACTGATCGACTTGCCCGATATCTAAGCTTAGAGACTAACCCTACTTTAGCCAAGAGCCTAACCCTACTGCATTAGCCTAACCCTACTGCATTAGTCTAACCCTACTACGTTAGCCTAACCCTACTACGTTAGCCTAACCCTACTGCGTTAGCCTAACCCTACTACGTTAGTCTAACCCTACTACGTTAGCCTAATCCTACTACGTTAGCCTAACCCTACTACGTTAGCCTAACCCTACTACATTAGCCTAACCCTACTGCGTTAGCCTAACCCTACTACGTTAGCCTAACCCTACTACGTTAGCCTAACCCTACTGAGTTAGCCTAACCCTACTACGTTAGCCTAACCCTACTGAGTTAGCCTAACCCTACTACGTTAGCCTAACCCTACTACGTTAGCCTAACCCTACTACGTTAGCCTAACCCTACTGAGTTAGCCTAACCCTACTGAGTTAGCCTAACCCTACTACGTTAGCCTAACCCTACAGCGTTAGCCTAACCCTACTGCGTTAGCCTAACCCTACTGAGTTAGCCTAACCCTACTGAGTTAGCCTAACCCTACTACGTTAGCCTAACCCTACTGCGTTAGCCTAACCCTACTGCGTTAGCCTAACCCTACTGAGTTAGCCTAACCCTACTACGTTAGCCTAACCCTACTACGTTAGCCTAACCCTACTACGTGAGCCTAACCCTACTACATTAGCCTAACCCTACTGAGCTAGCCTTACTACGCTAGCCTAACCCTACTACGTTAGCCTAACCCTACTACGTTAGCCTAACCCTACTACGTTAGCCTAACCCTACTGCGTTAGCCTAACCCTACTACGTTAACATAACCCTACTACGTTAGCCTAACCCTACTGCGTTAGCCTAACCCTACTGCGTTAGCCTAACCCTACTGCGTTAGCCTAACCCTACTGCGTTAGCCTAACCCTACTACGTTAGCCTAACCCTACTGCGTTAGCCTAACCCTACTGAGTTAGCCTAACCCTACTACGTTAGCCTAACCCTACTACGTTAGCCTAACCCTACTGCGTTAGCCTAACCCTACTGCGTTAGCCTAACCCTACTGAGTTAGCCTAACCCTACTGAGTTAGCCTAACCCTACTACGTTAGCCTAACCCTACTACGTTAGCCTAACCCTACTACGTTAGCCTAACCCTACTACGTTAGCCTAACCCTACTGAGTTAGCCTAACCCTACTGAGTTAGCCTAACCCTACTGCGTTAGCCTAACCCTACTGCGTTAGCCTAACTCTACTGCGTTAGCCTAACCCTACTGCGTTAGCCTAACCCTACTGAGTTAGCCTAACCCTACTACGTTAGCCTAACCCTACTACGTTAGCCTAACCCTACTGCGTTAGCCTAACCCTACTGAGTTAGCCTAACCCTACTACGTTAGCCTAACCCTACTACGTTAGCCTAAACCTACTGAGTTAGCCTAACCCTACTGAGTTAGCCTAACCCTACTGCGTTAGCCTAACCCTACTACGTTAGCCTAACCCTACTGAGTTAGCCTAACCCTACTACGTTAGCCTAACCCTACTGAGTTAGCCTAACCCTACTGCGTTAGCCTAATCCTACTACGTTAGCCTAACCCTACTGAGCTAGCCTTACTACGCTAGCCTAACCCTACTACGTTAGCCTAACCCTACTGAGTTAGCCTAACCCTACTGAGTTAGCCTAACCCTACTACGTTAGCCTAACCCTACTGCGTTAGCCTAACCCTACTGAGTTAGCCTAACCCTACTACGTTAGCCCAACCCTACTGCGTTAGCCTAACCCTACTACGTTAGTCTAACCCTACTACGTTAGCCTAACCCTACTGAGTTAGCCTAACCCTACTGCGTTAGCCTAACCCTACTACGTTAGCCTAACCCTACTACGTTAGCCTAACCCTACTACGTTAGCCTAACCCTACTACGTTAGCCTAACCCTACTGAGTTAGTCTAACCTTACTACATTAGCCTAACCCTACTACGTTAGCCTAACCCTACTACGTTAGCCTAACCCTACTACGTTAGCCTAACCCTACTGCGTTAGCCTAACCCTACTGAGTTAGCCTAACCCTACTACGTTAGCCTAACCCTACTGCGTTAGCCTAACCCTACTACGTTAGCCTAACCCTACTGAGTTAGCCTAACCCTACTGCGTTAGCCTAACTCTACTGCGTTAGCCTAACCCTACTGAGTTAGCCTAACCCTACTGCGTTAGCCTAATCCTACTACGTTAGCCTAACCCTACTGAGCTAGCCTTACTACGCTAGCCTAACCCTACTACGTTAGCCTAACCCTACTGAGTTAGCCTAACCCTACTGAGTTAGCCTAACCCTACTGAGTTAGCCTAACCCTACTGAGTTAGCCTAACCCTACTGCGTTAGCCTAACCCTACTGAGTTAGCCTAACCCTACTACGTTAGCCTAACCCTACTACGTTAGCCTAACCCTACTGAGTTAGCCTAACCCTACTGAGTTAGCCTAACCCTACTGCGTTAGCCTAACCCTACTACGTTAGCCTAACCCTACTGAGTTAGCCTAACCCTACTACGTTAGCCTAACCCTACTGAGCTAGCCTTACTACGCTAGCCTAACCCTACTACGTTAGCCTAACCCTACTGAGTTAGCCTAACCCTACTGAGTTAGCCTAACCCTACTACGTTAGCCTAACCCTACTGCGTTAGCCTAACCCTACTGAGTTAGCCTAACCCTACTACGTTAGCCTAACCCTACTGCGTTAGCCTAACCCTACTACGTTAGCCTAACCCTACTACGTTAGCCTAACCCTACTGAGTTAGCCTAACCCTACTGCGTTAGCCTAACCCTACTACGTTAGCCTAACCCTACTGCGTTAGCCTAACCCTACTGAGTTAGTCTAACCTTACTACGTTAGCCTAACCCTACTGAGTTAGCCTAACCCTACTACGTTAGCCTAACCCTACTGCGTTAGCCTAACCCTACTACGTTAGCCTAACCCTACTGAGTTAGCCTAACCCTACTACGTTAGCCTAACCCTACTACGTTAGCCTAACCCTACTACGTTAGCCTAACCCTACTACGTTAGCCTAACCCTACTACGTTAGCCTAACCCTACTACGTTAGCCTAACCCTACTACGTTAGCCTAACCCTACTGCGTTAGCCTAACCTCGTGTAGTTCTATTATCTGATCGCCGTAGTGTTTGCTTAGCGGGAACGTGCCGGGATTCTTGAGGGGTATCTCGTCTCCCTGGTGAATGTACAGACTGCCCGCGGCCCGCTTCGAAGCCCAGCCCGTCTTCGTAGCTGTGCGTGTGTGTTATAGTGTTAGGTGTGTGAGTATGTGTGTGTGTGTGTTATAGTAATTGTATGAGTGTGTGTGTGCTAGTAACGTGCATCGTACATGTTGTAATGGTATGTGTGTGTGTATGAGTGCATGTGTTGGGAGTAGTACTTGCATGTTTAAATTGATGGGAGTTGATACAAATCTTTATTAATACACTTATATTATTACACTTATTTAAAAAATTTATATTTTAAAATATGTGATTTCCCCTCTGACATTTAATATATGACAAATGTAATAGTGAAAAAAAGAATACAAATATAAATGTAATAATTTCAACATATTTGTAATTATATTTTGTCAAAACATTATATATATATAATAGTAATGTAAATAATGCTAAAATCGGCTCAGTTATTTTTTGTTAGAGTCTCAGCTCGGGCTCGTTTGGCTAGAGTCTCATCTCGGCTCGGGCTCGATAACCAAAAGACTTGGCTCGGCATCAAAAAGCACGGTATTATTTACAACACTAGTTGAAATTTACATTATTATTCACTGAATCACAAAGTTCCGCAGATAATTTTTTTAAAATTGATGTAAATGTGAAATATATAAAAATTAGTATTAAAATATAACTTCAAAATAGCATCCTTTCGACTCGTTAAGTTTTTTTATGAGTCTCAACTCGACTTTGGCTCGTTTGGCTAGAGTCTCGGTTCGACTTGGGCTAGTTTTTTTATTTACATCATTATTATTACTATAATAGTACATATATATATATATATATATATATATATATATATATATATATATATATATATATATATATATATATATATATATATATATATATATATATACTATTAATTAATTAAACAGTAAACATTACAAAATATTTCAATAATATTCCTATGGTATTATGGTCTTAATAACATAGAAGTTATTTGAATTTTGAATTTGTTGTCTAATAGTATTATTAAACAATTATTTTTATCTTAATAATACATTTTTATAGTTAAAAATCCTTTAGTTAAAAAACATTTTGTTTAGTATATGTGATAATGCAGTTTCAGTGATTTAGTATATAGTATGAGATTTTTATTTTTTTAGTAATTTGTTATTATTTAAGTTGTTTATAAGCTATGATCAAACTATTTTTCTAGAATTTTTAAATGTAATAACAGTAGTAGTAGTAGTAGTAGTTGTACTAACGATCAGTAAGAGAGGGTTTCGGGTTACAATTCATATCCCTGAGTGATAATGTAATTAAATGTATATATAATTATATATATATATATATATATATATTAAATATATAAATTTATATATATATTTTAGTTATAAGTTTATTCTAGATAAATAATACAAATATTACTAATACAGTATAAAATATTACGAAATAAAACAAAGAATTATAAAAAATAAAATATAAATATATGTACTAAACAAAACAAAAAACTATAAATTAATCCTGTTAAATATAAGATGGGTAGCATATATAGTAATAGGTCAGGTGAGTATATTTCATATCTATAATGTTTGATGGACAGAGGATACAACAGTGTGTATAATAGAACAGAAGGCGCATGCATTACATTACATTAAGTTGTATCATAAAGGTAACTAGGAACTGCGATGTACAAATAAGTGGATAATCAAATTACACCTAAATTTCAATTACAAATTATATTGTAATAATATATTTGTTAATGGTGATATATACAATTATTTATTAACCATGTATTACGTTGTAACACTCACTATACGATGACACAATCTAGGCCCTATGGGGTTACCCCACAGGGTTACACGTACACTAACCTGAAACTATAGTGCATAGGGTGATCAATTCGAGCGAATAGAACCGGGGGAATGAACTCTCTACTTTCCTCTTCGATCCACTCCACGGTCTTACGAGAGTCGATGGTGACCTCGGCCAGCATAGAGGTCAACGTGTGGTCTGCGGGGTTACGATGCATCGGAAGGAACTGGAAGTCGCACAGACCTGTAGGAGTGTACGTGGTAGGGGTTTACGTTAAGCATTCTTTACACGTGATTATATGCGCATGTGTATGTATGAGGAAGTATAAGGCAGTATATCAAATAAACCCTTATCACAATATTTATCCGTCGGGATAAATATATTAAAAAAGTATTTGTCAATTTTATATATATATAAATTATGACTGCCTGTATGGCTCATTTGGCTAAGGCATCAGATACACAAGCAGTAGGACGCTGTAATTAAAATAATATTTAGAAGTGATCTTATATAATTGTTTATAAATAAATGATCCTCTCTCGTTAAAATCATGGATGCCTTAACATGAGAGCGGCTTCGAAGGGACATTAGAGCCATATTGTTATAAAAAAACGTCATCTAAGTTCTGGATGGTATGAAAGGATTCCACCAAAATAACAATTTACATGTATATACTTAATTAACATAGTACATCTCATAAAATAGAATATAATTATGTAATACTTGTAAAACTAAACACAAACACACATGCGGGTACACTTGTACATAGACGAACACATGTACATAGACTATCGATATAAAGAAAGTGGATAAGCAATTGATGCACGCAATGCATGTAAAAGATAGACATGTGAATGACACTTTTATCGATAAATTTACAAAATGGTATCAGTGATTTTGATTGGATATTAGTCATATTATATATGTCAAATATCAAAACAGTAGTCTTTTCGTCGAAATAGATTTAAGTGACTTCTCTCTATATCAATGGATTTAAATTATAAATATCAATAAAATCAATAAAATAGTATTATATCTTTAATTTAAATACACAAAAATAAGAGGAATGTTGATATTATGTATTTTAAATATATAATTTTATTTTTAGTATATATAGTACATTAAAATTGGTAGTGATTATCAATATATATATGATAAATACATATTATTATAAATAAAAAGTAGTGGGCCAGATAGTGGGTTTCGACTGCAGCGCTCGTAGCGGATAGTGCCATACACTACATTCAATTGCTTATCCACTTTCTTTATATCGATGACATAGACGCACACTTGCACATGTATACACTCACTCGGTAGGGGGCGCTGGAACGATTTTGAATGTAGGGAGGACCAATCAATCGAAATAAATTTGGTGGTAAAAGTGGGGAGGGGCCAATACATAGGAGGTCCCCCTGAATGTTAAAGTGTGAGGGACTCCCCCCGTCTCCCCGCCTGTTGCAGCACCCCTACCACTCAAACACACACGCACACGCACACACACACACGAGCGCGACGATACCTTGGAACATGTACGAGATAAGGATCACGCCGCTGATCCGGCCGCGGTATTCGTATTCGCCGGAGCCTTTCCGTCGCCGCCTACTCACTTTCATCACTAACTGAGTCACGTTACAACGACTGGAGTACATCGACTTCGAGTAGTATTCCTGAGGCCGCAGTCGACAGCCCAGTCGTTCCTTCTTCTTTAGAGCCTTGTAGCGGTGGACGGGTGTGTGTGATATAGCAGTGGTGGGTATGGGCGATATAGTAAACATGCTAGTAATACACTATTCAAGGATGCTATATACATATATATATCTATATATGTATATATGACAATAATAATAATTATATTTATTAGAAGAATTTGGGTATGATTTTTGTTTGTTTTCTAGTTTATAATATTAAAATACTTTTTCCTCCTAAATGGGTTCAAAATTATATATTATATCATAGTATATATAATATATATACTATTATATATAGTATTGTTATACTGTTAATCCAAATAATTTGTGTACTCAAATAATATAAATATATATATATATTAAATCTAACTTGAAATCCTGTCACACAGTTTATGATAGTATAGCTATCAGTAAGACTAGGTGTTCAAGTTGTATCGAATATACCTAGAGTAATATCTATCTAGCATGTGATTTATTACAATACTATCAGTGAGGTATTACATTCAGAGCGCACATTCTAGGTCAGTAATTAGGAGTTAGTTTAGTAACGTGTATATTATAGGTCTCCTGAAGCAATATGTTATATATATTATGATTATGAAAAACGGTTCATTTGAACTAAAATGTGGTCATGTAGGTTGCTTAGATCGGGCGCTAAGGAAATAATAATAAAAGAAAATATATATATATATATATATATATATATATATATATATATATAAATATATGCATAATTAATATATAAATAATACAGATACAATCACAATTGTATATATGAATATTTGTAAGTATTTTTAATAAATTGTTTTAGCTGAGAATATTAATTATAATAATATTCAAATGAACATGAATACAGATTAACTCTACGTTATGGAGTTACGATCAGACTAACGATGACTTATTTATATGATTATTTATATATATATATATATGATATTCGTATATTTCTTATAGACATGATATTCACGATGATCATATTTTAATTGATAGTATGTGGTATGAATATAATATTTAAAAATTAACATTATAATAGTACATCTATAATAAAATATAGTATATAATAGAATCAATACTTAGATATCCTGACTTCTCATCAAATAACGATAGCTAATTCCCGAGTATGTATCGAATACGGCACACTTCTGATCGTTATAGTTGAGGTCAAATTTAAAATACTCGTTTCTGAAGGTCTCACGAATACCAGTGATAGTGTGCAAAGTGATATGGTTACCTAGATAGTGTACATGACTAATTACTTTGATAAACTAATTTAAAGAATTAATATATAGTATACAGTGTACACTATACACTATAATATATGGAACTATAAGATATAAGTAAAGTAGATGTAATTATAATTTTAAATTATATAGTCAAATATTATACATTTTTAAATCAGCAATATTATAAAAAAATTGGACCCTATACGATTTTTAACAATGCATGGTGGAATTATATTTGCATATCATTTAATATATGGGTCGTTTAGGTATATTATTAGAAAATACTACAATATTATAAATATATATATATATATATATATATATATATATTTATATATAATTATTATAATAATACATTTATAATATTTACATATATACTATATTCCCATTTAAGTGAATTATATCATGTATTATTACTATAATAGTTCACTAATTAATAATTTAACTATTGTTAATTTATTACTGTTCTCAATGAAAATAGCTGTATCTTCAGGATTACCGAAAACATACGTATATATATCAGTATTAAATAGGTATTTCTCCATATAAATTTTACATTTTTACATATTTTACATTTTTATATTTTTTACATCATATAACTAAACACAAAAAATAAAAAAAAAACAGTATTGCAAATTAGAAGTATTAAAAACATAAAAAAACAGTATTATAAATGTTTAAAAAATTTTAAAATTACTATTTATCAAAACTATTTTATATTTATTTTTCAAATTTTACGTTTTATATATTTAACTTTACATAACTAATAAAAAAAAAAAAAAAAACTAAACAGTATTAAAAATTAAAAGTATTAAAAAAATAAAAAACAGTATTAGAATTAACAAAATTATAAACAGTATTAATAACCTATAGTAACCTACAAATATATATATATATATCAATATTATTAAAATTGACATAAAATATGTGATACAAATATTTAGATTCTTTATAAATATTATATTACAATTATGAAAAATGTATTAATTATATTTTATACTTTGTTTTGGATGCTAACACGGGAATCAAATATTTGTTTGAATCAAAAACTTTCTTTTATATTTTGTTTTAGTTTTGTTTTATTGTTTATTTTAATATCTATTTTTATGTAATTTTATTGTATTTTATCCGAATGAAGATGATGAAATATGACATTACACTACTGTTAGGAGATATCGAATTAAAAAAGCTCATCGATTTCACTGATTCTCCTTAGACATTGTCTATAAACTGAATTCATTCATTCATTCATTCATTCATTCATTCATATATATATCAGACTCAGAATAATCAGAATTTAGGTATGACCATGGTAAACGAAGAAGCATATATATATATATATATATATATATATTAACTCGTATATTATTATAATTATATTATAATTATTAAATATAATATTAAGTTAATAATTAACGCGTGTAAATGACTATATATAAATATATTCGTATTTTTTCGGTAATAGCCTAAAAATAATAGCCAGATTCACTCATTTAAATAAAATATATTATATATTTTATTTAAATGAGTGAATCTGGATATTATTTTTAATACATTTATAATGAATATAATATTAACTAGTATATTTTTATTATTATTATTATAATTTTGTTTTAATAAACGTAAACTCTTTTTATTAATACTATAAAATCATTTTTCATCCATGTGAATCTTAAAAATTATTTTTTAAATTCGATATTGAATTAATAATTAATTCAATAAAATGATGTAATTTATAAATTTGACTAATTTATCAAAAATTATTTAATTTTTTATATATTCAATACCTTTATAATTGTATCTTCTCCCCCTAAGCATTCTATTGCCTTATCTAAATTCTTAACTATGGCTGGAAATTCAATATTTACGAATATATTAGTTTTATTTATTTTCAAATTCATATTCAAAGATCATGAGAAAATAAAATCCGGGAAAATAATATTTTATATGTTATAATCTTTGGTAAACAACTCTGTGCCCTCTTCAGGAATTCCTCTAGAAATAGTTATGTTCTTGACAAGTTAAGTCCCCATTTCGAATATTTTCAAATATTTCGTAAGTATATATAATTTTTATAATAGATTTAATATATATTTAATTATATTATTTATAATCATTTTTAACGTATAAAAAGTGTTAAATATATATATTTTCTATCAATTATTAAATTATTAAAATATTAAAATAATAATAAATATTATTATTTCAATTTAGTGTAATCACTTATTCATTTAATTCGGTATTCATGTATATACTACATTTATTAAAATAGAATACCTATTATAGTTATCAATACCATTTTTATAAAGTATTCTACCATAGATTAACTGTATTATTATAATTATAAGATTTAAATATATTCAATTAAATAAAATTAAATTTGTTAAGTTATTTAAAATCATGTATTATTCATAATCATTATGATAATGATATGCCATATCATATGGTAATCATTATAATAATGATTATTTTTGATAATACTTATGTTATATTACGTATATCCTACTTAAAATGTAATCAGTAACTTACATACTAAGTATGATACTTATCTTAGATAAGTAATAAGATAATATATATATATACAGTATAATACTATAATTCATTTTAATTATAAAAATTATGTGAAATTAAATTGATAATAATTGGAAGTCATATAAATGTAATTATTTTTAATAAGCTTATTACTAGTATTTAACTTATTACTAACTTTACTAGTATACTCAATAATACAATTTTTATATTTTATTTAAACTTTATTACTTATAATATCATAATTATAGTGACTATAATTTATGTCACCATCATGATCATATATATATATATATATATATATATATATTGTTGACAATTGTATTTAAATGTTATAGGTCCTATACGTAAAGGAATACATATTTTAATTCAATTTCATTTCAGCAAAAAATTATTTTTAAATTTATCATTTCAATATTAATATATTAAATCTTATAATATTAATCTATAATATTATTAAAATTGAAGTTTTTAGTCTTAACATTTTAATATTGTAGAGGTTTTTGTGTTTCAAATTTTTTGGAAATTATAGTTTATATAAATTCAGTTATTTTTCTTTTAACTTATATCTAGGATAGATTAGTTAACTTTATCTACTGTCAACAAATAATCGTATATCTTTAACAATTTCACTCATTTAATTATTATATAAAATTAAATTGTATTATTTTAAAATGAATTTAACCAAAAATACTATATAAAAGTATAGATTTATTGGGTTTTTTTTCAACCCTGAATGTAATATGAATTATATTATTTAGAGTATTAGAATTACACAAATAATATACAAAATTGGTTTCGTGTTATTATAATACATATTTATTTTTTTAAATAAATTAAAATTTTAATTTAGAAATATATAAATATTTTTTTTTTGTGATGGAATTCATTGAAATATAAATAATATACAACTACAAAACATACATTGTTGGTAAAATAGTTACCATGGTAACAGGTAGAGAACATACATCCTATATTTGATCTGTATGATAGTTATATATTTAAAAATGTCGATCTAATAATTGTAATATATTACAATTTATTAATATAGTT
>OZ025240.1:15376520-15634020 GCA_964019155.1 Osedax fenrisi
TATTATTATAATAATAATTATAATAATTATATTATATATAATATATATATATAATATAATATATATATATAAGATGATTTTTCTTATAACATTAAATAAATTAATAAGTAAAAATAACACACATATAAATATATATATATATATATATATATATAATATAATGTGCTTTGTATGTATAAATATATTATCTATCATATTATTACTAAGTAATTATGATATACTTACTTTTTTAAATTGCCTATCAAGCTACTTCTAGGAACTTTGTACAATATTGAGGCTTGTCTATTTCACATTCCATTCTGTACAGCAGATAGCGCATTTTTCATTGCTTCTTGTGGGTATTATAATCGTTTCATATTTAATAATACTTTATTTTATAATACTTATAGAGTAGGTATTAATAAATTGATATATTATTATAATAATGACAAATTCAAAATATTTATTCAAAATAAATATTAATTGCGTGCGTTAACTAAAAGTACGTGCGCATTCAATTCTGATTGGATAGTGGATATTAAATAATATATGGTATATCTAAATATAGATATATTTAGGGTGTCGATATTATGTGCCAGGGTGTCGATATTCGAGTCAGTGCCTATAATATCGACACCCCTGTT
The DNA here is from genome assembly GCA_964019155.1 of Osedax fenrisi. Taxonomy (NCBI): domain Eukaryota; kingdom Metazoa; phylum Annelida; class Polychaeta; order Sabellida; family Siboglinidae; genus Osedax; species Osedax fenrisi. Next base: position 15,377,144 of record OZ025240.1, read on the forward strand.
ATCTCAGAGTTAAATATATTAAATTACATTTTAAAATAGCTATTATATGTATATACCTAGTGTATACATATACATACAATTTTGAAACATTTAATTGAGAAATAATAAAGTTATGGTGATTTATTGTTAGGGTGTCGGTATTCGAGTACTCTCTCCTATATGTTTTATCGATTAGATCTCAAGTGTATGTCGATCTTCATCCTTCAATTTACACAACTTAACAACTATTAGAATTTGTTTACCATATAACATTTGTAAGCTCATATTGAATCTAAAGTCCTATCTTGTATTAAGTACTGTAATTCTTTATATCACATATTTCCTTTATATTCTATAAATTGCATAAATACAGTACATTTACTATTTCGCATACAATTATTTGATCATGCTTGCAGTTCCGAAAAATTATATTGCATAAAATGGATATCTGGCAGATTTATAAACCCAGATTTTTGTAAAATTCCCATAACTAGCATATAGGCACCTCTAATATAGCATATATGCACCTCTAGTGTAGTATATAGGTACATCTAGCATATAGGAACCTATAATATAGCCTATAGGTACCTTTAGTGTTACATATAGGTACATCTAACATATAGGCACCTCTAGTATAACATATAGGAATATAGCCTATAATATAGCCTATAGGCACCTCTAGTGAAGAATATAGGCATCTCTAGTGTAGCATATAGGTACATCTAGTGTAACATATAGGTACATCTAGCCTATAGGCCCCTCTAGTGTAGCCTATAGGCACCTCTAGTGTAACATATAGGTACATCTAGCCTATAGGCACCTCTAGTGTAGCATATAGGTACATCTAGCATATAGGCACCTCTAGTATAGCATATAGACACATCAAGTGTAGCCTATAGGCACCTCTAGTGTAGCATATAGGCATCTCTAGTGTAGAATATAGGTACATTTAACATATAGGCTGTGCTTATAAAGATAGGCAGTCCATATAGATGGTTTAGTTATATTATATGATTCTTATAATGTATACAACATGTACATTTTCCATATAAGTTTATCATGTATATAATATCGCAACAAGTATTTTTAATTTGACTTTATATTCAGTAATCAAAATAAAATGGTATAATTTTCGATACAGACTTATAATACTCACGAATTGATATTAAATGATACTATATCTATATAAATATATATATATATAATAATTTGGCGCCGGTTAACTGTATTCATATTTTTTATTAATTTAATTTTATATTTGTATTTAGATTATTTATGAAAAATGTATTTGTATTTTATCTACAAAACCTAAAATAATTACAGTATGCTCAGAATATTCCTTGACCCGAGCAAAGCTTAAAGAGGCAACACTTTGTAACGAAAGTGCTGAATGAAATAACCCACCAGCTATATCTTAACCAGGTTTTTTTTATAAATCTTATTTTGAAACGCGAATCGTTATAAATAATAATAACGATTTTGCGAAGCAAAGATATAAATCCATATCTACGCAAATTGATTAGTATTCATACATCTCAATGCTATTAGCAGTGTCGAAATCGATTTAGGTATGCCGTGATTTGCATAGTACAATGATTTCATTACTCTATTAATTAACATGCAATATAAATTAGCTTTAACTCACATAGATATTTATAGAATTTAAAACTAACATATCCTATTGCTTTGTTATATATTAGTAATGAACCATAGATATAAAGAAAGTGGATAAGCAATTGACACACGCAATGCATGTTAAAGATAGATACGTGAAAGGCACTCTTATCGATAAATTATAACAAAATGGTATCAGTGATTTTGATTGGATATTAGTCATATTATATATGTCAAATATTAAAACAGTAGACTTTTCGTCGAAATAGATTAAAGTGACTTCTATCTATATCAATGGATTTAGATTATAAATATCAATAAAATAGTATGATATATTTAATTTAAATGCACAAAATTACGAGGAATGTTGATATGATGTATTTTAAAAATATAATTTTATTTTTAATATAAATAGTACATTAAAATTGGTAATAATTATCAATATAAATATGTATAAATAAATAATATTATAAATAAAAAGTAGTGGTCAGATAGTGGATTTCGACTGCAGCACCCGTAGCGGATAGTGTCATACACTTAATACAATTGCTTATCCACTTTCTTTATATCAATGTAATGAACACATTTAAAATAATAATTGAAAGCATATAATTTTCATTTTAAAAGTTCATAGTTTGATACTAATTTACATTATAAATAACACATAGTTCCAAAAATTGGTCATATATAGGTGGGGATGTTGGTTTTTGTGTACAAAATAGAAGTACATAATTTCGCGTGAGTTTTATATCTTTATTTAGAAAAATCTTAGATAATAATATCTATATTATACATTATTATAGTTTTTTTTTCGATTGCTATCTTAATATATATTTTCAATATTTTTAGTAACAGTATCATGTATAGATAAATATATTATGATTACATAATAATCAAGATATGTTTTAAATAATAAATATAATAATTGTTTTATAAAAATTAATGTATTAATCATAATGGTCAATATATTTATTTATAATATCCTAATACATTCATATATTTCTCTATATAGGATTTTTAAGGGCAATAAAGAGAAACTGGTGAGAGATGTTCTTCTCTGGATGTCATCACATAGTGACGTCTTGTATCCTGATGTCCAATAAAGAACTATATACAAAAGTTGATGGACGATGGATATACAGTCAGGAGCCCTACCAAATATGATGAGCGATAGAAATGATCTGAGAACGCGTGTCATGGTGTAACGATAAAGCTTAACCTGGTAAGTAAAGTTAGTATCTGTATATACATATAAATTAATGTTTTGTTCACAAATCCATCTTACATCTATTTCCATATGCCCTACTACAATTAAATACATTTTAAATCTATGGCGGTTATTTTATTTGGTTTCATTCATATCACTATCTAATTATATATTTAATATTTTTGTATAGCTCAAACTATCAGTCACTATATGAAAAATGTATTATCTAATATCACACACTATTATATAGTTGAAGACAGCGAAAAGGCTATGTATAATATTAATCAGTGGATATCTGATCATCGGTGAACCACTAGACATGGAAGCGACCTGAGACGATTTATTATTGAAGCTAGTGAGAAATTTACCACTACGATTCATGAGTCATGGAACTAAAATTTAGTTAGTAATAGTTGAATACCTATAATCCAGTGAATTTGATTCACTGATGGATTAATTAAAAATAAGAATATAAATACTATATTTTACTTTCGATAACTATTACTTTTACTTTGCAATATTAGATATAACTATTAAATTCTTTATAAAATTTGTATTTAATTAATAATTATTTTGATTTTTTCAAATATAAATATAGCCTACTTTTAAATCCAAATAAGAATATAACTAAAATATATAAAATTACAAATAGAGCAGATCTGATTTTTATTATTATTAAATTACTATTTTATAAAATGTATTTTATCATATGTATATTTTTTATTCAAATACAATTACAAATGATAAAAATCTAATTTTAATAATTATGAAAACTTATTTAATCACATATGCATGTTTAATATCTTATTCAAATATAGATACTCTAGAAAATACAAATATATTTCTGTTTAGTAATTTAAATACAGAAAATCTGATTTTAGTAATTAATAAATTTCAAATATAATAATGTATATGATTAAATACAAATAATATTTGATATATTAATATAATCTTATTCTAATATAAATACAATAGACAATACATATTTACTAAAAATTTAAATAAATGTCTGATTAATGATTCATATATTATATATTATATAATTACACTAAATCTGATTTTTATATATATGATCATTTATTTATTTTAAAATATAAGTCATTTCTAACTATAAATACACAAAAATACAAATAAATTTATGATTATCAATATCAATCAAATACACCTAATCTGTTTTAGATAAATATTAAAATATTAATTTTGATATATTAAATATATATATATTTATATAAGTTGTATTCATAAAATAATTAATTTTGTAATGTTTTAAAGGTATCATTAGTGTATCTTGACAACTAAAGAAAAGTGATACAACGGAATTGATACAAGTTTAGTATATTTAATTATAAATTAAACACATGTAGGTAAACACCTATCCATCACAAATTTATTATTGTTTTATAGCTGGATTATAAGTTATACATCTGATGACTAAAGAAAAAAGATTTTATTATTGTAAATGTTCTATATATATTGTATATAAATATATATATTTTTGTTATTAATATATATGATATTAATATGTTATGTTATATGTATATAGGTTAGTACTTAATGTTAAAATAAATTGTATATTTGAAAAAATTATGTATAATATTTATTATTTAAATGTGTTTAATATTTATAATATAATTTTAAATAATATATAAAATAGAATTAAGAAATGTTTGCATAAATTATTAACTAATATTTGTTACTAGAATTTTTTTTATTTTGTAAATTTGGTGCTCTATAACTATAATAGCATGCGATTATGTCACGAATCGTGATTCACTATCAATCGGGAGAAGATACCATATACATATGTATACATATGTAGATATATATATATATAATACACACACTCACCCAAAGCCAAACCCAAACCTATATATACATATATAGTTTACATTCACTGAATCAGAATTAAAAGGCGCGCGCGCCAACTCCCGCCTAATAATAACTAGGAAATAATTATACTGCGCGGCGCGCCGGTCGTCCTAGTTTCGTTTTATAATTATTTATTAATTTTACTCTATTTATATATGACTCATATAATAAATGTGGTAGTTTTAAAATATAATGAAAATAAGTTCAACCTGTCCCACTCAGGCAGGATGAACTTTTTTTTAATAAAAAATAATATATAATATATTTAATAATTTTATTATATATAATTATATCTATACTACTAGGAATATTATGTAAAAAATAAATAAAAAGCATTAATATAAGGAAATTATTTTTTAATTTAAATAAATAGAATACATTTTCTGGCGTAATTTAAATGGATGGGGTACGGGGTCCGCACATTGAAAAATGAAATATCCGCACATGCAACGCCCGCAATACTAAAACCCACAACCAAATATATTAGTCATAATTCGATGATACTTGGATCTAGGTGGTGTAAACTTGGATTTATCTGATCCATATTTAACTAGTTGAAACTTGGATCATTATATCCCAGTTTAATCCAAGTTATTGTTTTAAACTGAGAAAAACTTCGAGTTAGCTGATCCATATTAAATAGTTGAAACTTGGATCATTATATCCAAGTTTAATCCAAGTTATTATTTTAAACTGAGATCAACTTGGATTTAGCTGATCTATATTTAACTAGTTGAAACTTGGATCATTATATCCCAGTTTAATACAAGTTATTTATTTAAACTGAGATCAACTTGGATTTAGCTGATCCATATTTAACTAGTTGCAACTTGGATCATTATATCACAGTTTAATCCGGGTTATTTTTTAGTCCAAAATATTACCAATTATTTATTATTTTATTAAATTTAGGTAAATCTATTGAATCTAAATTAATAAAAATAAATAAAAAATATTGAATATTTGTTGATTAATTTATCATATTAAAAAAAATATTTTGTATTAAAAACAATCAATTTAACCTATATATAACAATGTATAACTATAATATATATATAAAATACCATATATTTATAAATACTTATAAATACTTATTAAATAATTAAGATCATATATATATATATACTTATAAGTATTTAGGTATCATACTTATATATAAGGGTACATATATATTTATATATATATATATATGGAATATTAAAAATGAATTTGTCGACCTCTTCATCATCGTATTGAGCCAAACTAAATAAAATATAATAAACGCAAACTAATAATAAAAATATGAATAAAATAATAAAATAAAACTGAATAAAATATAATAAATGCAAAATAATATTAAAAAAATAAATAAAATATTAAAATATTAAAACATTAAAATAAAACTAATAAAAATAATAAAATAAATTAACTATAAAAATCAACTATCGGGCTTCTTGAAATAATCATATTGGCATTTCCTCGGTGCATGGCTACAGAAAGCTTTTGATAAATCCAGTTTAGCGATTTATCTATATTTTCCATATGCTTATCAGCCCATCGTTTAGAAATATAGCTAATTATATCTTTAGCAATTTGACCCCAAGTACCAAATGTATCAGCAACGAAAGGGAGAAAAATAATACTGCATCATGACAATTATTAAAAATGTTCTCATCTTTAGATTTTTCCCGCTCACCAGCTGCAAAACCAGCCTCAATTGCCGCACTTAAAATAGTAGTGTTCTGCAGCGGATAGGTGATTGATACATCGATGGCGGCTGATTTTCCTAAAGACCAGTTTGTTACTGAAACATCTCCAGGTCTTCGAATAGTACATGGGATCAAATTAGCTGTTTCTAAAGATGGGGGTAAACCTGCTGAATTCATTATATGGTATAGAGTATCTCGTACATAATTATGCCTATTAGTTCGTTCGCTCCCAGCTCCACATATCAGGCTATGGTCTCCATAAATATCAAGTAGTACTCTAAATTCAGTGGAATTAAAACACAGTCCCATTGAGGGATTTAGGACGGCTAGTAACCATGCACTGGCATGATCTCCCGATAGCGAAAGTAATCAAGCTTTATTTCGAGTAGTGGATCGGTTGAGTAGGCTACCTTTACTTTTTAAATAAATAGGAGTACATAATTTCTTCTGTAAGCCAATTCGTTCATCTAGAATTTCCTTAGCATTTAAACAACCCAAAGATGTAATCTTAGAAATTGAATCCTTCAAAATATCATCTATGTCTAATGAAATTGATAAATTTGAAATAAAAGGTATCGCTTGGCTTACAGATGGTAGATACGCTGCTGGAGCTATGTTGCATGCAGAAATAATCCCTAGACCACCTTCACGGATTGGAAGAATAGCCTGACACCACGAGTCATCATCCAAGCTAGATTGGCAAATTTCTTCAAGCGATTTTCTTAAAGAGTTATCATATTTATTAATAGAGTTATATATGGATTTAGTAAGAAGTTCTAAGAGCATAGTTAATTATACAAATACCTGCGCATGAACGAATAAGGGCTAGTTCACACTGTGGGTTATCCATTTGTAAAATTACATGTTACAATTTAATACAATCATTAACTTTAATATACATGTGGTTATTTATATATTTGGAAGTGCCAATTGATGAACCGAGTAAATTAATTCCTTCTCCATATATCTTATTAATTGAGTCAGGAAATATATCCCACGAGATGTCATTGAAATTTGGCCAACAAATTTCACATTTTCTAATGTTAATTTCGAGACGTAAATCTGAAGAAACTTGTATAATACTATCCAATGTTAATTTCACTTCATTTATATCTCCTATTATAATACCATCATCAAAATAAAATAATGATAGGTTCAAATTAGGGAATTTGGTAGTAATTGTATCAGTAAGTTTTTTTAAAGCTAATGAAAATAGTAATGGGCCGAGAGGATCACCTTGCTGAACACCTCTGGAGCTTAGAATAAACTCATTGCCTATGAATAATTTACATTCTGGGAGAAGAGTAAATAATGTCCAATTTAAAAGGCCTGGGAAATATTTAGCAACTTGGCTAATTATTGATTCGCGAGAAGATTAAACGCATTCTTAAAGTCTATTTTTAGAAGACATTTATTATTAGAACTAGTAATTATATCAATTAAGGATCTTAACGAATTCACAATAATTTCGCATACACCCTTCACACCTACGCCTAACTGTATAGGAGAGAACAACATTTCTGCTTCTTTTTTAACTGATGCATTTAGACATTTAGACACAAGTCTTCTTAAAGTTTCATCAACTGAAATGGGTCTTATGCCTTCGTTTTTTTTTCAGTGGATAAAAATTAGCGCCGCAGAAATATTGAGCAATATTATGATTAACTTTTCGAGCTGCTAATATATTTACTGTATCAGTAAGAGCCTTAATCAAATATTCCTGTTTCGTAGGAGTTATACCACGAAGAGCTTCACGAAGATGACCAGGGGAAAGTTTACTTGGACCACTAGCTACAGGAAAGGAATCCAACATAAACATCACTTCCTTAGTAGTAAACTGAATTGACGAATTAGTTTGCGTATAAGGAATATCAATTGGATTAAGTATTTTAGGGTGTTTATCCTGTAGAGTTGATATAATATCCTGAGAAGCATCTGCCATACTATTAGATAGAAGGGATTTACATGCGTTACCAACATTTCCTTCCTGTGTTAAGTTAATCGCACGATCTATGTTGTTTTTTGTATTTGTAGACTTTTTATGTTCCAAATATTTATCAGCTTCACGCTTAGTCTCAGACCAGAGAAAATAATGTTCTCTAGAAATCCAACGTTTTAAACGATCGTTTAAAATACGAGCGCTTTGAACTCTTTTATTTTTACCAGACCGAGTTGGGAGATGTAAAACAGCTCTTGGAAATAGCGTTAATAAGCGAAAGTTCATTTCAATTGGATTTTATGAAATATTTCTGAATAAAGTAATCAAAGCATCGGTAAATAGATCTCTACACATTTTTGGAATATGTTTTCTTATCTGAATTTTAGAATTAAGTATTTCATTAATTTCAGGAATATTAAAGTTGGAAGAAATAATAGGGAACGAATTATCTAGTAAATCATCTATAATTGGCTGAATCTGAGATTGAGTTAGCCCTTTACAATTATGATTACATGCTAAACAATAAGATTTATTACATGATTGGCAAAAATATCTATTAAAAGATTTATAATACGTATCAGGTACATTTTCATCACGGAATTTTATGATAATTAACATGTATAATGACATAATATACAGAGTGTAGAATTTCTTCTCGTAGGAAATTATCTGTAATATATGTTGTTATATTAAAAGGTTTAGAGTGACTTGGTCCACTGGTCATTTCATCTGTCACTTGGTCCGCAAAATGTAGTGTGTCAAAATACCCTTGAGACAGGATTTACCCTTTTAAACTGTCATCAGGCATACTCTTAATATCCCGTTGCACTCTAACTGTTAGTACTTGTTCTTACATACTATATTGCCTAATATCCTTATCTCGATATACCCCTAACCATGCTACCCTATTAGTTACCTCTCTTGTTAAATTATCGGTCATGTAGTAAACAGGTTACTACCCAATAATACTCTAGGATGCGTATTCCTATCTACCACACATAATAACAGTGTGTGTAGAGTCTGCGCGTTAGAAAAATTGCTAGAACAATGTATAATGAGACATGTGAAAGTTTTAGATAAACTAGAATTCATATTGATAATAGAAATCAGAATAAATAATACTATACGGTAATACTATAGGCAAATAAAAAGTAAAATGAAGGTTAAAAACAGGTTTAAAATAAATATATAAAAACAATTAAATAATATAAGTCGGTGAATAAATAAAATAATGTAAATGATTATTTAAAAAAAATATATATATATATATATATATATATATATAAATATATACACGTATAAACATACACTCATGCACAGTGTTCATCGCACACACCAATATATAGATATTAAAATAAAACAATATATAGAAAAAAATACAAATTATTTATATAAATATATTTTAATGTAAAAATATTAAATGTATACATATGAGGTAGAAATAGGATAAATGTAATATTTAAATAGCCATTGAAAAATATGAGTGAAATATACCATTATAAAGCCAATAAATTCAAATTCAAAAATAAATTACAATTAATTTAATTCTATAGAAAATCGATAGAGCGTGACAATACATGTATTGGTTTTTCTTATTAACATTTATTTTAATACCTTATATAATATATAGCTTGTTATACAAAATAATTATACACATACATACATATACTTATACATATACATATATATATATATATATATATATATATATATATATATATATATATATATATATATATCACGTATAGCAACAAACATGTATAAATAAAAATAAGTATAAATTTAAAACAAACAAAAAATAGTAGGCTCAATATATACCCAAGCAACCAAACGCGTTGCGCGTCAACGTAAAATATATAACAAAGTTCCACCAGTGTATATATTATGGGTCAAATAAGCACTTTGGATATAATTATTTTATTTATGCAATATATGTTCCAATTTGGTATATATTATAGGTCAAATAAACACTTTGGATATGAATATATTATGTATTCAATGTATGTTCCAATTTTGTATATTTTATAGGTCAAATAAACACTTTGGATATCATTAATTTATGTATTCAATATATATTCAAATTTATATATTAATATATACAATTGTATAAGTCAAATAAATACATTGGATATTACAACAGCGATTTCTATAGTGAAATATTATATTTTATAAAATATATCTCTTATCAATAAGAATTATTATTAATAGAATTATATATCAATATAATTGTATAATATATACATACGAACACACATACACACACATACAAAAACATATATATATATATATATATATATATATATATATACCATCTATTAGTGTTAATTTATACACTTATTTCTGTTTAATATTTCTGTGATTTATTTCACATCCCACATTAAAGTACTAATGCACTAATGAACTAATTAGTTCATTAGTTTGTAAATATACATTATTATAATGGAATATGTATATAAGATATAATTAGGTAAAATAAGTATAAATAATATGATTAATACGCAATAAATATTATATATTTTCTAGTTTTTCTACTACATATCTATAAATAGAGGTTCATAGCATTCCACGAATGTATTATATCATACATGTCGTAAATACTGTATGAAATGAAGCGTTACGAAAAGTCACGCTAATTGCGTCACCCACCACACCCAGTGCGCAGGTAAGTGTGTTCATCGATATAAAGAAAGTGACTTTCTTTATATCGATGAGTGTGTTATTGTGGAAATTGTGTTTAGCGCGAAAATTGATATTAACGGTATTGATTAATTACTTCATTATTTGATAATTTTTCCTATGTATTAAACTTCCTATATTGACAATTTATCAATATTTAGATTGTTTATTACAAGTTGATTTAATAAGGTAATATAAAATAGTATTGTTAAATATAAAAATATAACATATATAATTGATAGGTGTTATACTTTATCATAGAGCAAAGTAGTACTACTAGAAAAACTCTCTATCTCTATATCCTTTATACTTAATTATATATTAATAGTATGGGATGTACTAAAACGGAGTTGTAATCCAGTTGTAATTTTATAAAATTTATTTGTATATAATATACTTAATTTTATACTTTGATACTATAGTATAGTATAGTATATATATATATATATATATATATATATATATATATATATATATATATATATACACACACATATATATATATATATTCACACGCACAGATACACAATTTAAAGCATAATTAGACGTTGATTTTTTCAACATGTGTGTATATACATACTATTTATATGTGGTTTAAATTTGAAGCGATTCGTATGCGTATTTAGTGAAATATCATAGATTTTGTTGTCACGTGACAATCGGGGACGATTTTTGGGATGGGGACGATCTATTATATGACACCGCCCGTCATGTATAGCCATATATACATATATTATATATATATATATATATATATATATATATATATATATATATTATATTATATATTATATTATATATATATATATATATTATATTATATATTATATGATATATATATATATATATATCATGTTGATATCCGTAATGGACCAGTCCGTACAGCTTAGCATAATGGAACATTCCATATTATGCTAACGAACTAGATATCGGATGTCCCATTATGTAACATGTTTACGGCTTTAGGAATCAGGTTGACGCACGCACTGCGTGTGTGCCTAGGTAACGCAGCCCTCCTGATTGGCTAAAGGATACATGTACCACGTGATACATTGTACCTGTTTGCACTTGTATGGTCCAGCTAGTCTATTATTCATTATATACAACTAGTTACAGTATACACATATACATATGATTGTGTCATCATAATTGATTTATATTAATATACAATTTATAATTTCAGAATAAACAAGATGATCTTCCTGATTGGCTATGGTGAATATCTCCATGAATATGTTAAAGATCATCTCTAGGATCCGGTATCGTCTTCGTGAATTTCATATATATATATATATATATATCTGGAATTATACACTGTGCTATTTAATGAACAGAAACCTCTATATTCGCATACTATATACTATATATGTATATTATAATCATATATAATCATATATATATATACATATTTATATTATTATCATTATAAATATACCCTTGCATTCCCAGTTTATTATCATATATATTATTCACGTGTTATATCATATCCGTATTTTGTGTATTGTTCCTTGTAATAAATGAATGAATTGTTTTACGTTTCTTTTTATTGTGTATGGGTAAAAATATACGTTCCACTAGGTGTTTATTTATGGGTAAAATAATACATTCCACTATTGATTTTTTGTATGTAAAAGGAAACCGTTTATCTGCTCACAAATTACATATGATTCGACCACCTAGTGGAACATATTATTTGACCTATAATGTTACGTTGCGGCAACTAGTTTCTGGTTGCTTGGGTATATATGTATATATATATTTATTATGAGGTAATACATGGAACATATTGAATATGCTAAAGGATAGTTATACATATTACACCCTAAAATATTAGTTATATAGAATATATAATTGATGTATACAAAGCTTTGATGTAGTCCAATAGCAAGAATTAAATTTTATAGAATTATTTGATAATTCACTATGTAAAAAAAAACACGTCTGCACTGTACGAAGTCGAAAAGTTGAATGGGATTTATCTGATCCATATTTAACTAGTTGAAACTTTGATCATTATATCCCAGTTTAATCCAAGTTATTGTTTTAAACTGAGAAAAACTTGGAGTTAGCTGATTCATATTAAATAGTTGAAACTTGGATCATTATATCCAAGTTTAATCCAAGTTATTGTTTTAAACTGAGATCAACTTGGATTTAGCTGATCTATATTTAACTAGTTGAAACTTGGATCATTATATCCCAGTTTAATACAAGTTATTTATTTAAACTGAGATCAACTTGGATTTAGCTGATCTATATTTAACTAGTTGCAACTTGGATCATTATATCACAGTTTAATCCAAGTTATTTTTTAGTCCAAAATATTTATCTATAAATATTACCAATTATTTAATTATTTATTATTTGATTAAATTTAGGTAAATCTATTGAATCTAAATTAATAAAAATAAATAAAAAATATTGAATATGTTTTGATAAATTTATCATATTAAAAATATTTTTTTTAAAAACAATTTATTTAACCTATATATAACAATGTATAACTATAATATACATATATAAAATAATTAAGATCATATAAGTATTTAGGTATCTCATTTAGGTATTTATATAGGGACATATATGTCCCCTATATATATAGGGGACATATACATTTCATATATGATGTAACATATAATTATATACTTAAGTACAATATTATAGATCTATGGTAAATCTATTGAATCTAAATTAATAAAAATAAATAAAAAATATTGAATATTTTTTGATAAATTTATCATATTAAAAAATATTTTTTTTAAAAACAATTTATTTAACCTATATATAACAATGTATAACTATAATATATATATAAAATAATTAAGATCATATAAGTATTTAGGTATATCATTTAGGTATTTATATAGGGACATATTTGTCCCATATATATATAGGGGACATTTCATATATGATGTAACATATAATTATATACTTAAGTATAATATTATAGATCTATAGTTTCGCCAAAATAAAACTGATATAAAATCAATATGTAAATTACTTAACTATCCATAATATATAGATATATAGATAACAATATATTATATATAATATAAATTAGCATGTATAATATATTAATAAGTATAAATAATATATAGATATAATGTAAATATCAATGTGAATAATTTAATTATTTTTAAACTTGGATTTAACTCGAGTTAACTTGGATTAATCTCGAGTTAAACTGGGATTTAACTAGAGTTAAACTTGGATTTAACTGGGATTTAACTCGAGTGAACCTGGATTTAACTTGGATTTATCTGTTATTAATCTCGAGTTAAACTTGGATCCAGCTGGTGTTAATTGTGTTACCAAATTAGCAGGCTAAACACGAGTTTAAACTAGAGCAAAATCCAAGTTAAACACGAGTATTGAATACTGCAGCTCCCCATGGGGTTTCCAATACCAGGGGAACACTATCACAGCCCACCAATGGGAGAAGGGAACAGTCAGATATAAGTTAGCAGTTATTATCATTATATATAGCATAGATATTGATATATTGTTATATATCTTATATGAATAAATTAATGAATGCATGAATGAATGAATGAATGAATTAATGAATGAATGAATGAATGAATGAATGAATGCATGAATGAATGAATGAATGCATGAATGAATGAATGAATGAATGAATGAATGAATGAATGAATGAATGAATGAATGAATAATGAATAAATGAATGAATGAATGAATGAATGAATGAATAAATGAATGAATGAATGAATGAATGAATGTTTATTTAAATACAAAAATAACCTTGAATATTATATAACAATACACATATTTTAATTAAATGTATGTGTATATTACTATTTTACATGTTACATGTAACTATAGTTAAATGTAACTATTTTATTTTATATATTTATCTATATATATATAAATGTATATAATAGTATAAAACTATATATATATATATTATTTAATTATAATGCAATATTATGAACTTTGTAATTATCTAGTAGACTATTTAATATTCAAGTGGCCGTGTATTTGCGTTGCAAACAAATCAATTATGCCACAACAATAACGGTTAAAACGTCATCGAGTACACTGTTACACCACGTGTTATATTCATATTGCATTCTAATTGGACACTGGAAACTTTATAAGTAGGGCTAAATCTGATTTTCTTAGCATTATTTAAAATATGTTAGTTATCATATTCTCTACAATTTATAGTACTAAACTGTTATTTAATGTATTTAATTTATTTAATGATTATAATGATATATTTATATATATATATATATAGATGTGTATGTGTGATTAAGCATACATGTTTGTTAAAATGTGTGCATGCTTTACTACGTTCTAAAATCTACAGTCTCCATGTATGCATGTGTATGTCAGGTATATAGGTATATCAGTTTTGAGGTATGTGTATATATTGACGAATTAACGTCAATATATTAAGGTATTAATGGTAATTTATATTCACTCAATATACATATTATATCATATGTATACTATATATTATATATACTTCACTAACTATAGGACATTATCTATTGCTGTGCTCGGTATTGTACTATGTATCTGCATTGTGGAAAGTAGAGCTGAAGAAGCGCCACCGACTGGTTAGTTTATCAATTAGATTTTGTATGTATAATATATATATATATTTTTTTTAATTTTTTATTTGCCGGAGTCCTTTCATCCAATCCAGGAACTTAGATGAAGTTTTCACTTATAACCATATATGGCTCTAATGTCCCTTCGAAGCCGCTCTCGTGTTAAGGCATCCATGGTTTTAACGAGAGCCGATCATTTATTTATACACAATTATATAAGATCACTTCTAAATAATATGTTAAGACCCATTTTATAAAATGAATTAATGGTCCAGACGAGGCTCGAACCCGTGTCCTACTGCTTAAGCACAATTGTGTGTCTGACGCCTAATCCACTGATCCACACAGGCAGTTATATATATATATATATATATATATATATATATGATTAAATATTAATGATATATTTCATGTAATGTTTAAAAAATTCTTACAGGAATATTAGATCAAATTAGCAAAAAAAAAGAAAATGTGATAAAAGCTGATTTATTCATTAGTTAGTATTTATATATATATTGGAATATCTAAAATTGAAATTATAGGTAGGCTAGCTACACATTTCTAGGATTAATTTTAGATAAACATTTAACCTTTAAAGAACATATAGATTATCTAGCAAAAAAAAGTATCAACTATAATATATTTTATGAATAAAGTTTCGTTTTTAAGTACTGAAAATATGATTTTATTATATGATTTTATTATATAACTCATTTTTTATCTGATATTTCTTATGGCATAGAAATATGGGGAAATACCTATAAATAAAATATAAATATTATTATGTTATTGCAAAAAAAAATTATCAGAATTATTAACAAAAAATCTTAAATTTAAATCTATCTTTAATCAGATTATCAAATACATCTGAATTATTTATTAGTAATATTATTCTAAAATTAAATGATCTGGTGATGTTTAGAAATATTATATTGAATTATAAATTGCTAAATAAAAATTCAAAATTGATTTTAATGAATATTTTACATTACATAAACGTAATGATAGATTCATTTTAACATTAATGAAAACTACAAAATACGAAAATACATTATTCTTTAAAGGTATAAAGTATTATAATGATATAATATTTGATAATATTCTTTAAAAAAATAATATAAAAAATATAAATCAAATGAAAAAAGTTTTGAAAATGTTTTTCATTAACCAACTGATATATATTTTTGCAGTGAAAGGTTTAATGATATTAAAAATATATTATTCTGTCTAATATTATATTGTAAATTAAACAAATGTTTTGTATTATAAAACTTTATTAAAAAAATCAGTATTAAATAGGTATTTCTCCATATAAATTTTACATTTTTACATATTTTACATTTTTATATATTTTACATTATATAACTATACAAAAAATAAAACAAAACAGTATTATAAATTAGAAGTATTAAAAACAAAAACAAAAACAGTATTAAATGTTTAAAAATTAAAAAAAAATAGTATTTATCAAAACTAGTTTATATTTATTTTACAAATTTTACGTTTTATATATTTAACTTTACATAACTAATAACAAAAAAAACTAAACAGTATTACAAATTAAAAGTATTAAAATTATAAAAAATAGTAATAGAATTAAAACAATTAAAATCAATATTAATAACCTATAGTAACCTACAAATATATATCTATATTATTAAAATTGACATAAACTATAGTTTATGATACAAATAATATATGATACAAATATTTAGACTCTTTTATAAATATTATATTACAATTATGAACAATTTATTAATTATATGTTATACTTTGTTTTGGATGCTAACATGGGAATCAAATATTTGTTTTAGTTTTGTATTATTCTTTATTTTATATTTGTGTTTATTGTTTATTTTAATATCCATTTTATGTAATTTTATTGTATTTTATCCGAATGAAGATGATGAAATATGTCATTACACTACTGTTAAGCCGTGTACACACCGCTAGCATCAAGCACGGCGATTTGTTACTATGCTTGTTACTGCACTTGATGCTAGGTATAAATTATTATGTGTAGATAGCGAGCATCAAGTACCGCATGTGTGGCGACTTGTTACTAGAGGCCGGCGACTTGTTACTGGGTATATATATCAAAGTGGAACGTGTTTAATTTGACGGTAACTTGTTACCAGAGCTCGGCGACTTGTTACTGCGCTTGGTACCGCGCAAATAGCCTTTCACATAGCGAGAATCGAGCACCGGCGACTTGTTACTAGAAAATAGAACTTTTGATATATTTTAGGCGGCGACTTGTTACTGCACTTGATGCTGTGCTTGATGCTAGCGGTGTGTACACGGCTTTAGGTGATATCGAATTAAAAAATCTAATCACTTTCACTGATTCTCCTTAGATATTGTCTATAAACTGAATTTAATTTAATCAATAGGTGAACCTTTATTACGAATAAAACTCATAATATTAATTTATATTCTTCCATTATAGTTATACATTAAAAATTATAAATAAGAATTATCTGATAATGGTAATATATCGTAATGAATAACTACTACAATACATGTATATAGGTGTAGCCGCAATATCCACCATTTAATCAAATATACAACAATTACGACCATCAATATCGAGTCATATAAAGTATATATTAAATATATATATATATATATATATATATATATATTATATATATATATATATTATATAGTATATATATATATATATATATATATATATATATATATTATATATGTATATTATATATATATACATGTGTATATTTTATTTCTTATATATAAATTATATGATATTGTAGATATGATAGCAGCAAAAGTAGTAGAAGTAGTAGTAGTAGTAGTAGTAGTAGTAGTAATAGTAGTAGTAGTAGTAGTAGTAGTAGTAGTAGTAGTAGTAGTAGTAGTAGTAGTAGTATTAGTAGTAGTAGTAGTAGTAGTAGTAGTAGTAGTAGTAGTAGTAGTAGTAGTAGTAGTAGTATATAACTAATAACATTATTTATAAATTTATAAATACTGTACTTGTCAACAATTGTCAAAATTATTAAAATATACACTAATTAAATACAATCATATCACGTATTACATTATATATATATATATATATATAAATATATATATATATATATATATATATGTATATATGCATATATAAATTAATTATTATCATGTAATATTAATATATGATGTTATGGTTGTATATGTTATGTTACTCAATATCAATACAATAAGTACGGTAAATATACATATATGTAGTACATAATATATTATTATTATTATTATTATTATTATATCTCAAATTAATATTCATAGGTGACTTAGGTACTGTAGTATGCATACTACAACATGTTGTGAGAAGTTAAAATATTAACAATCATTTTGTATAGCATTATATATAATTCTGTATAAAATTATTGTTAATATTATTATATATATATATATATATATAAATATATATATATTCAAAATGTGAATAACCATACGACAACTAAAGTAATCGATAATAATTGAAAGTAATTCATAAATAGATTATTGCGATATGTTCGCGCTACATTAATATGTATGGCTAACATGGACATCTTTCAGACAAAGGAAATGGCAACCGAGACCAACCTATCGACGCTTCGGTTGTTGATACAGCTAATCTAAGCTCCGGTAAATTCGACAACGACCTTGTTGATATTAGTGGTTATTATGGCGTATCTGATCGTGATGTACCTGTTACGTTCAACCACATCGGTGGTGGTTATATCATACCACTTGCTATGTATTAATATTGTCTATAGCCTATATATAGCCTATAGGCTATACCATATATATATGGTATATTGTTATACTATACACAACATATGTACATCATATAAATTCTAATTCATTATTGAGTTATAACTTATAACTCATATATTATATACATATATTATATATATATATATATATATATATATATATATATATATCGAATAACATTATTTATATATTTATAAATACTTTACTTGTCAACAATTGTCGTCACATAGATCACTAATTAAATACTATACTACCACGAGATATTCATATTCTTAGTAATAGCAAAAAATTCAATTTATAAAAAAGGATTTTCTCTGGAACGACCCGATTACGGTCCGAATAGCGGTAAGATATTGAGTAAGTTTGCGTAGTACTTGTATCTAAATGTATCTAATATGTAGTTAACTAAGTGCACATATATCCGAACATTTATATTCATATATTATTTAAAATATAATTAGAATATACATAATTTATAATATATATATAAATATAAGAATTAATAAAAGAATTGCGTGCATTATTATGCATAATAAATTGATTTACTTTCACTCATGAAGCCTAGGAATTGTAGAATACGAAAATAATTATTGTTTAATATTTATTTTATATTTAAAATTACAGATGTTATATAAATACAATCATATAAAGAATTATAGTTATAATATATATATTATACTATAGTATCCCTTTATTATAAAACCTGTATAATAAAAAGTAAATCACATGCTATACGGCTTACAGGAAGTATTAGATTACAGGACTACATATATAAACTATATCGACGTATCACAATATCGAATTATGTTAATAATTCAAAATTTAAAATCACATTGAATACTTATAATATAATTAAATAATAAGGTATATTAACACAGGAATATAATATTATCTATATAAAAAGCAACAATTATTATATGTTATATATATATATATATATATATATATATATATATATATATATATATATACTTCATGATATATTATTAAAGTTATTATATTATTTATTATGAATTTATTAGAAAACAAAGCCGTTAAAGCGGAATCTAAATTTACGCAACATCAACACAAGGACATGACACACGAGGACATGGAACACAAGGACATGACATACGAGGACATTAATTCACAACCTTACTTATCTACAAATCACAAACTGGTATCCCTCACAGGTATACATAATATTATCATGTCAACTCCGTTAATAATAG
Source organism: Osedax fenrisi (assembly GCA_964019155.1). NCBI lineage: Eukaryota > Metazoa > Annelida > Polychaeta > Sabellida > Siboglinidae > Osedax > Osedax fenrisi. The sequence goes on from OZ025240.1 coordinate 15,397,669, forward strand.
ATGCATATATGTATACGTTCATGTACGTCGTACGTTTATTACATATGTACTATAATGAGAATACCACATATATCATATTGTATAAAATATATTCCTAGTTATAACTAATATATTATATTTATACATTATTTTTGTGAAAATTTTTTTATTTAAGATATTGTTTAATAATAAATAATATATTCTGCAGGTTTATAAACATATATGTAGGGTCATAGTGTTACATAAGAGATGTAAAATATGTATAGTTATAAGTATACATTATTATTATTATATATATATATATATATATATATATATATATATATATATATATATATATATGTGTGTAACGTGATATCTACATATGTATACATATTCATATTTAATCATATTAAAAGTATATATATATATATATATATATAGTATAGCTATTAATTAATATGTAGTTGTATTATAATAGTGGCCAGTTCTCCATGGAGTAAATATGAATTGTATATGTATATGTATATATATATATATATATATATATATATATACAGTCAACTCTCGGTAAGTTGGACTACGGATAAGTCGGACTTCTCGATAAGTCAGACACGTTTAGTTGGTTTGGTTGGATTTGTATCTAGATCCATGTTAAATTAATCGGATAAGTCGGATAAGTTGGATTGGATAAGTCGAACTTTTCTATAAGTCGGACACATATTATATAAAATGTATGATTTTTATACAGGATAAGTCGGACTTTTTATAAATTGTAAGAAATGTTTACTTTAAATAATTAATAATATAATTTTAGTAAGTAATATTATTGAATACAACATTTTATGTTGTTGATTGTTGCATAATTCCATATTTCGGTAACCATTTAACTCGCGCTGCGCATTTCATGTATTATTTGCATGATATTCTTAATCTCGGATAAGTCGGACATCTCGCTAAGTCGGACATTTTTCCCGGTCCCTTGCGAGTATGAATTATCGGGAGTTGACTTTATATATATATGTATGGTGTAAATATATATGTTATTGATCCTATTACGATAAATGATCTAACCATCTATAACTACACTATAAAGATAATATACATACACTGGGAGATGCTAATGCCAGCATCCTATATATTACGTAAGCATCCGACTAATACAACTATTACGTAATAAATGCCTAAAACTCTGTCACGTGGTCCTACATCTTTCGTAATCCCTTAACTAGTAATGCACCCATTATCACGCATCTTAACTTAGTTATATAACCACTACGCGTTGTACTATATCTCGTATTCGCTACTATATAGCGACTATTTCGTTGTATTCGAATTTATAAGTCATCATAATTACTCGTAAATAAATGGCTCCATAAATTGGTAATCATTTCGAATTTCATATTTGTTCTTTAGTATTTTAATTAATAAATATCTATTCGTTAAAATACCCTCTATTACTATGACATATTACATTTATATATATTACATATATACATTATAGAAATAGTAATCATAGAACATATTAAATAAGTAAATGTACTAAAACCATATATTTAAAACCCAATAGACAATATGTAGTGATTTAATTATCATGATAATGTGTAGTTTCATAAAAATAAAATATTGTAATTATGTATTAAGAATATATTATATTTGGTTTTATATATATATATATATATATAAAACACACATATTTTCATGACTGAACACATATTTTATTTATGAATTTTTGTTATCTTCCAAACTCGTGAAATTTATATAAATTATAGATATTTAAACGTTAGGCATATTGTTAATTATTACATAGTAAATAATAATGGCTGTATATCACGTGACAATTAAGTATTCTTTATTAACACAGACGCTGAACAAATGGCATTGCGGGTTTTTGAAGAACAACGTTAGTTATTTATAGTCGTAGTACGTTATGCAAGTATAACTATATCATGCTTAATAGTTTATGTACAATATATAGACATACTTGAGAGTTTAAGTACAATGTAATGTATGAATTAATGTTATACAGTTATGAGAATACAAAAATCTCTAGAAGGAGTTGCTGAAGAAATAAAGAAAATAAAAATCTAACTAATGAAATTAATATATAATTATATAATAATATCATTTAATATATACATAGTCACTCTTATATATAATATATGATATATATATATATATATATATATATATATATATATCATATATAATATATTGTAATAGTATACTTAATAGTATATGTAAATGTATTATTATTGTAAAACATACGTAGGAATAATATATTATATAAAACTTATAAAAGAGAAAATAAATATAATAAAAAAGTTTACTAATAACTTCTTGTAATATTATAAATTATTTCATTATACTAAATAATACATATTATATACATAATTGCATATTATATTATAAGGATATGTGCGTGCCATGTATTAATCTAATATGTACTATTATGTATTCATCTTATTATAGTATGTATTATGTATTAATCTTATATTCATCTTATATATATATATTTATATATATACCTACCTGTAGTACACGTATACGTGTACTAACCTTATTAGTATACTAACCTATATTTAAATAATGGATCATCATTATTACATAACTTTATATAACTTAATAATATTACGTAATTAGAGTATTTTTTAATTATTATTCCTACTTTTAATATTATTTATATTTAGCGTTTAATTTTAATTTAATATAATTATACAAATACAAATATAATTGCAAATCTATTTGTATTAACATATGACTTCCTGTGTATGTAGTTGTACACACACAAACAACTACAGTACACACCGCTTTTGTCGAGAGCCTACGTTTCCGTCTGGAGTCTTTGCAAAACAATGTGTATATCTAGGTTATTCGTATTGATAGCAGTGTCAATTATATTTAGGCTAGTAGATATTAGTAGCTAGTAGTGATGTAAAAACGGGTTCAAATACCGGGTACCCACCCGGAATCTAGTATTTGATGAGACAGGGTTGCAACTTTCCATAAAATACCGGGTACCCGTTTTTTTTCGGGTACCCGGTAATATAAAATATACTTTTAAAAAGCAATAAATCTTGATAATTTACTTAATAATAGCAAAGATATTCCAAAGGAATGCTTCGCAAAATCATTGACATAGTTACCGAATTCTGCTACAATAACATTAACTTTTCTGGATTTTTAATAATTATTGGTGTTTATTTACAATTTATTTAAAAATTAAACTTTCAAATTAATCTTGGAATCACCGGTAAGTTCATATTTATTATCACACACAGTTAATTATTTCAGATATTTTATAAGCTATTGTTATAAATTATATTTATTAGATATTATTAATTAAAGAAAACTTAACTCTTTAATATGAACATTAATTTAAATACATTCAAAATAAAATAATACCACATTTTTGTATATTCGAATTATCATAATTCGGAGTACAGTCTGAAACGGCGCCAATATTTAAAATAATACAAATTTGATTGAAGTGTGGGGGGCGTCGCGCGCGCGAAACGAATTGAATATAGGTCATGACTAATTAGTGATAGCCGCTATGTGGCAAATATTCCTTTGATGTAAATAATTTACTAAGTGTATTATATACACAACTTGTTTACATTTATATACACTGTAGTTTATACAAGTTGCCTATATACTCTATGCTATATATATATATATATATATATATATATATATATATATATATATATATAATATATATATTTATGTTGTCACATTATATATATTATATATATATATATATATATATATATATATATATATAGCAGAGTATACAAGAAACTTGTATAAACTACAGTGTATATAAATGTAAACAAGTTGTGTATATAATACATTTAGTAAATGATTTTCATCAAAGTTATATTACATCAAAGAATATTTGCCACATAGCGGCTATAACTAATTAGTCATGACCTATATTCAATTCGTTTCGAGCGCGCGACGCCCCACACACGTCAATCAAATTCGTATTATTTTAAATATTGGCGCCGTTTCAGACCTCGATAATTCGAATATACGATAATTATTATAGTTCATTTGTAAAAATTGAACGATAATTTTAATATACTCACAGATTAATATCATAGAAAATGTCTATATTAGACATAGAAACGAATAGACTGTGATTCAACTAATATCGCCATAGAGAAAAGTACGACAAGCGCGAAACGTACACTGTACGTTTCGCGCTTGTCGTACAGTAAGGTGAGCCGGTAGTCTCAGAATAGCATGTCTCACTTAATCAATGAAACTACATAGAATTTGAAACATAGTACAATTTTTTTTTTTTTGATTTGATTATGTTTAGGCATTTCCCTGGCCATTTGAAAAATGACCAAAAATTGACCAAAAAAAATAAAAATTCTACTATTACCTATATGAAACTCACGTTAGGTGTCGCTACTTTTTATACTATATTTTAAATTAATTAAATTAAATAATATTTAATTTAGATCTAAAATGCAACTTCGTGATACATCAACGTTCTCAACATTATTTAAATACGAACGTATGAAAATAAATAAGTTGCCCACGTATATTGATATTGATAAACATTATTTTTATATTACGTCATTCTCCCAAAAATCTGTAAATGATCGAATTTATTTAGTCGTCGACGAAATCATTTCAATTTGGGAATCGGCTTCAGTACCATATATTTCTCGTCATTCTATATATAATAAACTTAAGCGCCATATTCCGATATTACTTAAGTTTAAAAAATATATAAATAAACAATCATTTAATGATTCTTTAAAGAAATACTATCTAAAATTTAATAAATTATTTGATATTTGTCCCTGCAGTTGCGATTTGCGATCTCATAGAATTAAGCGTGTATGTAATTGTATTAGAATTAATCGTATCCCAGAAGCTGAGATAACATTTATGATTGATATGAGATCAGATAGAAACATGACAATAGATATTAGTAGAAGATGCTCAACATCATATCAGAGCCGTCCCAGCAAACATTAACAGCTTCATAACAGACTCATAACAACATAACATCCTCATAACAGCCTTAAAACAGCATATTCTAAAATTACAGCCTCATATCTGCTTCATAACAGGATCTTATGAAAAAAAACAGCCTAATATCAGACTCATAACAGCATTATGGTAATATCCTCATAACAGCCTACATAAATTCTATAAAAACAGCCTCATAACAGACTCATAACAGCATTATGATAATATCCTCATAAATTATATATAAAACAGACTAATATCAGACTCATAACAGCATTATGGTAATATCCTCATAACAGCCTACATAAATTCTATAAAAACAGCCTCATAACAGACTCATAACAGCATTATGATAATATCCTCATAAATTATATATAAAACAGCCGCATAACAGACTCATAACAGTAATATGATAATATCCTCATAACAGTTTACATAAATTCTATAAAAACAGCTTCATAACAGACTCATAACAGAATTATGATAATATCCTCATAAATTATATAAAAACAGCCTCATATCAGACTCATAACAGCAATATGGTAATATCCTCATAATAGCCTACATTAATTCTATAAAAACAGCCTCATAACAGACTCATAACAGAATTATGATAATATCCTCATAAATTATATAAAAACAGCCTCATAACAGACTCACAATAGCATTATGGTAATATCCTCATAATAGCCTACATTAATTCTATAAAAGCAGCCTCATAACAGACTCATAACAGAATTATGGTAATATCCTCATAAATTATATAAAAACAGCTTCATAACAGACTCATAACAGCAATATGATAATATCCTTATAATAGCCTACATAAATTATATAAAAAACAGCCTCATAACAGAATCATAACAGCATTATGATAATATCCTCATAATAACCTACATACATTTCATAAAAACAGTCGGGTAAGGCTATATCACAGAACTAGAGAGAAATTTCAGAAATTTCTCTCTAGCTATATGGGCTATATACATATATTTTTAAACTATAAACTATAAATCTATGGATATATATATATATATATATATATATATATATATATATATATATATATATATATATATATATGGATAGAATAAAGATGTGTTTCACCATAGATTTATAGTTTACAATGTAAAATACAGATCTATGCATTTAAATAATTAAAGTAAATATAAGTCCACAACATATCTTTAACATGATACAATGGATAAAAGAAATGAATTCTGATGAAATAAAAAATGTATGTTTCAGAACTATATCTCAAAATGCATATTCATTGCATACTGAGAATATTCTACTAGCTATGATATCAGATCCAAGACCATCGATACGTTGTGAGGGCATTAATCGGATTATTCATGCGAGGACGACTAATAATAATGTTGGAAATGGTATCAAAAAGTTTATAAAGCCGAACATAAATTTTGATGCCGAGGACTATTATCAACTCGTAGACTATAATAATTCATGGCTTGAATCAATTCTGACTGAAAAGTTGACCCTAAATCAATTATTACACGCGAAAGAAACCTTTGAAATATTAGAATTACCTAATTATCCTTCACATACACAACCTGTGGAAAGGGTTATTAGGTTAATTTCTGAGACATCGACTATGTCGGCATGTAAAAATCAGAGAGATGCTAGAATACGTATTACACTTGAAACAAGAAAAATAATGCCGTGTTTTAATTCGAAACAAGATTTTAAATAATATCATTTATTCATATACTAATTAAATATTGTTCATATGCTGTACTTCTTTTTATATAATAAATATATATTTTATTATTACATTTTAGGTTCATATTGTTTACATATTTTTATACAAAAATATATATTTTGTTATTACATTTTTCAATGTAATGTTAAATTAATACATACTGAATTCATTAGAATACAAGTACTTACTTTTTATCAGACAGTAATCTTATAATATTTATTAGATATAAAAGTAATAGTTATTTGTCTTGATTAGGTAATAATTTAAAATAATCAAATACAAAATTATTTATATCTAAAATGTATTAATGTAATCAAGAAATTATATTTTTTTAATTATTAACAATTATCAATATTAAAAATCATTTAATTATGATAAAATATTTTTTTGAAAATAAATATATTTGTAAAATTTTAATTTTGAAAATAAAAAATTTTCTTTGGTAGCATTGGTGTAACATATATTAGGTATGAAGATTTTATAAAAATTTTGAAAAAAAATCATCGGCAAAAATTGTTATTGATGATTTAAAAATTAAAATTATTTCATCAATTATTTCATCAAAATTTTAATTTTGAAAATAAAAAATTTTCTTTGGTAGCATTGGTGTAACATATATTAGGTATGAAGATTTTATAAACATTTTGAAAAAAAATCATCGGCAAAAATTTTTATTGATGATTTAAAAATTAAAATTATTTCATCAAAATAATCAATAAAATCTGATTTTTATTGTTTCATTTGATTTTTAATTTAATAAAATAAATAAAATATGTGTATATATATATATGTAAATATATACTTATACATAATATAATGAATTTTAAATAGAAGTTTGAAAATTTTGTACTTTTGAAAAAAAAATCTAAAAATAGATATTATTATCAGGAATTCTAGGGAAAATTTTTTTTAAATTTAAAAACATTTTTTTATAATAAGGTGATATATAAGTAATAACATGTTAAATTTTTTTTTTAATTAAATAAATATAACTACTATTAATATGGATTTATATAATTCTATTAATAGCCCATGTTAAATCTGTATCTCTGCAATGTTAAATTTAAATCTTCATGTGAAGCAACTAAAAATTAAAAAAAAAAAAAAAAATGTTTAATTTAACTTTATTGAATATATAGGTAGATATATCTTTTGAGACAGCTTTCATTTCCAAAAAACATATCATAGCGGCCCACCTTATCGTACAGGGTCACAGCAAATGGCGATTTTAAAAATTCATCATATGATATATCAAACTATACAATTTTATAATATGTCATACAAAAATGCCTGCTATATGTAATTCCATTAACAGAATGATATTCCTGATGGTGTAATATTACACTTATTAGTGATATAATTTATTAGTTATAATAAATCATAATAATTATTTTTAAATATCCAATAATACAATTTCTAACAAATATTTATTTAAAAAATAAATATTTTTATTTTACAATTATATTGTTATATATCATTAATTTTGAAAATATACATTACTACATAAATTATAATTATATATATATATATATATATATTATATATATATATATTATTATATGAGGTATTATATAAGACAATATGTAATAATAAAATATAATTAAATCACGGTATATTTATTATACAGAACAATATCAGAATAATATTATAATAATTGCGTATTTATAATTTAATTTAACTTATACTATTATAATTAGTACTTGATTACGCAACTTAATTAGGCAACTTAATACGTTAACTTAAATTATAAATACATATCATATAAATATTTTATACTTATCTCGTCATCAAATTATCTATCTCATCCTCATAATTACTTATCTCGTCATCATAATTACTTATCTCGTCATCAAATTATCTATCTCAGCCTCATAATTACTTATCTCGTCATCATAATTACTTATCTCGTCATCATAATTACTTGTATCGGCATCACATTATCTATCTCGGTCTCATAATTACTTATCTCGTCATAAAATTATCTATCTCATCCTCATAATTACTTATCTCGTCATCATAATTACTTATCTCGTCATCAAATTATCTATCTCAGCCTCATAATTACTTATCTCGTCATCATAATTACTTATCTCGTCATCATAATTACTTGTATCGGTATCACATTATCTATCTCGGTCTCAAAATTACTTATCTCGTCATCAAATTATCTATCTCGGCCTCATAATTACTTATCTCGTCATCATAAATACTTATCTTGTCATCAAATTATCTATCTCGTCATCATAATTACTTATCTCAGCCTCATAATTACTTATCTCGTCATCAAATTATCTATCTCGTCATCATAATTACTTATCTCAGCCTCATAATTACTTATCTCGTCATCAAATTATCTATCTCGTCATCAAATTATCTATCTCGTCATCATAATTACTTATCTCAGCCTCATAATTACTTATCTCGTCATCAAATTATCTATCTCGTCATCATAATTACTTATTTCGTCATCAAATTATCTATCTCGTCATCATAATTACTTATCTCAGCCTCATAATTACTTATCTCGTCATCAAATTATCTATTTCGTCATCATAATTACTTATCTCAGCCTCATAATTACTTATCTCGTCATCAAATTATCTATCTCGTCATCATAATTACTTATCTCGTCATCATAATTACTTGTATCGGCATCAAATTATCTATCTCGTCCTCATAATTACTTGTCTCGTCATCAAATTATCTATCTCGTCATCATAATTACTTATCTCGGCCTCATAATTACTTATCTCGTCATCAAATTATCTATCTCGTCATCATAATTACTTATCTCAGCCTCATAATTACTTATCTCGTCATCAAATTATCTATCTCATCCTCATAATTACTTATCTCGTCATCATAATTACTTATCTCGTCATCAAATTATCTATCTCAGCCTCATAATTACTTATCTCGTCATCATAATTACTTATCTCGTCATCATAATTACTTATCTCGTCATCAAATTATCTATCTCAGCCTCATAATTACTTATCTCGTCATCATAATTACTTATCTCGTCATCATAATTACTTGTATCGGCATCACATTATCTATCTCGGTCTCATAATTACTTATCTCGTCATCAAATTATCTATCTCGGCCTCATAATTACTTATCTCGTCCTCATAATTACTTGTCTCGTCATCAAATTATCTATCTCGTCATCATAATTACTTATCTCGGCCTCATAATTACTTATCTCGTCATCAAATTATCTATCTCGTCATCATAATTACTTATCTCAGCCTCATAATTACTTATCTCGTCATCAAATTATCTATCTCATCCTCATAATTACTTATCTCGTCATCATAATTACTTATCTCGTCATCAAATTATCTATCTCAGCCTCATAATTACTTATCTCGTCATCATAATTACTTATCTCGTCATCATAATTACTTGTATCGGCATCAAATTATCTATCTCGTCCTCATAATTACTTGTCTCGTCATCAAATTATCTATCTCGGCCTCATAATTACTTATCTCGTCATCATAATTACTTATCTCGTCATCAAATTATCTATTTCGTCATCAAATTATCTATCTCGTCATCATAATTACTTATCTCAGCCTCATAATTACTTATCTCGTCATCAAATTATCTATCTCGTCATCATAATTACTTATCTCAGCCTCATAATTACTTATCTCGTCATCAAATTATCTATCTCGTCATCATAATTACTTATCTCGTCATCATAATTACTTGTATCGTCATCAAATTATCTATCTCGTCCTCATAATTACTTATCTCGTCATCAAATTATCTATCTCGTCATCATAATTACTTATCTCGGCCTCATAATTACTTATCTCGTCATCAAATTATCTATCTCGTCATCATAATTACTTATCTCAGCCTCATAATTACTTATCTCGTCATCAAATTATCTATCTCGTCATCAAATTATCTATCTCGTCATCATAATTACTTATCTCAGCCTCATAATTACTTATCTCGTCATCAAATTATCTATCTCGTCATCATAATTACTTATCTCAGCCTCATAATTACTTATCTCGTCATCAAATTATCTATCTCGTCATCATAATTACTTATCTCGTCATCAAATTATCTATCTCGTCATCATAATTACTTATCTCAGCCTCATAATTACTTATCTCGTCATCAAATTATCTATCTCGTCATCAAATTATCTATCTCGTCATCATAATTACTTATCTCAGCCTCATAATTACTTATCTCGTCATCAAATTATCTATCTCGTCATCATAATTACTTATTTCGTCATCAAATTATCTATCTCGTCATCATAATTACTTATCTCAGCCTCATAATTACTTATCTCGTCATCAAATTATCTATTTCGTCATCATAATTACTTATCTCAGCCTCATAATTACTTATCTCGTCATCAAATTATCTATCTCGTCATCATAATTACTTATCTCGTCATCATAATTACTTGTATCGGCATCAAATTATCTATCTCGTCCTCATAATTACTTGTCTCGTCATCAAATTATCTATCTCGTCATCATAATTACTTATCTCGGCCTCATAATTACTTATCTCGTCATCAAATTATCTATCTCGTCATCATAATTACTTATCTCAGCCTCATAATTACTTATCTCGTCATCAAATTATCTATCTCATCCTCATAATTACTTATCTCGTCATCATAATTACTTATCTCGTCATCAAATTATCTATCTCAGCCTCATAATTACTTATCTCGTCATCATAATTACTTATCTCGTCATCATAATTACTTATCTCGTCATCAAATTATCTATCTCAGCCTCATAATTACTTATCTCGTCATCATAATTACTTATCTCGTCATCATAATTACTTGTATCGGCATCACATTATCTATCTCGGCCTCATAATTACTTATCTCGTCCTCATAATTACTTGTCTCGTCATCAAATTATCTATCTCGTCATCATAATTACTTATCTCGGCCTCATAATTACTTATCTCGTCATCAAATTATCTATCTCGTCATCATAATTACTTATCTCAGCCTCATAATTACTTATCTCGTCATCAAATTATCTATCTCATCCTCATAATTACTTATCTCGTCATCATAATTACTTATCTCGTCATCAAATTATCTATCTCAGCCTCATAATTACTTATCTCGTCATCATAATTACTTATCTCGTCATCATAATTACTTGTATCGGCATCAAATTATCTATCTCGTCCTCATAATTACTTGTCTCGTCATCAAATTATCTATCTCGGCCTCATAATTACTTATCTCGTCATCATAATTACTTATCTCGTCATCAAATTATCTATTTCGTCATCAAATTATCTATCTCGTCATCATAATTACTTATCTCAGCCTCATAATTACTTATCTCGTCATCAAATTATCTATCTCGTCATCATAATTACTTATCTCAGCCTCATAATTACTTATCTCGTCATCAAATTATCTATCTCGTCATCATAATTACTTATCTCGTCATCATAATTACTTGTATCGGCATCAAATTATCTATCTCGTCCTCATAATTACTTATCTCGTCATCAAATTATCTATCTCGTCATCATAATTACTTATCTCGGCCTCATAATTACTTATCTCGTCATCAAATTATCTATCTCGTCATCATAATTACTTATCTCAGCCTCATAATTACTTATCTCGTCATCAAATTATCTATCTCGTCATCAAATTATCTATCTCGTCATCATAATTACTTATCTCAGCCTCATAATTACTTATCTCGTCATCAAATTATCTATCTCGTCATCATAATTACTTATCTCAGCCTCATAATTACTTATCTCGTCATCAAATTATCTATCTCGTCATCATAATTACTTATCTCGTCATCAAATTATCTATCTCGTCATCATAATTACTTATCTCAGCCTCATAATTACTTATCTCGTCATCAAATTATCTATCTCGGCCTTATAATTACTTATCTCGTCATCAAATTATCTATCTCAGCCTCATAATTACTTATTTCTTCATCATAATTATTTGTCTCGTCATCAAATTATCTATCTTGACATAAAATTATCTATCTCGTCAACATAATTTCTTGTATCGGCATCAAATTATCTATTTTATATAGTTTATATAATTTATATAGTTAGCTAAGATTTATAAGATGTATATTCTATCATAGGAGGAGGATGAGTTTGACAAATATATGAAAATGCCAGTGACTTGACCCAATACTAATCCATTGAGTTGGTATAAAGAAAATGATGCCCGTATCCTATCTTTGGCTAACTTAGCAAAACGATACCAATGTATCCGAGGAATTCAGTTGCATCCGAGCGAGTATTCAGTTCTGCAAGCTGCATATTGACGAATCGGTTAAACCGTATATTGCCACAATTAGTTGACAAATTAATATTTTTACATATTAATAAATCTTTATATTAATAAATAGTATTATAATTTAATCATTTGTTTCTTATTTTTTTAATACTTTGCGATTGCTATCGGTATAAATTTTCATCGAGGTATTTGATTATCTCGAGACAGTATATTTTAGTATTTGATTATCTCGAGACAGTATATTTTAGTATTTGATTATCTCGAGATAGTAAAAAATCTCCTAAATGTACATCACTAGTAGCTAGTAGCTATGTAACAAAGATACGAATGATATAATGAAGGTTGATTGTGTACACATATTAATGAGAGATTTCTATTTATAATACAGTTTTATGTTTATTATGTATTACGATCATTATAATTAATAATTATAATATAATTATAGTATGATTATAGTATAAATATTAATTATAAGATGTAATAATAATAATAATAATTTTAATTAATATTATAGGATTTATTGACTATGATTATAATCATACAATAGAAATAATTAAATAAATACAAAATCAATAATAATAATTTATAATAAAGATAATAAATTAATTTTTAAACTAATAGAATTTCGGATCGAGATCAGTTTATTTAATGGTTTTAATTGTGTAATTAATTTGGTATTTTAATAAATATCAAATATTATTTTATATATATTATTATATCATTATATATTATATCATACCAATATATCACGTCTATCTATTATTATGTTTTTCTTATTTAACATTTAAAATTTGCCTTTTGAAATTAAGTGACAATAATACCTAATTCAGATGAAATATCCTTTATTAGCACATCAGATTATATTCCTTGAATGTAATTCACTTGTGTATCAATATTACTATATTTATTCTGAAATCGATAACAAATATGTAATGAAATAGTAATATTGTAGTATACTATAGTCACATAATATATTTATATTGTAGATACACGATTAGGACATGTTATAAATTAAGTATATTATATATATGGGATACTATTTATTTGAAAATACATTTGATATATAATGATTTAATGTTATTTTATTTAGATACTAGAAATATAACATTCTGCTAGGCTATTAGCAAAGATTTTGCGAAGCAAAGATATAACACTCCCTATGCATGCAACGTAATTTAGTAATAGCCCCAACCGCTGCTAGCAGTAGTATCGAAATCACTGAAATATATTTAGGTTCGGCTCTGTTTGCATACAACAATGTTTTGATTACTCTATTAAATTACATGCAATATAAATTAGCTTTTACTCACTAAATATATACTTATAGCATTTAAAACATACATATCATATTTGTTTGTTATATATTAGTAATGAACACTTAGTTTTCATCATATAAATATTAATTTAAAGCATATTATTTAACATTTTAAAAGTGTATAGTTAAATACGAATTTACATTATAAACAACGCATAGTTCCTAAAAGTAACCCGCTATAGGTGTATTAGGTGCACCAGGGTATTTTGTATACAAATTCGAATTACACGATTTCGCGTAAGTGTTATATATTTCCTTCGGAAAATCTTTGATATTAGTATAATAATATATAGTATTTAATATTACTATTATGAAATATATCTAAATTTTCGAAATAATTTTCTTATCTCTTGTCTATATTAATTATATATTAGAATAATTATATTATATATATTCTTATATTATATTATTATAATTAATGTTAATTTATACTTAAAACTTATATAAAAAAGCACAACATTTGTTTTTGTCTAATCCATTCATTTAATTACTCTTATTTCAATACAATGGTAATTTTATTCCACTTATAATATCTTTAATATATAAAAATACAACTACATTTTAGTTTATCTCCGTAATTGTATAACTGTATTTCCTCTTTTAAGCATTCTGGGTATCTACTTATAATCATCCATTTTGCTTCTATTTATATTAATATCTTACTTATATTCTTATAATTTCCCACTTTTATTTAATCTATCTTTTTATTTATATTAAGTTGTAACTTTTTAAAGGTAATTATTCACTATTTTTTCGTCATATAAATATTCTCTATATTCACTTATGAAATATACATATGGCACTAAATGATAATTATCTCGATAAGATCTGCTTCTATAATTATAATTAATAATAATTAAATATACTGGTGTAAAAACACAAATATGGTAATAAATTATCAGTATAACCTATATTCTACAATATGAGTACTTAGCTTATAATGAATTAGTCTAGGTGTCAATTTATATAACATATAGAACTTATATAACTTATCTAACTTTATAACTTATAACTTCTATATATTAATGTTACTTATATTATAAATAAACTTTGAGATATTGCGATATTCTAATGTAAAACATCTTGTTTAGTAGGTAATACATATGTATAAGTAATGTAGTATAAAGTAATTGAAATCTACTTATAATATATTATGATTAATTACAATAAACATTCATAAAATATTTAAAGTTTATTTCTTATACATTATATCGAAAACTCTACATAAACATATTTATAATAAATTAATTTCTAAAGGTGGTTTAAGCTTTAAAAATAAAAATGAACACGAAATATGAACTGTACATGTTCTGAACCTGATTTTGAAAGAGCTAAAATGTTTTTACTTTATTTTTCATTATTTTTTAATAATTAATAAAATATTTATATTATATAACTTTAAGATGTATATTATATATCTTTATATGCATTTATAGGATTACATGATAATTAACTCGAATAGAAATAAGAAATATTACGATTACTACAAAGATTGTAGTTATTGGAGTTTGAAATAGTTTTTAAGTGACACGAAATGGATAATTAACCATCAATTAATATAAAAATATAATTAACCGCATGTAGGGCTAATGGGCTAGTGAAAATATAATCGGTAGGGAATGTAGATTTTAGAAATAGAAAAGATTCTCCATTTTAAAAGTATTACTTTTTTACTTAAAATATAAAGTATATTATCTAGAAGTCAATGATACACATTAGGAGATAATTATTAGATGAGAAAACAGAGTTACTGGGAAACTTAATTAAAATGTGAATATCATCTGCAGACGCATGCATATAAATAATATTTAAATTAGGTAAATTAACAATAATGATAAAGGTAAAAAATGAATAGAAAATAATAAAGTTCCGAGTACATAATTGTATAAACAAGAAGGAAGAATGTAGTACTATAGTCTTCCCGGTACCTTACGGATTATATCATCTTTTTGGTTATTTCAAATGTCGACAATATTCACATATGTTATCGTTATAATATATTATTTTAAAATGTATTATTATTTGTTTTATTATATCAACTTGACGCCTATCGTTTTCAGTAATCAATAAACCTTTATATTATTATTTTTATTTATTTGTATTTAACTTATTGTAATTTGTTGGGTCAGATAGGTCCTATATCGTATATGTTGGTATCAACTTGATACTATCAAGTGATTTTGTTATATCCAGGTAAAATAAATATACGCAATTATTATTTATAAAGCTAAACAAGTATACTTAGACTATAGTCAATTAATACATGTTTAAGAGGTTCCTGTTAAAAATGATTTCAAAAATACTCTAGAAAGGATGCATATAATTATATATATATATATATATATATATATATATATATATATATATATATATATGTAGAGGATTCGGGTATAGGTATAAAGTATTATATATAGGTAATTTATCACTAACGTATTAAGGTTAACTGAACTTCTCGGAGGCGTTAGTCAGTGCTAACGCAGTCATGCATATCACTGCATTATGTTTAGTCATGCATATCACTGCATCAATACGTTATTTATGCATATCACAACATATATATATATATATCAAAGTAAATAACGTTTTCAATAGGTTCAAATAGAATACTTCATACTTACTGTTTAAATATTAGTCTATAATTAAGAATAATATAATTATCAAGAGTAGTTTTATTTTTATTCGTTTATTAATAGTATTCGTATGTGATTTATCATCAGTTGCGGTATTAAGATATGTATTTTTAAGTTATATTCGTTATTTAAAGATAAATATATATATATATATATATAGTGACTGCCTGTGTGGCTCAGTGGCTAAGGCGTCAGACACACAAGCAGTAGGACATGGGTCGACCCTCCTCCGGACCATTAATTAATTTTATAAAATGGGTCTTAAAATATTATTTAGAAGTGATCTTATATAATTGTGTATAAATAAATGATCGGCTCTCGTTAAAACCATGGATGCCTTAACATGAGAGCGGCTTCGAAGGGACATTAGAGCCATATATGGTTATAAGTGAAAACTTCATCTAAGTTCCTGGATAGTATGAAAGAATAAAAATAACAACAATAACAACAATATATATATATATATATATATATATATATATATATATATATATATATATATATATATATATGTAACTATAGTTACAATAGGTGGTTCAAAAACGTTGAATTTGTATGAGCATTTTTTAACTTTAGGTCAATTAATAGAATGGTGAGAAGATGAATACACTTTGAACACATAATAGTAGAAATAGATAATGTATGTGTCTATCATATTTATAGCATAGTTGTGGCTGATTTATGTATATAATTCGATATTGGTGTAATAAATATATTTACAATGGTATTATTGGTATAATATTATTTATTTTATTACGTTCATTTCTTATCGAAATATATTTTAATTTGTTTAGATCTTTGTTATAATACGGTTAATTATCTATTTTTGATGAAGCATTTAGATTAATAGTCAAGTTAATGTATTATTGAAATCTGTTATATTTTAAACTTTATATGTATTTGAAATAGTAATATATCAATGTATCTTAGTATAATAAATAATGTGGTCTATATTTAATAAGATATTATCTATATATTTCTAGTGACATTGCATATTAACTTTACATATACAATGTCGTACGTAGTATTAATGATAGTTTATATGTGTGAAATAATATCAGAGGTATGCCTACATATATGTATTGGCATAATATATCACGTGTATTATCATGTAGGCAGTGGGTTAGGAAATATTAATTGGGTTGGGAAATTAGTATATTTTTCATATTTTTGGAATTAGTAATTCTATTAGGAATTCCTAAATGAATACTAGGTATACTTTTTATATTAAAATCTCGATGATTATAGATTGTATTTATATAATGTTTTTGTAAATCGTAATATTAGTAAAGTAATTTGAGTAGTCAGATAGAAAGTTGGATAAATCAGAATTTAGCTTTCTGTATAAATATAGTTATAATCATAAGAGCTAGATTTTATTAAGCATTGATAATTATCATTGATTATTATCATTGATTCAACCACCCATACTATTATTTTAGCGTGGAAAATGATCACAAGTATAGTTATAATCGATATTCATAAATATCATGTCGAAGTTTCAGTGATGTAGAAAACAGTAGAGTTCAATAGTATTTAACATTTCAAATATCAAAATATTCTTTTTATTAAATAACCTGTTGATTATTAGTAAATATGTTGAAATAATATTATTTATTGATTTATTAGTGTCTAGTCATTATATGCACTTATTTCTTTTCGTCTAATCAGTATCTCCATCTCCTTACGTGTATATTATATATACACACTGTATACACTGATATAGCTGTAACTTTCCCTTAATCTTTTATATACCTAATTTGTATTACTGTAAAATTCTCCTTTTCTCTTAGGCTGACTATTATAGTAATCAATTATAAACAATACAGAATCCATTAGTAATATCAATTTTTAAAACTTATTGTTTCTTTAAAATACACATTTCTTCATATGTAAAGAGATTACATTAGCTACCAATTAAATGTTGGGTATATTTAAAGATCTTCTTATAATTCACAATTGACCAGAATATTTTTTCGTTAATTACAATTCCTACTCATAATATCACTCTCTGATCTTCTACTTCTTACATACTATATCTACCCTATAAATTCAATATCCATTCCAGTAACGTTTGTTAAGACATATATCGACCCGTTATCTATGGAATAAACTACAACATAATCTTCGATATAATATATCCACTAACTCATTTAAATATATATTATAAATATACCCATTTATCACAGTATACACCCATATATTCCTGATAACTATTTATGTAAATATTTATAAATATTTATTAATTGAGAGTACTCTTTTTATTCCTTATTGTTCATAATAATTAGTTATTTATTTTGTCGTTTATATTCCGCTTTATTGTTTGCATTATACAATTGTGTACTTTCGAGACTGGATTGCACTAACACCAATTACCTTACCTTTTGCCGTTGAGTCGAAACCGACCCCTGGCGACATCCATGGTAACTATTATCCATCTCGCTCTATCTCTAGCATCTAGTCGGAGATTCATAATATCTTTAGAGAGATATTTTTGTATATTGTCTAGCCAGGTGCAATGTGGTCTGCCTCTTCCTCACCGATCTTCCATTCTTCCTAGCATCATTTTCAATTCTATCATATCTGATCTAACAATGTGTCCGAAAAGATAGGGCAGCCTTGACAATTCTATTTTAGGTTGTATTATGTCAATTATTTCATTATTTCTCTTCCTATCTAAGTAGGTAACTCCGAGTAGTTTCCTCCAGCACTATAGTTCAAAAGCATTAATTGTTTTCCTATATGCATTTTTGATAGTCTAGTTTTCTGCTCCATAAAGTATAATTGAAATACCAGTGTTTGAACAATCTTTATTTTTTTCGTTAGTCTAATGCCTCTATCTTTGAATATACGTTTCAGAATTCACATGGCACATTTTCCCATTACCAGCCTTCTTCGTAGCTCCTTATCGGTAAATCCATCATTTCTAATTAGGACTCCCAGGAAGATAAATCTATCAACGATGATATTGTTATCATCTACTATTATATGGTCCAATTTACCTATAGTCATCAACTTTGTTTTCTTGACATTTAAATATAATCCGGCTTCATCGCTTGCTCTTTTGACTTTTGTAATTAGATCTATGAAATCATCTTTTGTTCCTGCTATCAATGTAGTGTCGTCAGCATATCTAAGATTGATAACTTTCCTTCCACCTATACTAATGCCTTTATCCCATCTTTCCAGGACATCTCGAATTATTCTTTCTGCATAGATATTGAATAGCAATGGAGATATGATGCATCCTTGCCGTACTCCTTTACCAATCGGGATGTTACTTGTTTCAACATACTCTGTCCATACAGTCGATTCTTGATTTGTGTATATATTTCTCAGCACTACTATCAGATGCTCGGGTACTCGAGTACTCGATATGGGATCCCATATCTTTGATAGTGCGCCATAGTCTTTGATGATCTACACAATCGAATGCCTTTTTATAGTCAATGAAGCACATGAATAGTTCTCTTTGATGATCTCTAGCTTTTTCCATCATCCATCTCAAGTTAGCGATGTCTCTAGTTCCTTAACCTCTTCGAAACCTGGCTTTTTCTATTTGTAGTTCAGGGATGAGAAAGTTCTCAAGTTTTTCTGCCATATTCTCAGAAATATCTTACTTACATGTGATATTAAGGCGATTGTCCTGTAGTTTCCCCATTCTTTTTTATCGCCCTTTTTGTAAATAGGATCATATATTAATCTATTCCAGTCATTTGGCCATATCTTTGTTTTCCATATACTATTTCACAGACTTGTCATGACTCTTATAGCCTCATCACCTCCTGCTTTTAGGAATTCTATAGGTATTACATTTATATCCATATTATATCCTACAGGTATTCCGTCGCAGCCTGGAGATTTTCTATTAGATATATGTCTGATTGCTTCTTTCACTTATATTTCTAATACATTAGGTTCATCCTCATATAAATTCTCATTAAAAATATCATTTATATTAGGATCTTTTCTGTATAGATTTTCTGTATATTGTTGCCATCTCTTTTTATATCCTTTTATTCTGAAACTACTCTTCCAGTACTTAGTTGCATAGCACCACAACTTGAGATGCGTGATCCTGTCATCTATTTTATTTCTTTAAACAGGTTTCTTGTTTTACCCATTTTGTTATTATCTTCAATTTGTTTACATTTATCTACGATTCTTTGCTCTTTATCCTGCCTTTCTTTCTTCTGGAAGGCTGCGTTTAGCTTTCTATATACTTCATATTTTCCTTTACTACGCATTTCCTTTCCAATTCCTATTATGCACTTTTTAAAGCTTCCTCAGATAGCCATTTAGAAACTTTCTTTTGACTTTTGGGACATTTTTATACCCTGTCTCTTTTAGTATATTTCGAATATCATTCCAGAATTATTCAGGTTCTCTATATTTTATTGTGAGCTCGTTAAACCTATTGTTTATCTCTACACCGTAGTCAAGTCCGATTTTTTCAACATCATATATTGGAGGTTGCTTTGATCGTTGTATTCATTTGAGTTTGATCTTGCTGTCTGCTATTAGGAAATTATGGTCAGTGCCATAATCATCTCCAGGCAGTATTGTAACTCGCTTTATACTGCTTTTCCATCTAGTCTTGCATAATGTATAATCAATTTGGTTTCTAGTAATTTTGTCTTGTAATCTACATGTATAAATCCTCCGTGGGTGTAACTTGAAGAATGTATTCATGATTTGAAGGTCATTTCTATTACAAAATTCTAAAAGTTGATCTCCTCACTCGTTTCTCTCCCCCAGACCAAAGTTACCAGTAATGCCAGTTGATATATATTTTCCAACCTTAGCATTCCAGTATCATATAATATAAAGAATATTTCCACTTGGTGTCTAGTTTATTACAGATTGTATTATCTCATAAAAAGTTTATATATCATCTTCATCTGAGCTGGATGTCGGGGCGTATACTTGAACTACAGTTATGTTTATGGGTTTACACTGTATGCGTATTGTGGCAATTCTGTCATTTACTGGATTAACCCATTACACATCTTCGGAGTTTATTATTACATATAAATGTCACTCCATTACGTTTTAAGGTCTCCTGTCCACAATAATAGATTGCATGTTTATCTGACTTAAAGTGACCTCTTCCTGTCCATTTCATCTCACTAATTCCTAGCAGATCCATATCAGTCTTTTCTATTGCTCTCTTTATTACTTCTAAATTACCATTATTTAATGTTCTACGTTCCATATACCAATTATCACTCTTTCTTTTGCTATTCTATGGCTTTCCACTGCCTTTTTCGTTGCACTTTTCTCGATTGATGTTCGTCCTTTCGGCTTTAGAGCATCAACGTCATCCTCGTTGCACTTATTCGTGACAGTGGAATACCCTTCCCCAGTAGTAATATAAAAGTCGTCCAACCTGGGGGACTCATTCTTCGACTTTATAACGTTTTGTATGTAGCTGTCATGATTGTTTTCTTGGGATGAGACTAGAGTGGTTTCCCGTATCCTACTCTAGCGCAGTATCCGAGCCATGTATGGGTTTCCACAATGCCTCGGAATTAGGATGATTTGTCGTTGACCATGTAATAGGTTTATATAATAGGTTTATATAATTATTTGTTCCAATAATTATCCTGCTGCTGCTCAGGATATCGACCGCTTACAACCGGCCAAGTTGTGTTTTTATTTGTGGGTGTACTCCCATAGACTTTTGCTCTTCCGAGTCGACTACAAGTCAGTAGCGGGGACTTAGTGCCAGATTTGACACGCTGGACGAACGCATTTGACCTCCTCCGTTAGTTTAAACAGCGTATACCGCGTGAAGGTGGAGGTAGGACTTGTATCTGTATTTAACTTTTGGCACAGGCATAAGAGGCCCACACTCATTGTGTCTGCCCGACGTACCACATTCAATTTAAACCCCAAATATTCATTAGAATAAATTAAATTAAATTAAATTAGCATTAGTTGTGTAAGTTGAAATATATATACATGAGTCAGTATATAAAGCTAAGTTCCTTTGTAATAATGTATGCTTTATGTTTCCAGTTAAGTGTATTATTAAGTAAAAATAAATTATATGTAAAAACATACTTATTCTAAATTCCTGAATGAGATGAAAGGGCCACCAAAATAAGAACAAATTAAGTAGTTTATACGTATGACTTTATTACTTAGTTTATACGTATGACGAACATAATATTCAGTATCACTTAAGGTGTTATATGAGGTTAGATTTAGTCGCATGATAAACTATTCTATACGTGAGGGGGTTTTGGTTAAAGTCAACACTTATATATAACCTACTATGTTTAATTTCTTCTTTATATATATGGTATATAAGCAACTAATATTAGGTTTTTTAGACACGGCTAAGAAATAGCATGAATCAGAGAGATTAAATGCGATAATGAATTGCCATACCCACAAAGAAATAATACAAAATTGGAATAATTAGACATTGATGACATATTACAGTCATTTATAAATAATTGAAAATTACGAAAAAAAATTAAATTATAGATATATGAAAGGACAAAATGTTTACAATTAAAAAAAAATGATTTAATCTATCTAACGAAATTTTAATTTATTTTTTAATTTTTTCTAAATCGAAAAAATAAATTATCAATGGAATAATAAAAAAATAAAAATGTATATTATATATATCTATGAATATAAAATTATATGTATTAATATAAAAATAGCATATACTTATACAAAAAATGACCTTAATTGAGTATTTAACAATAAATAAATTTTGTTAATAAAATAAATATTTTTTTTATTATACCTCGTAGATATCCATTACAAGCTCACAACAAAGGATGATGCTTAATTTAAATAATTTATCAAAGAAATAATCGACAAATTTATATTAATAACAAAATAAAAAATGTTAAAAATGTACTTTATTAAAATTATAATATATTTATACACATATTTGCAAAATATTTTATTTGTATGAAAACGCGCACTTGCACTAATACATAAAATACATAAGTACAATTTTCTATTTATAGAAATTTACATTGAATCATAAATGCAAATATTTATTCATTAAAGTGCACTTAGCTTTACCAATATTAAATAGTTTGCGATGAAACTTCACAAATATGTTTAATATAACATTTATGACATACTGTGAGCTAGTTTGATATTTTAATTAAACGTGTATGTGTATATTACTATTTTACATGTTACATATAACTATAGTTAAATGTAACTATTTTATTTTATATATTTATATATATATATATATATATATATATATATATAAATGTATATAATAGTATAGAATTATATATATATATATTATATTATTATAATGCAATATTATGAACTTTGTAATTATCTAGTAGATATTTGTGTATGTATTTTTATTATATCTAATATAATATGTAAGAAAACTATAAATACATTATGAGTCAACATCTATGACTACCCTATAAATGAATATAAAGTCAATATTACTATAGTTATTACAAACCATTATTGGAGTAATATTTAAATAAAATTATAATTATATAAAAATTAATAAATATCGAATTACATTAACAATGATATAGGATAGGATAGGATGGTTTATTTATACACCAAATATGGTAAAGAAAGATTACCCTCACTGGTGTTGTGAACGAACAAACAAAACGAAACAATAACATTAAATAAGGTAGCAATATAATATATAAAAATAGAGATGGAACCAGATCAACATCAAGGAGAGGGTTACTTTAATTTTAAATTTAAATAGTCTTTGAGACTATTAGCAAATACGTGAGGCGACTTCAATCTTCTTAGGCGGTAAGGCAACAGATTCCATGTAGTAGGAGCCATGCTTGTAAAGGAGCGAGAACGCATCACGTTACGAGTAACAGGTAAGTCAAGTAGTGTGGCATCAGACGAGCGCAGGTGTGGGAGGATGTTGCGACGAGTGAGCAATGCACGTAAGTATGCAGGTCTGCCTAGGAATAGTGTTTTATGTGTTAAGCAGAGAAGCCTAAATTGGCACCGTTTTCTAAACGATAGCCATTTCATATTGCATTGGTGGGTGTCAGTTAAAGCATGATCCCGTCGCTTAAGCCTATGAACTAATCTTACGGATGATCGAATAATTCGGTCAATTTTAATAACTTCAGAGTTCTTAATTCCGTAGAATAGAGAACAGCAATAGTCTATTCGAGATAATACTAGGGCATTGAGAAGGCGCTTAGTGATGTTGGGCGAACAATAGTTTCTAATGTGACGAATTTTTCTCAAATAGAGATTAGCGGATTTAGAGATTGCATTTATATGAGCACCGTACGATAGAGTACTATCAATTAAAACACCAAGATTGCGCACAGATTCAGAAGGTTTAATAATTATACCGTCAATTGACAGAGTAGGGAAAGTGACAGGTACCTTCGAGATGTTAAGAAGTTCAGTTTTGGAAGTATTGACTAAGAGGTCATTAGTTAGTAACCAGTAAGTGATCTCAGAAGTACAATCTGACAGCTCAGAGTTAGAGTTCATAGAGTCAATGGGCAGTTTCAGTAGTAGTTGAATGTCATCAGCATATATGTGGTAATAGATATTAGGGTATTTGCGAATAATATTAGAGATAGGACGTAAGTATATAGAGAAGAGAAGTGGCCCAAGAACTGACCCCTGAGGGACCCCTTTAAGAATATTGGTGGGAGGTGATATGAAGTCATTGATTTTAACAGACGAAGTTCGATCAGTGATGAACGACATCAGCCACTTAAGGGGGGAACCTTCAATACCAAGTTCGATGATACGGTTAATTAGGATCGAATGGTTGAGCATGTCAAATGCACTAGAAAGGTCAATCAGGAGTAGTTGTACGCAATGAGAAGAGTCAAGCGAGTTATGAATCAGGTCAGTGACATGTGTGAGGGCAGTCTCAGTAGAGAAAGATTTTCTATAAGCACTTTGAAAGTAATCAAGCAGATTGTTATTTTCAAGGTAATTAATGAGCTGACGACTGACCACACGTTCCATGATTTTACTTAATATTGGAAGTTGCGAGATCGGTCGGTAATTGGTCAATACATCTGGATCAAGATATGGTTTTTTTAGAATGGGCTTAATAATGGCATATTTCAAGGAACTGACCATGATTCCATCGTCAAGTGATTGAGAGATCAAGTAAAGTATTGCATTTTCAGTTATAGGGACAATGTTCTTAAAAACAACGAGTGGTAATGGGTCAATTGGGGAAGTGGAATTAGCAGTGAGAATCAAGTTACGGATTTCGGTAATAGAAGGAGGAGTGAAACAAGAGAGTTTGCAAGATATAGGGTTAGTCGTTATATGAGCATAAAGTGTCATCGGTAATTGCGCCAATTTAGAGCTGATGTTGTCGAATATATGGGAGAGCTTAGTAGACAAGGAGGAGACAAAAGAAGAACACAGAGCAGCATCAGGTAGTGCAGTAGACTTAGATTTGATGTTGGTACCAAGGATGCTATTAGCCATTTTAAAAATTTTTCGAGTGTCATTTCCACAAGCATTAAATTTCGATTCATAATAGGACGTTTTATGGAGATTTAATTCATGTTTATTAATATCATTCATGATATATAATGATATATACTCGAGCCATGTTTGTTCTCCGAGTCGTAGTGTATACATTGTATGATACTAACACGATGCTATAGTGATGTGGATATGTAACATGATTATAGACACGTGACTATACATGATGTAACCATGGTTACGCGTCGACACATCATGAGTATACGTGCTATGTGTCACCTATTTATCATGTAATATTAGTACGTACATCGTACATTGTACATTGGTAATGTATAGCATATGCTCGCATGTACACGATTAGATACGCAGTTTATACTATAGTATAGTAGCATTGTTATAATAGTGATTCATTGTGAAACACTCGAACTTTAAATCATATACACTATTTAATATGCAAGTGGCCGTGTATTTGCGTTGCAAACAAATCAAGTATGAGTCATACTGTACGACACAACAATAGCGGTTAACCGCTCTAATTAAAACGTAATCGAGTACATATGTGTATACTAGTACATACTAGTAACGGTGCACTGTTACATCACGCGATATATTCATATTGCATTCTAATTGGACACTGGACACTTTATAAGAACGGCTAAATTTGATTTTCTTAGCAATATTTAAAATATGTTAGTTATCATATTCTCTACAATTTATAGTACTAAACTGTTATTTAATGTATTTAATTTATTTAATGATTATAATGATATATTTATATATATATATGGGTGTGTGGGTTTGTTCATATGTGTGCATGCTTTATTACATTCTAAACTCTACAGTCTCCATGTGTGCATGTGTATGTCAGGTATATAGGTATATCAGTTTTGAGGTACACTGTTAAAAATAAAAGATAGGTAATATCTGATGGAAATCCCCTGAAAATAATACAGTTATACCTCCCATTAATAAATCATTATTTCGAATATCTTTCAGTAATCTATCTACAGCCTGAATTCCTCCTTTATGAGACATGATGCATTCATCCCATACTATGAATGAACATTTTCTTAATAGATTGGCTGCACCACTATTCCTAGATATATTACATGTGGTATTCTCTGTGTCAGATAAATCAAGAGGCAATTTAAACGTTGAATGTACAGTTCTTCAGGATTGCAGTAAAGTCGAAGCAATTCCAGAAGCTGCTACTGCTATAGCAATATTCTTCATGGAGCGTACTTTTGATAATAATTAATTAATTAAATATATGTTTTCCTGTACCACCTGCTGCAATAAGAAAATATATATTTTCTTTTTTTTCATTAATACTCTTTAATATTAATAAATAAATTTCTTTTTGTTCCTAAGTTAATCTATTTTCATTTTCAAAAATAAACATATTTAATTCTTCCATATTATATGATTTTTCTCTAATAATATCGTTACATAGTGGTGACATATCATCTCTTATCGTTGCAGGTAATCCATAATGTACTAACTGTCTTCCCCCGAGTTCTTGTAGTTTATCTTCGATATATATTAGAGCTAAATTAAATAGAGTATCACTGTAAATAAGGAATTAATATGTTTAACTTTAAATAAATAATCTTCAGTGAAATCTTCTTTATATTTATTCCATATCCTAAGGGGATTAGACACATTACACATAGTAATCATTATAGCAAATAGATTTCTTAATTTTGTTAGAGACTGTAATAGAATAGCATCATTAATCGTATTATCCCATTGGTTATCATTTTCTAGTAGACCATGTATAATACAGGTTTCTCTAAATGTTCCGCATATTATATCGTTAACAGTTCTTAAGTAGTCGAATGATGTAGGTCCTTTAATATGAAATAATAGCCGCATATAAAAACATTCAGAATTAGAAAAGTGTACCGTATATACTCTACCAAACTCTTTACCTTTCCTGATGTCACTATAACAATCAACCCTTGTACCTTGCTTTCTCTTTTTCCATGTATGCGAATTCCATGTATAATATGAAGCTACTTCTTCATATAATAACGTAATCGCGAATTCGTCCTCTCTACACAATTTAAAAAATGCCGTTAACGTAGTTTCATTAGGATTATTGATTCTATTTAAAATAGTATTACTATTAAAATACACCCTTTGCCCATTTTCTAAATGTACAGCCAAATGTATAATTGTAGGAAATCTTTTATGTATAGGAAATTTCATTAGTCTCCAAAATGCCTCGTTAGATCCTATATATATTCCTAATTGGTAATCCGAAATTTCGTCTTTACCTCCATTTTCTCCTTGTAACGCTACCATCGACATGTCGGAACCCTTATTAATATAATACTTTTAACTGAATTACAAAATTCTACATTAATATGGGCTTAAAATATTTTAGATAATAATGGGCAATATGGAACAACCCATCTATTATCAATAATAACTTGCATGTTGTTTCTTTGATCGTAAATTCTTCTCCTCCATCTTCTAATCTTCGATGTCTGCATTTGGGATATCCATCCTCTCCAGCCTGAGTAAACCTTAAGAAATATTTCGGAAATCTCTTAGTACACCTACTATCTTTCATACATGGTGAGTTATTATTAATAATACCGCATGGACCATGAATCATTTGAGTAGTTAATACATCATATAATTCTTTATCCAGTGATTCATTTGGAATTTCAGCAGAAATAAATTCATCAATTTTCGAAGCATGAATTTTGTTCACTAACCATATCAAAATATGTGCGTGGGGTAAACCCCTTTTCTGCCATTCCACGGTAAACATAAAGCATCGTACTTCTCCAATACATGCGCTTTATTAAATAAATGCATTCATTTAATTAACTTTTGCTGGAATATTCTTGCAATAATATCGTGTCTATGCGTCGTCTTCTGATTATTTTCCAATTCTTTCGTGATTTCGATCCATTTAGGATTGCAAGTAAATGTAATGAATAAATCCGGAGTTCCGAATTTCCGTACATAAACCATCGCATCTTGTGTTCGTTGTTGCATATACCGAGGACTGCCTGTAAATGATGAAGGTAATATGATTAACTTACCCATTTCTTCCAAATTTCTGTCGTTTTGAATCGCGTCTTTTAGATGATCGTAGTTTTCAACTCTTAACTTCCTTTGATGTAATCGTATATATAACAATCTTTCAGTTTAAATTTTCACGTACATATCAACAATAAATTGATTGAGTAATTCCCTAAATTGATGAATGTAATTTATGGAATTAATTCTGATCATAATATGATAACAATACATTTCTCTAGACGTTAACTTGGTAATGTTGTCCCTGTGTTTTAGTAGACTATTATATCCGTCTTGTCCTTTCCAGAAAATCAAAGGATATTGAAGAGCATCGTATGATCTATGTAATTCATTTATCCTTTGCATGCCTTCCTCTTTGTGCTGTAAAATAATATCATGATTACAACATTGTTCACCAACCACTAAAACTGCGACGTCGTCATTAGTCGGTTCATTGAATATTCGTTCGTGTTCTCCAGTTGGTCTTTTCTCAGCATTTATAACAACTTTGTAGTTTTCTTTAACCTGTTGTTGGGCAAACTTAAAAGTCTGGATTAAATTATTATGATTATGCAGCATATGTTGTAGATTTAATACAATAGATGTATCTAATTTTCCTGAAGATAGATGATCGATTCTTCTTTTCATGAAATACATTTGAAGATATTTCGGAGTTTCATTGTCCTGTACATTCAACGGACCTAAGAGATGGTACACTTGACCTTGTATTTTAAAGTTGGTATTATATCCTTGAATGGGTAATATTTTATTTGCTCCAAATGATGTCATTTGATACGCAGAGTTATAATTTCTAATATTATTTAAGAATATTTGAGATTGAAATGAATTAGAATATAATAACGATTTTAATGGTTCCGGCGCGTCTTCTATCAGGGGTAGTTCAACTTTTCCATTTGAACAGCATAATCCCGGTGCTTCATTTTTGTATTTTTTTGCGTTACAATATACTAAAATTACATTCATATCCCCAACTTTAATTTAAGTATCCTTTTCATATTTCGCTAACGGGTCATACTTAAATACGGCATTTCTCCATATAATTATGTCCGATCGCCATGCATTTAATCGTTCAGTTCTCTCTTCTTCTGTTTCTAGTTTCCTTAGCAATGCCCTATGCGTAGCATCATTTTCCCTGCGAATGGCTGTCTCGCTATCATTCTCGGATGCTCGGCTTCTGTTGGTACAATCTTTGTTATTTACATGCCGTATAGCTGTCTCGTTATCACTCTCGGATGCTCTGCTCCTGTTGGTACAATCTGTAAATTATATTTAATTTTAAGATCATCAAATTAGTATCATATATATATATTTGTTATATTATACGTCAAATTATTACTTATAACTTTACACTATATACTGACTAAGTGCTTAATATATAAAATCTTACTTTATTATAACTAATTGATTACTTTATAGCATAGCGCTTTATAGAGCTGATATATCAACTACATAATACTATATTATTGTATAGCTTCACGGTCTATCATAACTAAACGATTGCTTTATTACCTATATATATATATTATATATATATATATATATATATATATATATACAATATTGTATGTTATATCATTTAATATAACTTACCACGTAAACAATAATAATGAACCATTTCATTATTCGCTGTATCATTTTTATTCGTTTGAGTTTATATTTCATCACGCATCACTGAACACAAGGTGACGTCATGGCTGTACAACAATCTGATCCATATGGAAACTGTTATAAGAATAACGGCATCTGTCCGGCTATCGGCTGACGCTGTAGTTGCTGAGGCTGAACCACTGGGCCAAGCAGTGCTTTAGGCGGAATACGAACCCTCTCGCCACACACGCTCTAACAATGGGAACAATTGGTCTATCTTAACGATACCAGTGATGAGGTTTTATTAACTTAGAGATCGCTAAAGATTGTATAGAGCTAAAAACTAAAATTGACACTGGTGCGCAAACAAATGTTTTACCTTACCATAATACATCGCTAATACTCATAATACACCCTTTATCGCGTTTAGTATCATATGATAATGTACCTATTCCTCAATAAAATAACCTTCATACACAATGACAGCTCAATCAATAATACCTACCCACCATCACCTATTATATAGCCCACTTTTCTAACAACTAATCCATACTTACATCACATAGATGATGTAATACCAAGAAGGACCTCAAGACGGCGTTGCTCACGTGACTAGTATAACCCCTAACTACTGACGGGTTCATGACCCGTAGGCTGAATGGTACAAGCGCTGATCCGTTGACTCATCTGGTGATAACGATCTCCATTCCTCCTACTAATTACTCCTCTCCAACCGGGAGAAGGAGACTTATCATGTTATATCATTATTTGATATAACTCCCCTCGTTAACACGAATAATGTACCGTTCTATTATTCGCATTATCATTTGTATTCTTGTACGTTACATAATCCATCACGCATCAGTGCACGTCGCCGGGAGACTATATAACGGAAACCGTCTCGCTCGTACGGCAGTCTAATAATAACAATAAATGTATTAAAGCCTTGACTCTCATTCTAACATATTGACAATATATATAATAAGATCAACGTTTTAACTAAATGATCTACAATTTAGTAATATGCAGAGATCATAATAATGCTTTAATACTCATGTAATGTTTAGCTTATATAATCAGGATAATCTGTGTACTTAACAAAATCAGTTTATTTTCAGCCTCTTAAAAATAATGATAGGTTATTTCCTAATCGATGATATTATAAGAACTGAGGAATAAACTCCGATGTAGCTACAATCAGTTATAGATTTAGCGTTATACATGTTTAGTTTACGTACACTTAGCCTTAGCTCGTATCCTATAGGATCAACAACCTCACATGTCCCATGTGTTCTATAAATAAAATAGACTTGTAACACGGTAATAATAACTCGATCTCTCCATATATACTAATTCCCATTCAAGATAAGGACCTGATTAAAAAATAAAATAATGAGATTATTAGAAATAGTTAAATAAACTTATAACGATATCTCTGGGGAAAGTAAAAAGTCATTATTAGCGTATTACCACTATAAGAGATAGGCACTATAATATTTGAAGTTTACATATATTATTGCAGTAAAGAAACGGGTATGTTATCATGTATTTAGCTATAATGTGTATGATGTACATTAACGCTACATTAGTTACAACACATTAATTATAGTGGATTGATGTAATGATCTTATGTTTTAATGTATATTATCAATATGTGACGTTAATTTACGTGGGTATGTATTTGCGAATAGTATTATTATCATTATCAACATGACTATTTATATACAATTGAATATCATTTAACATTTTTAGTATATCTGATTAGATACATTTTGATTTAACATTATCTTCATTACTTACCTTACCTTTCCAGGTCGAGCTTGCTCGGCAATTTACAACACGTTCTTTCCATTTATCCCTTTCTTTCATCGCAGCTGGTAATTCCTCGGTTCTACATCCAGTATCTTTCACCATTTGATCGATATATGTTAAAGGTGGTCTTCCTCGAAATCGTTTGCCATGAGATGGTTGCCAGAGTAGTAAGTCGCTAGCTAGTTAGCCTTCGCTTCTCCAACAATATCCTGCAAATCGTAATCGTTGTTCGCGTATAGCTACTGATATTTTGCGTATATTTCCGTATAGTTCCTTGTTTGTCAAATGTTCTCTTCATGACTTATTTAGAGCTGCTCGGAGCATTCTAGTATAGGCTCCATCTATTTTCCCCTCAAGTTTAGCTGTTAGAGTCCACGATATGGCACCATATACTAATACAGATTCAACTGCCGCTCTGAAAAAATTTCTTTTTAATTTGTCGGGCATCTTAGATTTCCAGATTTCTTGCATACTATTTAGTGCTGACCAGGCTTTAGCAATTCTTATTTGAATATCCTTTTCAGTTGACCCGATGCAGCTCCCAAGATAGTTGAAATTTTCCACTTTTGCAATAATTTTACCATTTATGCTGTTTATTGTGATATCATCGGAGTCAGAATTTTGATTTAATTTCGTGTATTGGGTTTTTTCCGTATTTATACTTAGTCCGATTTCATTTGATGTTACTTCTATTTGATGTAGCAGAGTATTTGCACGTTTCATATCATTTGTTGTAATTGCTATATCGTCAGCATAATCAATATCAGTTATGTGTGTGGCCGGATATCGTCTACTTCGTCGTTCAGTTAGTGTGAAACCTAATTCTGCGTTGATATCTACAGAAGTCTTAAGAATATAGTCGAGACATAATATAAACAGGAAGGGAGCAAGAGTATCTCATTGCAGTACCCCAGTGGTAATCTCGAAAAAGGCAGTATCACCATCGGGAGATCTAACCATAGAACGAGTATTTCTATACAGCATCATTATAGCTTCTATAGTTTCTGTTGGAATTCCATATATTTGCAGAATTTGCTCCATCTTATTTCTTTTGATAGAATCGAATGCTTTTGAGAAATCTATGAATAAAAGTGTTAATGGTAGGTTTTTTGATTTAACACCTTCTAATATACGACGAATTGTTAAAATTTGTCCCGATGTAGATCTATTTTTCCTGAAACCATTTTGATTCTTCCGTAGAATAGGATCTATTTCTGGTCTAATTCGGTTTAAGATCATTAGGTTAAATATTTTGGCCGCAATTGATGTGAGTGTTATTCCCCTATAGTTTTTTGTTAGAGATAGATTTCCTTTTTATGGGAAAGGCAGTATACATCTTTCTCTCCATCTTTCTATAGTTTCTTGTGAATATACACTATTGCAGGATTCTAGTAAGACATTTTGAAAGTCTTCTAGTTTCCATACTTCTGCTGGTATTTCATCTAGCCCTACCGCTTTTCCGCTTTGAATACTTTTTATAGCTTTAGTTAGTTCATAAGAGGTGAATAATCCTGTCCTTGATATCTAGTTTAGTAATGTCTTGGTCTGATCTTTCATTTATGTCATCGTTTGTTGAAATTGATGTTGGTTTGCCGAGTAATTCTTTAAAGTGAATATGCCATAGCTGTATACGTTCTTTTTCGGAATTGGCTTTAAGTTTGGCTTTGTTGGACTTCTTCCTACCACTAACTTCATTCACTGTTTTCCATGCGAGTGCAGACTTTTTAAAACTGATTGCATCTTCAATTTCTTCGATCTTTCGTGTAACATATTCCTCTTGTTCTCTTTGATACATACTTGTGAGTATATTCTTGGAGGGTTTTAAATCTATCTTTAACTTCAGTTACGAACTTATTTCGGATATTGATATCTTGCTTCAGTTTGGTTCAATCATATGGTTTATTATTACATAATTTCTTTTTGTTTGCTCTCAAACAGAGTAGTATTTCGGCTGAAATTATACGATGATCAGATGCTAAACTTATGAAAGAATTGTATACAATAGGCTATAGCCTATAGGCTCTGCAGTTTTTTGCACTGTTTTTCCATTTTTTATTGATGATTATAAAATCAATTTGTGATTTAAAATTATTTGGAGAGGTATGTGTCCATAGTTGACCTGATATCTTCTGAAAGTGTGTATTCAAACATAGAAGATTATTTTCATGAATGACAATTTTAAGCATATTTCCATTTCGATTTGTATTTATGTGAAAAGAATATTTGTATCCATTTTCTTTGCCGAGGTGTGCATTTAATTCTCCTCCGATTACTAGTACATTATGTTTTGGAATATGCCTTGTGTAAGATGTTAGATCAACATAGAATCTCTCTGTTTCCTCTTGGTCACTCACATTTGTTGGGCTATAGCATGATATTACTGTTGTCATTGGGTTTCCCATGAAATGTATTGCCACTATTCTGTTTGATATCATATCGATACTTTTTATTGCATTATAAGCTCTTAAGTTAATTAATATTCCAACACCACCGATGGCAGCATTTCTTCATTACAATTATCATCAATAATTTCATATTCGTCAAGTATTAGATATTCAATAATATAGTATAGTATTATTACAAGGTAATCGTTATGTGATATGTATCACAATTTATATCACAAATATAGTTGAATTATTATTATTAGTAGGGTAAAGTAACCGAATACGGACACTTTCAGTATCTCAGAATCCATAAATCCTACACAAAAATTGTTAATGAATAAAATATTCATAATTATATATATAGTAAAAATAAGTATTTTTTATTTTTAATTATTCAAAATAGTGTTGATATATCCAATAAACTGATTTTGTTATTACGTTTTTGAATTTCTGAAAAAAATATCAACTTAACATCTTCTCAAGAATATACAAATGTATCGATATAAAATATAACAATATATTATAAAAAACTAAAGCATTCTAAACATTATAATATAATTTGTATATTTGTTATCAAATATTAATTAAGTATTAAGGATATATCTATAGGTCATATAATCCCTAATACCTACACTCTAGATGTGTTAATATGGATACCCTATAACGATGAAATGCGCGAAATGATGAAAATAGTTCTAATTAAATATGGTTTTCCTTATATTATAAAAAACTAAAGCATTCTAAACATTATAATATAATTTGTATATTTGTTATCAAATATTAATTAAGTATTAAGGATATATCTATAGGTCATATAATCCCTAATACCTACACTCTAGATGTGTTAATATGGATACCCTATAACGATGAAATGCGCGAAATGATGAAAATAGTTCTAATTAAATATGGTTTTCCTTCAGAAACAGTAAATGCAATAATGATTCTATACAAAAACACTCGGTCCATGGTTAGATCACTAGACGGTGACACACCTTTCTTTGAAATTACAACCGGTATACTACAAGGTGATACGCTTGCTCCTTTCTTATTCATAATATGCCTTGACTATATTCTAAAGAATTCCCTAGATTGCAATAAAGAACTAGGTTTCACCATTTCGAAAAGTAAGAGCAGTAGCTATACAGCAGTAAGTATCACAGATTCAGATTACGCGGATGATATTGCTCTAACAACATACGACCTATCAGAAGCAAATACTCTATTACTTTTAATAGAAGAGAAAGCAAACGAAATTGGTCTAAAAATAAATGCAGGAAATACGGAATACATGAGTTTTAACCACAATGAGAAAACAAAGTCGATTAGTAAGAGTTTAAACGGAGAAAATATTAAAAAAGTAGATGATTTCAAATACCTTGGAAGTTATATAGGATCTACAGAACATGATATAAATATTAGAATTGCGAAGGCATGGGCTGCACTAAACAACCTAAATATAATATGGAAATCAAATATTCAGAGAAAACCTAAAAATAAACTTCTTCAGAGCTGCTGTAGAAACTGTTCTAGTCTACGGTTCCGTAACCTGGACAATGACAGTAGCTATGGAGAGAAAAATTTATGGAACATATACGAGGATGCTAAGAGCTATTAAAAACAAGCATTGGAATCTACACCTGACTAACGAAGAACTATATAAGAACATCCCGAAAATATCTGACACTATTAGAAAACAACGACTACGTTTCGCAGGACATTGTTGGAGGAGTAAGGATGAACTAGCTAGTGATCTACTACTATGGAACCCAAAACATGGTAAGATATCCCGTGGCAGGCCCAGGAAATCATATATAGATATGTTAAAAGAAGACACAATGCTTAAGATAGAAGAACTTCCGACTGCAATGAATGATAGAAATGAATGGAAATTACGTGTTATGAAATGCCGAGCAAGCTTGTATTATTAATTAATAAAATAATAAAAATTAATATATTAATTACTAATTAAATTATATTAAATTATTCATAAAATTAATTATAAATAATGTAATTATCATTTATATGATTGGTTTATCATTAATATATAGTTTATTTAGTGGTATATATGGTATCCGTATTATAACACAGGGTGTCCGTATTCGAATATGGGTACCGAATAAGAACACCCTATTTTATAAAATTTTAAAATCCTAATAATATCTATAATCATATAATATTAATATATTGTAATTTTTTGATACACATTTTCGTATACGCATTCGATATGACATACGATAGATAGGAAGCTGTTCAGCTTGAGTATTCAAAATATAATAAACGATATGAAAATATATTATTAACAAATAATAAATATTTGAATTAAAATTGACATTACTCAACATAATTATTATTTATATATTACATATTTATTACTTATAGGTAATATATATATATATATATATATATATATATATATAGGTATATAGGCCTACCTATCTATAACCATAGACCTACCTATCACCTTATAAGTTTATCAAAAAGTATGTACATTAATATATACTTTTACTACATATATCAGGATGTGCACATTCTATATAGGTATAATTAGTATATACAAAGTATAATTATATAGTTAGTAATAGTATTATCAAAGAAATAGTATTAGTAAATACATTAGTAGGATATAATAGAAGAAA
The DNA here is from genome assembly GCA_964019155.1 of Osedax fenrisi. Classification (NCBI taxonomy): domain Eukaryota; kingdom Metazoa; phylum Annelida; class Polychaeta; order Sabellida; family Siboglinidae; genus Osedax; species Osedax fenrisi. Next base: position 15,435,508 of record OZ025240.1, read on the forward strand.
GGGGGAACTATTATAGGGGAAAGATGGGTAAAGTGGCAGGTTAGCGTATCTCATAAAATATAAGTACAATCAAAAAAATGTTACATGAAATATGCGCATTGGCGAGCCTTATTCAAACATGTAAAAATAACTTGTAAATCTATTAATAAAAAATGATGTAAAAAATACAAAAAAAATCGATTTACTTTTTAAAAGTTTAGTAAAACATATATTAAATCACAAATATATAATATGCATTTAAAATTAAAGTTGGATATTAAATAACTATTTAATTATAACAAAGTGTGTAATACATTTATTTTAGTGAGTGATATTCGTTATTATATAGTATGTATAGCGTTATACGTAGACTCGTGCAAAGATATGATATGAAATACATAGAAATACATATTTTTATATATTTTGTAAATTTCGTGCATTATTGTATGAAGAGATTGATTGTATCAACATCGACTATATAATAACTATATATATATATATATTAACAACAAAAATATATTTATAAAATATAAACAAATTATCTCGGATTAATGAGAAGGAAAACTCACCATAAACGAGATGAGAGGAGTTGCGACCCTCGTTGGGGTGTACCGCGTACACTGTACACGGTTACAAATAGAAAATGCCAATGTACAAACTATGGCTGTCAGATAAGTTGATAAGGTAATACATAACATAAAAGAACTAACATAGAATATGCGAAAGTATATACTTTATTATATATAATATATCTATATGCGGTATACAAGAACACAGAAAAGCACATTCAGCAGATAGGGAACTAAAAGTAACCAGTGCGATGTTGACCCTGGATAGGATTGACCCTACAACCTATACACCTATATCATCATGTATACATCAAGTATACTGTATACAAGCAGCAAATGGTAGTCTGGGTATCATCAATAGCAAAGATGCAGTAAAAGTATAATAAACATAAAACGAATTATGATAGCTAACTTTCAAGATAATCCTGTATTACTATTGTGATATATGCACCATGTGAATACGAACAATATTTTCTATTAGCAACTATTTAACAACTATTGAACAAGAACCACCTTAATGACTTATTGATCATATTAAGCGACACGAATGCAAGTATGGGACCAGAAGATGTGAAATACCTTACAACACATCAACAAATAATAAACGAAGTAGGCTCACAGAAATTATGTAAATTACTTTTATTTAAAATATACAATATAATCTATTAATACAAAAATTGTGATCCTATATAATGGTGTATTATAACTATATACGTCAACATATTATGTACACATATTTAAAAACAAGTTGGATATTTTTATAATGTGGTAGTTTTTAATATATATTTACATGCATTGCGTGAATGAGGTCACTCCCTTAAGATTTAATCTGCCGTATTGACATTTTCTTATGTTATCAGTTTTACGTCGATATATATATATATATATATATATATATATTAATATCCTTGTGTATTCAATGATTATCAAAATATTAATCGAAATAAATAGGTATATTATCAACATCGTAAATTAGATAATAAAAAGATGGCCTATACTCAGCGCCACGCGTGACGGTGCGCTGTATACCCTGTGTAAACAAGGGTGTGTAGGCCTACACTAGTTCTTAGAACACGACGACTTAATACCACGGTATCCATTGTTCGAACGTTTTATTACTACTTTTAATAACCGTTATCTCGGCGCCGTAAATCTCAGCTCTCCGCGTTACGAAAACGATAAATCGTACGCGAACAATGGACGAAGATTGGTGTGTGTATATTGTCGATCACGTGGTTCCTGTCGTACGTTACGGTTCGTCGAACACCGTGATCGGTAAGTAAACACACGTGACCAGCGGGTGGTCACGCCTCGCTGAACACCACAATAAACTATAAAACCCCGCGCCATCAATCGTCCTCTCCGCAGACGTGAGAGATAGTTAGAAGAGGCATGCTGGTTTATAAGATGATATCGCTAATCTGCCTACTGGCCGTGGTGATAGGGGCGACCTCCGCTGAGATAAACTCGTTCGCTGATCCACTCTTCACCGAGCTTAACGATAAGCCTACCGATGAAGAAATCGTTAGTTATTATTATTATCATAACATATATATATTATATTATATTCGATGTATAGTTTATAATATATGTAATATAGTTTATAACATAATATGTGAGTAATACTTAAATAGACTTATTTTCGTAATGTTATATAATAAACTAAATTATAAAACGCGTATTTCAGGAATACCTCCAGAAATACAACTACCTAGCCGACCAGAGTAACGACGGCATGGCTAGTATGATAGAGAAAGAGGTCCACGTTAATCAGGCTATTTGTAAACTGCAGGAATTCTTCGCGTTAGAAGTCACGTGTTAGTAGGTCGATATACTCTATGTCACCCTATTGTATACTTATATGTATATATATATATATATATATATATATATATATATATATATATTAACTTACGAATGCGCTGTCACTCACGCCGAGGCGGATCTTGACAACCGTATTAACGCATGGTATACCGTAATAGAAATTACACGACAAACAATTTGGTAATAACTAAATACACATAACAAGTATTCATGGTCACATCGCGATTAAAAATATATAAACAAAAAAACCTTTGTATCTATGAACAATGGAATATTCGAATACGTATACGCGTAAGAGTTATATTAAGGACATGTCCGTGGTTATATATTAACTAAGGACATGTTGTATTTAAATTTTATTTCACTTAGGGGAAAGTTACTGATTAGAAACCCCCCCCCCCATAATACCGACCCCTCTCGTATCTAAGTAACTATAAGAGATATCAACAAATTATATATACACGAACTATTAGTAATTTAATGATAAATATGAATAAGTATTTTATTTTAAAAAATATTTAATCCTACAATTATTATTTGATAAAATGTAATATTCTGTTTTTACTTTTTAAATATTTTAATAATATTTAATAAAAAACTTAATTTTGTGCATAATATTGTAGATCAATAAAATATTTATAACTATTATCAAAATAATTTAATTATTAATAACTATTAAACAATATATCTTAATTATATGAACCCATGTGATTTTTCTATTCTCCGACCCCTACATTATAATTTATACCGGTATACCCTAGTACCAACCCCATGTGATTTATAATATCCAATCAAATAGATTCGTATTTTACTTTAAAATATGTTGTTACCTTGTTACCTTGGTCCCTTAGCCTGTTGAGCCGTGGGGGCGTGTCACGTTGAAACAAAATTTTCTCCACTTCTTCCGGTCATATACAATTTCATTTAGTTCATTGAAGCCTTTTCCGGTCCATTCTTTTATATTATCTATCCATTGTTTTTGTGGACGTCCACGGGATCTTTTACCTTCGACATTACCCTGAAGGATTATCTTGGCAAGTCCATCGCCTCTGGTCACGTGTCCATACCATTTCAGTTTTCTCCTTTTAACTGTGAGGATATCGGTGAAGGGACTTGTTAATGATGATGATATTCGGTATATTATTTCTTGATTAGTAACTCTATCAAGGTATGTTATACCGAGTAATTTTCTGATGTTCTTCATTTCGAATGCTAGTATTCTTTTCTCGAGTTCAGCAGTTAGAGTCCATGTTTCACATGCATACAGGAATATCGAGTTGACAAGAGAGTCCATGAGTTTTAACTTGTACTTTAGACGTATGTCTTTATCATTCCATATTATCTTTAGATTGCTATATGCTTGACTTGCTTGTGCCGCTCTTGACAGGATTTCTTTTCTTGATCCATTTTCATTTATGATTGATCCTAGATATTTGAAGCTTTTTACGGTCTCAATTATTTCGCCATGAATATCAATGTTTGGTTGACAATTGTCGTCGTTTAACATAAGCTTAGTTTTAGAAGGATTTATTTCCATTCCAAATCTATTTGCTGATTTAAAAAGATACTCAGTTAAATTTATTAGTTCTTCTTCCGAGCCAGCTAAACCATCTATATCATCAGCAAAGCGGAGATTTGTTATATTTCGGCCATTTATCTTTATTGAACCAGTATGATTGCTTAGCGCGTCGTTCATTATATCTTCTAGGAATATATTAAATAAAGTAGGTGAGAGAAGACATCCTTGTCTTACTCCGGTTTTCGTTGGAAAGCAATCGCCACATATTCCTTTATGTATTACTGCACTGCTTGCCTTTTCATATAAACTTTGTATTAAATTAAATATGTTGTAAGTTGTTTATATATAATTGATATAGATTAATTATTCATTATTCCAGTTAATTATATACATACTAATTAATAAATAAATATTAAATAATAATATACACTATTTTAATATAATTACTATAAAGTTTCAATTTAAATTTAATATTACTATTAAAACATAAATTGCGTGCATGTAATACTTAATTATAGTTAGGTATATCTACTATTTTAATGGATATTACAATACTATAATGTTTTATATCACTCTTATTTTAGGGGTCGGTAATAAGAGAAGGGGGTCGGTATTAGGCACATCTATCCGATTACCGGCCCCCCTGATTATTCTTGTAAATATGATTATATCAAAAATGTAAAATAGCCACATTATTCATTGATATAATATTAGCCTAATTACAAAATTTCAAATAAATATATTTAATATTGAATACGTTATTACAAATAATCATTTAGGGGTCGGTAATCGGAGAAAATTTATAAAAAGAGAAAATTTACCCTATTTACATTTATATCGATTATTACGGTTATATATAACTTTTACAGAACCGAGCTATAGCTATCATATATGATATATATATATATATTATAAATGTGTATTCGAGATTGTTGTTCGAAATCCAGAGTTCTACAGCACATAATGATCGATTATAAAAGTAGGTGTAATATTCAGTATCCAAGAATCAGTAATTTATATATCAATTTGTACAATTTGGTACTTATCATTATATTTTGAATATAATAAAATATCCAAATTCGCAAATTGTTGTTGTTGTAAAAAACACTATATATTTGATTAATAACTCGTAAATAAATTATTTAAATAATCATGTACTTATTTTGTGTTGATAGATAAATTTATTAATTGTTAAGAAGAAATATATCATATAATGTACTTTATAGATCATTTTATTTTTTTAATATATAAAAATAGTGTTACATATATTGATATTTGTAGTATATTATATATTATATTAACTATATTTTTATTATGCTGCTATTATAATTATAATAGCAGCATAATAGCAGCATAATAGACATTTAAAATTAATAGCAGCATAATATCAGCATAATAGCAGCATAACAGCAGCATAACAGCAGCATAATATCATTACAAATTAATAGCAGCATAATAGCAGCATAATAGACATTTAATAGCAGCATAATAGCACAATGTAAACATTTGAGGCTCTAGCATTTGCTGTTATGCTGCTATTATGCTGCTCTTACTGTTTGCTGGGTTCTCCAATATTCGGGAACTCAGAGGTTGAAATAATAAAAGCTAATCACATAATGTATAAAAATAAGTCAACATTTTTTTAATTAATTGTTGACTATCTTAGAGCCGCGATAATTCCTAGAAGTTTAACATGGAGAGAATACGAAATTTAACGAGAATTTTAAAAATACCTACAAAATCTTTTAACCTACAAATAATTTTTTGTATTATGAAATTTTAATATCATATAGAATAAATGTGATAATTATAGAAAATTAACGACATTTCTAAGATTTTTTTAAAACTCAAATATATGAACGAATTTTTTTTTACAATTTGTATAGTATGATAGTATTACAAAAGTATGTCTAAATAATATAAAAGTTAACATTTAAAATAAAATATTTAATTTATAAATTACATAATATTTATACCACTTTTACTATATTTTTGAGAAAAAATCAATATTTTTCAAAAGGGTAGAAAAATAAACCTATATTTTTTATTCTCTTTTTATGATGGTTTTTAGAAAACAGATATCATATATACTTGAATGAGAGCCAGGGTTTATAAATATTAAAGAATTAATATTTGTAAGTTGTAGTAACCATTTTCATGTAATTTAAAATATTTTCTTTATAAATTATTTTTCTGTAATACTTTTCAATGTAATGTTTTACTAATTTTTAACGGTTGCATCGTTAATATTAATTCAAATTGAATAAATTGTTTTCATATATCTTACAACATCTTAATTTAACTTAGAATCACTTCCCCCAAAAAATATTACCCAATGATCACTTTTAACTCACTCACATAGGACACACACACGCACCTACATACACTATCACGTACATGAACATATACACGAATCTATATACATGAACATTTAATATTTATAATATATATTATAATATTTATCGAGATTATAAATATACATTTTTTTAATTTAAAATATAAAGTAAATTTATATATATATATATATATATATATATTCAACATGTCCTTGATAAATAAAGTATATAATAACCTCACTGTATTACACACACTTATATATAAACATATTAACGATTAGGTAAGATGGACGATGAAACTCGGAAGCTGATGAAACAGGAGAGATGTGGCGTACCGGATGTTTTGATTAATACAACATCATCCGATTACAACCTCCAAGGTAACTTTAGCAATTACGTCACATTGACCTAATTACGTCATATTTAGATGATACTTGTAAATCTGATTACATATCGTATACTAGTGATATAATAGCATTTGGTATACAAACAACTATATAATAATTATAATAGTTATAGTTATTAATCAAATTATTCTTAATAATTATATGTAGGTTAACATATAATTCGAATAGCTATTAATATATTAACCAATAATATATTTAGTATATAAATAATATAATTATTATATATATATATATATAAAAATTGTATTTATTAAAATTTGTAATTTAAATGACAATATTTCGAATTATATTCAGGAATTACTATTTTATACTTACACCCAGGCCCTTAGCCAGAAAATTATACCAGGGGGGCAAGGCCCCTCATAATTTTAAGATGTAATGAATATAAACTAGTAGGTTATAGATTATAAGTCATAATGTATACACCTATACTATATATAGTATTAATTATCTATACTATAGTATTAATATATATATATAGTATTATTACTATAGTATTACTATATATAGTAATAATATCACTACTAGTAATTTACTAGTATACTCTATAACTTATATTGATACACAATGTGAATTACTCAGTGTATACATAAACAATACATTAAAGTATACCGTGTGTGTGTATATTATACACTATATAAACATAACTTTATAGGCATATAATAAAATTAAAACAATTAGTAATATCAGGCTAACAGGTAACGTATACAATAATACCACCAGTAGACTTATCTACTGAATACTAGCGAATGAATTACACAGGGTGTGTTTAGTTCCTAGTCATGGTAAAGGTAAGCTTATAACGAGATTTTCTAATATTATATAGATAATAGTTATCAGTGCATGTTATATTATTAACCCCAGCAAACAGTAAGAGCAGCATAATAGCAGCATAACAGCAAATTCTAGAGCCTCAAATGTTTACATTGTGCTATTATGCTGCTATTAAATGTCTATTATGCTGCTATTAATTTGTAATGATATTATGCTGCTGTTATGCTGCTGTTATGCTGCTATTATGCTGATATTATGCTGCTCTTACTGTTTGCTGGGATGTGTGGAGATTAGTCTAGTTGAGAGGTTATAGTGACACAACATATAGTTATAGATTGAGAAGGTGGAGGATAGGTATATAGTAGAAAAGCTGAGTGATTGAAAGAAGAACTGTGTCTTGAGAATATGATGGTATCAGTTTTAGTCATATTTAAGGAAATGGAGTTATGAGAGAACTAATGAATGAGATCAGTAATACAATTAAACATAGAAATTTGAATAATACCAGAATCACTAGAATTAAGAAATGGCTATATCTTAAGAACATCGGCATAAATATGATAGTTAATATTAGGATATTAGTGAAAAATTGATTTTATTGGAAGAATATAAATAATGAAAAATATAGGACCAAAAGCAGAGCCTTGTGGAACACAACTGGTATATATATATATATATATATATATATATATTTACTATAGTAAGAGATATAATGGGGTTTATTATCAAGATATATGAGAATATCATTAATTATCAAATTAAGGGCAGTTTCGGTACCATGACGAGGAAGATATATCTGCGTATACGCACTTTGATATTTATCAATAATAGCATTGGACATACTGTAATTAATAAGTTGAGTGGACACAACTCATTCTGAGATCTTAGATATGTAGGTATGATAACTGGGATATTGGACGATAACTTGATACATTAGATTGGTCAAGAGTAGTTTTGGTTTAAATCTGAATAATCTATAGATTATTCATATATGAATATTTCATTGAGCGTGGAACAATAGATGATATAAGAGATCTATAAATGATTTCAGCGATAAGTCCAATAAAATATGATGATAATGAACTAAGTAGATTTAGTTGAATAGGATCAAGGAGGAATTGGTTTTCAACTAATTTGTAGTACATATACTCTCTTTGATGTCATCAAAGCGAGTAGGTATACTTATATGTACTTGCAAAGTAATGTGTGTGAAGTGAAAAACATGAACAGTGATTATGAGTAGATGTTAAATTGATATTGAGTCATGCCGAGTTGATGTTTGGAAGTACATTGATAATACTAGACATTTTTTTGTTGGAAGAAATTTGCAAACAATGAAAAAAGAACTAAATCAAGTTGGTCCGGAATATGCTTGATATGGGTTTTACCTACTAAGGTGAAAGTTAATTTGTCTGCTCCTATTTAGTTAGAAAACCAAATAGTTATGTTGTTGTTTGCTCATGATAGGTTAACTATTAATTAATTACAATTAAATTATTAACATTTATTTTTAATATTTACCATAATTTTAGAAAATATTTTTTAAAACCATAAATACTGAATTGGCTCCTCACTTTAATGTCTATGACTAAAATACATACATTCTAATAAATAAATATAATATAATAAAATTATAAAATAAAAATATAAATATAATTGAATATCTCTTAAATACTATATACAAAAAAACTTAATGTGAAACAAGTTTTAGGGGCCTACCTAATATCAGGGGGGGCCTAGCCGATCTCAGGAGGGGCCATGCCACCGCAGCCCCCCCCCCCCGTGGTTACATGCCTTCTTACACCTATAGCGTATGACGTACATTTAATGTTGACAGGGGCGGTTCCAGGGTTTGATAACGGGGGATCATAAATATAATATTAAATTTATTTATGAAATTTATTTGATTTATATATATATATATATATATATTAAATATATTTAATATTATAAAGTAAACATATAGTTGTGTGTTAATGATGAAGGGAACCTGGCAATAACCTACCCCTATACCCCCTCACTGGTATCGCCCTAGTAAAGTGGAGTCCTACTACGTACAATGTATGAATCATATTACATAACTGTATACAGTATACACTGTTAGAAGAAAAGGGTTGTTAAAACTGAAATATAAGGGTTGTCTGGTATGTCACGGTGGACAACCCTTTTAGGGTTGTTAAAAAATATTATTTAAAAACCTTATTTAACAACCCTTTCAAAATCCATATATAACAACCCTTTTTAGATTAATAGATAACAACCCTTTTATAATTAATAGCTAACAACCCTTTTTAAATTAATAGCTAACAACCCTTTAATAATTAATAGATAACAACCCTTTTTAAATTAATAGTTAACAACCCTTTTTAAATTAATAGCTAACAACCCTTTTTAAATTAATAGCTAACAACCCTTAAGTTCATAACTTAAGTTGAACTTAAGTTGTTGATGTAAGTTGAACGTAAGTTTATATGTAAAATAAAGAATAGTATATTAGCGTATAAGTATTACCATAGCAAAATATTAACTTATATATTATAATATATTATATAATTTCATTTAAGTTAGATTTAAAACTTAAATTCAATAATATAATCATTTTAATATTGAATACAATATTTAATCAATATGCAATTGCTATATATTAAATATTGGGCAATTATTTCACATGATTTCTATTTGTATTATCAATATAATTATGATTAAAATTGTAGTTCACAAGTCTCCTGAATTAGATTTTGATAATATATTAAAATACATAGGATTACTTAAATAATTATAGGTTTTAAAATAATATTTTATTTATTAAAACAGTATAATTACTTAAATATTAATTTAAAATAATAATTTATAATTAATTTGCATAGATAAAAATTAAATCAATATTTCAAAATAATTAAAAAGTATAATATTTTATTCTTTCTATAATAAAATAATTATATGAACTTAAAGCTTATTACCCTATAGGGTTGTTATTAAAAATGAAAGTAAACAACCCTTTAATTTTTGATATTAACAACCCATTTTATTAACAACCCTTTAATATTTGATATTAAAAACCCTTTTTATTAACAACCCTTTAATATTTGATATTAAAAACCCTTTTTATTAACAACCCTTTAATATTTAATATTAAAAACCCTTTTTTAATAATAGTAAACAACCCTTTTTATTAACAACCCATTTATTTCTGATATTAACAACCCTTTAATATTTGATATTAAAAACCCTTATATTAACAACCCTTTTTTAACAAGGGTTGTTATTGAAATTATAAGTAAACAACCCTTCTTTATTAACAACCCTGTAATTTTGTAGAATAACAACCATTATTTTTAACAGTGTACTGTATATTTTATGTTTTAATTATATAATTACTTTATTTGAATATGGTTTAAGTCAAATGTGAAGAAAAAATCAACAATATATCCTATATGGTATATTATTTTGGATTCGCCAGATCCTAGAAGTTTATCATCGGAGGAAAGGAAAATTAAGATTTAAAATAAAAATATATTAAACACGAAATATGCCAAACATCTAATAACATAAAAACTTCCTCCTCCTTGGCAGGTTCTCATTGGAAGAATAAACACATCACGTGGAATGTTGTTAGATACACTAACCAGGTGACGCGCGCGGAGTTGAGAAGGGTTATCGCCTACTCGTTTGATGTTAGCATTAGTGTTGTATAGCTATACTCGTGAGTGCGTGTGTGCGTGTGTGTGAGTGCGTGTGTGTGAGTGCGTGTATGTCTAATGTTGAAACTAGAACAATCTTATAATGTATAACCTATTATTAATAATTACAAATTTTAAGTACACTGATTTACTTATATATATATATATATATATATATATATATATATATATATATATATATATATAGGTTTATAATACCGCATAAGAGGGTTGCATACATAATATTTAGATGTGATCCTATATAATGTTGTATCATAAATTATCGGATTTCGTTAAAACGAGGTATGCATATATGCATTATGCATTAACCTGAGAGCGACATAGAAGTGACATTAGAGCCATATGAGATTATACGTGAAAACTTCATCTAAGTTGGAATGAATTCATTAAAGGTCTCCACCAAATATAATAATAATAACAATAACAATACACTATATATAGTATACAAGCTATATACTATAGTATACAAGCTATGGAGTATATATATATATATATATATATATATATATATCTGAAAACGTTATTAAAAGGTAACATTCTCATTCATGCCTCACATTTAACCTCTAACCTCTAACCAATATCCGTTAACTTACAGGTATGGGCTAGAGTCAGTGGGCTATCGTTCGAACTCAAGACTAGAGGAAGGGTCGACATGGAGATAGGCTTCTATAGCCGTTAGTACACGGGTGTACAACTCAAATATACCGCGCTATCATGTGATACACTGAGAAATACCGCTACGTGTGTCACGTGACTACACAATCGAGCACGTGGTTAAATACACCCTTAATACACATCGCATGAAATGTAAACCACACGTTGTAGTCACGTGATAAAGTGGTCGTTTTTCTTGGTATCGGCGACTGTATATATAGGCATGCTATACTATAAGTATGCTATACTATAAGCATGTTATACTATATATATATCTTATACTGTATTAATGGTCCCGTAACTCGGTAATAACGATTATTTCTATATATATATGGTCTATATACATGGGCATTTCACTCGGTAGGTGTGTTACCTACTTTGCCGAATATATTGTTACTATAGTATACTAGTATAGTATACTAGATAATAATACTATTAATAATAGTCTATTATATAGTATATATATATATATATATATATATATATTTTACTAGAGTTAATCTGATATTTGTCTGTTAATATTCTAATTAAATATTTCATATATATAACATATTTATTTAATCTAAAATCAAATAATGGTAGCCAAGTTTTAAATTTTATTTTTCGTCATATAAAATGTCGTTCGTGTTACGTGAATAATTAACATCGAAATATATATAACACTTACACGAAATCGTGTATTTTGACTTTGTACACGCGCCACCTACTAATAGGTTCAATTTGCGGAACTATATGTTGTTAATAATGTAAATTCGTATCAATGCACACTTAAAGAGGTGTATTACCCTATGAGATTATGCAACAATTATTTTCTAAAGATTATGCGTAATAAAATATTCGAATAATAAGAGTATAAATTTAAAATTAAAAATCGAAATTAAAATGGATATATTTAAAATGTGTACTCTACACATAATATTTGTTAAATACTTTTTTAAGAATATATTAATATAGTTTTGAATATTAATACTATTCAGCAAATTATTGCATTATGTAGATACATAATATGTTATATAACAACTTGCAATATTATATTAAAATTAGATATGATATATTGATGCACTAGTGTATAAGAAATTAGTTTTTTGTAAATAATGTAGACAATTATGATGTAAATATTAAATAATGCTGGTAGTTAAACCCGTCGATTAAACTATGAAGTACTTCATATACGAAGTGTATATATATATATATATATATATATATTCATATATATATGCGTCTAGATTATAATGCATACCTTAATAATATCATTAAACTTTAATATATTTAATTTTATTATAAATAATCACAATTTAGATTATTGGGTATACCCCATAACATATATGTTAAAAATTGAGAGTAATAATTTATTTTAAAAATTATATACATTTAAAGATGAAAATGCAAGGTATACCATGTTATAGCATAATATATTTTTATCAGCACGTAATAAAGTAGTATTATCGGTGAATAGCGTTAATTTTAAATTGAAAAAAAATGTGGAAATTAATTAATGCATTAGGCATTACAAATAAGTACAATAACAATGAAATATATGTTATACCTATAGGACTTGATATGTAAACTTGGGGAACTCAACGGTTAATTGAAAGAATATCAGATTTACTTATATATATAGGTATAATTAACAAATATACCTATTCATATGTACAAAACGATAGCTAACCGGCGTATGTCATACGCATGCATGTCCTATAGGAGGACATCTCAATCATCGAGGCAGGAGATCAAGCTTCGACGGAAGGGGTGGGGTTCTGGCGCACGCGTTTTTCCCCAGGCACGGGGGTGACACGCACATGGATAACGACGAGAGATGGGCCGTGTCCAGGAAACGTAACGGTAGGTGAACACGTGATACTCGATTGTCCTATATTTAGGCCAGCTCAGTTCACTAAGCGATACTAGTTATTATTAGTGTTATTATGCATTAGAAGACATTTAGTTATCTCTTTTTCATTGTTTTATTATAATAAATTATATATGTGTGTATGTGTGTATGTGTATGTATGTGTAAGCTGATTTCTACTAATGGGAAATATCTTTAATTGTTTTAATCGTAAATTATATTAACCAGGTAAGTTTGATTACTTAATAACTAAAATTATACTATACTATAGTATACTATATTGTATTATACTATATTATATTATACTATATTTTATTATATTATACTATATTATACTATAATATACCATATTATACTGTACTGTATTATACTCTATTAAACTATAGTATACATTATCTACTATACTATTTTATATTACACTATATTATACTATAATATACTATATAATATTATAGGTTATATCATTATAGGTTATTGTTAAAGTGTATTACCCTTATATAATACCATTGCACACATGTAGGTAGTATGTTCCTATAGGTAAGTATACTGATGATTAGTATTAATGAATCGTCTTAATGGGGTAAGAAGGGTAATTTGGCCGATAACCCGTATGTGTATTACTAGAAATGCTCACTAGATTCCAAATATATATATTTTAAAATAACCATTATATAATATGTAACTAATATTATATTAATTTACGATTTGTTTTTTTTAATTATGTAGGTTATTATGTATATTTCGGTATATTTAGCGAATAAAATAGATAAATATGCACTCAAAACAGTAAAGTCGGGTAATTTGACCCATAGTACAACTTTACTCGATAGGTGAAATCTATGTTATCAAATATATAAATTAAATTTCTTAAATACAATGATGAATTAGGCGCGAACTTAATACCACAGCCACATTAGATTATATGTGTAAGATGATTGCACAATTATATTACTTCTTTATAGAATCGTATTAGAAACTTATTATATTTTATTAATAATTATATAGGCTATCAACTGAAATAAGTAATATATAATAAATTCTAAGAATATATATATACCAGAGGTGGGATAGTTCAGACATGGTTAAAGCAATAAATATGATTATCCATCAATGTGTATATCAATTATATCATTTTACTATATGATATCTGATTGGATAATGATCGACCAAATAACCCGACTTGCATCGACCAAATTACCCATTTTGACGTACGTTATTTCAGCAATATCTTTGTATCATATTTATATATAGTTTATATATTAACTTATAGAATCAAGAACATATTATTTTTTATTTGGGTATAAAAATATCACAATTCAACATGTATTTATGAAATGACAAGTAGATTAACAAAGACCTATTTTATTAATTCCGCATTTTTATAAAATCAATAAAAACTAATAGGGGAAAGTCCTCGATTACCGACCCCTAAATGATTATTTGTAATAACTTATTCAATATTAAATATATTTATTTGAAATTTTGTAATTAGGGTAATATTATGGCAATATTATTACATATGTATAATTTGGCTATTTTAAATTTTGGATATAATTATATTTACAAGAATAAACAGGGGGGTCGGTAATCGGATACATGTGCCTAATACCGACCCCCTTATCCTATTACCGACCCCCTAAAATAATCGTGGTATAAATAATTGTAGTATTATAATATACAATAAAAATAGTAATATACATAAATATACTTAATTATAACATACACGCAATTTATTTTTTACTTAATTTATGTTTTAATAGTAATATTAAATTTAAATTTAAACTCTATAGTAATTATATTAAAATAGTGTATATTATTATTTAATATTTATTTATTAATCAGTATGTATATAATCAACTGGAATCATTAATCCTAAATCTATATCAATGATACACAAACAACTTACGACAAATTTTTAAGTAAAATACGGATCTATTTTGATTTGATATAATAAATCACATAGGGTCGGTATTATGGTAATTTAGGTGGTCGGTAATAGGAAAATCATATGGGTTGCTATAATTAAGATATATTGGTTAATAGTTATTCAAATTAAATTATGTTGCTAATAAAAAAAACTTATAAAAATTGTATTGGTCTATAATATTATGTACAGTATTAATGTTTTTTTAATTAATAAAGTATTTACAATGATTTAAAAAAAATTATTATTCAAATATTTAAAAAGTAAAAACACAATATTACATTTTATCAAATAACAATTGTAGGATTAAATAATAAAAAAAAAATACTTATTCAAATTTATCATTAAATTACTAACAGTTCATGTATATATACTTTTTTGATATATCTTATAGTTACTGAGATACGACAGGGGGTCGGTATTAGGAAGGGGTCGATAATCGGATACTTTTCACTAATTATTGATTATTTATTCAAATAAATGTTAACAATTATTATGAAATACAATACTTGTGTATAGAATTTTTTTTAGTATCATTAATAATTTCTGATATATTAGAGTCGGCCAAATTACCCGCATAAGTATACCTAGGTATACCCTTCCTTCTCCAGAATACGTACTACTAATATTGATATATCGATAATGTAAGTTAATTACCGTATACTTATATTATATTATTATAATTATAAATACTTATTAAATTTTAAAATAATATACATATATATATATATATATATATATATATATTGCCAAAACTTCCCGTGTGGCTCAGTTTAATAATGCGTCAGACACACAAGCAGTAGGACACGGGTCCGAACCTCGTCCGGACCATTACATAATTTTATAAAATGGGTCTTAACATATTATTTAGAAGTGATCTTATATAATTGTGTATAAATAAATGATCGGCTCTCGTTAAAACCATGGAAGCATTAACATGAGAATGGATTCGAAGGGACATTAGAGCCATATATGGTTATACGTGATAACTTCATCTAAGTTCCTGGATGTGATGCATCCAGAAAGGACTCTACCAAATTCATAAAAGGACTTCACCATATACAAATAATAATAACAATTATATATATATATATATATATATATATATATATATATATATAGATATATAATATAACCAAAGATTTTCCAAAAGAAAGATATTGCACTTGTGTATATTTGTGTAACCTAATAATTCGATATGGCCATCTAGCGTTATTAGTCAGATAATAAGAATTTTCTATATGTATAGTAATTTCTTAATTTCTTAATTAAAATATCACATATTATAATATTTCATATACTATTTCGCCATCTAGTGTTAATAGTCAGATTCATTTTAAATTTACATTTTTAAAGGTACGAGAGATAGATAGGGAGTGCAATATCTTTCCTTTGGAAAATCTTTGATATAACTGTTAATTAAATTTACAATTTAATTTATAAATTTATTATTTAAAAATATTATATAAATAACAACACAAACATATTATGTTCTGTAGTACTTGTTCGATGTAAAATAAATTGATAAAATAAAACTTTTATTACAAAAATAATATTTATTTATATCAAAGATACTAATAAATGCGCATGCATATTTATTAATATCATTATTATAGGATACCAGATATTAAAAATATAGAGTATGATTCATCATAAAGTATACGTATATACGTATATACGGTATATACCTAATAGCTGATTATATGCAATCTTAATTGTATTCCTATTCGTGATTATTATGCATGAATAAAATTGAATTCCATTCCCGTATATTTTGCTATGACTTTTTTAGGTTGACAATTATTTTGTATATTTGTCATTAATGATTATTTTATAAAATCAAATATGGAACCTTATTTTATATAGGAGATTAATTAAGTATAATATAAAATTTCAAATTGATATCTATTGTTAAAAAAAGGTATGCCCATTAGATATATTTTTGATTGTCAGCCGTTACCGTATATAATGAATATTTATATATATATATATATATATATATATATATATATATTACTAGACCTGATGTGTACCCTAGAACTTACCGTGACGTAACGATAACGCATACACCTATTACGTCAGATCGAAGCAAGATGAGTTTAGCGAAGGTGCTAGTACACGAGTTCGGTCACGCGCTAGGTCTGAAGCACGAACCTAAAGTCCGCGACTCCATCATGAGGCCCATGTACTCGGGATGGTCGGACACGGTGACCTTGTCGGTCGATGACGTCGCCGCTATTCAGGCTCTGTACGGTTAGGACACGCCCCCAGCCACGCCCCCGTCCAGTGGTATCCTACTTACAGGACCCCAAAAAACAGTAATAGCAGCATAATAGCAGCATAATAGACATTTAATAGCATTTAATATATAACTATATCACAAGTCTTATATAATTATTAACGTATACGTTCTAATCATACACAGGGCCGAAAACCATAGCTAAGAACGGGACCACTAAACAGCCCACTACAACCAGCGGTAGCGACTACTGCCACAATACACTCGTGCATGCTGCTATGGAATACCAACACGGCGTGTATTTCCTCTTCATAGGTTACCGGCTCGTATTCAAATTACTGTTTATGTTTTCATACATATATATATATATATATATATCGATATATATCTATAGAACTGAAGATTTCCAAATGAAACCTGGCAAAATATTTGTTAGGACGTAGGCATATAATTATAGTATAATGTCTGTTATAGTGTTATATTGACATCATTATAATGTCTACTGACGTAAATAACAAATCCATAAATTAATAGGTATACTATTTAGTATACCATATACCATATACCACCTATATATATATATATATATATATATATATATATATACATATATTATAAACTATTGTATATAATAAAACATATTCACATGTACACACTTATATATAACGATTTTAAATGTAGGCCAAGACCTTATCATCGTACAATTTACTAAGCCGCTCTCACGACTATCGATAGCGGACGTGTTCCGAGGAACGCTGCGGTCGGGTGTGAAAGTGGACGCTGTGCTGCATATCGCCGGCAGCGTACGTACCAGATACGTTAGGGGACGTCGGACCAGGGTCTACGTGCCTAGATCTATTTATATCTTCCAGGTTAGTTGCGATGGTGAGGGGGGGGGGCGCTTGAACGATTTAGTATGTAGGGGGGACCAACCAATCAAAATAAATGTTGTTGTAAAAGTGGGGGGGACCACTACATAGGAGGTCCCCCTAGATTTTAAAGTGGGGGGGGGGGGCATATCCCCCCGTCCCCCCTTTTGCAGCGCCCATAAGGGTGGGAGTACACGCTCGTATGTAGATAGGGGAAAGTCTCTGATTATCGACCCCTAAATGATTATTTGTAATAACTTATTTAATATTAAATATATTTATTTTAAATTTTGTAATTAGGGTAATATTATGATAATGAATAATGTGGCTATTTTAAATTATTGATATAATTATATTTACAAGAATAAACAGGGGGGTCGGTAATCGGATACATGTACCTAATACCGACCCCCTTCTCCTATTACCGACACCCTAAAATAATTGTGATATAAATAATTGTAGTATTATAATATCCAATAAAAATAGTAGTTATACATAAATATAATTAATTATAACATTCACGCAATTTATTTTGTATTGAATTTATGTTTTAATAGTAATATTAAATTTAAATTTAAACTTTATAGTAAATATATAAAAATAGTGTATATTATTATTTATTAATCAGTATGTATATAATCAACTGGAATCATGAATCCTAAATCTATATCAATGATAAACAACTTACAACATATTTTAAAGTAAAATACGGATCTATTTTGATTGAATATTATAAATCACATGGGATTGGTACTAGGGTAATTTAGGGGGTCGGTAATAGGAAAATCACATGGTTTCGTATAATTAAGATATATTGGTTAATAGTTATTAATAATTAAATTATGTTTATAATAGTTATAAACATTTTATTGATCTACAATATTATGCACAAAATTAAGTTTTCTTTTAATTATTAAAGTATGTATAATGTTTTAAAAAAAGTTATTATTCGAATATTTAAAAAGTATAAACAGAATATTACATTTTATCAAATAACAATTGTAGGATTAAATATTTTTTAAAACAAAATACTTATTTATATTTATCATTAAATTACTAACAGTTCGTGTATATATTATTTTTTGATATCTCTTATAGTTACTGAGATACGAGAGAGGATCGGTATTAGGAGGGGGTCGGTAATCGGGGACTTTCCCATACCGGTTATCTAGGTTATGTAATATTGTTATGTAATAGTTAGCGGTATTTGTGGAAACTCTTTTCTAACACGAATCACGTTTAAGTCTAGATAGAATTCAAATTCCTGTTAGAACGAATATTTAAACTTACATTTAATAACCTACATACTAATGCATTAGTTCATCCCTATGGACATATATGATATGTAGCCTAAAGTTCGTATATTTAACAATTGCACTTGTAAACATGTTTACTTCCTCGTATTTATCTCTAGGTATCATGTATATTATCTTTATTAGGTATTATGTATATTATCTTTATCATAGACAACTACAACTACACCTAGAGTAGTTAATTAACTACTCACACTTTAGATAATTGTTTCAACTAAAATCTTGATTGTCTAAATACATTTATTTAAGTTAACATAAGTAATTCAACTTATATTATTATTATAATAAAGTAATACATTAGTATTTGTTATACTATCCTACTATGTTAATATTCTTACATCCTATAGTAATGTATTCTTATAAATAACACAATATATTGAATATCTTATAGGTAAAAGGAATATCCTATGAGGTGAACTATATATAGTAACTATAGTTACTATATTAAACTATATATAGGCGAAAATATGCCCGAATACGGACACTCTTATTATCTCAGAAATCATAAATACTATAAAAATGTTTAATGAATAAAATATTCATAATTATATAAA
Source organism: Osedax fenrisi (assembly GCA_964019155.1). NCBI lineage: Eukaryota > Metazoa > Annelida > Polychaeta > Sabellida > Siboglinidae > Osedax > Osedax fenrisi. The sequence continues at coordinate 15,456,019 of OZ025240.1, forward strand.
TAGTCTAAAATAGTATTTTGTATTTTTTAATTATTCAAAATAATGCTAATATATCCAATAAACGGATATTTTTATTACGTTTTTATTTTATGAAAAAAAAAATGTCAACTTAAAACCTTCTCAAGATATACAAATGTATCGATAAAATATAACACTATATTATTTTTTTAAAAAGCATTCTAAAAATTATATATATAATTTCTATATTTTTTTTATCAAATATTCATTAAGTTATAAGCATATATCTAGAGGTCATATAAGTCCCTAATACGGACACTCTAGATATCTTAATACGGATACCCTATAAGTTATAGGGCCTATAACCAATCAGCGAGCAGTGTTCTAAAACTATTCTGATTTTTTATAAAAAGTCGTTGCCATTATAATATTAATAACACCAATTAAGCTAAATCTAAAAATATTATTATTTAGATACTTAATTTGTATTATTAAATAAAATATTAAAAATAAATTAATTAATTAGGTAATTAATTAACCTACTAATTAAATTATATTAAATTATTCATAACATTAATTATAAATAATGTAATTGTAATTTGTCTGATTGATTCATCAATAATATATAGTTTATCTAGTGGTACACTGTTAGAAAAATAAGGTGTATTGAGAGGCTGTATAAGGTGTAAAATGAATTCCTTTTTGACACCTTATAGAGGTGTATTGGATATACTTCTCAAACACCATGTTATAATAATCTGTCATACACCTCACTCATAAAAGGTGTAATACACCTTATTAATACTGATAAGTCATACACCATCATAAAATCAACTGTAATACACCTTCTCAGTATAATATATTATACACCTTATTATTTGAAACAATAATACACCTTCTGGATATAACTGTAATACACCTTCTCAGTAAAATTTGTTATACACCTTCTGGATATAACTGTAATACACCTTATCAGTATAATTTGTAATACACCTTCTTAGTATAATTTGTAATACATCTTCTGATGAACTTTTTGTTACACCTTATGAATATGCACTATAATACACCTTCTCAGTAAACATGTTAATACACCTTCTCAGTAGTATTTGTAATACACCTTATACATAAATACCTTAATACACCTTAACTTTAGATTTAATATTTATTCACCCTGTAGATTTGAAATACATTTATATATATATTAACTAATATTTTTGAATATATAATATAGTTTATTTCATTATAAATATAATGTATATCACATATGCATAACTACTTCTTCAATAACTATTTATTTAGCTAGGTAAATATATAAATATAAAAACACTGAAGCTTAAATTATTAATCATTTTTATTAATAAATATATCCAGTATAGCCAAATCTGTCTTTTCATATACCTATGGAAAAACAATAATTAATAAATATTTAATTGCATTATATTATAAATTAATTAAAAATGGAACTTTCTATATTAACATCTTCAGATCCCTTTATCTTCTTATTGATCCGTGTTTGCATTTCTGGTGTACCTCTCCTAAGCTAGGACAAGACATGCCTCCAAATTATCATTTGCACATATCTGATGAAAAAATAAGAATTAATATTGAATCAAAGTTTTATTTATACATTATTTTTAAAATAAAATATCTATATAATAATAGTGATATATACATATTATGTAGATATAGTTCAGGATGGTATTTGTGAAGGACAACAAGTATGATTTTAATTTTATGGAAAATGTTATTTTATGTTTTAATGATTTTATAATATTGGATTATAGTTTGAATATATATTTGAATTAATAATCAAACCATTGCACACTATTTTTGAATACATGTTTTCAATATAAAAATTATAATATAATATAATAAGAATTATAGTATTTATAATATTGATATAAATCATTTGGAATCATGACTTTAAATTCAAGCAAAATTAGTTAGATATGTATGTATGTATGCATGTATGTATGTATGTATGTAATTTAATACAATTTATATAATATATTAATCTAATTTTTATATACATTCTAGCCATAGTGCACCCAGTGTATAGATATGTTGATAACATTGCTATTATGTAATAAGAACATAGCCGTACCCGACCCGGCGTTGCTCGGTTTTGATTATTTTCCTATATATTATATATTAATTATAGCTATTACTTATTCTTAATTTCTATATATAAAATAAAATAAATGTTAGCTGACATACAAAACAAAGTAGAAAAATATTTCAAAAAATATATTAAAAAATACAACAAATATTTCAAATATTACAAAATATGTTTTAAAAAAATGTCTAAAACCCAAACCTAAACCGTACCCGGCGTTGCTAGTTTTTTGATTATTTGCCTATTAATTGTAGCTATTCCTGATTATACTTAGCTAATATTTAATTTTGTTCTTCTAACTAATATTTACTAATTCTAACTATATCCGATGTAGACCTAGCGTTGTACGTTTTTGAGATTATTTGTAAAATATTTGGTAAGATTACACATAATAATTTAAAATATTACAAAATATATTTTAAAAAAGTGTCTAAAAAATTAAAAAAATATAAAAAATATTTCAACATATTAGTAGCCATACTCGATTTTGATTGTTTGCCTATTTTTTTTTTTTTATTAATTATACCTATTCCTGATTATGCTAAAATATATAATTGCTAAAAATTAGTGGAAAAATATTTTTTAAAATACAACACATATTTCTAATATTACAAAATATTACTTAAAAAATGTCGAAATCCCAAACCGCACCCTGCACCCTGTTGCTCGATTTTTTATTGTTTTTGCCTATCTATTATTAATTAATTATAGCTATTCCTGATTCTGTATTGCTAGTATACAACAAATATTATCAAATATATTTCAAATAATATTTTTAAAAATACAAAAAATTAATAATATTACAAAATATATTTTAAAAAAATTTCAAAAAAATGTCCATAAAAATGTTTACAAATATTTTAAAAAAAATTAAGAAATATTTCAAAAAAAAATTAAAAAAATTTAAAAAAATGTAAAAAAAATACTTCGAAAAAATGTAAAAAAAATATTTCAAAAAAGCGACGCCAGATTTTAGATGACAAAAAATCAATGTTTCGGGTTTTTCTGGGGTACGCGGTAAAAAATTCAAAAATTTGTCCAAGCTTTGTCAACCATACTGTTGACAATTTATTAAGATTGGGTATAACATATTTTCGCGACGTACCACGGTTCTCGAGTTACCTCACCAGATACACACACACACACACATATATATATATATATATATATATAAATATTTAAATTAACTTTCTTTTATATGTATAGATACAATATATTTTATATTAGAATAGAATATAATATCTCATGTTACATTTCTTTCATATTTTAATGTATAACTCATAAACATATATAAATTAATACTATATGAAATTATATATGAACAAAGTATTCTTATATATAATCAGTATATATATATATGCATTATTATGAGGAACCAGAAAATATACATTTAAAAAAATTAATATTATGCATTATACTAGTGATAACTACATATAATTAAATATATTTAGATGAATGAATCAATATTTTAGTTATAACAAATTAATAATCATATTATTAAATATAATATCCAATATAATTTATAAACAAATATCTAGTATAAATTGAATTTTTAATCAAATTGAAATTTGTTTTATCTATGTCAAATATCTATCAAACAATTTGTATGTATAATAATATTAATCTAATTTTTATAATTATTATATACAATAATTATATATCATATCAACAAATATATTTAATATTACAATAGAATATGATATATATCATGTTACTATAATATTTGTTATATTTTAATTTACAAATCATAAATAATATAAAAATAGATCAATATGAACAAATGTTGATCTTACATATAATCAGTATATATATATATACATATATATATATATATAATATATAATATATATTATATATATATACTTGAGCTTGTATAATAATAATATATGTGTTTCAAACAATGTTGTATATTTTCTTGTATACATCAATGGGTACATTTAGCTACATATAGCTATTTAATAATTGAGATTTTAATAATGATAAAGTGGTTTACTAATGTGATTTTTAAATTTACATGAAACACTTTTAATATATATGTATATGCATTTATACATGATTATTTAAATTCATAATAATATAAAATATATATCTATAAAATTAAATAACATGAAATACTTTTGATATATATATGCATATTCATAACTATATTTTATACATATCTATGTCAAATTAAAAATTAATTTATGTCAAATTAAAATAATTGTAATGGGAACAAACTTTTTTTAGAAAATATAATACTAACTACTGAAATATATATATATATATATATATATATATATTATATTGATATAATAAACTATTAATGACTATTAGTGTTATTATTGTGAACTTATATTTTGTATATAAATAGGTCATCTCGAACCTTACTAATTATTATATTGTAATATTGATATATAAAAATATCTATATATAGAAACTCACAATTTTTTTGCATATTCTCCATCCGACTGCCGAGATACCTCTAGCTCCAGTAATTCCGCAGTTGACGCAACAGCAACGGAGACTCTAGATATAATAGCCTCGTTCGTTTGTTCTATGCCTTGTTCTGAGAATATATTAAATACAAATTAAATGATATATATATATATTATATTAATAGATATATATTAAATAATACAAACACATTATTTTTTCCTGTTGAATTATTTTAACTAGTTAATAAAACAAATTTATATAGGATACTCAAATTTTAATTTTAATTTTATTTATATATATATATAAATTTATAACTGCCTGTGTGGCTCAGTGGCTAAGGCGTCAGACACACAAGCAGTAGGACACGGGTTCGAGCCTCGTCCGGACCATTAATTAATTTTATAAAATGGGTCTTAAAATATTATTTAGAAGTGATCTTATATAATTGTGTATAAATAAATGATCGGCTCTTGTTAAAACCATGGATGCCTTAACATGAGAGCGGCTTCGAAGGGACATTAGAGCCATATATGGTTAATATATGGTTATAAGTGAAAACTTCATATAAGTTCCTGGATGGGATGAATGGACTCCACCAAATAAAAATAACAATATATGCCAAATAATGGTAATTTATTTATTTCTAACCTTTAATTCTAACCTTAATAACTTTCTCCTGATTCTCTACTTTACTCCGTAAATCACCAATTGTACCTAAAAATGTTTAAACATAGTATATAATTTATCTACTCTATAAAATAGTCTATTTAATTGTATATTATTTTTAATTTATATATATATATTGTTGTTTGTATGTATGAGAACAGTATAAACAGAATAACAGTATAACTATATCACTACTAGTGATTCACTAGTATCTGTAATAACTGAAATATTATAATTTTAATGCAATAATATGAACTACATTAAAAACAAATCACTTATGGATTATAATATGGATCATTTAATATTCCAAACATAGAAACATTTTAAATATTTTAAATATATTTATACAAATATTTTAACACACACATACTACTAGTTATACAATAATATTCATTATTATTTAATATATATACATATATATCAATACATTTATTGTGAACTCATATTATTCATATAAACAGGTCATATCTAATCTTACTACTTATTATATTTATAATATTAATTTATATAGATATTTATAAATAGAAACTAACCATTTTGCATATTCCTCATACGACTGCAGAGATACCACTAGCTCCAGTTATTCCGCAGTTGACGCAGCTTAGCCTCTATATATAATAGCCTCATCTTTATTGTTCTATGCCTTGTTCTGAAAATATATTGAATACAAATAAAATGATATATATAGAGGTTTGAATTTCAGAACATTTTGCGATCTCGAGACTTTTTGAATATAAGAATCATGATCTCGATACTTTTTGAAAACCAAATGAAAATAAAAATTGCGATCTCGTGACTTTTTGATTACTATAATTAAGATCTCGAGACTTTTTGAATATCTAAAAATTATCTTGTTCCTAGAAAAAAAATATGGATTATCATTATTATTATATTAATGACATGAAAGTATAAATTTAAAATATTTTATTTTATTGTGGCGGCATGATATTTACTTGTGTCTGCATGATATTTACTTATCTCTGCATGATATTTACTTGTGTCGGCATGATATTTACTTGTGGCGGCATGATATTTACTTGTCGGCATGATATTTACTTATGGCGGCATGATATTTACATGTGGCGGCATGATATTTACTTGTGGCGGCATGATATTTACTTGTGGCGGCATGATATTTACTTGTCGGCATGATATTTACTTGTGGCAGCATGATATTTACTTGTCTCTGCATGATATTTACTTGTGGCGGCATGATATTTACTTGTGTCGGAATGATATTTACTTGTGTCGGCATGATATTTACTTGTCGGCATGATATTTACTTGTAGCGGCATGATATTTACTTGCCGGCATGATATTTACTTGTGGCGGCATGATATTTACTTGTGTCGGAATGATATTTACTTTGGTGGCATGATATTTACTTGTGTCGGCATGATATTTACTTGTCGGCATGATATTTACTTGTGTCGGCATGATATTTACTTATGGCGGCATGATATTTACTTGTGGCGGCATGATATTTACTTGTCGGCATGATATTTACTTGTGTAGGCATGATATGTACTTGTCGGCATGATATTTACTTGTAGCGGCATGATATTTACTTGCCGGCATGATATTTACTTGTGGCAGCATGATATTTACTTGTGTCGGAATGATATTTACTTTGGTGGCATGATATTTACTTGTGGCGGCATGATATTTACTTGTCGGCATGATATTTACTTGTGTCGGCATGATATTTACTTATGGCGGCATGATATTTACTTATGGCGGCATGATATTTACATGTGGCGGCATGATATTTACTTATCTCTGCATGATATTTACTTGTGTTGGCATGATATTTACTTGTGGCGGCATGCCATTTACTTGTCTCTGCATGCTATTTATTTATGTCGGCATCATAATAGATATATATGATAGGTATAGGGCTTATAATATTTTGTACAAATGTATCATACATATTTTGTGGCATAACTAATATCAAACAATATACGAGCCCAACATAATTTATTTCTATAGTATAATAAAATATTATAAATATATAGGCTATTATGGGCAGTCAAATATTAAATGAATTTAGATATTTAAATAATATACTAATTAAATAGCGAATAAACGAATAATTATTAAAAATGATATTACTTAAATAATTATATAACTTAATATAATTATACTTATTATACTTGTTATATTAATTTATATATATATATATATATATATATGTAGAAATTCACCATTTTTGATTAGTTCTCCTCCGACTACGGATATCTCTAATTCCAGTAATTACACAGTTGACGCCACTGCAATGGATACTCTGGATATAACAGCATCGCGCTCTCTGTATTGTTCTATGACTCGTTCTGTGAATATATTTATTTAAAAATGTATTTGTATCAAATATATTTAAATTTTAATTAGAGATTTAATTTAATTTATTAAAAATATCAATTAAAATTTAACATAACATGTGTATGCATCATATACATAGGAGCGAATAGACTGTGCAAAGCCTGAAAAAGTACGACATCCAATGATATTAATTCCGCCATTTTGTCATATCCAACTTTAGGATATTTCAAATAAATAATAAATTCGTGAAATTATTAATATTTACATTATAATACTCAATATTTTGTACATTACATCAAATATTTATTGTAAACAGGTATGCATATTAAAATTAAAAATATATATAATAATATAGTATCCTATTTAATGTTATTATATTAATAGTAGATATATAATATGTCATATCAAAGTAAATTTAATTTATTTAGTAAATTTAAAATTATAAATTCCTATTATGTCGTCATGATATTTGAATACGATAGTAATGATACTTTAACATATACTATATACGATTAAACATATAATATATACTACAGTTACATATAGTATTCAGTGAATACGTAAGACGTCGTACGACGTATGTACGTATAATAATACTATATAGTATTATTATAATAATTATTATAATATTGTATTCGTTGTTTTAGTAAATTTGTGTTGTATATATAATTATAATAAAGTATATATTTATTAAATAAAATAATATTCAATATTATATTGATAATATTAATAATTAATCGTAATTATATCCGAGTTAACTTAATATAAATATAAGTATTATATTATATATATATTATATATATTTATATATAATATGAAGTAACATTAAAATATCATGAAGATGTAATAGGAATTTATAATTTTAAATGTACTATATAAATTAAATTTATAATTAAAGTAAATTTTACTCATATAATCTCATATTATCTATAATAATTATATATCTACTATTAATATAATAACATTACATTGGATAGTATTTATATGTATATTTAAAATTTAATATAAACACCTGTTTACAAAAAATTATTTGGTGTATTGAACAAAATATTGAGTATTATAATATAAATATTGATAATTTCACGTGTTGATAAGTATATAATTACATGTAAACACATTTTAAAATAATATCACATAATTTTGAGAAAATAAAAAGTAGGCGTACAAAAAATACATTATATCGTACTCTCCAATACACCGTACTCTCACATTACTTGATATCATACTATCACCTTCCAGCACAACGTACTCTCACGTTACTTGATATCATACTATCACCTTCCAGCACAACGTACTCTCACGTTAATTGATATCATACTACCTTCCAGCACAACGTACTCTCACGTTACTTGATATCATACTATCTTCCAGCACAACGTACTCTCACGTTACTCTCTCGTTACTCACTCAACTTCCTTTACTTTCTGTACTGTGATTCTTTCGGAATGCATTTTGTCTTCTGTCTAGTAAGTCGTAAGTATTTAAATATGATATTATTTGTTTGTTTACAATTTTTTCTAGAATTTTAGAAAGTAATGGAAGTTGAGATACTGGTCTATAATTACTCAGTACTTCAACATCTAAATCTGGTTTTTTTAAGTAAGGATTGATAATTGCGTATTTTAAATTATTGGGTATTTCACCAGTCATTAATGAAGTATCAATTATTTGTTTATAAATGGGAGCTAGTGTAGAAGCCAGTATTTTAGTCATTTTCAGTGGAATAGGGTCAGAAGGAGATGTTGTCTTTGCTGTAACAATTAAGTTATAGATATCAGTTATAGTAGGTAGTTCAAATTCTGTAAATGTGTGTTTGCAGGTTGTAGTTAGGATTGTCGTATCAGTTGGTAGTAATTGTCGTTGTAAATCTAGATTATAGCAAAGTTTTTCTACTTTTTCAGAGAAAAAATCACCAAATCTAGTGCAGAGTGTTTTATCTAGATTTGTAGTGGGAAGACTTATTTTATTTTTCTTGCCTACACGTTACAATATAAAACTACAACTTATATATCAAGGCATATGCATGTGTATTTATTTTGTATACGTATATTATATTATATTGACATAGGTGTTACTCGTTCGGAATATTTTTGATTGTGCGCTAGAGCAGTAACGGTTACATTTGATTGACGTATATTGGCGTGTATATATAACGCCTACCCTGAACTCTATAAACAAACGGCGGCCAACTTCGGGTGTATCCAATTAAAGTTTATGTTGTTTATTAATTTATATAATATATATTAAATGATAAAACGAATGATTGTTTACGTTTTTAATTTTAATTACAATTATATATAATACTAGCCGTACCCTACCCGGCGTTGCTCGGTTTTTATTATTTTCCTATCTATTATTTATTAATTATAGCTGTTCCTAATTCTGCATTACTAAATATTTGTATTTAATTTTGTCCTAACTATTTTTTATATACAATAAAATAAATGTTAGCTGAAATACAAACAAATTATGAAAAATATTTTAATATTTAAAAAATTAGTAGAAAAATATTTCTAAAAATATATTAAAAAATACAATAAATATTTCGAAAATATTACAAAATATGTTTTAAAAAGATGTCGAAAACCTAAACCAAAACCGTACCTGACCTGGCGTTGCTCGGTTTTTGATTGTTTGCCAAGTATTATTTATTAATTATACCTATTACTAATTCTGCATTGCTAAATATTTATATTTAATTTTTTCATAACTTACAATAAAATAAATGTTAGCTGACATACAAACAAATGTAGAAAAATATTTTAATATTTAAAAAATTCGTTGAAAAATATTTCAAAAAATATATTAAATAATACAACAAATATTTCAAATATTACAAAATATGTTGAAAACCTAAACCAAAACCGTTCCAAATCGACTCGGTTTTTTATTATTTACCTATCTATCATTTATTAATTATAACTATACCTGCTTTGGAATTTCTTGCCGTACCCAACTCTGCTTTACTCGTTGTTTGATAGTTTGCCTATCTATTATTTATTAATTATGGCTATTCATGATTCTGTCTTTCATATATAATAATATAAATGTGTGCTAAAATTCAAACAAATTTAGACAAATATTCGTTTTTAATATCTCAAAAATTAGTGGAAAAATATTTTTAAAATATTTAAAAAAATACAACACATATTTCCAATATTACAAAATATTACTTAATAAATGTCGAAAACCCAAACCGCACCCTGCGTTGATCGATTATGCATAGCTAATCTTTAATTTAAATTTTTTCCTAACTATTATTTATATACAATAAAATAAATGTTAGCTGACCTACAAACAGAAGTAGAAAAATATTTTAATATTAAAAAATTTGTGGAAAAATATTTCAAAAAATATATTAAAAAAATACAAAATATAAAATTTAAAAAATACAAAATATACAACAAATATTTCAAATATAACAAAATATGTTTTAAAAAAATGTCTAAAACCAAAACCCAAACCATCCCGACCAGACGTTGCTCGGTTTTTGATTATTTTCCTATAAATTATTAATTATAGCTATTCCTAATTATGTATAGCTAATATTTAATTTTGTTTCTAACTAATATTTAATAATTCTAAGTGTATCCGATGTAGATCTATAGATCATACGCTATAGCGTTGTTAGTTTTTAAGATTTATTCGTAAAATATTTTGTAAAAATACAAAAAATAATTTAAAATATTATAAAATATATTTTAAAAAGTGTCTACAAATATTTTTTTAAATATAAAAAATATTTCAACATATTAGTATCCATACCCGAACCGGCGTTGCTAAGTTTTTGATTATTTGCCTATTTATTTTTATTAATTATAGGCTATAATTTATAGCTATTCATGATTATGCTAAAATATTTAATTGCTAAAAAATACAACAAATATTTAAAATATTACAAAAAATTTCGAAAACTCAAATCTAAACCCAAACTCAAACAGTGCCCGACCCGACATTTATCGGTTTTTGATTGTTTGCCTATTTATTATTTATTAATTATAATTAGGAATATATCTATAGAGATATTCCTGATTCTACATTTCTAGTATATACAATTAAATAAAGTTTATCTAAAATACAAACAAATGTAGAAACATATTTATTTTAATATTTAAAAAATTAGTGAAAAAAGATTTAAAAAATACAACAAATATTTAAAATATTCCAAAATATGTTGAAAACCTAAACCCAAACCGTCCCAAAACGGCGTTGATCGGTTTTTAATTATTTGCCTATCTATCATTTATTAATTATAAATATTCCTGATTAAGAATTGTTTGCCGAACCCAACCCGACGTTGCTCGTTTTTTTATTATTTGCCTATCAATTATTAATTATAGTTATTCCTAATTATGCATAGCTAATCTTTAATTGTTGTCTTCTAACTAATATTTAATAAATCTAACTGTATCCGATGTAGATCTAGCGTTGTTCTTTTTAAGATTTATTCGTAAAATATTTTGTAAAAATACAAAAATACAAAAATAATTTAAAATATTATAAAATATATTTTTAAAAAGTGTCTAAAAATATTTTTTAAATATAAAAAATATTTCAACATATTAGTAGTCATACCCTACCCGGCGTTGCTAGGTTTTTGATTGTTTGACTATTTATTTTTATTAATTATAGCTATTCCTGATTATTCTAAAATATATAATTGCTAACAAATACAAAAAATATTTAAAATATTACAAAATATGTTTTAAAAAAATGTCGAAAACTCAAACCTAAACCCAAATCCAAACAGTACTCGACTCGACATTTATCGGCTTTTGATTGTTTGCCTATTTATTATTTATTAATTAGAGCTATTCCTGATCCTACATTTCTAGTATATACAATTAAATAAAATTAAACATATGTAGAAACATATTTTTTTTAATATTTAAAAAATTAGATAAAAAATATTTCAAAAAATACAACAGATATTTCAAATATTCCAAAATATGTTGAAAACCTAAACCCAAACAGTTCCAAATCGGCGTTGCTCGGTTTTTTATTATTTGCCTATCTATCATTTATTAATTATAACTATTCCTGATTTGGAATTTCTTGCCGTACCCAACTTTGCTTTACTCGTTGATTGATAGCTTACCTATCTATTATTTATTATTTATGGCTATTCATGATTCTGCTTTTCATATACAATAACATAAATTGTTGCTAAAATTCAAACAAATGTATACAAATATTAATATCTCAAAAATTAATGGAAAAATATTTCAAAAATATTTCAAATAATATTTAAAAAAATACAACACATATTTCCAATATTACAAAATAGTACTTAATAAATATCGAAAACCCAAACCGCACCCTGCGTTGATCGATTTTTGATTGTTTGCCTATCTATTATTTATTAATTATAGCTATTCCTGATTCTGTATTCCTAGTATACAACAAATATTACAAAATATATTTTTTATAAATATTCTACAAATATTTAAAAAAGTATATTATTATATCTTATAATATTTATATATTTATTATATAATTATAATATGTTAATTATATCTTAAAATAATAATATTTCAACGAATAGTTGAAAAATATAAAAAAATATTTCAAATAATATTTTTTAAAATACAAAAAATATAAATAATATTTTAAAAATATATTTTAAAAAAATTTCAAAAAAAATGTTTAAAAATATTTCAAAAAATGTCAAAAAAAATTCGAAAATATTTCAAATAATATTTTTTAAAATACAAAAAATATAAATAATATTTTAAAAATATATTTAAAAAAAATTTAGCCGTACCCGACCCGGCGTTGCTCGGTTTTGATTATTTTCCTATATATTATATATTAATTATAGCTATTCCTGATTCTTAATTGATATATATATAATAAAATAAATGTTAGCTGACATACAAAACAAAGTAGAAAACATTTTCAAATAATATGTTAAAAAATACAACAAATATTTCAAATATTAAAAAATATGTTTTAAAAAAATGTCTAAAACCCAAACCTAAACCCAAACACAAACCGTACACTACCCTGCGTTGCTAGGTTTTTGATTATTTGCCTATTAATTGTAGCTATTCCTGATTATACTTAGCTAATATTTAATTGTTTTCTTCTAACTAATATTTACTAATTCTAACTGTATCCGATGTAGACTCAGCGTTGTTCGTTTTTAAGATTATTTGTAAAATATTTGGTAAGATTACAAATAATAATTTAAAATATTACAAAATATATTTTTAAAAAGTGTCTAAAATATTTTAAGAAATATAAAAAATATTTCAACATATTAGTAGCCATACCTGATTTTTAATGCCTATTAATTTTTTTTATTAATTATAGCTATTCCTGATTATTCTAAAATATATAATTGCTAAAAATTGCAAAAAAATATATAAAATATTACAAAATATGTTTTAAAAACAAACCATACCCGACCCGGCATTTCTTGGTTTTTGTTTGTTTGCCTATCTATTATTTATTATTTATTAATTAGGGCAATTTCTGATTCTATATTTCTAGTATATACAATTAAATAAAGTTTATTTAAAATACAAACAAATATAGAAAAATATTATTTATAATATTTAAAAAATTAGTGAACAAATATTTCAAAAAATATTTTAAAAAATACAACAAATATTTCAAATATTACAAAATATGTTGAAAACCCAAACCCAAACCGTCCCAAAACGGCGTTGATCAGTTTTTAATTATATGCCTATCTATACTTTATTAATTATAACTATTCCTGATTTAGAATTGTTTGCCGAACCCAACCCGACGTTGCTCGTTTTTTTATTATTTGCCTATCAATTATTAATTATAGTTATTCCTAATTATGCATAGCTATTCTTTAATTGTTGTCTTCTAACTAATGTTTAATAAATCTAACTGTATCCGATGTAGATCTAGCGTTGTTCTTTTTAAGACTTATTCGTAAAATATTTTGTAAAAATACAAAAATACAAAAATACTTTAAAATATTATAAAATATATTTTTAAAAAGTGTCTAAAAATATTTTTTAAATATAAAAAATATTTCAACATATTAGCAGTCATACCCTACCCGGCGTTGCTAGGTTTTTGATTGTTTGACTATTTATTTTTATTAATTATAGCTATTCCTGATTATTCTAAAATATATAATTGCTAACAAATACAAAAAATATTTAAAATATTACAAAATATGTTTTAAAAAAATGTCGAAAACTCAAACCTAAACCCAAATCCAAACAGTACTCGACTCGACATTTATCGGTTTTTGATTGTTTGCCTATTTATTATTTATTAATTAGAGCTATTCCTGATCCTACATTTCTAGTATATACAATTAAATAAAATTAAACATATGTAGAAACATATTTTTTTTAATATTTAAAAAATTAGATAACAAATATTTCAAAAAATACAACAGATATTTCAAATATTCCAAAATATGTTGAAAACCTAAACCCAAACAGTTCCAAATCGGCGTTGCTCGGTTTTTTATTATTTGCCTATCTATCATTTATTAATTATAACTATTCCTGATTTGGAATTTCTTGCCGTACCCAACTTTGCTTTACTCGTTGTTTGATAGCTTACCTATCTATTATTTATTATTTATGGCTATTCATGATTCTGCTTTTCATATAAAATAACATAAATTGTTGCTAAAATTCAAACAAATTTATACAAATATTAATATCTCAAAAATTAGTGGAAAAATATTTCAAAAATATTTCAAATAATATTTAAAAAAATACAACACATATTTCTAATATTACAAAATAGTACTTAATAAATATCGAAAACCCAAACCGCACCCTGCGTTGATCGATTTTTGATTGTTTGCCTATCTATTATTTATTAATTATAGCTATTCCTGATTCTGTATTCCTAGTATACAACAAATATTACAAAATATATTTTTTATAAATATTCTACAAATATTTAAAAAAGTATATTATTATATCTTATAATATTTATATATTTATTATATAATTATAATATGTTAATTATATCTTAAAATAATAATATTTCAACGAATAGTTGAAAAATATAAAAAAATATTTCAAATAATATTTTTTAAAATACAAAAAATATAAATAATATTTTAAAAATATATTTTAAAAAAATTTCAAAAAAAATGTTTAAAAATATTTCAAAAAATGTCAAAAAAAATTCGAAAATATTTCAAATAATATTTTTTAAAATACAAAAAATATAAATAATATTTTAAAAATATATTTAAAAAAAATTTAGCCGTACCCGACCCGGCGTTGCTCGGTTTTGATTATTTTCCTATATATTATATATTAATTATAGCTATTCCTGATTCTTAATTGATATATATATAATAAAATAAATGTTAGCTGACATACAAAACAAAGTAGAAAACATTTTCAAATAATATGTTAAAAAATACAACAAATATTTCAAATATTAAAAAATATGTTTTAAAAAAATGTCTAAAACCCAAACCTAAACCCAAACACAAACCGTACACTACCCTGCGTTGCTAGGTTTTTGATTATTTGCCTATTAATTGTAGCTATTCCTGATTATACTTAACTAATATTTAATTGTTTTCTTCTAACTAATATTTACTAATTCTAACTGTATCCGATGTAGACTCAGCGTTGTTCGTTTTTAAGATTATTTGTAAAATATTTGGTAAGATTACAAATAATAATTTAAAATATTACAAAATATATTTTTAAAAAGTGTCTAAAATATTTTAAGAAATATAAAAAATATTTCAACATATTAGTAGCCATACCTGATTTTTAATGCCTATTAATTTTTTTTATTAATTATAGCTATTCCTGATTATTCTAAAATATATAATTGCTAAAAATTGCAAAAAAATATATAAAATATTACAAAATATGTTTTAAAAACAAACCATACCCGACCCGGCATTTCTTGGTTTTTGTTTGTTTGCCTATCTATTATTTATTATTTATTAATTAGGGCAATTTCTGATTCTATATTTCTAGTATATACAATTAAATAAAGTTTATTTAAAATACAAACAAATATAGAAAAATATTATTTATAATATTTAAAAAATTAGTGAACAAATATTTCAAAAAATATTTTAAAAAATACAACAAATATTTCAAATATTACAAAATATGTTGAAAACCCAAACCCAAACCGTCCCAAAACGGCGTTGATCAGTTTTTAATTATATGCCTATCTATACTTTATTAATTATAACTATTCCTGATTTAGAATTGTTTGCCGAACCCAACCCGACGTTGCTCGTTTTTTTATTATTTGCCTATCAATT
The DNA here is from genome assembly GCA_964019155.1 of Osedax fenrisi. Classification (NCBI taxonomy): domain Eukaryota; kingdom Metazoa; phylum Annelida; class Polychaeta; order Sabellida; family Siboglinidae; genus Osedax; species Osedax fenrisi. The sequence continues at coordinate 15,472,746 of OZ025240.1, forward strand.
ATTAATTATAGTTATTCCTAATTATGCATAGCTATTCTTTAATTGTTGTCTTCTAACTAATGTTTAATAAATCTAACTGTATCCGATGTAGATCTAGCGTTGTTCTTTTTAAGACTTATTCGTAAAATATTTTGTAAAAATACAAAAATACAAAAATACTTTAAAATATTATAAAATATATTTTTAAAAAGTGTCTAAAAATATTTTTTAAATATAAAAAATATTTCAACATATTAGCAGTCATACCCTACCCGGCGTTGCTAGGTTTTTGATTGTTTGACTATTTATTTTTATTAATTATAGCTATTCCTGATTATTCTAAAATATATAATTGCTAACAAATACAAAAAATATTTAAAATATTACAAAATATGTTTTAAAAAAATGTCGAAAACTCAAACCTAAACCCAAATCCAAACAGTACTCGACTCGACATTTATCGGTTTTTGATTGTTTGCCTATTTATTATTTATTAATTAGAGCTATTCCTGATCCTACATTTCTAGTATATACAATTAAATAAAATTAAACATATGTAGAAACATATTTTTTTTAATATTTAAAAAATTAGATAACAAATATTTCAAAAAATACAACAGATATTTCAAATATTCCAAAATATGTTGAAAACCTAAACCCAAACAGTTCCAAATCGGCGTTGCTCGGTTTTTTATTATTTGCCTATCTATCATTTATTAATTATAACTATTCCTGATTTGGAATTTCTTGCCGTACCCAACTTTGCTTTACTCGTTGTTTGATAGCTTACCTATCTATTATTTATTATTTATGGCTATTCATGATTCTGCTTTTCATATAAAATAACATAAATTGTTGCTAAAATTCAAACAAATTTATACAAATATTAATATCTCAAAAATTAGTGGAAAAATATTTCAAAAATATTTCAAATAATATTTAAAAAAATACAACACATATTTCCAATATTACAAAATAGTACTTAATAAATATCGAAAACCCAAACCGCACCCTGCGTTGATCGATTTTTGATTGTTTGCCTATCTATTATTTATTAATTATAGCTATTCCTGATTCTGTATTCCTAGTATACAACAAATATTTCCAAATATTACAAAATATATTTTTTATAAATGTTCTACAAATATTTTAAAAAGTATATTATTATATCTTATAATATTTATATATTTATTATATAATTATAATATTTTAATTATATCTTAAAATAATAATATTTCAACGAATAGTTGAAAAATATAAAAAATTATTTCAAATAATATTTTTTAAAATACAAAAAATATAAATAATATTACAAAATATATTTTAAAAAAATTTCAAAAAAATGTTTAAAAATATTTAAAAAAAACTTCAAAAAATGTCAAAAATATTTCAAAAATATTTCAAAAAATTTCCAAAATTTCCAAAAATTTCAAAAAAAAATCAAAAAAAATTCAAAAAAATAGTTCGAAAAAATGTAAAAAAAATATTTCAAAAATGCGACGCCGAAGATTTTGGACGACAAAAAATCATTTTAATGGCAAAAAGTCAATTTTTCAGGTTTTTCTGGGGTACGCGGTATAAAATTCAAAACATTTTCCGGACCAAGACCATACTGTTGCAAATTTATTAAGATCGGGTATAAAATATTTTCGCGACGTACCCCGGTTCTCGAGTTACCTCACCAGACACACACACACACACACACATATATATATATCTATTATATAAAAGAAAGTCTATTTAATTATATATATATATGTGTGTGTGTGTGTATCTGGTGAGGTAACTCGAGAACCGGGGTACGTCGCGAAAATATGTGATACCCGATCTTAATAAATTTGCAACAGTATGGTCTTGGTCCGGAAAATTTTTTGAATTTTTTACCGCGTACCCCAGAAAAACCTAAAAAAATGACTTTTTGCTATTAAAATGGTTTTTTGTCATCTAAAATCTTCGGCGTCGCTTTTTTGAAATATTTTTTTTACATTTTTTCGAAGTATTTTTTTGAAATTTTTTTGAATTTTTTTTTGAAATTTTTTTGAAATTTGTGAAATATTTTAGAAATTTTTTGAAATATTTTTGAAATTTTTTGAAATAATTTTAAACATTTTTTTGAAATATTTGTAAACATTTTTGTGGAAATTTTTTTGAAATTTTTTTAAAATATATTTTGTAATATCATCTATATTTTTTGTTATATTTTTAAAAATATTTTTTTATATTTTTCAACTAATCGTTATATTATTATTTTAAGATATAATTAAAATATTATAATTATATAATAAATATATAAATATTATAAGATATAAATATTATACTTTTTAAAATATTTGTAGAACATTTATAAAAAATATTTTTGTTATATTTGGAAATATTTATTATATACTAGCAGAAATACTACCAGAATCAGGAATAGCTATAATTAATAAATAATAGATAGGCAACAACAATCAAAAATCAAAAATCGAACAACGAAGTGTGCGGTTTGGGTTTTCGAAATTTGTTAAGTAATATTTTGTAATATTGGAAATATGTGTTGTATTTTTTTTAATATTTTTTTAAATATTTTTGAAATATTTTTCCACTAATTTTTGAGATATTAAAAACGAATATTTGTCTAAATTTGTTTGAATTTTTTTTATGGAAAATGTATGTTATTGTATATGAAAAGCAGAATCATATAGCCATAATTAATAAATTATAGATAGGCAAACTATCAAACAACAAGTAAAGCAGAGTTGGGTACTGTAAGAAATTCCAAATCAGGAATATTTATAATTAATAAATGATAGATAGGCAAATAATAAAAAACTAAGCAACGCCGATTTGGAACGGTTTGGGTTTAGGTTTTCAACATATTTTGGAATATTTTAAATATTTGTTGTATTTTTTAATATATTTTTTAAAATATGTGTCACTAATTTTTTAAATATTAAAACAAATATGTTTCTACATTAGTTTGTATTTTTATTATTTTAGATAAACATTATTTAATTAATTAATATACAATTGTATATACTATTTTTACATTTTTTATATTTTTACATTTTTACAATTGTATATACTATAAATTTAGAATCATGAATAGCTCTAATTATTAAATAATAAATAGGCAAACAATCAAAAACCTATAAATGTCGGTACGGTTTGGGTTTGGGTTTAGGTTTGAGTTTTCGACAATTTTTTAAAACATATTTTGTAATATTTGAAATATTTGTTGTTTTTTTATTATTTAATATTTTTCCACTAATTTTTTAAATATTAAAATTGTCTACATTTTTTTGTATGTCAGCTAACATTTATTTTATTTTATATATAGCAATTAAGTATCAGGAATAGCTATAAGTAATAAATAATAGATAGGAAAATAATCAAAACCGAGAAATGCCGGCCATGGAAAGTCGGCACAAATTTATGTTATTATATATGAAAGGCAGAATCATTGATAGCCATAATTAATAAATAATAGATATAATAGAAAACTATCAAACAACGAGTAAAGCAGAGTAGGGTACGGCAAGAAATTCCAAATCAGGAATAGTTATAATAAATAAATGATAGATAGATAAATAAGAAAAAACCGATCAACGCCGATTTGGAACGGTTTGGGTTTAGGTTTTCAACATATTTTGGAATATTTTAAATTATTTATTGTATTTTTTGAAATATTTTGCACTAATTTTAAAATTTAAAAAAAAATATGTTTCTACATTTGTTTGTATTTTAGATAAACTTTATTTAATTGTATATACTAGAAATATAGAATCTTGAATAGCTCTAATTAATAAATAATAAATAGGCAAACAATCAAAAACCGATAAATGTCGGGTCTGGTACTGTTTGGGTTTGGGTTTAGGTTTGAGTTTTCGACATTTTTTTAAAACATATTTTGTAATATTTTAAATATTTGTTGTATTTTTTAGCAATAATATATTTTAGTATAATCAGGAATAGCTATAATTAATAAAAATAAATATGCAAACAATCAAAAACCTAGCAACGCCGGATCGGGTACGGCTACTATTATGTTGAAATATTTGTAATAGCTATAATTAATAATTTATAGGTAAATAATCAAAAACTGAGAAAAGTCGGGATGGGTACGGCAAGCAATTTAAAATCAGGAATAGTTATAATTAATAAATAATAGATAGGAAAACAATCAAAAACCTAGCAACGCCGTGTAAGGACGGTTTTGGTTTTAGAAATGTTTTTAAAACATATTTTTTAATATTTGAAATATTTGTTGTCTTTTTTAATATATTTTTTGAAATATTTTTCCATTATTTTTTAAATATTAAAATATTTGTTTACATTAGTTTGTATGTCAGCTAACATTTATTTTATTGTATATAAATAATAGTTAGGAAAAAATTAAATATAAATATTTAGCAATGCAGAATTAGTAATAGCTATAATTAATAAATGATAATTGGCAAACAATCAACAACCGATAAATGTCGGGTCTGGTACTGTTTGGGTTTGAGGTTAGGTTTGAGTTTTCGACATTTTTTTAAAACATATTTTTTAATATTTTAAATATTTGTTCTATTTTTTAGCAATAATATATTTGAGTATAATCAGGAATAGCTATAATTAATAAAAATAAATATGCAAACAATCAAAAACCTAGCAACGCCAGTTCAGGTAGGGTTTGGGTTTAGGTTTGGGTTTTCGGCATCTTTTTAAAACATATTTTGTAATATTCTAAATATTTATTGTATTTTTTAATATATTTTTTGAAATATTTTTCTACTAATTTTTTAAATATTAAAATATTTTCTATATTTGTTTGTATTTTAGCTAACATTTGTTTTATAGCAATACAGAATCAGGAATAGCTATAATTAATAAATAATAGATAATAGGATAATCAAAAACCGAGCAACGCCGGGTCGGGTACGGCTAGTATATATATATAATTAAATAGACTTTCTTTTATATAATAGATAATAATACATTTATATATATGAATATTAATATGCATAACTATATTTAATATATATCTGAAATTAAAATTAAGTTATATGTCAAATTAAATAATGATTATTATAATCATTATAATGGCCACATGGGAAACAAATTTGTTAGAAAATATAATACTAACCACTCTATAATAAAGTTTTAATAATTCCTTACTCAGTAACACATGAATAATTTATACATTTATAAATATTAATTTTTAAATACCTAATAAACCGCGTATTTAAGGAATAAATAGAATTATTAAATTAAAAAGTAAACAACATTTTAATATATTCAAAATGGCTACATGTCAATTATGTTAATAATATCAAGGATTAAAATTTATTTTCAAGCAAATAAATTTTGAAATTAGTATAATATAAAACCATAATATGCATGAAAATATATTATCTATATTCATATAACATAGTATGAATAAATATAAACAAAATTCATAACATTTTAAAATAATGATTATTTATACCAAAATAATGTATTTTTAATCACAAATCCAAATAAATATATATTTAATATCGAAAAATTCATTATAATTATTATGATGAATATTTATATTATTATAATAATATAATAAATTGAATGTGAATCCAAGTATATAAATATTATATCTATATTATATAATGTGACTATATATTCACTTAAAATATTTACAAGTAAAATATTAATCGTAATAACATAATATTATATTAAATATATGTACGGTACATAATGTACCTAATGTTATAACTGTAGTTAATTAATCAAACTAACCTATCATCAAACTTGAAATATTGTAATATGTATGCCCTAATGTAATATAGGATAGTACTATATAATATATATTATACTATATAGTATAGTCTATATTATATATTATAATATAATAATATATATTATATAGTACTATCCTATATTACATAGAAATATTGTAATATGTATGCCCTAATGTAATATAGGATAGTACTATATAATATATATTATTATATTATAATATATAATATAGACTATACTATATAGTATAGTCTATATTATATATTATATAATATAATAACATATATATGTTATATCCATCTGTATTCAGGGGCGGATACAGGGGGGGGGCTAGGGGGGCTCTAGCCCCCCCCCCCTCATGATTGTAAAATATATGATTTTAAAATAGATAATATGGTTAAATCAGCAAAACCTATAATATCAATTATAGGTAGGTTTATACATATTTTATTTTAAGTATATTCATTAATTTTAATCTAATTTAAAGATATTGGCACTATTTAGAATGAATTAACAATAAAACACACGAAGAAAGGTATATTCTGCTAAAGAAAATACTCGCACAACAATCCATCAAATATTACGTTTATAAATCACATAAAGAAAATGGAAATACTCGTACATTTCAAATCAAGTGGTTACACACATATCCTTGGTTATCCTACAGTGAATCTTTAAATGGTCTATTGTATATAGGTATACATATCGTGTGTTTTTCATTTAAAAATTAATCACAATAAAGTTGGAAAATGTATCACTTCGTCCATGATTAAGTTTAAAGATTCGATTGCAGATTTAAGAAAACATGAATCAACTATTTACCACAATAACTATTTGAAAGAAAATTCTCGTTTTATTGCAGTGATAGAAAATAAGAAGCATGCTTCTGCAATCAGCTATAATGCAAGTCAATAATAACATATCTAAGTAAAATTTAATACAACAGAGAAAAATTGAAATCAAGGGGGTATTACTATACCTGTATATAAGCAGGCAACTTAACGGAAATATTGTAACTTTAAAACATTTTTATATCAAGTTGTAATGGGATACCTCCTATAAAGTTATTATATTTCAAGCAAGTTGCCGGAAAGCAAGGGGGTTTCCCACTAAAATTGTAGTTAACTTGATAGAAAATCGTTTTAAAGTTAAAATACTTCCGTCAACTTGCCGGAAATACTTGTAGTGGGATACCTCCTTTAGATATAATCATTCTTTATAGAAGACAAAATATGTCATTACATGGTCATAATGAGTATTCTACTGATCCACATTTTAATATAGGAAATGTCAATGCACTTCTAAAACTATATATAAACTCTGGACATTATATATTAAAAGAACACTTATTAATGTGCAGTAAAAATGCTAAATACATCTCAAAAACAACACACAATGAATTGATATTTGAATGTGGTGAATACATTAAAGAAAGAATAATTATTCTTCAATTATAATTAATGATATAAAAAAAGCTAAATATTGTAGTGTACTAGCTGATGAAACCACAGATGTATACATTATATATATATATATATATATATATTTTTTTTTTTTTTTCGGACAATGGTTAGTTAATAACCAGAGCCAATTATCCCATTTATTAGCGAAAACATATTAATAAAATATGACGAAGTAGGCAAGGGAGAGGCCAGGTAATTAAGGATATTACAATAATCCATTGCAGCAGTATTTGCGATAAATATTTAGACTGCCTGTCATGACACGAATACTGAGTAGCGTAATATCATGCTTCCTCAGGCCTAACGAATATAGGTCTTTAGACGTTAGGGATGAGGGTATACCACGCCAGTTCCAACAAGAGGCACTTAGTTTAGCCTGCTTTGCACCAGTAAGTTGTTTTGCGTAGGAGAGTATTTCAGGTTTGTTATAGTAGTCAGTTTTGTGTCGGTAATTAGTATCGGTATCTATTGTATCAGTTGAGATTTGCGTATCTATAATATAAACAATGTCATTTCGGTAAGCCAGTAAGTCAGGTTTGCGTAAGCCAAGTTGTGTTCGTATGTGTGGTTCCAGTATAGTTGTAAATTTGTACTTATTAAGTAGAGTGATTAAAAGAGCGTTAACATAATTATGCCTATGAATAATGTTATTATAATTAAATCTACAGGTCTGCATAATATGATTTAGGCAGTCATATTTATAATTACACCCTCGCCTTAAACAGTTTGTATTTAAACTTGGAAACATACGTTTACATCTGTAATGTGTATATAGTAGACCGTGCTTTAGCTTTACCATATCTAAGAAATCGCGACCAGAAAACATCTTTATAGGAGAAGTTATCCAATTATTAATAAAAGGACTATGCGTGCCTAATTCTAAACCCTTGCCATCGACAGAATTAAATAAATATATTGAATGATATTTATTTATGGAGGTGTTATCAATAAAAGTGTATTCATCGTATACTCGAGGTGTAGACCATTTTAGAATAACACTATCGGGAAGAGTTTGAATAATAGTGTCATCATTCCTTCTAATGGATGAAATCCTTTTTAGCCGCAGCACCGGTATTGCCAGAAAAAGACGAGTGATAGCTATCCCACCGACACTACTAGGTGCGTAGAATACACCGAGTGAAGTATCTGAAGGTAGTCGAAGCCAACGTCTGACGAACGCCCGAATACTTCTATCCATCGTTTTTAATGAATTTAAATAGACGTTAGAGAAAGTCAAGGTATGAAGCATACTTGGAATTAGATGATTTTTGAGCATAAACAATTTTTGTTGGGGTTTTAGAGTAGATTTAGATATTGCCAAGAGTTTCGATGTGAGGTCATCATTAATTGAATTATTTTTATTATCCAAAGCGCCTATGTTGATGCCAAGATATCTATAAGTTTCTTCTATATTTAGCGCTTTAATTGTAGAATTATCAATAGATATAAAACTATATGGGTTACATATCCATTGTTTTTTATTTGGGTTAATAATTATATTCAATGTTGCGCATTTTGATTTGTTAACGTTTAACCCACATTGAGCTAGTCTAAATAAAACATGATCAACTTGATATTGCATCATTATATCATCTTTCGCAAATAAAACCAGATCATCTGCAAATGCCATATGGCTTATTGTACTATTTCCTTGTAAATTAATACTACCTGGCATATTATCAGTTACATAATCTATAATGGAGTTAAAAAGAGCGGGAGACATTGGGTCACCTTGTTTTACTCCACGATTGACTGGTATACTAGGTGATACTCCATTTTTATATTTTAATTGAGTTGAACAATCAGAATAAGTATGCATGATATAACTTGTATACATTTTAGGAGTCCCTACTCTTTCGGCTAATGCAACAATTGAGTTGTGAGATACCGTATCAAAAGCTTTAGAAACATCCAACAAACACATCTTTAATGGGCGTAATGCATTTTTATGTTGATATATAATAGATTTAAGTAAAAAGATATTCTCAGCAATACCATCACGTCGAACAAAAGCTTTTTGCCGTGGATTAAGACTAATTGTGTTTTCAATTCTGCGTACCAACATTTTATGGAAAAGTCTACAGAATATCGATGACATAGTTATTGGACGATAATGGGACGGCTCAATACTGTGCTTAGTTTTAGGGATTAAAGTAGTTAGGCCTAATTTAAATGCGGAAGGTGCAGTCGATGATATGAGATAAATATTAAAGTGAGCTGTTATATTATTTAGACCAATTTTAGTTAAATCGCATTTTTTAAGACCATCTATTCCCGGGGCGCCGTCGTGTAATGTGCCGTAACATGACTTTACTTCGTTTATCGTAATTGGATGTATATATGCATTACTATTATTAACAAATAAGTGGTTGAATGGAATAGATGGCTTACTTATTAACTCACTCCAATATTTAAATTGTAAATCGATTGGCATTTCTTTAATTTCTTTTGTAATATCTTCGCCGTCGAAAATAGATTTAGCGAGCCTGGATCTATTTTTAGAATACATTTGTTGCGTTTTAGCAAATAATAAACACCTTTGTTTACGCTTAACATTTCTATTTGATTGCACGCCTATATTATCATTACATTGTGTATTGTTAGAAATAATATTGTTACGTAATATTTTTGGTTTTTTTTTAGATTGAACTATAGATGAATTAATTAATTGTTCATAATCTAGGTCTATTAGATTTTGAATATTGTCGAAATTAAAATTCTGTATATGTAATTGTAAACTAGGTAATATGTATTTGCTAGGGTGTAAATCTAAGATATATTGTAAAATATTTGTTTTATTAGTTAAATCAATATTGTTTTGTGATCTAGGACCTGTAGATAAATCATAACAATAGCTATTCGAGACATTAGAATTAATCGTTTCGCATGGTTGCGTGTCATTAATAGTGTTTATATGAATGTTGTTATTATGTAAAATGTTAGTTTGTATATTGTCAATGTAATCTGATAAATGTGGTGTATCTAAATGTATGGGCAAAGTGTCGTTAGGGTCATAGTTAGTACTGTTAGTATCAGTAATGTTATCAGTATCGTATGTATCTTCTGTATCGTTATTGGGATTGTTAGTTAGTAGATTGTCTATGTGCAAAACAGGCTGTACAATATGATTTATATTAACGTATGTCTGGAGTGATCGAACCAGAGATTTGTACTTCGCAGATGACCGATGAGTTGTGATAGCCTGTAGAGACCTCTCAGTAAACTTCTCCGCTATCTCCTTATTGATTGGAAACCTCTTCGAGTCACTTTTTTTGGACAGTATATCAATTTCGATTAACGCAAGATTTCTCGAGACGCCTTCAGACCAACGCTGTCTCGATTGGGACGTGATGTTGTTTACTATTGTATCTGTGTACTCAATATGGTATGCATGTGCATGCATACGTCGACGATGAATAGCAAGTCCACGAGTACCCTTGAACTGCTTACAACAGGTTATGCAATATCCTTCATTGGGTTGATCCATTAGGGCGTATAGAATCTATACGTAAAGTTGTATTAAACAAGGATCTAATTCAGCCAGTTAAGACTGTTATACAAAAACGGAATTAATGTATATGAATGTGAAACGCGACCGTTCACGGTGAATGACAGCGCACGAATGACACATCTCAAAAACAACACACAATGAATTGATATTTGAATGTGGTGAATACATTAAAGAAAGAATAATTATTCTTCAATTATAATTAATGATATAAAAAAAGCTAAATATTGTAGTGTACTAGCTGATGAAACCACAGATGTATACATTATATATATATATATATATATATATATAATACTGAACAAATAGCTTTAAAAATTAGATATTATAATGGTAATTGTATCACTGAAAAGTTTAAATCTTTCATAGGATGTGAAAATCTTAGTGGAGAAAGTAAAGCTAACTTGATTATGGATACACTAACTAAAGCTGAATTAAATATTGAAATTTAAGAGGATAAGGATACTATGGAGCAGGAAATATGTCTGGCAAAGTAAAATGAGTGTCAACTATAATTCTGAATAAGTACCCTAAAGCAACATATGTACACTATAGATCACATGTATTAAATCTATCAATAGTAAATGAATGCAAAATGCCATTAGTTCAAAATATGATGGGCATATTATTAAAAATCTGCATATTTTTTTAATATTCTGCTAAGAAGCAAGGTTTATTAGAAGAAAATATTACACAAATTTATGTTGAATCTTCTAAAAAGAAATTAGTTTAAGTAAAACGAAATGGGTTGCCAGACATGATGCTTTGCGAGTATTTATCGAATATTATCAAGCCATACTTGAAAAAATGTTAGACATATATGAAGATAAAACATAGAATTCAGAAAGTATAACAAAATCTAACGGTCTTTACAATTCTATGATTAATACATAATTTATTATGTCATTAATTGTATGTAATAATTAATTTCATAGAAAAGTTAACAACTGCTCTCCAGAGTAGGTCAATAGATGTATATAAGGCACATCAATATATTCAAAGTGTAATTAAAGGGATACAAGTTTGTAGAGATAATATTGATGAAGTAGGATTAGAATTTAATGAAGAAGCATCATATTTATATAATGATAATATTATCATATTCAAATGAAGGAATTTCTACACCAAGGTTAAATAAAAGACACCTGCTTCATCATCTGAAGAGTATTTAAAAAAGTAATATCTATTACATTCTTGGATCATTTGATAATGGAGATGAAAGAAAGATTAAATAAATACATATTGTATATATCTCTTGGTCCAGTACTTAACAATTATTATCGTATTAGGTATACCTATATATATATATATATATAGGTATATACCTATATATACCATATATATATATATATATATATATAGATCTTTATTCTCTGTCCATTTAACTTCCCAGAAAATCAATTAGGTTTTTATTAAATATATCTTTGGTAAATCATCTTTTACTAATTCATATGTTCATTTATCCGATTAAGAATAATAAAGACATATGTACCTTCGACTATGAGTGAAGATCGACTAAATAGACTTTCTTTATTATAAATAGTATATAATATATACTATATATAAATATATATATATATATATATATATATATATATATATATATATATATATATATATATATATAATACACATAAAGACATACAGATCGATTTTGATTATATTATTTCATAATTTGCATTATGTAATCCAAGAAGAATGCAATTGATTAATATAGTGGATTAATAGTTTTTATTCAATAAAATATAAAATATTATTCTATTTAATTTAATATAGTATTTAATTTATATATATACATAATATACACAACAATATTATTCAATTGAATATTAGCATAGTAAATATGTCTTATTTTATAAATATAGTTTTATTTGAATGTCAGCCCCCCCCCCTTGAAAAATTCCTGTATCCGCCCCTGGTATTTATATGGTTATATCATCTTCATAATTATATATATCAGGACCAATACCTATGGGTATTATAGGAGCTCCTATAATCTATAACCGAGGTTATAAGAGGTAGGTAATAGTAATAGAATCATAATAGCAGAATAACTTTACTTACTTACTTTTTACTTTTTTTTTGGTTTTAGGACTACGCTGTGCGACGCACACTGTGTGTGAGCAATCGGCCGTCGATGGGAGAGATTATTATGTTGAGGGGAAAGCATCGGAGAAAAAGTATGTCTTTATATGACGTTTGAAGGAGGACGTTGATGACATTGTTCGAAGTTGGTAGGGTAGGAGGTTCCAATGATAAGGGGCAGATAGGCAAAGGAGCGTTTATCCCATATATGGGAGTAGTGGAGGTTGTGTAGGTTGGTTGTAGTAAGGAGAAAGGTGTTGGAAGATCGGGTGTGATTTGGAGTAGTGGGTGTGTGTAGATGGAGAAGGGAGGAAAGGCAGTCGGGGTAGTTGTGATGTATGACTTTGTGGATTGTCAGGGAAAGTTTGTATTTAATACGGTAGGAAACTGGGAGCCAGTGTATTTGTTTTAGGAAAGGTTTAATTGAATCAGAATATGTAATCAGAAATCAGAAAATTTAATCAGAAAACGACGGGGAAGCAGATGGACGAAACGTACTACACCATTTTGAAGACGTTGCAGTTTAATAAGTTTGTCGGCGGGGAGATTGAATAGTAGGTTGTTATAATTATTATAGTAGAATATGGGTAATATATAGGAGGAGGCGATGGTAACAGTTGTTAACAATGGGGAAGGGAATGGAGCGTCGAATTAGGAGGAAGTATACTTACACTATAGTGTAAGTGGTAGTGGATGGATTTGTGCATGTGGGCAATGTGAGTATCAAGGGAAATAGTGGAGTCGATGTGTAGGCCAAGGTTACGGACAAGTTTAGAGTAGGGGAGAGTATAGGTATATATACCTATACTATAGGTATACTCTCTATAGGCTATATGCTATATTCTATAGGCTATATGCTATAGGTATATATATATATACCTATATACTATAGTATAGTCATGTTTAGTAAGGTGGGAGTGGTTCAGGTAGGGTGGTTACACCTTCCTCGAGGAACGTAGGAGAAAGGTAGCTTCGGTTTTGGTGGGGTTAAGTTTAAGGTGAGGTTAAGGTGAGAGAGTTGGAAGTAAGCCATTGGTGTATGAAGTTGATGCGGAGGAGAATCGGTTGGGGGCATGCATGGGGGAGTCGGTGCAGTTGAGGATCCTCAATACTCGAGTATGTGAAGGTCATCGTCGTAGGTATGAAAGGAAATATATGGGTATACCGACTATAGTCGGTAAATATTTGGAACATGGGGATGAGGTAAATGTTAAAAAGGAGAGGACCAAGAACAGAATATAAAGATATATAATAATTTTATTATATAGAATAAATAAATAATTATTACCTATTTATGTATTTATATATATAATATAAATGTATGTATTTTATATAAATAGCTTTCTGGCATAATTGTCAAAGCGTTGGATTTATATGACGACTGTCATAGGTTCGAATCTAGATCGATGTAAATATTTTTATTTTAAATATTAATAATATTTTCATCTTTTATAATATTTAAAAAAAAATAATAATGCAATTACACTTTATAGAATTAATTATATTATTATTTAAGTGTCTAAATAAACTATATTATTATTATTATTATTATTATTATTATTATTATTATTATTATTATTATTATTATTATTATTATTATTATTATTATTATTATTATTATTATTATTATTATTATTATTATTATCATCATCATCATTATTATTATTATTATTATTATTATTATTATTATTATTATTATTATTATTATTATTATTATTATTATTATTTATTAATCAATAATTTATTAATTTATAATATAATAATTAAATTATATGCAAAAACGTAATCCAACTATTATAAGTTTGGACATTATGAGTAATGATATATTGTAATATTTATTTCTAAATACATATTTATACCATATAATTCATATTAGGTATACTATATAATTCCTATCTAATGTATAAAAATATCAAGTTATATCATAATTGAAACTATTATAAACTAATATAATATTAAAATAATATGTATTAATGAGAATGTAATGAGAACTATATAAGGTGTATTAGTGTAATATTTTGATAAGGTGTATGACAGTGGTCTGTATACGAGGTGTATTACTATAATATTAAAATAAGGTGTATGAATGAGAATTATATAAGGTGTATTAGTGTAATATTTATATAAGGTGTATGAGTAATATATCTAGAAGGTGTTTTGTACATTTTAATATAATACACCTCATAATAAAGGTGTATTATATTACATACACCTTATTAAGGAGATGAGAAGGTGTATCAACATTGATACACCTTAAAATTAATGTATTGATGAAAAATGTATGAATATTTCTAACAGTGAATATACACTGTTAAAAAAAACCCTTTAGTTTTCGTGAAATAAACCCTTTAATCGATGACCGTTTAATGAAAGGGTTTGGTAACCTTTTGTTAAGCTTTTTTTCAAACTAAAGGGTTTAGGTCGAATATTTACTAAAGGGTTTGGAAACCTTTAGTTATGCCGTTTTTCGAACTAAAGGGTTTGGTAGAATAAATTACAAACCCTTTAGTTACGCATTTATTATACTAAAGGGTTTCGTGCGAATATCCACTAAAGGGTTTGAAACCCTTTAGTTAAGCTATTTTTATACTAAAGGGTTTCGTGAAAATATCTAATAAATGATAGAATTTCATAAAATATTATTGAATTGATTATCAGTTGTATTTTAATTTGTATTATTATAATTAATTAAATAATTAATTAATTAAATATTATAATGTTTTAAATGTTATGTTATACATAATATTTAATAAACGTATACTTGATTAAACATGATTTCCAATCGTATCATCTTAATTAATATACTTAATTTCCAATGTAATACAAAGGTCTGGTTTACCTAATTCGAGTTAGGTAATTATAAAATTTGAATAGAAATATTGATTATTTATTAAAATTTCAATTTTAAAATAACATTTTATTTTTATATAATGACGATTATTACCTTAAATATAAAATAAAAATAATAATTGATTACTAATTTTTATTAGGGTATAATTAAATAAATATTTTAAAATAGAGAAAATTTTATAAAATAATATAGTTTTACTTAGAATAATTAATAATGTTGGCATAATAATTGTGTATATAATAATTATTCGAATCACCACTATGAATTTCGTGAAACCCTTTAGTATCTACGAAATACGATTAAAGGGTTTTGTTTAGCGAAACCCTTTAGTTATTTATATTTTATAAAGTAAAGGGTTTTGAAAGCTATTATATTAACTCAAAAATAGAAACCATTTATATATGCAAATTTAAGGTATTAAAGGATTTCGACAAAACCTTTAGTTATATACGAAATACAAGTAAAGGGTTTGGTAAATAAACTGAAACGAAACCCTTTACTTATTGATATTTTATAAAGTAAAGGGTTTTGAACGCTATTATTTTTAACAGTGTAGGGTGTCCGACGGACACTGTCCGTATTCGGACATGGTACCGAATATGGACACTAGAGCGGCTTGAAAAATATAAAATTTTCCGATAATTTATCGCTTCAGTAAGATAATATTAGAAAACATGTAATATAATTCAATACAAAAAAAATTAACTTAATTCGTAAAATATTGAATTGTCAATATGACTTTCAATTTTAACATAGGATTGATAGGAAATCTTATAATGGAGTAGATACAAAATTAATTCAATACATTTTTTAATATACTTCCTATTAATGAATTTTGTCATACAATATATATGTACTAGAATTAAATATTATTAACAGAATATTAGAAAAAAAAAATTTTAAATAATAATTTCTTTATAAATTTATCATTTCTAGGATTGAACTTTTTATGTTTATTATTTATTGAAAATTTGTTGAAATATTTTTCTAGGAATAATTTGAATTTTAATGATTTCTATAGAAAAAATAAATATTTTCAAGGAAAGATGAATAAAAAATGTCTAGGACATAGTCAATTTTATTTTTGTTTACCATAATATAATTTTAATTATCATTGTGATGATCGCAATAAAATTTTTTTTATATTATATATTTTTCTAATTTAAAAAAAATAAAAATATTTTTTTAACTATACAACATTTAAAATATGAGTTTGTTAGATCCATATTTTGATTTAAATATACTTAAGTCTCTTAAATGCATATTAAATATATAATTAAATTATAAGACCATATAAATGAATTGGTTGTCAAGGTAAAACCCGGGTAAAACTAGAGATAAATAAATGCTACGAATGCGCAGTAAATCTAATTAAAAACAAATATTGTTCATATAAAATGTTATTAAACATCAAATTGACAACTTAATTGAGTATAACACCATTTTAATATTATAATATTAATATATTGTAATTTTTGAATACAAATAATGAAGTATGAAGCCTAGTATGAATTTCATATGCACCTTAATTTAATTACATATAGTATATATTCATTGTAGTGTTTTTCCGAATCATGTCTTTGTTAAAATTTGACAACAAATTATTATGTAATAAATTAGAGTAGTTAATTAATTATTAAAAAAAAAGTACTCTATTTTATAGACATTTTGATTATCTAAATATTTTATCTCATCTAGCAGTAATAACCTCATAATAACAACATAATAGCATAACTAATATCCTCAAATGTTTACATTGTGCTATCATGCTGCTATTAATTTGTAATGCTATTATGTTACCATTAAAAGAATATTATGCTATTAATTTTAAAAGTCTATTATGCTGCTATTATGTAGATCTTATAATAATAGCCGCATAATATACCTTTAAAATTAATAACAGTATAATAGCACAATGTAAACATTTGAGGCTATTAATTATGATATTATGTTGCTATTACTGTTATCTAGGATATAGAACTTTTTATCCTATCTAACACCATTTAAGCGTTAATAAAAACGACCATAATCCAGTATAGGAGGTCTTGCTACTACTCTATTTTTAATTTATATATAAATAATATATTTCAATAATAACAATTGTTATTAATTAATTATTAATTAATTAATATAAATGCGACAGGGAAGTAAGGTGCACACGTTCGAGGATGAGGGTGAGCGTTTCTCTCAGATAAGCGAGGATTCTATAGCGATGAAATTTAAAGGGTTACCCGATAATATTGATTCCATATTCGTCTGGAGTAAAAACAAAATGGTATACGCTACTAAAGGTCAGTACTAATCGCCTAGTGATTGAGGTCTCTACCCAGAAAACAGTAATAGCCGCATAATAGCAGCATAACAGCACAATGTAATAGCCTCAAATGTTTACATTGTTCTATTATGCTGCTATTATGCTGCTATTACTGTTTGCTGGGTAATGTTAACATCGGTAAATTTTGTAATTATTTTTAATTAATAATTAAAATGTATAGGTTAAACTAACCTATATAGGTTCCTAATAATGTAATGTGTGGGGTATGACATATTTCATAGTATCATATATATATATGGCATAATACTGATTTGTTATATAAAAACTTTATAATTTTAAATATATGATTTAATTAATTATGTATCTCTTAATTTTATGCATAATATATTTGATAAAAACTTATAAATCCACATAACAAATAAATTTGAATACAAAATAAATTATTACAATATAAGAAATAAATGTACTTATATAATACAAACATTAAATTAAACACAATTAAATATATGGTATTAAACATTGGAATAATTTAAACAATCAATAATCTAAAATTCATTTAAAAAATATATATAACTAAAATATTTAAATATTCAGTTAATTATTAATTTATTAATTAGTTTCATTAGATCTCGTTATTTTAATTTTATTTACATATCATCTAACTTATCCTATATATGTATTTACTATTATTATTGTGTATAATTTTAAATTTTATTTTTTTATTTTTTTCATTCTATTATGTTATTTTATTGTTGTTATATTTTATATTATTATTTTATTGGAGTATCCTCTTTGTAGTATAGATTATGAAATAATCTCGTGTTCTTTCCTTTGAGCAGAAATTGTATTTACTAAATATGTTATTTTTAAATAGTTAACATAGCCAGCATATATAGGCAGTATATAGAGACAGCATACATAGTTAAAATAAATAGTATAGCTACTTAATTAATGGTTAACTTTAAATCTCAATCTTCGACTGATTATAATCTAGGTAGTAGGATAAATATATATACAGTTATAATAGGGTATATAAATATACTCGTAGGTTACTAAGCATGGTTATTCGTAACTATAGTTACTAAATTACACTGCTTATAGTCCTTAGTAAGGCCGCCTAACTGCTACATTACCCCCACGCACACACAGGCAACAAGTACTACAGGCTGACGGCGTACAAAGGCTACTTCTCCTCTAGTCGAGGTTACCCTAGAGCGCTGTCGTTGTGGCACGGCCTACCCGCTCGCGTGGGTGCCGCGGTATCGATGCCCGGCTACCGGTCGACTCTGTTCTTCGCCGGCGACTCCTACTACAACTACGACGACCGGCGACAGAACGTTCGTCGCGGTTATCCGAGGAGGGTGAGCGACGATTTTCTGAGTTGTCGGGTGGGCGCGAATCTACGCTCTAGCGAGGGCGAGGTGTATGGTATCCTGAGTGAGGCTGTAGAGTTTATCACCGGTAACGCGACGCTACGGGTGGCGCCACTCGACGGGGACGACGCGAAACCGGCCGCTGCGACGACGGAACCGGTAGTGGAAGCGAGCGTCGCTAAAGTTTCTCTGGTGTTAGATTTCCTACTGAAAGCGCTCGCTATGGTTACGGGATGATCGTCATGGTTACGGGATGATCGGTATGGTTACGCGATGATCGCCATGGTTACGGGATGATCGCTATGGTCTTTATTCATCTGCATCTTTAGTGTAAGCCTACCTGTGTAAAGCTATTACTATTACTATTGTGTTCGTCCCACACCTATTATTACGTAACTTCGAATACTTTTATATGCCTAACGTAACGAGAGAATGCCTACATTCACCTATATGGTGTGACCTATTAGATATAGGTTCAGTTAATACGCACACGTAGTTATTGCTTGTTATTGTTACACTTTCTTATCTACTATTGCTTTAATAAATGTATAATCAGCAGATAGTTATAACATCTTCAACAACTACTTACAAATAAACTAAGGATGCCTATTTACCTAGTTCAGGGTTGAAAGTTTGTCATTTACATTTTAGGGAATTGTTTATTATAATATTTATATAAGTAACATTAGATACTATATTTCAAAGGTAGATAATGTGTATATATATAATCATTGATATAAGACATATATGAACTTCCAATAATATATTATCCAAAGTATATAATAGTTTATTTTATATATTATATATTGATAGTATGTTTATTATATATTATGTACGGTGATATAAGATTTATATCTACTCTATTCGAATGATTAAATTAAATTAGTTTATACTACATAATATGCATAATTAATTTAAATTTGTATAACCAATGAAATCAAGTTTAACTTAAATAATATATTTAACCAATTGAAATAAACATTTATTTTTAACCACTATTATCGTAGAAGCAATAGAAACATTATACAAAGGAACCAAAGCGAAAGTACTAATCATTTAATATAACTACTGGAGTTCTACAAGGCGATACGTTGGCCCCCTTTCTGTTTATAATAGTGCTTGACTATGCAATGCGAATGGCTGTGAAAGGAAAACAGTTAGATCTTGGTTTTGAACTAACTAGGAAACAGAGTCGTAGGGTACCAGCAAAAGTGATTACAGATCTAAGCTATGCAGATGATATTGCTTTAATATCACAAGAAATTGAGCAGGCTCAAGAATTACTATCAAATGTAGAAACCCAAGCTTTAAAATTAGGTTTAAAAATAAACTCAAGAAAAACTGAAATAATGGCTTTTTCTCAAAGTGAACCAATAAATATCCACTCATTACTAAATGAAGATATTAAAGTAGTAAATAACTTTAAATACTTGGGTGCATGGATGAGTAGCTCATCAAAAGACTTTGAGATCCGAAAGGCACTAGCTTGGCAGGCATGTCACAAGTTGAAAAAACTCTGGAATTCCAAGTTAAAAAGAAAACTAAAGATTAGGACTTTTCAAGCCACTATTGAAAGTATCCTACTATATGGCAGTGAGACTTGGACGATCGACAAATCACTTGAACGGAGAATAAATGGATGCTATACAAGGTTATTAAGAATGATTCTGAATGTATCATGGAGAGACCATATAACAAATGTTGAACTCTATAAAGAACTACCAAAAATTACCGATGTTATAACTACTCGTCGTCTGCGAATAGCAGGTCACTGCATCCGTCACGACGATGAAGTAGCTCATGATCTGATTTTATGGCAACCAACGTCTGGAAAAAGCAACAGAGGAAGAAAAGCTGTGACGTACATTGATAATTTAAAAAAGGATACTGGACTAGATGATGTGAATGAAATACGTAATGTTATGATGATTCGTGATGATTGGAAGAAAATTGTAAAGAAGGGTCGACATAAGTAAGTAAGTAAGTAATAAACAAATATATATAGGGTCTCACAAATATTATTTATATATCTAGTAAGATAAACATTCATTACAATATTGTTATGAATCGTTATGTTAATTATTATTCATGGATTGATTCAACTATAGTAATATAGTTTGTATACAATTACAAGACGAGAAAAGTAATTAATGTGTTAGATGAATTATCTGTTATACATTCTTTACGAAAATAAAATACCTCCGGGTATTCTATGATTGATAAATGAATAACATTATATTTCTAGACTATGATTTACTTAAATTAAAATAACTCTGGGGAATAATTGGGATTTTTTATGTAGGACACGTTATGCTCTAAATATATCAATTGAAGTTTTCAGTTTAATATGATTATTTAAAGAAGAAATCGGGATGATCGACTGTATAACTATGTAATTACAGCTAGTAGACTAATATTTGCTATTATAATTAAATTAAACTTATGCAAGAATTTTACTAAATTATATATATATATATATTTTAATGCCATTTATTTATTTTATATAGCTTAATATGCATCTAAATTAAATATTGAATACCTACGACCTAACGTCTAATGTTAGATACAAATACACTTATTAATAAAGAACATAGAACATCAATATTTAACTGTATTCATTTTATTACAAAAATTTAATTAACCATAAGTTATAATAATATATTGCGTGTAATCTCAAATGTATATATATATATATAATATGTATGGCTGATGTCACTTTGTATGAGATCATTGATAGAGCTGGATGTGAAATTCAAAGATATGTGTATAACGATGGAAATGAACAAAATTAATATCATCATAATAGAGAGAGGGGGGATGCACTTATGTTTTAATATCACCGTAGTCTTTGTTCCAAGATTCGAATACTTTCATGTCCTCGTTGGTGATACTTCCTCTTATGGAAGACAGCGATGTCAGTAGATCTTGACGTGTTATTCCTCTCATCTGTATGGGGGGGGGATATGTGGGGTTATAGTTCAAACTTGGAGAGTTCATCCATGATGAGTATTTAATGTGATACTATATCGAAAGTTTGTAAAATACGATAAGATAATCTGTTAGTTTTTATGACTCATAAATAGGCCTCTCTTTATGCGTGCATTTATATATTAAGTGATTATTTCTATGAGTAAATATTTAGGTGAAAGTATAAAGTTAAGTATTGCCAAACAAGTTAACATGTAACTATTAACTATTTAAACGTGTACACGAGCAATCTCGACGCTAACCTTGGATTCCGAGATGACCTTGATCTGATCTGGACGCAGCTCTCTAATCGGTGCTAATGCCGCATCTCTAACCAGTGCGGTCAGGTCACTACACGAATAGCCATCCGTCATTCTGTCAACGTCATCGTCACTCATTAGCATTAACATCCATAGTGATATTGATTTCATTGATATTGAGAACAAAATGGTAATTTATAACTTTTACAATAAATACGCTTAATAAACTAAATATATATTATCAAATAATTTCTAAAATTAATTATTTATAAAATTGAGTACATATTTCTTAGACCGCGGTTCTACAAAAGTAGAATTAGGTTTCGAGGAGGTCGTCGCCCTAAACTTTACATAACAAAGTCGTATTGCCCAGTTAAAATTTATAATGTAAAGATGTCTCGAAACATAATTCTACTTTTACCGTACCCTCAACGATTAAATGTTAAACTACTATTATTTATAAATAGTTCTATGATTAATATATATATATATATATATATATATATATATATAACAAAGGTAATCATTATCAACATGAAATAGGTTCAGCATTCTAGTATCGGTGGTGATTAATGTCAACAGTAGTGTGTCGTAATCCTACCTCTGATGTGAACCCTATTTAGGCCCTAGGCTCGTAGGTTACACGTGTTATTAAACGGTGGTTAACAAAAATCACCGCTGTTATCAATTGTTAGTCGACTCTTCAGACAACACAACATAGAATACTACAGGCATTCATTGTGTGTGTGTCTGGCAGCAGGTCAAGGAGGAAGTGCGGTGTAATAATGCTAGTAACTAAACTTGGTCAATAATATTTAATAAGTTAGAATATTTTGATATTTCTAATTTATATATCCAGTAGCTTATATGAAGTTTTACTAATAACCACATGGATCTAATATTCCTTCGAAACCTCCCATATGTTAATGCATGTTTTATGGAAGATCATTTGTTTAAACAATTATATAAGATCTCTTCTAAATATTATGTAAATATAAGACCCATTTTAATAAATTATTTTTGTGCAGACGAGGCCTGAACTCGCGTCCTATTGCTTGTGTGTCTGATGCATTAGCCTGCTATCTAACCGTACAATTAACACAATATTACAGGTATTCATTATTTGATGTATATCTACTATCGATGAGTTAAGCAGTAAAGCAATATCACTACTAATATACACAACTAGCATAGTTAAATAATAAATATTAAACTATATATTAATATACAATGTATATTATACATATATATATACATATATATATATATATATATATATATATATATATATATATATATATATATATATGTCTATTATGTGTTTATTCGCCACAACTCTATGGAACTGTCTCCCTCCTTAAATCCGATCTATAAAATAGCAAGATTTATTATGATCGCATCATTACTTGCCAACTTCATTATTAATAATCTCTATGCAATGTATTACTATCGCTCTATCACTCTATGTGTTGTTCTTTATTATCAATAGTCTAGTGTTCAATCAATGCATGAACGAAGGACTCAAAAAGCCTATGTTATGGCTACTAATGTTAATATATACATAATACTAATGTTAATATCTACGTAACATAGTACCTATAAACCATTAGTTATCTATCGTACAATGTGATAATAATGAAGCGAGTAAGATACAATAATAACACACGCGCGAAGGACATAACCTTGCGATGTCGTCGAAGCCAGCATCGGAAACGGAATGTTTCTGAGCGCGCAACATGTTCACTATCAACAGCCGTCTGCTCGCCTGGTCTGGGTTACTGATGTAGATCCGTTTGGGGAATCTTCTGTAGGATGGTGTATAGTTTCTGGTTATACATGGGGTAGGCTAAGGAATGTGGCACGTATACACACATGTGTGTGGGGGGGTGGTGTGTGTGGGTGTGTGAGTGTGTGTGTGGGTGTGTATGTGTGTATCGAATAAAAATACAACGTTGTTTAGGAAAACTCAACACTCTGAAACTATTTTATAATTAAATCTGAACTGAGATCATTGATATAATATATTACATCGTAATACATACACATGCTATAAATGTTAGTGTTATATAACAGATGTGTACACTACTGTTTACAACTACTATATACTGATGGTTAATGATCAAGGATGTAATGGTTTAATGTATACACTAAATATACTAATGCACTTCACCATTACAATACTACATTGACTGCATAACATATCTAACATATTATAGATAGAGCTATAATATATGATTAGTTAAACAGAACATTAGATAACTAAGAAGTATTTCTCGGTAGGACTAAACTATTATCGTTCCTATTATATTGCATATATTATGTTCGATAATATATTATTCAAATAATATAATATAATTATCAAAAGATAAATATTGATTATTATTGTTAAATTGTTATGTTAAATAATATTGAAATAGACTAGATGAGTATGTCACTAATGTTCTACCTCTTATCTGTATTCAGAGTGTAACACTAATCCCAACTTAGGAGATATCATATGATAGTGCTCCATATTATATCTTCTATTCTATAAAAGTAAAGTTATCTGTATTTCTGTGTGTATATGTGTGTATGTATGCTTGTGTGTGTATGCTTGTGTATGTATATGTTTGTGTGTATGCTTGTCTTAAGCGGCAATAGGCATACAAAATAAAAAATTATTGTAGTTTATCAGCAATTATTATGCATATACAAACTTTTTTTATAGGCATTTTAAAAAAATATGGTAAATGTAAAATTTTGAAATTGGAAAAACTTGTATCGTGCCGCAATAAAGAGTGAGTTTAAACCTATTGTAATAACTTAGTAACAGGATAAAATATGTCATTTTAGAAATTAAAACGAGAATAAATTTTATTCTATGAAAAAATATAATATTGTAAAATTAAATTACATTTATTCTTGATAATAAAATGATACAATAACGATATGGTTATCATGTATATATTCAGTTAAAAGTCACATTGCATGATGGATTATCTAATTAAAAATAATTACATATTTCCATATTTATATAGACTTCATGAATGAGTAAAGTTATATTTTTATTCTGATTTTATTATTAAATATTGTATACTTGATTGTAACCTTTACTTTGAATAACCTGAACACCTATATTAAATGTGGGTGTGTTTACTATAAATATAGCGTATATTGTTATTGTTATTGTTATTGTTATTTTTATTTGGTGGAGTCCTTTCATCCAATCCAGGAACTTAGATGAAGTTTTGACTTATAACCATATATGGCCCTAATGTCCCTTCGAAACCGCTCTCATGTTAAGGCATCCATGGTTTTAACGAGAGCCGATCATTTATTTATACACAATTATATATGATCACTTCTAAATAATATTTTTAGACCCATTTTATAAATTAATTAATGGTCCGGACAAGGCTAGATAATATAATATAATATATTTAATATAATACATATAATTTTATTTTTAATTTTAGTATTGTATTTAAAGAGATTTAATATTTTAGACTAAATAGTAATTGATTAGGGTGTTTCAGTTATTTTAAATATATATTTAATAAGTAATATGTATTAATAAGTAATAAGTATTAATAAGTAATAAGTATTAATAAGTAATAAGTATTAATAAGTAATGAATTATTACTTATTATCACTTATTATTATAATGTGAATACATTTTTAAGTAAACTAAATGGGCATATATTTAATAATTCATAGTATTTAGGTTGCACATAACACTAAGTGCATGTATTCTATATATATATATAAATTATAATACATATATGTGAAAGAGTGATAAGCATTATTGAATCTGATTTTATTTTATAACATAAATACACAAATAATTGATTTCAGAAATTATATATTATGGTTTGTTTTGATTTGTTTCCTTGGTGATATGTATTATTGAATTTGTTATTTACATATTTATTGTTAATTTAATTTTTACAACTAGAATATAAATTGTTGATTTCATTAAATAGTATTTAATATTAAATTTATATTCTATTTAATAATTATATATCTATAGTATTATTTATCAAGTTTAAACTATAATAATAAGTACATATCAATACGGCGTGGAATAAAGGGCAGAATACTCTGTGTAAATGTAGTATACGATTTATATCGATTGATATATAGATCTGGTTTAAGTTTAGTTTGGCATTATATTTTATACTTATATCTATCATGCAGTATAATATATTTGTATGTGTGTAATATACTATTAAGTAATATTGTATCAATACAAAATATGAAATAATCTCCACAGGCAGATATTAGGCTGAACATAAATACCATCATATTACTAATATAAAATTTAAAATATCATATTCATATATAAATAAATTATTATGTAGTATAATATCAACTTAGTGATATCGTTTAATGATGTTATGTTATGCAATAGATAACATAATAAGCATAGGGTAACCTGAGAACAGCGGTGTCAAGTTCAAAAGGTCGATTAGTACATCCCATAACGAGCACCCTACAATCTTCATCTGTGTTGCTGACCTATATAATATAGGAGATAATAGGGTAAACAGATTATTATTAATACATTGTAATGATACTATTAACGGATAGTATTAATCCCGCTATTAATATGGCATATGATACGTAAAATATATTTTGTTTAAATTGGTGATATAACATTTTTTAAATAAACTTTTTATTAACCAAAATATTATATTTATGTGTGATTTCTCTAATAATATATAAATTAACAATTAATTTTATTTTAATTATTACAATTAATTATAATAAATAAATAGTAAAATATATTATTTAATTGTTCTTATTTTTTATATAAAAATAATATAATTATAATTAAATTATCTTCTAATTAAAAGTATGAATTTAGTGTTATTAATTAATATAATATATTTTGCATAATATATAAATTGTGACTCTTACTTCAATAGAAATAAAGTAGGTTTATTTTCAAATATACATATTTTTCCTATCCATTTTCATATGTGATGATTTATACGAATCGCTTATCATTAAATTAGTTCATTACAAAACATAAGGTCCACCGTTAATATTTTACCTGCTTTTTATTTTTTAATAGCAAAATTAATTGATTAAAATATACAAATATAATCATTTATATTTAGATTGATGTATAATATGTGATTCAAAAGTAACTAAGTAACTATAAGTACCTCAAATATTCATAATAAACATATAATTTTTAATTACAAAATTACTAAATAAATTGTATATTACCTTATAGATTACTATTATAGTTTATTATTATAGCTTAGAAATTATCGATAGTGATAGATATAAATATTATATAATTAAAATCAAAAATATTGTTAATTCATACTCAATCGCAAAAACTCCGAATAACGTGACACCGGAACCTAATATATTCTAGAGAAAATACACTTCTTACCCCTCCTAGTGAGTGAATCTAGAGATAATACACTCCTTACCGTTACCTGATAGATATACTACCCGTAGCAATGATAATATCCTACTTGCCCCATCTAATGAATGAATCTAGCTGTAATACTCAATTTACCCCTCCCAGGTGAGCAAATCTAGCGATAATACCCTCTTACCCCACCTGATGAATGAATCTAGCTGTAATACTCTCTTTACCCCGCCCTGGTGGGCTAATCTAGCGATAATACCCTCCTTACCCCACCTGATGAATGAATCTAGCGGTAATACTCTCTTTACCCCGCCCTGGTGAGCGAATCTAGCGATAATACCATCCTTACCCCGTCAAATTGCAGCATGAACTCGGTCTTGATCCTACGACTGGCCTCGTGTTCTGATTCATTCCTCTTGCACAACAATGAATCCACTTCATCTGTATGTGAGGTGTAGATGTGTGTATGGCTGGGAGTGGGTGTGGGTGTGGGTGTGGGTGTGTAGGCATGAGTGAGTATGTGTGTGGCTGTATATATATATATATATATATATATATGTGTGTGGGTATGTGTGTGTGTGTGTGTTTGTATAGCTGTGTGGTCACAGAGTATAGTATACATTTACTTCATATATCTCCTACTTATCACTTAATATCAGTGTCTCACGATAATATTCTATGTAGGTTGTAAATATGAATTATGTAATAGTGAGATACTAGAAAAGTAGGAATAGCGACTACTGAAGCTAATGCTGACTTCACTATATTATAAATAAGTAAATATTAGAAGTGAGTTCACTAAAGATATAAATATGTGTAAGTATTCCAAGGTATTAATAGTAATAAAATAATAACATAAATGTAGCTAGTCTAATAAATAATATAATTACAATGTATTAATATAATGTAATAGTATAATGTAATGTAGTAATGTAATAGTATAATATTGATAGTATTAATATATATTATATATATTAATATATATAATATATATATAGTTTTCCAAAGATAATTGTAATTAATATAGCACAGATAATAAGAACACAAGTTTACCAAAGAATATAATGGAAGGCTGAAGATGTCTGGCGAGGGCGAACAGGGCGCGGATAAGTTTCTCACTTTCCCCGAGGTATTTAGAGGTCAGAGAGGAAGCGCTGATGTTGAAGAAGGTCGCCTTGGATTCCTGCGATACAGCCTTTGCCTGCAGATATGTGCATGTGTGTATGTGTATATACATGTTGAATTAACAGACATTATTAAAACAATAATATTTCTATGAACAATACTGTTATCAGATTTCATCAGATATTATGTAATATAATAATTACATATATATATATATATATATAATTTTTAATTTAAGGTTTATTAATAATTTTGTTGTGTAGATTTTTTCCTATTATTTGGTTTACTATAATTTGTTGATATATTTTTATTATTATTTATCTCATTTATATGTGTTTATGTTTTAAAAAAAAATGATGATTAGATTACGAGGAGTTTTTTAATATTATTATTATATGTTTAATATGTTATCTAAATCATGTTCTGCTCTTTATAAAGAATATAAACTTATAAATTATTTACTATTTTTTATTAATTTTTTCTTTTATTACATTTAAATGGTAGTAGAATAATGATGAAATTTGTTTTTTTTGTATTTCGTTTATTCCTAATTCATAAATTTGTCATATTTTATATCGGGCAGTATGGATGCATTTGCTGGCTACAAATGTTACCCGTGTATATACTATTGGCGAAAGTGTATCCCCTAAGGTTTTAGACTTGATGAAACTACATTCGGAAACTTGATAAACTATGGATGTTTGTGATTTAAGAGTTGATGATTTATTTTATTAGTTAAATGTTGTACTCTATTATTATTCTACTATTTCTTGTTTTTAATTATATTCCTATATGATTTTTTCTCCTCGTAATCTTAAATGGGTGAAACACTCGATAAGCTCTACTTCCTACTACCAGGCAATTGCCAAATATGATTTTATTATTTATATATATATATTCTTCTAACTATATACATCTATTTTACTATATGATTGTATTATCCTAGGCTACTTAGATACATATAATATAAGTATGTTACTCATGACGAGTACATTTGTATCCATGATTTAAACGTAAGTTCATATGTTCTAACAGTGGTCATCTGCTAAACAGCGATCGTTTCCATGTAAAAGTATATCCCTTGTTACAATATTATATTGATTCTAGAACATAGTGATCATCTTAAGGGTATCCCACTACAAGTATTTCCTGCAACTTGCCTTAAATATAGTAACTTTAAAGGGGGTATCCCATTACATATTGATAGAAAATCATTTTAAAGTTAAAATATTTCCGGCAAGTTGCCGGAAATACTTGTAGTGGAATACCCCCTTTATAATTACATTACTTCATTACCACAGGTTTCAGCTGGCTAGCTAGCTAGCTATGGTAAACAGTATCATAACACTATTATATAACTGCGCTATGATCTACCTAGAGTATAACATTATCTTCTACTCGTGCTCTCTACTTTGGACTAGAAATTTATACAATATTATTGATCCAAAATATTCCATTAAAATATTGATCATTAAAATATGTTTTCAGCGGTCGTTATTATTATTAATATATAAACAAGACACAGCGCTGTCTGTTATATGTCTAGTATATATGCTATTATTATATACACATCAATGTATATCATTCGTGAACCATATATTGGATACATATTTTATATAACTTGTTTTCATCTCGATAATTGGGTCGACGCACGCTTTGGCGTCGCATACATGTAACATGTGTTATCCCTCTTGTTCATGTAATCATGTAATCACGACTCCGTATAGATCCGTAAATCATCTACTAATAAATATGACAAAGGCCTTCCCTTAATTATTTATTTTTATATCATTCATTCAGTGTCTACGTTTGATAGTTATATCATTGAACTATGTATTGTTTTATGTTTTATGTTCGTATTATAGGAATGCCTATATACTGTCTACTATTATGTATGAAGTGACTAGTGTCACAAAAACTCAGTTTTTACTGTATTTATATTATTATATAATACGATTTGCATAACAAAGTATATAATATATATATATATATATATATATATATATATATATATATAGATATGTATTTCTATTATATTATTTTAAAATAATTTCTATAGAATTATTTCACAAAACTTTAACACTGAATTTTTAATATTTAGATATTTGTAAAGTTTAAATTTATATAATATAATTAAAATGTTATAACATATTTTCTTCTAAATTTAACTAATACAAATTATATAAAAGTAATTTGCTCATATTTGTTATCAAATCTTAAATAATATATATATACAAAATTATAATTTATATATTAAAGATTTAAACTAATATAAGTCACAACATTAAGCCACATATATAATATGATTACAGTTGTAATTTAAGAATGTTCTATTGTTCTACTGGGATCCATCTACACTAAGCCGGTTCGGCTCAGTTTAATTTTTATGAATATTGCCTTTTTATTTATAATTTAATGTTTGGAGTATTTCTTTCACAATGGTATAATTTTTATTTTTTTATAGTTAGTATTCAACATGAGGCAGAGCTTTTATAAATATTTGTATATAGTAAAATACCGTTATTTCCTATATTAAAATAATATGACAATTACATTATAAATAATTAAATATTAATATTACTGATATAAATAATAACTATAAAGTTATTCAAAGATGGGATATAGTTACTAGAATGAGATTCTATATATTTATGCTATTATAATATATTGGTATCTTTGGAATGCTTATCAAATTCTATAATAGAAGTCATATCTTAGTTTTTTTTTAATATTTATTTAAAAAAAAGTTGTCTATAAATGTACAAAAAAAAATTGGTAACAATTTAAATGTTGTAGATATAAATTATGAATGTTTTAATTTATTTATAATACATATTATATCATAACTCATTCAATCATGAATATTTTATAATGAAATTAACAGAATATATTTATTATATATATAGCTAAACATTTTTGTTGTTGTATTTAACTACTACTACTACTACTACTACTACTACTACTAGCGCAACCACTACTACTACTACTACTAGCGCCACCACTACACCACACCACACTAACCAACATAGTCTTGCCATTACCGGGGGGTCCAAACAACAAGATACCTCTACTGGGGGACCTCAGTCCTGTGAAGAGCTCCGGCCTCAGACTTGGTAGTATCACCGTCTCAAGAAGAGCTTGTTTAGCTGAACCGTGGCCTACTAAAGGAGACGGTAGAGGTGACCTCTAGTTAGTTAGGTGGTCTCGATGGAGTTAAACATGGGGTCAGTGATCATAGGGGTTACAGGATTATATAATAATGAATAGGTAAACTATGGTATGTAGGCAAAATAAAGCATGTTGCAATTAAATAAATAAACAAATATGTTATACAATGTGTAAATTATAAGAAATTATTATAGATTTTTATTTAATAATAATACACATTATTACAGTTAAATCTTTATCAAATATAATGTATAATTACTAATTACACTACATTCATGTATACTATTGTAATGCATTCGTTATTGATTATTTACTTATAAGACTTAGTAATGAATGTACTTCAGACAAGTAAGGATTAGAAATATAAACTGCATGTGTAGATGTTAGAGATATATTACACAACGTCATAACTTAAGTAAACAATACATAACACAATATAATAAGGACATCATGAGTAAATAGCCAGGGGTCATATCACAGAGGTCATCAAATATTGAGAATTTAGGAGTATAATAACGTTGTAATATGTATAAGATATGTACGACCGCAAACCTTGTATATATGTAATATTGTTGACCATTATATCTAATATGGTATAGTGTACAACATACCATATACCAAGCACACAGACCAAGCAACATGACCATATGTAGTCCGTAACGTTACTATGCCTAAACATGACTGACTATATATAACGTATGCTTTCTCGGACATCGGATCGTGATTCGCATTAAGGTCAACTATATTACGGGTAGATCCATAGATATATCTATAGATATAACTATATTATTATTAGTAATAAATTATGAATGTATGTGCTTTTGTCAGTGATAGAATAACTATAGGATTTCAGAAAATCGTTAAGTACTTTCGTACTGAAACCATTATATACGTTCGATATAATAAATACACAAAAGTTATCGCCTATTTAATAATATAACTTGTGGAGGAGGAGGAGGAGGAGGAGGAGGATGAGGAGGATGAGGAGGAGGAGGAGATGATACATAGACACTAACTGATATCGTGGAAGCATATCTTAGTATCGTGTTCCACTATTTCATCTAGTATTAACAGCGCTAGTTTGTTGTCTACGCCCTTAAGAGATTTCACCTTAGTAGCAGCATCTAGTGGAAAGTAATAAGTATGTAGATGTATGTGTGTGTGTATGTGAGTGTGTGTGCGTGTGTGTATGTGAGTGTGTATGCGTGTGTGTGTACGTGTGTGAGAGAGATAAGGTAAGGTAAGACATTGTATGTAGACACACAAATATCCAGTTATTTTACCCAATTAGGAGTGTTTAACAATACTAATAATATCAATAATAATACTATAAAGCAGATATAAGGTTTATACAATGAATCACTATGTTATATAATATATACTATATACAAAGATTTTCCAAAGGACTTCACAATATCTTTGCTATATATATATATATATATATATATATATATATATATATACATTATCATATAGACATACGATGGATGTGCAAACAAATAAACAACATTGAATTGTAAAAATGTATATATTGAATGTTTACAATTAAATAAAATATTAAAGTTATATTGTGCCCGACAAACAATTAGTACTGCACTGGACTCCTGCAGTAGTCCTTATTTGTAACAATCGGCCTATCTATTATACATGTGAGCAGGGATAAATAAGGACTACAAAACGAATTTCTGCATCCTGCTAAGGACAAATAAGGACTAAAAAACGAATTTTAAACACCATGGTGTATGAGTTTTTACATGCGATGTACACATGCTATATATTTGTCAGTAACTATTATTTACTAGATAACTTCTTTTTAAATATAAAATTAAGTTCTTCATTATAAATATGTTTAGAAAATATATTCTATAGGTGATGTAGGGGAGTTTATAGGTATTTCAATTGTTGGGGTAGAGGATAATATTAGTAGTTATTGGTATAAGTGATGAAGATCAATATATGTGTATAATTATGTATTTTAGCAACGTATATTATGAGTTAGTATGTAAATAAGGAGCCATTTTTAGTTAAACTCTGGATATAAGGGGAAGCCATCAAAGTTTGTAAAATAAAGATGATATATGATAAAGAGTATATATGTGTTTATTTTGAAAGTCTATATATGATAATATAGTCTGCATTTCCAAGTTATATTTATATACATGGAAAACAAGAAATCATTTGGTAAGAAGATCTAAAAAAAAGTAGATAATGCTTTACCATTTTATTTATGAAATGAGTTTAAAATAGACTCGGTTATTAAGATAAAGGGAGAAGAAATATTAATAAATTCATGATTAGATTTAAATGATATATAAATAATTAGGATTTATATAGAGTTTACTAAATATAGATTACACGGAATGATTAGATTAGATTACAAGTAACGGAATCAGATGTTCTATAAAGACACACACCTACACACACAGTATTTTGTAATTTAAGACTCAATCAATTACAAAATATTTACAATAATTAAAAAGACTATTAATTATAACTTACCCTATATTTACGAAATAAAATTAAATTTAACCAGACACTAGACATTTTCGTAATACAAATTCCATTAAACTACACCAACCGATTACCCATTGCATAAAATATGAAAGGAAAAAATTAAGTGCGCATTATCAATTAGATAGAACAAACTACCCCCGTCACTCAGAAATAACTATCGATTAATATCTTTAAAAAGAAATTAAAAAAGTGTCTTATTGCCCAACATTGATGTTCATTTCGCATCGTAATATTATCATGCGAATTATATACATTCACTATTTGTATCTATATGTGATATATATTGTTTGATACACATTATAGAATAATTATTATTAATGATGTGTTTAAATAAATACTTTCAACAACAACACACACACACACACACACACACACACACACACACACACATACACACATACACACTAACCTTGGGAGACATTCTCTTTATTCAATGTATTCGGTACTCGTTTCGGTGAAAAGGGTGCGCTAGTTTCAGTGTTAGGGGGATTAGGAGCTGTTCGCGGGGGATTCTACAAATCAGACAGTCTATTATTGAGGGGGGTGTATTATCAAACATTGTAATGAGAAAAGGTGGGTTAGTTTAAGAGATAACACCAGATTAATTATATATTTCAAACATAATACAAATGTTGACATTAACATAATAGAGAGATAGATCAAGGTTTTATTAAGGTTACTTAAAGGCTCATTAGTGATCGTGATAATTACAGGGTAGTATAGTTATATCTGTATTATAGCGTCTTCTAATTGTATGCGAATCACCATTAATACTATACTATATAATACAAATAATGCGTAATTACCTAATTATGAAATATTATGACATATATAGATGACATGGTTACAATATTATGAAGATGTAATCGTAGCACCTATATATTCACGATAAGGTTATGCTAAGTCGATGATGGTAACCTAATAATGAGGTAACATACCTCTTAGGTATATATCACATGAGCTATCGTGTGGTCTACAACTAAGGGTGTGATTTAGTAGCGGGACAGATGGTCAGATGGACAGTCACTCGATACATTATGTAGCTTTAGCTTGTACAGTTGTATATATGAACAACTTCCATGCCACAAAACTATACTACATATAATATTGATGATTACCTTGTTTTTCTTACTACTGCCTCTAGCGGGTCTGATCCTAGTAGTGGAGGTAGGGGCGGCGGGGGCGGGGGCGGGGGGATTATCTGACATGAAGGGTTGAGTGGCACCCCTAGGAGCTCCTCGGGCTATATTACGTCTCGGCATCGTGGCACCGGAGGAGGAGGATGATGTGGCAGAAGAGGAAGAGGAAGCTGTAAATATATATATATATATATATATATATATATATATATACGTTATGGTAGGGAAAAGAGATATTAAAATAATATATAGTATACGATGTATGTCTATTTCTATAAATAAAATTGTAATATTTTATTGTATTAAATAATATATATATATATATTCATATTCTACATAGTATCAAATGTAATTAAAATTGATTAACAGCCTATGACTCACATACACACACACTGATTAACAGTCGATGACTCACACACACACACACTCATGATTAACAGCCTATAACTAACCCAGTATACGAATGCGTTCCTCCGACAGGGAGAGATTGTCCTGCATTTTCTGCTGAAGGTCGCGAACCCTATCCCACTCGACCCCTTCGCCCTGTAGCAATGTTTTGATGCCGGAACGAAGCTGCTTCACTCCGCATTCGTACAGTCTTAACGCCCGTAGCTTGTTCTCCTTAGTCTTATCTGCGGTGATAACCCACGGTACAGTTATAATACTGTTGTGATACTACGATCATTTATACAGGTTAATACTTACTCTACGTGATAATAATTGAGTAAATACATGAAGTATATAAGCAAAGATTTTGCGAAGCAAAGATATAACACTCCCTATGCATGCAACGTAATTTAGTAATATCCCTAACCGCTGCTAGCAGTAGTATCGAAATCACTGAAATAGATTTAGGTTCGGCTCTGTTTGCATACAACAATGTTTTCATTGCTCTATTAAATTACATGCAATATAAATTAGCTTTTACTCACTAAATATATACTTATAGCATTTAAAACATACATATCATATTTGTTTGTTATATATTAGTAATGAACACTTAGTTTTCATCATATAAATATTAATTTAAAGCATATTATTTAACATTTTAAAAGTGTATAGTTAAATACGAATTTACATTATAAACAACACATAGTTCCTAAAAGTAACCCGCTATAGATGGCACCAGGGTATTTTGTATACAAATTCGAATTACACGATTTCGCGTAAGTGTTATATCTTTCCTTCGGAAAATCTTTGATATAAGTATATATATATATAATAACAAAATACAAATAAAATCAAAAAATATGTGAACATATTTGTTAAAAATATTATTTAATAAGTAAGATTGTATTCTAAAATATCTAGATTATGTACAAATATAATTGGTATTAATAACAAATTACACTATTAGTATTTTGTATTCATATTTATTATCAATATGTATATTATACATATGTGAATAATTCAATACAAATATATTACTAATTTAAATATATTATTACCTAATGATATATCCAAGTAAAATCTTTACAATTTATTAAACTTAAATAAATATACAATCTAACAGAAATCATGGTAATTTTATATGTATTAATTATTTTATATGCAATTTTAATATGTATAAAGTCATATCAATTTTCCACATTTTCTGTAACATAATACATTTTTATATTAATATATAATAATAATACGTAATGTTGAACTAGTCTACTTATTAATATGTACATACTACAGTGAGGAGATAAGGATTATGTACGTATGTATACAAAATATCATTATCTAAGTAACATTATTTATGTTTTAATACTGTTATAGTACTAAATGTATAGTAAATGTAGACTTATATATAGTATAATAATATATATCATATATATGATATATAATACATCATATAATACTATATATCATATGATAAATATAAATTAAACATATATATACATATAACAATATATATTTATATATATATTAGTTTAATTTTATATTTATTATCATATGATATATATTATTATATGATATATATGATATATATTATTATACTATGTATAAGTCTATATTTACTATACCTATCTATAGTACTATAACAGTATTAAAACACAAATAATGTTACTTAGATAATGATATTTTGTATATATACTTACATAATCCTTATCTCCTTACTGTAGTATATAAAAATATTAATAAGTAGACTAGTACATCAATACGTACTATTATTATATAATATATATATATTAATTTAGAAATGTATTATATTATTTAATTTTAAACTCTTAACAATATAAAATGACAATAACAATAAATATATATATATATAATGTATATAAGCTATTATTTATAATACAATTCTAGAATACATAATACATTATTTTGATATTATTCAGAGGCCTATTTATTTACTTCAATTAGGAGATAAGGAAACCTTTATATTTATACAATTTTGAAATATTTGAGTATTTTTTTATTTCTAATACAGTTTTATATTATCTTATTTATAGAAGCTTCTCGATGAATTATGTTTGGGTGCACTATATGTTGTATACATAAATGCATAGGTTTCTTGTAGAACAAATTAAAGGTATATTATTCGGGTCAATACACAATTTTCTATTTATATTTTCTATAATAATATTATAATAACAAATTAAATAAGTTACTTAGTAGCTAATTAGCTAATACTTAAGTATATAATTATTAAATAATAAGTTTGACTAAAGACTGGGGATAACATAACCAATACTGTAAAAGTTACTTTGGTTTAACTAAGTTAATATTTTGAATAATATTTAGTAACCTTGTATAAGTTACTAATGTTATAATTATATAATATAAAATATAATAATAATATTACAATTTAATAAACCCATAGAATTATTATTAGTATATTAAATATACTCTAGTAATATAATTATAATATTACTATTAATATTATATTAATTTAATTTAATATAATATTAATAGTAATATTATAATTATATTACTAGAGTATATTTAATATACTAATAATAATTCTAAATAATAATAATAATTAAATATAATAATTATATTATATATAATATTACTATTAATATTATATTAAATATAATAATTATATTAAATATAATATTTAATTTAAATAAACTAATAATTGTAAATTAAATAATAAGTCTATCATAGAAAATAATCATTTAAAATAGACTATCACTTATATCTACATAGAGTCTATCATTATGATAATCATATAGTCACTATAATAGTGGTTCTAAGAGTCTATAACTAGATACAACATAGACTCTATGACTCATAGAATCATTGAATTTGGTTTATCTTAAACTTAAACTTTAAGTTAACGTTTGGTTTTTGGTTTAGTTTTAGATTTCAGTATTAAAATCAAGTATATTTTATATAATTATTATAATAATTATAATATATAATATATATATAAATATTAATTATAATAATATTAATTAATGTTTGGTTTTTGGTTTAGTTTTAGATTTAGGTATTAAAATCAAGTATATTTTATATAATTATTATAATAATTATAATATATAATTTATATATATAAATATTAATCCAAATATATTTACCTTCGTGATACAACCAAATTAAAATATCACTTTTTTTATTTATAATTATTATAAATTATGAAATGTGTAATTATTATAATAATAAATAATTTTTAAATTTATATAAATTTTATATATATTTAATTATTAAATATTAAATTAATATAATATTATATAATACAACCTTTGGGATTACTGATAAAACTTTCTTCAAGTTGTAAAGCTTCTGATATGTACTTATATGCATCTTTGTGAATTTTTCGCTGTTTTAACAATATAGTATTTTCTTTTGGAGATAATTTATAATCAGTCATAATTATTTTGAATAATATAAGATTATTTATTTATATTTAAAAAATAATTTTATTAATATTTGGTCATTGGACAAATGCAGGTCAATGGTCAATGGTCTATAGCCAATGAGAAGGTTAATAAATAAGTTGAATCTACATGGACATCGGTAAACTATTATTAATTCTCATAATCATTATTAATTAAATTCCTATGATCAGTAATTATTAGAAACCACGTAACTATATAAGTAATAAAACACTTAAAATAGCGAGGTTATAGGAGGTATTGATTATAAGCAATAAAGCCTTGCCCACTATACGTATTTCCGGCAACTTGCCGGAAATACTATCCTTATCAGAAATAGTATCTTGCTCCAAAATTATAAGGGAATATTCTAATATTGGCATTATTAATCCAAAGATTTTGCGAAGCATCGGAAAATCTTTGATTAATCTAATAAGTTTATATATATATATATATATATAATTTAAATAATTAATCTAAAAATGTTCCTTATTTAATTTTAATTTTATAACCCATATTCAAGCTAATTAGCTTGATTAGCTAATTAACTTAAGTTCAATATTCATTACCCACAATACCTTCTTAAACATCGTCAGTTATTGACCCACATGCATCGATATAAAGAAACTTTCTTTATATTGATGCCCACATTATGTGGGCCACATCTCACTATCTCTTTACATAGTCCTAATTTCCCGTTATTTATTTTAACAATTTATAATTTTTTATTACGCTTCCCACGCCATCTTATTTTTTCATCTTAATTTTTATAATTATATTATAAAATTCATAATTACTTCCACTTACTCCTACTAAACTACTTCTACCCCCAAGTATTACTGAATCCACCCACACTGACTTCACATGCTCCTCATGTAATACTATCGCCACGTCATTACGGAATGAGACTATTACCGTAAATGGCTCTGCCAATCCTGTTCGAAACTCCCCAAATCTACTCTCAACAAAATCTGGTTTCAACTGGTTTTGCACCAACTGTAGATATGACCCTAGCACGTCTCAACTTAAGATACTCTCCAATAGCTCCAATAGCTCCTCCCAAACCTCTCCCACGAGATCCCCATCCCATAGATAATAATCATTCCCTGTACCTGCATTCCACCTATCTCCACAACCCACTTATGCTACGCCTTCACGGCACAGTGAGCGCCGCACACCCAAACTGTGGGGCCCACACCCAACCCATCATCCCAAACCATACCCCAACTCACCCATTAATCCTACCATCACTATTATTCCCACTCGCCTATCCCCTATTATAGCTAAGCGATCACAACCCATCACTTCCATAGCTAAACCTAGTTTAATAACCTTCAACGCTCATGCATACCTCCCCTACTCCCCACAAATCTAATAAAATTGCACGGAAAAGAATTAATAACCCCTCATCACTTATTAACGTTCTTGTCGGTAAATTACCAACTATCTTCCACACAATCATTGAAGCCAACAGGTAATGACACAACCTACCTGAAAAAGCCCCTCCATCAATATACACTTCCAGCAACATATATATATTTGTGAATAGAACACTCTCACCGCTTCCCACAATCACCCAAATCCTCCTCTTCCAACATACCCAAACTCCTATCTTGATCATCATTCCAAAAACAATATTATCCACTTTCTCCACCTCTTAAAAAATGCACCCTTTCATTTCAGGTTCTGTGAACCCCTCAACAATTCTCAACTTCTAGCTCATAAAGACTGCATCTCACCATCAATCACCTGAATTCCTCATACCCCATCCCTAATTTCAATTACGTGTTTCGCAGCACCACAAATGTTCACTTCGCCTTAATTTCATGTGTCCCACCCGATATTATGATACCTTAAACTCCCCTACTAATACATCTCCCCTTAATTCCGCCTCACCCAATACATCCCTCCCCCCCCCCTTTCCCATCACCACACTCTTCCCCCTCCTATCCCTACAGTTAACCACCCCAACCCCGCCTTACTTCTCTCAATGCTGCTAGCATAAGATGTTATCAACGCAAGGCGTGCGTCGCAATAAAATCCCTGCAATTTCCCTGTAATTTTACCATGACCTCGACATCCTCTTCATCACAGAAACCTGGCTATATCCTCAGGATTCTCCTCATGTTGCTGCTATTAACCCTCCCCCCTACTGTTTCATCCACAATCCTCGCGACTCTCCCCATCCCCGTGGCGGCACTGTACTACTTTAAAAATCTTCTCTAATTATCTCCAATATTTCCTATCACTCGTTCTACCACTCTGAAACCCTCAGCTGCGCCATCAGCTCACCTATCTCTCGTACCTTCAATATTTCCCTTTTCTACCATCCTACCTCTCCCAACATCAATTAATTCCTTGACGAATTTAGCCTATTTCTACCCACTATCACCTCTAACACAATCATACTAGGTGACTTTAACATTCCCAACCCACCTACTATCCAGTCCTTAAACAAATTACTCACCTCATTCAACCTTGTATAACACGTCACATCCCCCACCCATTTCCATGGTAACACTTTAGACCTAATAATTTCCCCCAAAAATAATAAAATTGTCATTTACCATTCCATCGGACCACTCTTCTCCGACCACTTCCTTATAGTCCTTACCATCACTACCAGAATATCACGCAAACTCTACAGCCTCAATTTTCCTGCTTTTTTCTCCGACCTTTCTTCCCTTCCAACCTCAACGTCTACTGAACTCCATACTTCTCTTTCCTCCACCCTCAGTAAATACGCCCCCTTATTCACTAAAACCTCCATCACACGCCCTGACTCATCCTGGTATACTTCTGAAACAAAAGCTAATCCTTCGCAAAGCCGAAAAATCATATTTCAAACATCCCTCCCCTATTTTACTTGCCTACTAAAATAACTTAAAAAATCTCCACCAAAAAGCTATTTCTACCGCCACAGCCTCTTACATTACTCGCTAATGACAGTAAGTCCATACACAGACTATCTGCCCAACTACTTGGTCGTTCACTTAAAGTCCCCTTTCCCCACTAACACACCTGAAGAACTACCACTCCTCTTCGACAAATCCTTCAATGACAAACTTTACACCATTCTTACTACCCTTCCCACCCCTGTCATTCCAACCTCTCCCATTACCTTTCCCTTCTCACTTGAAAAATGTGAATCTACCACACTTGATCAAATCATCTCCCTTCTCAAATCTACCTCCTCAACCTCATCCTTTGACCCTTTCCACTCCCAATACTAAAGCAGATAATTATCACTATTGCAACTCCCCTTTATCAAATCATTTGCGGTTCACTTTCATCTGGCTCCGTCCCTCCCGATTTCAAAAAAGCAGTCATCACCTTTATCCTTAAATGCCCCACCTTGATTATATGCCTCCCTCAAACTACCGACCCACTCTAATATCCTTGAATGCGTAATCTCCTCCCAACTTATCATATACCTTACAACAAATAATATCCCC
Source organism: Osedax fenrisi (assembly GCA_964019155.1). Lineage (NCBI taxonomy): Eukaryota > Metazoa > Annelida > Polychaeta > Sabellida > Siboglinidae > Osedax > Osedax fenrisi. The sequence goes on from OZ025240.1 coordinate 15,515,815, forward strand.
AACATCTTTCAGAGTGCTTACCTTCCCCATAAATCTACCGAATCCGCGCACAAACTAATTACCTCTGACTTACTCTCCAGTTTAAACAATAACCGATGCTCCATTCTCGTCTTCCTTGACATTTATTCCGCCTTTGACATCCTTGACCAGAATATCCTCATCCACCGACTTTCAACCATTGGCATTACTGGCATCGCTCTCAATTGGTTCACCTCTTACATTTCCAATCTTTTTTCCACCGTTAGGATCAACTCACACTCATCTCACATAGTGTTCCCTAGGGTTCTGTTATTGGTCCTCTACTTTTTAACATTTACCTCCTCTCCATTTTCCAAATATTTACTGACTACCCAGACATTTCCTTTCATACCTAAACTGCATCGACTCCCCCACTCATGCCCCTAACCAACTCTCATCATGCATCAACTCCATACATCAATGGCTTACTTCCAACTCCCTTAAACTTAACCCCACCAAAACCGAAGCTATCTTTCTCCAATTACCCCTACGTTACCCTCCCTGAACCCCCCCCCCATCTTACTAAACATGACTACCCTACCCTATTCTAAACATGTCCGTAACCTTGGCCTACACATCGACTCCACTCTTTCCCTTGATACTCACATTATCCACATGCACAAATCTATCCACTACCACCTACACTGCTTCCGCCTAATTAGACGCTCAATTCCCTTCCCCATTGCTGTTACCATCGCCTCCGCCTATATACTCCCCCTATTCGATCATTGCAACAATCTACTATTTAATCTCCCCGCCTACACACTTATTAAACTGCAACGTCTTCAAAATGCTGTAGTACGTTGCGTCCATCTACTTCCCCGTCGTTCCTCTGATTCCATTACACCTATCCAAAGATCGTCCGAAGGATACTTTGTAGTATCTTTGACCTATCCTCAAACAACTACACTGGCTCCCAGTCTCCTACCGTATTAAATACAAACTTTCCCTGACAATCCACAAAGCCATACATCACAACTTCCCCGACTACATTTCCTCTTTTCACCATCTACACACATCCACCACTCCAATCCACACCCTATCCTCCAATACATTTATCCTTACTACACCCCACCTACACAATCTCCACTCCTCCCATATAAGCTCCTTTGCCCTATCTGCTCTTGATTATTGGAACTCCCTACCTTACCATCTTCGAACAATGACATCAACGTCCTCCTTCAAATGCCATCTAAAGACATACTATTTCTCCGATACTTTCCCCCCCCCCCCCAACACAATAATCTCTCAAACGGACGGATGATTGCTCACGCATAGCGTAGTCCTAAAACCAAACAAAATAAAGTAAGTATAATTAATACTAAACAATTTGAATTTATAAAAAAATTAATAAAATACTGACAATCATCATGAGATATATAGTCATATCTTTGTTTTAAAGCAAGTATTTTTGGAAAGTATTGGCTGAATATTTCTGGCAAGTTGCGTAAAAGTAAGGAGGTACCCCACTACAACTTGCTAGAAAATCGCTTTCTAGCAAGACTTTCCGGACATTATTTACGGAAATACTTGTACCTCCTTAAAGGAGTATCCCTTATTTAGAAATATGAGATGAATAATTATATATGATATATGATAAATATGATACGAATATTTAATAATATATATACCCCTTATATATTATTAAAGCAATTTTCTATCAAGTTGACTACAATTTTATGTGGAAACACCACTAATTTCCGGCAAATAGCCTTAAATCAAGACCTCCTATAACCTTGGTATAGAGGTTATAGGAGGTATTGCTTAAATATAATAACTTTATAGGGGGTATACCATTACATCTTGATAGAAATTTTTTAAAAGTTACATTATTTCATGCAAGTTACCGGAAAATCTTGTAGTGGGATACCCCCTTAAAAGTTAATTATATTGGGTACCAGTCAAGTTAATGGAATAGATCAATAGCTCATATAATATAGAGGTTGTATGATGTATTGAATAGATATACACATAGACATCTAAGGGGCGAAACCCGTTATATAGATATATAACGTCTTTGGACACACACATCCAAATCAACTTTATATATAAAAATGTCGCTGTAATTCATTATGTATTTACCACAGATTATTAACAATATGTAATTTTTTATTTTACATAAATAATCAAGTCCTTGATAAACATTCGATATTAGTCTATTTATATAATGAAATATTTTAATCAAGTATTACTTTCTATATTAGGTATAATATTATATTCTGATGCCGAACAATATTTACTTAAGGTAAACTATACTATTTAAATATTAAATAATTCATTAATTGTTTATAAATTATATTTCAAAAATAGATGAAAATCATTTTCAATATAATTATTATTATAATAATTATATTATAATAATATTGCTTATATAATCCCATCCCTTATTTTTACCATATTTTTATAATTTTAAATTTTAATTATAGTTATTTTATTTAAGGATATTTAAATAATATTTAAGATACCGCCATTAGTTATTATTTTAATTAAATAGTGTACATTCATTGAATTGAATCGTAGACACAGGCTAGAGGCGCAAAAAATCTATGATTAATAGTTTAGTCGAAATCGGAGCGCGCGATTTCGGAGTTGAGACGCCCGCCTCTAGATATGGGCGTGTCATACTAGATAAACGCCGCCTCTAGATATACTACGGACATGTATGTCCTTAGTATATACTACGTGTACATGTAATATACATTACAGTGTAGTACACTGTGTATATATATATATATATATATATACGTTACACACACACACACATATATATATATATACACACATGCATAATGTGCGTCGCACATACACACATATAGACTATATATATATATATATATATATATATATATATATATATATATATATATATATAAAGTATATATCTCTCTATATATATAAAGTATATATATTCTCTCTCTCTCTATATATATATATATATATATAATTATAATATATTTAATATATATAATGGTTATACAATAACCTATATATATAATACATTATATATTAAATATATATAATAGTTTTATAATAACCTATATATATATATATAGGTTATTATATAGGTTATTATGGAACTATTATATATATTGAATATATATTTAATATATATATATATATAATATATAATGTATTATATATATAGTTAAATTATATATATATAAATAGTATTTACCTGTTTTTGAACAAAGGAAATATGTATTATTATAGGTATTATGTATCTATAGTAACTGATATATATATATATATATATATATATATATATATATATATATATATATATATATATATATAAATGGTATAAACTATAAAAGATAATTTGATAAAAGATAATTTGATAAAAGACAATGTATTATTATAGATATTATGTATCTATATGCATATGTATGTGTGTGTGTGTGTGTGTGTGTGTGTGTGTGTGTGTGTGTGTGTATGTGTGTGTATGTATGTGTGTGTATGTGTGTGTGTGTATACATTAATTATATGTTTTGAAAGAATATAAAATATAAATGATTATTATATAATTTGATCTGTATTTTAATTAAATCATGTAGATGTGTATACTTAATAAATAAATTAATCTCTAAAATCAAATTTTATGTTTATTAGCACTAAAATTATGTATTATATATATAGGTTATTTTATAACCATTATATATATTAAATATATATTTAATTAAATATATATATATATATATATATATATATATAATATATAATGTATTATATATATATGTTATTATATAATCATTATATATATTTAATATATGTATATATATATAATGTATTATATATATATATATATATATATATATATATATATAATGTATTATATATAGGTTATTTTATAAGCTTTTATAACCATTATATATATTAAATATATATTTAATTAAATATATATATATATATATAGGTTATTATATAACCATTATATATATTTAATATATATATATATATAATGTATTATATATATAGGTTATTTTATAACCATTATATATATTAAATATATATTTAATTAAATATATATATATATATATATATATAATGTATTATATATATATATATATATATATCAGAAATATGTGTAAGCGTTGATTTAACAAATACGCATAGCTAAGCTATGACACGCCTATATCTAGAGGCGGGCGTCTCAACTCCGAAATCGCGCGCTCCGATTTCGAATAATCTATTAGTCATAGATTTTTGGCGCCTCTGCCCTGCTATAACCAATTGAATCATTCAATGAATGATTCAATTTTAAGAAATACTTCTTTAAAAAGTTTTAAAATTTAAAATTTAACTTAGTATACAAATATAGTTTACATTTAAAATATACATTTTATATATAATTTTAAATCACAGTATCACGCTTATTAAAAATAGTATTAATTGAAATAAGGGTATTAATATGGGATCATAACAAGAATTCGACAGCAAGGACATGAACACATACTTGCGGGAGTTATATTTATATTGCGGGAGTTGAAATATTCAAATAAATATACATACGCGTGAAAGTATATCCGAATGAAAGTAGATCCTGGCATATAGTAATTATATATATATGTATGTGATAAAAATAAATCTAACTCCAGCTAGATTCGATATTTCTAATTTCTGATAGTAATAATTTAAATTTAGTTAAAAAAAAATTATTTATGTATAATATATATATATTATATTTATATATATATATATATATATATATATATATATATATATATATATATATATATATATATATATATATATATATATATATATATATATTATATATATATATATATAGATATATATATATATATATATACATATATATATTATATATATATATATATTATATATATATACTATATTATATACATGTATGCGTATTATATCTGAATAATCGCGTATGAATATAAATTATATTGCAAATCATTTAAATGCATAACTCATCACTGAATGTAACGAGCCTATAGCAAACTATGTTGCGCGCGCGCGCAGTATATTTAAAGTTCATGTCCTTGCATTGCAGTGTTGCTGTTGGATTATTGTGATCATCCTTAATATATAAGTTAGTAAGATAATAAATTATTAAATAATTATAATAATTATCAAAGTCCATTCAAATACAACACATCTTGGCCGCCGATACTTTTTAAAGTTCAAGTTAGGCGTGACTAAATATATATATATATATATATGGTTTTATAGGATCATTAGGAATGTAATTCAGCTAAAAAAATCTGGAAATATTAATACTAAACCCAACCAAAACATTATGTTTAACATACCAGTGAAAATAATTATTTTAAATAACATCAAAACTATTAATAATCACGTCAAAATGTAACTTTGAAATATATCGGCGGCCAATAGGGGTATAGTATTCATAATAATTATTATTATAGTATTCACTGAATACTATAATAATTATAATAATTTAGAATCAGTCAAAAACTGAATGGTTCAGTCTACATTATAGTACAAAAATTGTATCATCATAATCATATATTATATTATAATCATGATCATTTAATTACTAAGGAAAAACCACGATTTAAAAAATAAACTACACTAAACGACATACATTTTACATTTTATCAGTTTAAGGACTACTGCTGTGCGTGAGCATTCGGTCGTCCGTAGGGGGGGGGGTTGTTATTGTGTTGGAGGGAAAGCTCGGGAGAATAAATGGGTCTTGAGGTGGCGTTTGAAGGTGGGTGTGGAGATGATAGTGCGCAAGTGGTTGGGAAGGGAATTCCAGTGGTAAGGGGCAGAAAGGGAGAAGGAGTGAATATGGGAAGAGTGGAGATTGTATAGGTGGGGTGTGGCTAGGATAAAGGTGTTGGAGGAACGGGTATGGAGTGTGGTAGTGGGCATGTAGAGGTGTAGTAGTGAGGCAAGGTAGTCAGGGGAGTTAACGACCGCACAATTCTTTATGCGAATTACTGATTATATAAATTTAATTTAACATATATAGTATTTATATTATATATAAATTATATAATATAATTAATATATTATAATGATATAATGTAAGAATAATCGTTCACCATAATTTTATATTTATATAATATTACACGTTATTTTAATTTAAATAATATTGATAACTAATATTCTCGTGATTGTGATATCTATATATAATATATTATATATATTTATGGTTGTGTTATTATAAAATCATTAATTCGAATAAATAATTTCGCTGGTGTTCAAAGCGAAGAGTATTAAAAAAAGCGCAAAAATGTTGACCTGTTACCCGGGATAACTTACCCCCGAATTCAATTTGATCAATTTCAAAATATATACCAGTTATATTCCTATCTGGTTATATTGTTATTTGGCGATAACAATATTTGTATTTCAATAATAAGTGTGGTGAGTGTTCACTAATGAACGCTAATATATTGCTAACATTGCATCCATGCAATATGGTACATATGTATAACATTGGTATTACTTATACTGTGTATAACTTACAGTCTGAATTGTAATATATATTTGTATGATAATTATTTAATACATTCATATTTTAATGGTTGTATTCCAATTAAATGTAACTAATAATAAATTACTAGCATGCTTATTGACTTTGGGTAGTGTGTATTCATGAACACCCTCACATTATTTAAAAATTCTGGTTTTCAGATATATATTATTTGTGATGACAAAAGTAATTTTGTATATACATTTATATATTATATTTAATATAGAAATAAATTATTTCAAATAATAGTATTAAGAAGTGTGTAAATATAGTATGATAATTAGGTTTGTTTATTTCATCAGCAGTGTAAATTCCTTATTTATAAATAATTATTTACATTAATATATATTATCATTGGGTATCAACAAGATCACCAATCGGCATGAGATCACTTCCAACGAATGCACTTACGATATCACTGGTATTCCACTGTATTACATAGTCTATATAACACCATTTTTAGAGACATTTTTGAGAAAATACATACAATTTTAGTTTTTTCTAATATTTCTATTAATTATTATTTTTAAAATATATAAACATATTTGGATAATAATAAAATATTTTATTAATGATATATAAATAAAATGATATATAAATAATTATAAAGTTATATAAAATAATATTTATTTAAAAATACCATTACATGTAATATGTATAGAACATATGTATATGTATTCTATATTAACAAATACAATACATTAAAGTATTATTTCGGTTAACGCCCAAATGCTTACATTTACATGTAAATAGATAGCATCACTACCAATAATTTTTTGCAGAGCGTATCCGGTAAAGTGGGAGCCAATAATTACACATACTACGAGCTAACGATGAAGGGAGACGTTCGCATCGAACTCACCTCAGACTCCGGTGACGTGGATATCTACATCTCGTCGACGCTCTTGAAACCGACCTACATCGAGTACGACCTCAAGTCTGAAACCTGCGGAGATGACATGTTAGTGAGGCGGCGGCGGTGATAGAGGTCATACGAATCATACTAACTATAGTTAGAGGTCAACGAGTGAAATATCTACTATAGAAACCATGATGATTTTATTTAAACACCAATTCAAGTTTATATTTGAATGTATTTATGATGTCTATGTATTTAATATAATTTAGTATTAAAATTAGAATTTAGGGTATTACGTATGTTTACTTCTAAATCTGGTTCAAAATACATTTTTCTACAAATTTAGTATCAAAATAAATATTTAGTGTTCTAAGTTCAAATATCAGAAAACATGCCAGGTTTGATTTTGTTTTATTAATTGTTTTTTTCGTCAGTTTTTACGGTTTTTTCAAGTTGAAAAAACAATGTTTTTTTTTTGGTTTTTACAGTTTTTTTTATTTCTTTTTAATTAATTTAACTTTTAAATTATGTTATAATATAAGTTATAATTGCCTACATTATATGTTATATCAGGGAGTGGATATGACATTAATCTAAGTACACTTACATGCCTACGATACAATGATTATGTGATTACAAATTTAATTACGCCACCATTAGGCTGAATATTCTAATTATGAATTGTTTATATATTGAAATGTACAAATATATCATTTTTATGATAATACATTATTACTAATAATAGTTATATATATATATATATATATATATATATATATATGTAATAGCCAAATATTACCAATTTAATCATTTTACTAAATAATATAAAGTAAAGTACTGCTTTAGTATCTTGTAACTTATCCTAACATAATATGATCCATTTATCATAACATTGTATGATTTAAAATTATATTTTCAATAAGATTTATTATTTTTTATAAAATATATATTATAATATTATATAAATGTTATAAATATTAATCAAAAATATAATATATAATATAATCATATTATATAATTACATTTTATATTATAATTTTATTTAAATAGCTATATATATATTATATCTATTAATTTATAATTATTTACAAACAAATTTTAAAAAATCCATTTCAAATTGTGATTATAATATATATAAAACAACAATTTATATTATACATATATTTTACATTCTATAAAAGATTCTTTTTATTCTATTTCTAAACTGATTTCATAGATTATTTTTTCACAGTTACTAAATAAAATATCATAATACAATTTTTTTTTTTTCAGATTTTAATGAATTTTTCCATGCCCTTGACTAAAGAACTTATTAAAATTAGTGTAATTTTGAATAATAAGTAACGTTAATTTCACATTGTGATATATGAATACATGTGTATGGAATAATGTTTTTAATGAAAAGTATACATTATATAATTATATTTTATTAAAATTAATTGTTATTTTTGATTCATAAATATGTTATATTTCAAAATAATATTTACTTATTAATAAATGATAAATCAAAAACCCCTTTAATTACATTTAGATAATAATCTATTTTATTATATGTTAATAATATAATATTATTGAATAATATTTAATAAACAATAGATTCTACATTTCCAACACTTTCATTATATGATGTCTATATATTTAAAAATTATAATAAAAATAATTTATTTTTAGTTAGTTTTTTTGTTATAAAAGAATTACTAGAATTAAAAAACCATCAATCCTGACACACCATTACCAACTATTTAAAAACTAACTTGTATATTTACATATATATATATATACAGTCAACTCTCGGTAAGTCGGACTACGGATAAGTCGGAATTCTCGATAAGTCGGACACATTTAGTTGGTTTGGTTGGATTTGTATCTAGTTCCATGTTAAATTAATCGGATTAGTTGTTTTGGATAAGTCGGACTTTTTATAAATTTTCAGAAATATTTACTTTAAATAATGAATATTATAATTTTAGTAAGTTATATTATTGAATATTATATTGAATATATATATTTTATGTTGTTAATTGTTGCATAATTCCACATTTCTGTAATCCTGTAACTCACGCTGCGCATCTCATGTCTTATTTTCATGAAATTCTGAATCTCGGATAAGTCGGACACTTTTCCCGGTCCCTTGCGAGTCCGACTTATCGGGAGTTGACTGTATATGTATATGATTTACATGACACAATTACTATTGAATACATGTTCAATACTTATACCCTTATAACCGTTTATACACGCTTTTATCAAGAGTACCCTACACCAATCAGAATAGAGATCCCCGCTGAATTCAATAGGCCAATAGGAATCGCAATATTCGGTCAGCACGCCTACGAGGTGTCCAAGTTCACGATGAAACTGTACTCGGAGAAATCGCAATCAAAATACGGTAGAATAGCTTCCTCTAGTTATAGTTATATTGTTATTTTTATTTGGTGGAGTACTTTCATCCCATCCAGGAACTTAGATGAAATTTTCACTTATAACCATATATGGCTCTAATGTCCCTTCGAAGCCGCTCTCAAGTTAAGGCATCCATGATAGTAATGCATCGATAAGTTACCTAGACTGCGTTCACACAATCTGTTAACGCGAACTTCAGTGTCAGTCTGAAATCATAGTTTTCTATGGTTTTAGTGTGAAGCTAAATAGGATATCAGACTAAGAAGCTACTTGTATATCACGTGCACTCAATTGTGACAACGTATCTGACTGACTTTTATCTGAGAAATTCTCATTCGTATTCAAATGACAACATAATTGACACATATCGGAATCGTTTATCAATGACACGTGTGATTGAGGCAGTGTTCGTATGGTGAACATTCTGTAATATACTGTTACAGACGGCTTTTAGTGTGAGATAAATAATTAAGTTTACACGATGCAGAACATAATCAAACCCACATTTCAACTTACTAATAGCGTTTAAAATATATTTTGCATTGTAATTTTCCAATGATAATTATTTATTACATGGTATGATTATTTGTTATTATAATTGAGTAAATACATTTAAAATATATAATAGAGTTGGTTAAAAGTTAATAAATACTAATAATAAAGAAATATAAGTCGTATTAAATGTAACATATGTCATTTGACTATAGTTATTATAAACAATTTCAATATATGTCACCTATTTTGTTTGTGAATGCAAATGAAAACGTCTCAATTATAAGTTTGTCATAGTCTTATAGACTCACAATTGCATTCAAGTGACCATTAATATTTTTCAGTCTGATAACTAATGTTGCTACACAATTAGGCCACTCAAATTATGATTTTAGACTGACATCGAAATACGAAATTCGTGGTCAGATAATGAACAAAGCTTTATCAATAGTTGTTATTAGATTGTTGAATAAAACTAATAATGTACTTTATTTTCAAATTCTCATTATTCTAACTTAATAATAAATATTTCTATATTTTTAACTCTAATAACACATATATATATATGATATACCGTAAGTCCCATTTAATGCCCTATACTGATATTTCTCTCTATTTATAGATCACCGCGATGAAGATGACGAATCAACTGGTGCAAAAGATATATTCACTGTATTCAAACTGCTCATTGAATTCATATTCGAAGTGTTACTCTAGCGCGGCTATCACTGAACAGTAGTGGCTACCTCTGAACAGTAGTGGCTATCTCTGGGCAGTAATTGACATCTCTGTACAGTAGTGGCTATCTCTGGACACTAGTAGCTATCACTGGGCAGTAGTGGACATCACTGGACACTCGCAACATCGTGCCTTTCATTATACACGTCCCCCCACACGCATATACATACATACATACATAAACGTATGACGTGTGCATATATATCTATTCTTTCTTTATCTTTAATTCATCTATAACTCTCCTCTATTTCTTTCCCTTTATCTCAATCTCTCTTATTTAATTCTATATATCTATCCCTCTTAATCTATATCTCTATTTATCTCCCCCTTTATCTCTCTCTCTATAATGTTCTATTTTTGTGATAGAAAATATATATATTGAAGTAGTATTGCGCCCTGGTGTAAATTTCGATACTAATACTGTTATACGTTTAGCTATAACGGTAATCATATCCGACGATCCTAAGCATGATGTAATCTCACATTACGTACTACTTTCGACCGATCGTTTATATTCATTGTTCAATTGTATATTTTCACAATATTTTATGATTTTAATTATTATCCGATATTAATGTATATAATAAATTATGTTTTATATATTTACTTATTACTTTCTATTCTAGTAGATTATTATATTTATTAAATAATACATATGTGAGTTTAGAGTATTTAACTGTTTTGATATAATAGATGAAAATGGCTTTATATTAACATTATATATTTATTGATGTTAAGTGATTACCAGTTTTATTGATATCGATTTTTTGAAACAAATAATTTAGTTAATTAGTTCAATTTTAAAAAGCAAATACTGTATAATATAAAACTATTTATTTATTTCACTACCAATTACCATAATTTGTATATTATTATATTTAGAATATATATATATATCTGTAATTTTTCATAACTTTATTAACATATTTTAATATGTTGTATTTAAAAATAGTAATAATTTTTATTAAATTGTTAAAAACTTAATTATACAAATAAGTATAAATAAAAATCTATTCAATATTATAATTATAATATATCGGTTAATTGATTTCGAACAAGTATACCGTAGAGTTAGAGAAGTTCTATAAAGTAAATGAAGAGAAATCATTATATTGAATAAATTTAATTGAAATAACTATAATTTATGTCATGATTTATATATTATATAATAGTTATACATTCAATATATATCTTTGCTATATAATATTTCATATAGTTTATTTGGTAATTATAAATATTTTAATTTATTAATTAATTATTTGTAAATATATTTGTATAAGGTTATATAGTTCTAAATAAGAGTAATATATATATGCATATTTTATATTGTAATAGTAGCAGATATAACTTCCCTATCTATGAAATGTAATTAATATTTAACCCCTGCCAATGAAATATATTTAGGTTTGTCGTGGTTATTATACACACATTTTTTCATTGTTCTATTAAATGACATGCATTATAAGTTATCCTTTACTTGCCACAAAGATATATTTATTATTTAAACCAAAATTTCATATTTCTTTGTTATATATTAGTAATGAACACTTTGTTTTTAATTATAATTAAAAATAATTTTTTTACATATAATTTTTAAAAATATAGTTTCATACAAATTTAAATTATAAATATCTGAAATAAAAAACTATGTTGATAGTTCTGTTCAGGATATATATCTTATATAACAATCAAATTACACGATTTTGCTTGTTATATTCTTATAAATATAAATTTTAATAGAGATGATATAATTTTGTATCTATGAATAATATTTGACACATTTATATAATTTTTATTTGATAATTATATAGTGTATTTTTAATAACTTCTAATAAAACTAATTATTTAAATATTTCAGAACTAAATAATATATATCCGAATGATATTTAATAAATTATATGTTATAAATATATTTAAGAAGGATTCAATTAGTGATAAAAAGGGGAGGGTAATTATAATAGTGGGCCTTCTAAGTAGGTCAGTAATATAGTGATGTATATATACTCAAGAGTGATTTGGGGAGTGTAGATCCAATAGAAAAGAGAACATACATATGTGAGCTCTGATTGGCTGTTGTAGAAGAGTTATCACGTCTATTCAAGAGATGTTTGTATACCGTTCATCGATTGATTACATAATAATAAAGTACATTTATTTATAAATTAAATATTTTATAATGAACATATCTATAATGAATGGCATAAAATCACTCGACTATAAATTAAGTGTTACATATATTTAATAAAATTCTGTACTCGTGGTGTAATTAAATTATATTCGTTAGGTGAGAAATAAGAGTAATTATAAAAACACATTTATTAGATAACACCGCCTCCTCCAGTCAGAAGAGGTCTCGCGTAAGCATATCGCTGATTGACAGCTCACTGGTAATACTACTGTCATCAGCGGTGGTATCATCTTCTGTGTCAGATAGTGAAACTGTACGCCGGCATTGTACATCAGTATACTGTACGGTATCACCGCGTTGGTGAGTGTTTCCCCCGCTATGGTGAGTGTTTCCTCCGCTATGGAGAGTGTTCTCCTCCGTAAGCAGCTGGGTAGGTGGAGCCACATGTTGCGAGGTATCCACTACTGTACGGGTTAGGTGTGCGGGATCACTCGCACTGTTGTTCGGGTACGAGGTGGGTGGTGCCACCTGTGGGAGGATACTATCGCCGGCACCACCGATGATCGTCCACGGGTAAACGTGATAGCGACGTCTTCTGTCGGTGCCGAGGAAAGAGTCTGTTTCCATCTCCTCCTCCTCGTCTTCTTCTTCATCTCTCTGTTTATCTGATACAACGTACTGTCCATCTGGTCCCCTCTCATCCACTAGTAGTAGTCTAGAGTGATGTCCATCTGATGTCCTTAATGCACCTCCACCATTCGAACACTCATCTGTATCTCGCAGCTGTTTTATTTTTGAGCATTTTCTGATCAGTTCTACGTCGCTGTGCTTTATAAGCCCAATCTGTTAACAGTAAATATTACAATTTACTGTAGTTTAGTAGTAGTAGTAGTAGTAGTAGTAGTAGTAGTAGTAGTAGTAGTAGTAGTAGTAGTAGTAGTAGTAGTAGTAGTAGTTGTTGTAGTATTATACTATATATATATATAAATATAAATCTTACTAACAAAATATCTAATTTACAAAATTAATGATTGCTCACAAAATTAAATAAGTAATTACTCTAAATGTGACAGTATTAAAAAACAATAATCAGATTATTTTGATGTTATTTTTAATTAAATTGTGTCATATTTAAATATACTATTTTACTTGTATAATATATATATCATATGTTATGCTATACTCAGATATAGAATTGAAGGTATACTTTTATTAATATGTATATATATATATAATAACATGGTTACATGCAATAGTAACTTATTATTACTATTAGTAGAATAACTTTATATAGATGATTGTAATTTTGATTCTAGAGATTATTATAGTCAACCGCAATAACTTTTGGAAAATTTAATTTATATTATTATTAATATAAATTAATTAATAATATATATTAATACCATCTGTATCACTTCATTTATAATTCACAATTTATACTCCCAGTATAATAATACGATACGATAATACATCATAAGTGTCTACTCTAATAGCAAGCAGACTTCCCTACTGGTTAGTATGACCTACCATAGTGTCAGTGATAGTAGTGTGGTCTTCGGTGTCCTCTGGTTTAGGGGCGTGTCTACCACGATAGAGGTCGGCGCACTTCACTAGAGGTGAAGGGTCGACGTGCCATCGTTTCTCATAGGCTCGGTTAGCCTCGTTTCTAGCCTCTACCAAGAGTAGTCGTCCCTCTTCCCCTATTGAGTCGAAGCGAGACGCGACCTCTGAGTGCATGACCTCTAGTGAAGGTCGCGCTTGGCTCGTCAGGGTCGTGCCGTGACGGCGGGCATCCATCTGTTTCAGCTGTACTACTAGAGCTTCCTCTAGTAGCGTCGGTTTATCAAAGTCAACGACTGGTGGTGTTTCCACTGCGTCGAGTTTCTTCTTGAAATGCCCACCTGATAAGTAATATAGTTAGCTTAGACAACTTAGCTATACGTAAGTATGATATAATTTCATTAAAGACTATTATCTACTTATATTGACAATTTTGATTCATTATTTCTATTATTCAAATGATATTGAATTTTGAGTGAAAGTAATACATGAATAACATTATTTTCTAAATGGCATTTCAATTTATTACAATAACATTTTGAAACCTTTTATAAAATGATATTACATAAATATATGTACTTGTATAATATAGAATACATAAAATATATGATATATTAAAATAATATTTATATATATAAAGTAAGATTATATGTATTATTGTATGTTATATGGATAATATATTCATTATCATACATTTTTATATATTCAATTTCTTGTGATCTAAAATGCTTGCATTTAATTGGACAATACTCATACCATAGTTACCGCTATAGTATAAACTAAATTGATAACAAACACACAATATATTATGTTTATAAATGTTATAAATTGTCTAAATTGATAAATAAAATTATATAGTTATACATTTAACCGATTATTTAGTAACTTGTACTAAGTTATTTAAATTATATATTCAATTAGTACTGCCAATAAAGTACTCTTTTTATATACTTTAATGGCGATTTAAAGTATATTTTATAGATCAAATGATAGATAAATATTTGATTGTTTTATTTCTAATATAATATTTGTTAACAAAAATTGTTTGTAAATAATAATTCCGAATGACCTCCTCTTAATAAAGTTTGATCTTGTGTAATATGTATCTATAAGAAATAAGTATGGTTTTAAATAAAGTAACGAATAATATATATATATAGATATATTGTATACATATACTTAATATACATACTATGCAAGTTTACCTAAATATTACTACTATTAGATTGTGAGATTAAAGTAGAATGAATAGTAAGTTAAAGATAATGAGTATAAAGTATAAAGTATAATAAGTTGTATCATAGACTATAGACTGAATATAAGGCTGCCTATCGTAATAACATAGACATCCAGTGATTGTAATAACTCCATAGGTAAACTAGTGATGATAATGTAACTGTAGTAATCTGTTCAGACTGGTGATGTTGTTAGCTTATGTTTATTTAGTGTAATGGGGCTGATATCACCATGTATTCAAATGTTTTAGTAAATTTGACCAATCAAATGTAATCAATTCATTTAAAAACAGGACATCTGTTAATTCATATTTTGTGAATAATTATTCTTATTGCATCCAGGACTATATATTTGTATTTGATATACAAATCAATGCAAATCTTATTTTAAATGTATGATTTCAATACGGTAGTTAAATCATACTATAATAGAGTATACATATGTATAAAATGTCGATATACATAATATAGAAACATCTTTCATCTAATACCAAATTTATAAATAAATATGTTAATTTAATAACTATTTAATAATTAATGTTATTTCTATAGAAATTGAAATTAAAAAAATAATTGCATTTATATTTTATAAATAAATAAATATCTCAGATATCTTTGAAGTATCATTAATATCTTTGAAATATCATTGAAATATAATTAAATATACCACCGAAAAAATATCAATTTTGGAGTATTAAAAGTTGTTATCATTTCAGATATAGTGAGAAGTGAGCTGATACCTTTCCTTGCTATTATTAAACAATTCAGTTAATTCTAAAAATATATAATCAAATTAACTTGTTTTGGTATTTTATTACTTTAGCATATAAACATAACTAAATACACACATATTAAGTGACCTATCCGCAATGAGAGATAGTGCACACTAACCACAAGAATCTAGCAGTTCCTGAACAGTTTTGCCTATCCTCTCCATGCGTATCTCGGGAGGTAGACTAATCTGCTCGTCGGTTTTAGCCACAATCTCTCGCTTCCTAAATCTAAAGTCTACTTTTGGCTGGTTGGGATGTGTATATATAGGTAACAGATTGGTTATTGGAATTGTTGGGCAGCGCAGCCATATATAGTATTTATAATACCAGTATTGTTTGCTATATAGCTATAGTGCACTAGTGCAAGTACAGAAATAAACGTGGCTTAAAGTGTACATATACTATTAAATGTTATATAAAGTGTGAGTATTATTTATATAAAGAGCTAGTGCAAGTACAGGTGTAGATTGGATTTAATATATTCTTAATACTGGTTAATACTGGTTATTGGTGAATTTAATGAATCGATGATGAATTCACAGATATAGTTGGTGATACAATCAACTTGGAAATGAAATCAGAAATCACTTTTTAAAGTTGTTATTACCCGATAGTGAGGTATTAACCTTAAACAAATGAATGGAGATGTAAACGTAATAACATTAATTAGTTAGATAACTTTTTCTCAATTCTACGAATAGTTGAATATTATTTTGGATATGACATATCAAAAAATAGTTAACCAAAGGAGTTATGTATATCGGTGACGAAGTTAAGATAGGTAATACAAAGACAAATTTATAATTTTACAAATATGATTACAAGAAAACATTATTGATTTTAAATATCTGCATTTGACTGATGAGTCATCAGTGATGACTCTATGAGGTATTTATATTCATCAGAATATTTATATATATATATATATAAAAAACTGCCTCTGTGGCTAAGTGGCTAAGGCGTCAGACACACAAGCAGTAGGACACGGGTTCGACCCTCATCCGTCCATTAATTAATTTTATAAAATGGGTCTTAAAATATTATTTAGAAGTGATCGTATATAATTGTGTATAAATAAATGATCGGCTCTCGTTAAAACCATGGATGCCTTAACATGAGAGCGGCTTCGAAGGGACATTAGAGCCATATATGGTTATAAGTGAAAACTTCATCTAAGTTCCTGGATGGGATGAAAGGACTCCACCAAATAAAAATAACAATAACAATATATATATATATATATAAAATATATGTCGTTTAAATTGTATTGAATAACTTATTTATTAATTTAGATATTGTATTATCTATAGATTATCTTAAAAATGAAAGTTTACATTTATATAATAATCATAAATATGAACTAACTATTTCTATATCATATTCATCTTTATATTCCTTCTTTTTCTTGTTATGTCCAGCTAATGGATAACAGTTATATGATTATCAATATAATATTAAGAAAATACGAAATAATGTCTAATTTCACAATTCAATATTTAATAATAATTTGATATCTATACAAATGCGCATAATTATAGTTATATCTATCTAACTCTATAAATATATAGAGGAACATTATCTAGTGATCTAAATATGACTGTAATACGATAGTTTGTAATGATACGTTTAAAACAATAATGGCGTAGTGAGTCGAAAAAATAAATTATAATTGATTTCATGACAGATTATTTACTATGAATATGCATTTAATTTACATTATTTTACCAATTCATTCGTAACTTTATATATATATATATATATATATATATATATATATATATATATTTACGAATCTATTTATATATCTAAATTACTATATAAGAAATCAAATTAATTTATTCATAGAATGTGAATTAGAAATATATATACTCAAAATAATTAGGCTTATGTATTTTATATAAATTATAATAGTTTTATTAAATACATAGCATAGCATAGCATAGAATAAGGATGCTCTTGAACTATAAATAAAATCTAATGTTAATCAAACCATCATCGATATTGGGTAGGTTAGATTTGCCTTCATCTCTGTGTTTCTTTTTATCTTTCTCTTTAGTGTCGGGAATTCCATGCTTTTTACGATAGTTAGAACTGTTTTGCTTCTTGTGTTTGTCAGGTTTCATCTAGTGCATAGCGTATGTATTTATCATTCAACATTATTTAATATAAATAATATATATATATATATTATTGAAATATAGATATTATATTATTCGCTAATATTAATTAGAATATATCTTGTAATATTATATTATATGTAATATAATGCATGCATAAGTATTAGGAACTTGTATGATATAACAAATGTTTGCATTATCAAATAAGAATGATAATGAATGAAAATGAATACACTGCAATGTTTTAATTGGCTTAATCGATAATAGGAAATGATCTAATACTTAATATGCCTGTATCGAATATGTCCCACATTTGTTTAATTATGATTTATGAGGTCAAATTTGAAATACTTGTTGCGATAGTAGACATCCTAATATGGGCGCTGGAACGATTTTATATATAGGGGCGGACCAACCAATCAAAATAAATTTTGTGATAAAAGTGGGGGGTAGGACCGAAATATAGGGGGTCCTCCCACTAGATTTTGAATTGGGGGGATATATCCCCACCGTCACCCCCTGTTGAAGTGCCCCTACAATGTAGGGTAAGCTGGAGCGGCTCGGTAAGTTTTTTGTGAAAATTGCTGCACATTTTTTTATATGAACTAGATAACATAATAAATTTAATACAAAAAAAAAATTAAAAAAACTAATTATTGGAGATTCGCCACCTCATTAAAGTTTAACATGAAGAGATAGGAAGTTTAACATGGAGGAGATAGGAAATATTTGAAACTTCGATTTAACATCATTAACAATTTTTTTTGTAGTTTTATCTGCAATTATAGTTTGAATTATATATTTTTGTATAAGATAATATTTGTACAATATTTTTTTTCGATTTTCCAGGAAATTTTGTAAAAATAAAAAATATTTTAATTTTAATTAAAAAAAAATCATTTATAATAAATTATAAACATAAATATATATACATAAGTATATGAGTGTACTATTACATGAAATTAATTTTTTTTAAATAATGTATAGTATACCATATGGTTATTTATTCACTATTTTAATGTAAAAATATGATAAATTTTATATTTGAAAAAAAAAAAGTTTACGCACTATTACAAAATTTTTTTTTCAATCGACTGGATTAATAATAGGGTTTTTTTAAAGAATTTAAATCGTTAGAAATTTTTTTAAATATATTTTACTTTTTATCTTATTTTTTTATAAATTTTAAATTATTAGTTTGTTTTATCATTTTTTCTTTTGTAAATTTGTAAAAACCAAGATACAACTTATATTATAGAATTTAAAGAGCTTTGTAAAAATATAAATTATATTAATTTTAGATTAAAAAAATATTATTAAAAAAAAAATCCCAATTTTCCCCATATTGGTCAGAAATGCTGATATTTTTTTTATTTCTATAAATATTTAGATAGCTATATTTATAATAAACATATGATGTTAATTTCATTATATAATATTCATTATTGAATGAGTTAATATGTATTATAAATAAATTAATACATTCATAATTTCTATCTACAAAATTTAACATTTTTACTAATATTTTTTCACAATTGTTGTCATAACTTTTTTTTAAATAAAAATTAAAAAAAACTAAGATATGACTTATATTATATAATTTGATAAGAATTCTAACTATACAAATTTTATTATAATAGCATAAATATATAAAATCTCATTTTAATACCAATATCCCATATTCGAATATCTCTATAGTTATTATTTATACAGTGAGATTAACCGATTATATCCATATATGTTGTTATTTGTCATTTAGTAAATGGTTTGGGTTTATATAAAATATAAAAAGGTGTATTAGTAAGATGGTTATAAAATAAAGCGTCAAGGCTTATGTATATTTATTAGATTAGAAGTGCCTACATATGGCTATCGGCTGCTTTATATAGCCACCTGCCTAGCACGCGAGGCGGTCGTGCATGACGACAATGCAGGAATTCGTGGGCGTGCGGCGCACACCGTGCGCTAGGAGTCAGGCGCGCGTATGGCGTACGTCGCTCCTTTTCGTATAATAATAATAAGACAATATATATATAACAGGTTCGTGGTTAAAAAGTATATAAAAATGAATATAAATTTGAAAATTAGTTGTTTATAATGTAATTGTCATGTGATTTCAATATAGGTAATAGCGGTATTTTTTCTATAAAAAAATATGTATAGGTATTTTTAAAAGCTCTGGCGCACGGCGAATACTACATATAAATAAAAAAAAAGTATACCATTGTTACAGAAATACTCCAAACATTAAATGCTAGAAGGCGCAGCAATTTTCAACAAAAAAAGACCGAGCCGCTCCAGCTTAATATAGGGCCTACAGTGTAGTGGCAGGATACACTAATCCTGTGCGTGTATTATATATCATAAGAATCATTCATTTTTGTATTATGATTATAACTAGTGATCGTCTGATAATCAATCATTGAGAAATGATCTTAATCATGATCACGTATGAAATAATGATCTAGTAGGCGATAACATGATCGGTGCATATGTAATTTATTGAGCATAACTAAATTAATATAAATACATAGCTTAATTAAGTATATTGCCTATTATACACATATAATTGTATATAGATTCTATAATATAGACTATAATATATATATATATATATAATGTTATAATATTATAAAAAAATACATTTTATAAGCACATACATTTTATAATATTCTTAAAATGTAGTATTAATATTTAACATAAAATAATAATATCTATTAGTCAACTAGCAGCATAATATTCAATAGTTGTCCCTATATATTATATTACATTTTCTAAATTATTAGAATAGTATCAACTCTATACTCTTCATCTATGGATACAAATAATATCTATGACTTTATGATAATATATTAATATATATACAAAGTAATTAAATTAAAATGTTCATAAATATAGAAAATATCTATATAAATAGATAAATTAATATACATAAGTTATTAAATAGTTAATAGACAATTAATAAGATCTATTCGCTCTTAATATAACTGATATTTTGTAACTTGTAGGTGCACATTTTATTACGTTTGTGATTGTTAACGAGGATTTAGTGAAGCAAAGAAATCTCACTTTAATTTATTTGTGAAATTAATGAAAATTGTGCCATCTATATTAAAACTAAATATTTTAATTCTATTTTTAGATTATATTTGTTTATATTTGAAAAATATATCACTATTATAAATGAAAAGTTATGTACATTTTGTGAATACAAAATAATTGAATTTATAATACTTGTTTTAAGAATATTATTTTATAATAAAAACTATTTATCTTAAAATATATGTCCATATTTGAGAATACTTATATATTCATATTTAATATGATATGTCTGACATCATGATATGATATTAATTTAACTGTTACTAATATCATATTAAAGATGAGTTAAAATATATATATATATATATATATATATATATATATATATATATATATATATTTATATATATATAGATATATTAATATATTATTATATTATATTAGTATTATTATAATAATAATTATATTTAATATAATATTATAATATATTATATTAATATATTAATATATTAATAAATAAATAGAAGAATATAATCTACAATTGTTAATTGATAATGTAAGTTGACTTATAATATCATAGTGTCATTCTAATAATAATGGATCAACCGAACTATTGGTCCACCGGTCGAATCTACGGTCGTTTTCACGGTCATTAAATGACCGGTGAGGTCATATCTCCGGTCACTTCTCCGGTCATAACTATTGGTCCACAGGGTCATTATTTTATAATATATAGGTGAAATTATAAGTGAAATTATAAAAATAATGATTTATTTATACCTACTAGAATATACGTATTATATTTGGATTATTATTTAACTTATATTTACTGATAACATGTATATTACGTTCATATGACCGAAATGACCGTTGGACCAATAGTTATGACCGGAGAAATGACTGTAATATACATGTTATCAGTAAATATAAGTTAAATAATAATCCAAATATAATACGTATATTCTAGTAGGTATAAATAAATCATTATTTTTATAATTTCACTATATATTATAAAATAATGACCCCGTGGACCAATAGTTATGACCGGAGAAGTGACCGGAGATATGACCGGAGATATGACCCCACCGGTCATTTAATGACCGTGAAAACGACCGTAGATTCGACCGGTGGACCAATAGTTCGGTTGATCCATAATAATAATCGGCGGCCTGCTTCGAGATTCACGATTATAATATTATTGAATATTAATACATTTATTATAAACTTATTAAAATGTAACAACATTGGAAAAATGTAAAATGTATATAATTAAATAATTATATGAATATGTGTATTAAAAGTTCTTCTTGTATTAATATATCAGTATACTTAATACGTAAAATTATTAAAATATTTAAAATATTAAAAATCATTTAAATTATATTTAAATTTTATGAACATAGATATTCAAAATTACTAGAAGAAGTTTCCTAATAAGTATCTTAATAATTAAAACATAATATATTGTAATAATAATGTAATTTAACATACACACGATATAGTTAAACTTATAAGTTATACAATAATACCTTAATAATCAATAATATTTTATAAATTAAATATACAACTTTATAAAAAAAATTTAATTACTTTGTCAATCACTAGACCCTAGACAAAAATAAAATACACAACCAATTATTAAATTCTATATGGATTAAAATAATACAATTTGAAAATAAATATTTATTAATTTACTGAATAAAATCTGGCTGTAGTGAAACTAATTGTATTAGTTATTAAACTAATATCCATATTTTTTATCCTATAACCTTATATCAATTAGGAATATAACAATATAATTTATATGACTAACTTAAGGCTTCAAACTAATGTTATTCTTCTAATTGAAAATAAATAAAAATATATCTCATCATACACATTTTATTTTTAAATGACTCAATATAAACAATGATTTTGCGAATAAAATCAATCATGGCACTTGCAAGACCTCCTATAACCTGAGGTTATAGGAGGTCTTGGCACTTGTATCTATTTACACCATCGATATAAATAATGACTTTCTTTATATCGATGATAAACACTTGTATGCTATTTACGTGAACCAAATTTTAATGCTGAATAGTTTGAAATATATGTGGAAATATTCCGTATACGAAGGCATGCATGCAGGGATGCTGAATTCCATATATCTATTAATCGCTTGATAGTTTCGTTTTTTGCTTATTTCGAATTTTTTATTTTAATTTAGAATTAAGTAGACTGCTATGGAGAATATATTTTATAAATCTGCAATGTATTTTTTTCACCATTTTATTAATCTGCATACAATGAGAATTCATTGAATTAAATATACGGATTCAAATATGATTAATTAAATGATAATTGACAAATTATAAAGAATATCGATATAATTTAGTGATCACTAAATTATATTTAAATCAATATATCATGATATGCAAGATATGTAAATAGTAGTTGTAAATATCTAATTATAATATACATTTCATTGGAATTGTTCATATATTAAATTATTAATATATTAATTATATATTAATCTAAAATTGTGTAATATCAAGACCTCCTATAACCTCCGAGGTTATAGGAGGTCTTGGTAATATCCATTTTATATAATTTAATATAAATCATAATTTATAATTTAATTTAATCTAATTTATATTATAATTTAATCTATATCATACCTAAAATATCGTTTTTACCAAGTAACATCAATTTACTAATATATAAACCTTGTAAAGTTACTCATGTGGTATCTCAAGGATATGTCCTTGGTCTACTCCCCCTTAACCAAGACCTCCTATAACCTCAGGCCCGAACACTGAATACAAAAAATATTAATATTAAAATAAAGAGGCCCGTTTTTGTCTTCATTTATTACTTCTTTTATACGTCTTTTTTATATTAATATACATTTATTTATAATTAATGAATAGCAATTATCATTAAAATGATTAGATAATGATACAATATATCGTTAAAATGCAATAATATAGACTTTAATAACAGATTTATTTTAGTATTTTAAATTATTTTCACTATTCTGATTTGTCAATAATGTATTTCTCTATGATTATTGGTTACATTTGACCTATTTTTAAAAATATTTATTTAAATTTATTTTAACAGATTTATTCCAATATAATATTTATAAATATTAACGCTATTTTGCACATATAGTAAGGAAATAAACATATGTAAATGCATCCTACAATCTAAAGCCCCAACATTATTTAAAATAGTTCCGTGGTGATCAATGATTTGTAAACAAAATTACGTTATAATATAAATGTTATTAAAATATTAAAAAATAATTATAATAAATCATAATTTTAAAAGGATTTACATTAAGTATATAACTATATATTAATATATATATATATATATATAGAAGTATTAAGTCAATATATGTTCTGCATTTAGAAAATAGCTATTAAATATATACATTATCAACGAAATTATGATATTTATATATATATATATATATATATATATATATATATATAAATATACTTTAAATATTCAATATTATATTGTACCAGAATTATTATAAGAATGTGAAAATGGTTTAACATTATGTTATTTTTAACACGTTGAATAACTTTTATAAATGACATTTTTCATATTCTCACAACAAATTCTGGTATAACTATAATATAATATCAAATATATAGAATTATGTATGTCCTTTATCTGAATAATTAAATAGTATTATATATATATGGGTGTGTATGTTTTAAGAGTGGGTTTAAACTATTATAAATTCCTAATTACAATAAGTAACTTTTAATTTATTTATGAGGTAACATAATTTTACATAATGTATGTAATAATATTTTAGCAAATTGACTAATATAGTTATTTATTTTAAAACTACAGTATTTTCAAAATCCAAATAAAATGTTAGAAATTAGATGATACTTAATATTATTTTTTAGATACCTTAGATTATTAATATATAGTTATCGTATTATTATAATATAGTGAAATCTTAAAAATATAAAAAGTATAATCTTAAAAATATAATAGAGTATAAAGTTAAAATATAATGTTCGTACTATTATAATAAAGTTAAAGGTTAAAATAAAGCAACCGAACAGATGTAATAAAGTTAAAATATAATGTTTGTACTATTATAAAGTTAAAGGTTAAAATAAAGCAACGAACAGATGTATAAAGTTAAAATATAATGTTCGTACTATTATAATAAAGTTAAATGTTAAAATAAAGCAACCGAACAAATGTAATAAAGTTAAAATATAATGTGCTTACTATTATAATAAAGTTAAAGGTTAAAATAAAGCAACCAAACAGATGTAATAAAGTTAAAATATAATGTTCGTACTATTATAATAAAGTTAAATGTTAAAATAAAGCAACCGAACAGATGTAATAAAGTTAAAATATAATGTTCGTACTATTATAATAAAGTTAAATGTTAAACTAAAGCAACCGAACAGATGTAATAAAGTTAAAATATAATGTTCGTACTATTATAATAAAGTTAAAGGTTAAAATAAAGCAACCGAACAGATGTAATAAAGTTAAAATATAATGTTCGCACTATTATAATAAAGTTAAAGGTTAAAATAAAGCAACCGAACAGATGTAATTAAGTTAAAATATAATGTTCGTACTATTATAATAAAGTTAAAGGTTAAATAAAGCAACCGAACAGATGTAATAAAGTTAAAATATAATGTTCGTACTATTATAATAAAGTTAAAGGTTAAATAAAGCAACCGAACAGATGTAATAAAGTTAAAATATAATGTTCGTACTATTATAATAAAGTTAAAGGTTAAAATAAAGCAACCGAACAGATGTAATAAAGTTAAAATATAATGTTTGTACTATTATAATAAAGTTAAAGGTTAAAATAAAGCAACCGAACAGATGTAATAAAGTTAAAATATAATGTTCGTACTATTATAATAAAGTTAAATGTTAAAATAAAGCAACCGAACAGATGTAATAAAGTTAAAATATAATGTGCTTACTATTATAATAAAGTTAAAGGTTAAAATAAAGCAACCGAACAGATGTAATAAAGTTAAAATATAATGTTCGTACTATTATAATAAAGTTAAATGTTAAAATAAAGCAACCGAACAGATGTAATAAAGTTAAAATATAATGTTCGTACTATTATAATAAAGTTAAAGGTTAAAATAAAGCAACCGAACAGATGTAATAAAGTTAAAATATAATGTTCGCACTATTATAATAAAGTTAAAGGTTAAAATAAAGCAACCGAACAGATGTAATTAAGTTAAAATATAATGTTCGTACTATTATAATAAAGTTAAAGGTTAAATAAAGCAACCGAACAGATGTAATAAAGTTAAAATATAATGTTCGTACTATTATAATAAAGTTAAAGGTTAAATAAAGCAACCGAACAGATGTAATAAAGTTAAAATATAATGTTTGTACTATTATAATAAAGTTAAAGGTTAAAATAAAGCAACCAAACAGATGTAATAAAGTTAAAATATAATGTTCGTACTATTATAATAAAGTTAAATGTTAAAATAAAGCAACCGAACAGATGTAATAAAGTTAAAATATAATGTTTGTACTATTATAATAAAGTTAAAGGTTAAAATAAAGCAACCGAACAGATGTAATAAAGTTAAAATATAATGTTCGTACTATTATAATAAAGTTAAATGTTAAAATAAAGCAACCGAACAGATGTAATAAAGTTAAAATATAATGTTCGTACTATTATAATAAAGTTAAAGGTTAAAATAAAGCAACCGAACAGATGTATAAAGTTAAAATATAATGTTTGTACTATTATAATAAAGTTAAATGTTAAAATAAAGCAACCGAACAGATGTAATAAAGTTAAAATATAATGTTTGTACTATTATAATAAAGTTAAAGGTTAAAATAAAGCAACCGAACAGATGTAATAAAGTTAAAATATAATGTTCGTACTATTATAATAAAGTTAAATGTTAAAATAAAGCAACCGAACAGATGTAATAAAGTTAAAATATAATGTTCGTACTATTATAATAAAGTTAAAGGTTAAAATAAAGCAACCGAACAGATGTATAAAGTTAAAATATAATGTTTGTACTATTATAATAAAGTTAAATGTTAAAATAAAGCAACCGAACAGATGTAATAAAGTTAAAATATAATGTTTGTACTATTATAATAAAGTTAAAGGTTAAAATAAAGCAACCGAACAGATGTAATAAAGTTAAAATATAATGTTCGTACTATTATAATAAAGTTAAATGTTAAAATAAAGCAACCGAACAGATGTAATAAAGTTAAAATATAATGTGCTTACTATTATAATAAAGTTAAAGGTTAAAATAAAGCAACCGAACAGATGTAATAAAGTTAAAATATAATGTTCGTACTATTATAATAAAGTTAAATGTTAAAATAAAGCAAACGAACAGATGTAATAAAGTTAAAATATAATGTTCGTACTATTATAATAAAGTTAAAGGTTAAAATAAAGCAACCGAACAGATGTAATAAAGTTAAAATATAATGTTTGTACTATTATAATAAAGTTAAAGGTTAAAATAAAGCAACCGAACAGATGTAATAAAGTTAAATTATAATGTTCGTACTATTATAATAAAGTTAAAGGTTAAAATAAAGCAACCGAACAGATGTAATAAAGTTAAAATATAATGTTCGTACTATTATAATAAAGTTAAAGGTTAAAATAAAGCAACCGAACAGATGTAATAAAGTTAAAATATAATGTTCGTACTATTATAATAAAGTTAAAGGTTAAAATAAAGCAACCGAACAGATGTAATAAAGTTAAAATATAATGTTCGCACTATTATAATAAAGTTAAAGGTTAAAATAAAGCAACCGAACAGATGTAATTAAGTTAAAATATAATGTTCGTACTATTATAATAAAGTTAAAGGTTAAATAAAGCAACCGAACAGATGTAATAAAGTTAAAATATAATGTTCGTACTATTATAATAAAGTTAAAGGTTAAAATAAAGCAACCGAACAGATGTAATAAAGTTAAAATATAATGTTTGTACTATTATAATAAAGTTAAAGGTTAAAATAAAGCAACCGAACAGATGTATAAAGTTAAAATATAATGTTCGTACTATTATAATAAAGTTAAATGTTAAAATAAAGCAACCGAACAAATGTAATAAAGTTAAAATATAATGTGCTTACTATTATAATAAAGTTAAAGGTTAAAATAAAGCAACCGAACAGATGTAATAAAGTTAAAATATAATGTTCTTACTATTATAATAAAGTTAAAGGTTAAAATAAAGCAACCGAACAGATGTATAAAGTTAAAATATAATGTTTGTACTATTATAATACAGTTAAATGTTAAACTAAAGCAACCGAACAGATGTAATAAAGTTAAAATATAATGTTCGTACTATTATAATAAAGTTAAAGGTTAAAATAAAGCAACCGAACAGATGTAATAAAGTTAAAATATAATGTTCGTACTATTATAATAAAGTTAAAGGTTAAAATAAAGCAACCGAACAGATGTAATAAAGTTAAAATATAATGTTCGCACTATTATAATAAAGTTAAAGGTTAAAATAAAGCAACCGAACAGATGTAATTAAGTTAAAATATAATGTTCGTACTATTATAATAAAGTTAAAGGTTAAATAAAGCAACCGAACAGATGTAATAAAGTTAAAATATAATGTTCGTACTATTATAATAAAGTTAAAGGTTAAATAAAGCAACCGAACAGATGTAATAAAGTTAAAATATAATGTTTGTACTATTATAATAAAGTTAAAGGTTAAAATAAAGCAACCGAACAGATGTAATAAAGTTAAAATATAATGTTCGTACTATTATAATAAAGTTAAAGGTTAAAATAAAGCAACCGAACAGATGTAATAAAGTTAAAATATAATGTTCGTACTATTATAATAAAGTTAAAGGTTAAAATAAAGCAACCGAACAGATGTAATAAAGTTAAAATATAATGTTCGTACTATTATAATAAAGTTAAAGGTTAAAATAAAGCAACCGAACAGATGTAATAAAGTTAAAATATAATGTTCGTACTATTATAATAAAGTTAAAGGTTAAAATAAAGCAACCGAACAGATGTAATAAAGTTAAAATATAATGTTCGTACTATTATAATAAAGTTAAAGGTTAAATAAAGCAACCGAACAGATGTAATAAAGTTAAAATATAATGTTTGTATTATTATAATAAAGTTAAAGGTTAAAATAAAGCAACCGAACAGATGTAATAAAGTTAAAATATAATGTTCGTACTATTATTATAAAGTTAAATGTTAAAATAAACCAACCGAACAGATGTAATAAAGTTAAAATATAATGTTCGTACTATTATAATAAAGTTAAAGGTTAAAATAAAGCAACCGAACAGATGTAATAAAGTTAAAATATAATGTTCGTACTATTATAATTAAGTTAAAGGTTAAAATAAAGCAACCGAACAGATGTAATAAAGTTAAAATATAATGTTCGTACTATTATAATAAAGTTAAATGTTAAAATAAAGCAACCGAACAGATGTAATAAAGTTAAAATATAATGTTCGTACTATTATAATAAAGTTAAAGGTTAAAATAAAGCAACCGAACAGATGTAATAAAGTTAAAATATAATGTTCGCACTATTATAATAAAGTTAAAGGTTAAAATAAAGCAACCGAACAGATGTAATTAAGTTAAAATATAATGTTCGTACTATTATAATAAAGTTAAAGGTTAAATAAAGCAACCGAACAGATGTAATAAAGTTAAAATATAATGTTCGTACTATTATAATAAAGTTAAAGGTTAAAATAAAGCAACCGAACAGATGTAATAAAGTTAAAATATAATGTTCGTACTATTATAATAAAGTTAAAGGTTAAAATAAAGCAACCGAACAGATGTAATAAAGTTAAAATATAATGTTCGTACTATTATAATAAAGTTAAAGGTTAAAATAAAGCAACCGAACAGATGTAATAAAGTTAAAATATAATGTTCGCACTATTATAATAAAGTTAAAGGTTAAAATAAAGCAACCGAACAGATGTAATTAAGTTAAAATATAATGTTTGTACTATTATAATAAAGTTAAAGGTTAAATAAAGCAACCGAACAGATGTAATAAAGTTAAAATATAATGTTCGTACTATTATAATAAAGTTAAAGGTTAAATAAAGCAACCGAACAGATGTAATAAAGTTAAAATATAATGTTTGTACTATTATAATAAAGTTAAAGGTTAAAATAAAGCAACCGAACAGATGTAATAAAGTTAAAATATAATGTTCGTACTATTATAATAAAGTTAAAGGTTAAAATAAAGCAACCGAACAGATGTATAAAGTTAAAATATAATGTTCGTACTATTATAATAAAGTTAAATGTTAAAATAAAGCAACCGAACAAATGTAATAAAGTTAAAATATAATGTGCTTACTATTATAATAAAGCTAAAGGTTAAAATAAAGCAACCGAACAGATGTAATAAAGTTAAAATATAATGTTCTTACTATTATAATAAAGTTAAAGGTTAAAATAAAGCAACCGAACAGATGTATAAAGTTAAAATATAATGTTTGTACTATTATAATACAGTTAAAGGTTAAAATAAAGCAACCGAACAGATGTAATAAAGTTAAAATATAATGTTTGTACTATTATAATAAAGTTAAAGGTTAAAATAAAGCAACCGAACAGATGTAATAAAGTTAAAATATAATGTTCGTACTATTATAATAAAGTTAAAGGTTAAAATAAAGCAACCGAACAGATGTATAAAGTTAAAATATAATGTTCGTACTATTATAATAAAGTTAAAGGTTAAAATAAAGCAACCGAACAGATGTAATAAAGTTAAAATATAATGTTCGTACTATTATAATAAAGTTAAAGGTTAAAATAAAGCAACCGAACAGATGTAATAAAGTTAAAATATAATGTTCGCACTATTATAATAAAGTTAAAGGTTAAAATAAAGCAACCGAACAGATGTAATTAAGTTAAAATATAATGTTCGTACTATTATAATAAAGTTAAAGGTTAAATAAAGCAACCGAACAGATGTAATTAAGTTAAAATATAATGTTCGTACTATTATAATAAAGTTAAAGGTTAAATAAAGCAACCGAACAGATGTAATAAAGTTAAAATATAATGTTCGTACTATTATAATAAAGTTAAAGGTTAAATAAAGCAACCGAACAGATGTAATAAAGTTAAAATATAATGTTTGTACTATTATAATAAAGTTAAAGGTTAAAATAAAGCAACCGAACAGATGTAATAAAGTTAAAATATAATGTTCGTACTATTATAATAAAGTTAAATGTTAAAATAAAGCAACCGAACAGATGTAATAAAGTTAAAATATAATGTTCGTACTATTATAATAAAGTTAAAGGTTAAAATAAAGCAACCGAGCAGATGTATAAAGTTAAAATATAATGTTTGTACTATTATAATACAGTTAAATGTTAAAATAAAGCAACCGAACAGATGTAATAAAGTTAAAATATAATGTTTGTACTATTATAATAAAGTTAAAGGTTAAAATAAAGCAACCGAACAGATGTAATAAAGTTAAAATATAATGTTTGTACTATTATAATAAAGTTAAAGGTTAAAATAAAGCAACCGAACAGATGTAATAAAGTTAAATTATAATGTTCGTACTATTATAATAAAGTTAAAGGTTAAAATAAAGCAACCGAACAGATGTAATAAAGTTAAAATATAATGTTCGTACTATTATAATAAAGTTAAAGGTTAAAATAAAGCAACCGAACAGATGTAATAAAGTTAAAATATAATGTTCGCACTATTATAATAAAGTTAAAGGTTAAATAAAGCAACCGAACAGATGTAATAAAGTTAAAATATAATGTTTGTACTATTATAATAAAGTTAAAGGTTAAAATAAAGCAACCGAACAGATGTAATAAAGTTAAAATATAATGTTCGTACTATTATAATAAAGTTAAATGTTAAAATAAAGCAACCGAACAGATGTAATAAAGTTAAAATATAATGTTCGTACTATTATAATAAAGTTAAAGGTTAAAATAAAGCAACCGAACAGATGTAATAAAGTTAAAATATAATGTTCGTACTATTATAATAAAGTTAAATGTTAAAATAAAGCAACCGAACAGATGTAATAAAGTTAAAATATAATGTTCGTACTATTATAATAAAGTTAAAGGTTAAAATAAAGCAACCGAACAGATGTAATAAAGTTAAAATATAATGTTTGTACTATTATAATAAAGTTAAAGGTTAAAATAAAGCAACCGAACAGATGTAATAAAGTTAAAATATAATGTTTGTACTATTATAATACAGTTAAATGTTAAAATAAAGCAACCGAACAGATGTAATAAAGTTAAAATATAATGTTCGTACTATTATAATAAAGTTAAATGTTAAAATAAAGCAACCGAACAGATGTAATAAAGTTAAAATATAATGTTCGTACTATTATAATAAAGTTAAAGGTTAAAATAAAGCAACCGAGCAGATGTATAAAGTTAAAATATAATGTTTGTACTATTATAATACAGTTAAATGTTAAAATAAAGCAACCGAACAGATGTAATAAAGTTAAAATATAATGTTTGTACTATTATAATAAAGTTAAAGGTTAAAATAAAGCAACCGAACAGATGTAATAAAGTTAAAATATAATGTTTGTACTATTATAATAAAGTTAAAGGTTAAAATAAAGCAACCGAACAGATGTAATAAAGTTAAATTATAATGTTCGTACTATTATAATAAAGTTAAAGGTTAAAATAAAGCAACCGAACAGATGTAATAAAGTTAAAATATAATGTTCGTACTATTATAATAAAGTTAAAGGTTAAAATAAAGCAACCGAACAGATGTAATAAAGTTAAAATATAATGTTCGCACTATTATAATAAAGTTAAAGGTTAAATAAAGCAACCGAACAGATGTAATAAAGTTAAAATATAATGTTTGTACTATTATAATAAAGTTAAAGGTTAAAATAAAGCAACCGAACAGATGTAATAAAGTTAAAATATAATGTTCGTACTATTATAATAAAGTTAAATGTTAAAATAAAGCAACCGAACAGATGTAATAAAGTTAAAATATAATGTTCGTACTATTATAATAAAGTTAAAGGTTAAAATAAAGCAACCGAACAGATGTAATAAAGTTAAAATATAATGTTCGTACTATTATAATAAAGTTAAATGTTAAAATAAAGCAACCGAACAGATGTAATAAAGTTAAAATATAATGTTCGTACTATTATAATAAAGTTAAAGGTTAAAATAAAGCAACCGAACAGATGTAATAAAGTTAAAATATAATGTTTGTACTATTATAATAAAGTTAAAGGTTAAAATAAAGCAACCGAACAGATGTAATAAAGTTAAAATATAATGTTCGTACTATTATAATAAAGTTAAAGGTTAAAATAAAGCAACCGAACAGATGTATAAAGTTAAAATATAATGTTCGTACTATTATAATAAAGTTAAAGGTTAAAATAAAGCAACCGAACAGATGTAATAAAGTTAAAATATAATGTTCGTACTATTATAATAAAGTTAAAGGTTAAAATAAAGCAACCGAACAGATGTAATAAAGTTAAAATATAATGTTCGCACTATTATAATAAAGTTAAAGGTTAAAATAAAGCAACCGAACAGATGTAATTAAGTTAAAATATAATGTTCGTACTATTATAATAAAGTTAAAGGTTAAATAAAGCAACCGAACAGATGTAATAAAGTTAAAATATAATGTTCGTACTATTATAATAAAGTTAAAGGTTAAATAAAGCAACCGAACAGATGTAATAAAGTTAAAATATAATGTTCGTACTATTATAATAAAGTTAAAGGTTAAAATAAAGCAACCGAACAGATGTAATAAAGTTAAAATATAATGTTCGTACTATTATAATAAAGTGAAAGGTTAAAATAAAGTAGGCATAAAGATATAAAAAAGTTAAAATAAGATATGTAAAATTATAATATATTAGCAAGTTATTATATAGTATACATACTATTATAATGTTTATCATCATGACATGCATACAATAAATTAGTTATCAGTATTATCAATGTTTTTATTTAATTATCTTTAAATATTTAGTCACCTCTACATTAAATACTCGACGGCTAACTTCGATATAATCCAATATATATATATATATATGTATATATATATATATATATATATATATATATATATACATATATGTATACTAAACTTATATTATATGTGTATCATAATTAATTGCATATTATATTTGAATTATTTTATAAGGAACGTATGCACTAGAGAAATAATGATGTATATAATTTCGTAATAGGTATATATATATACCATATAGCATTAATGCTGTTGAATACATATGTATAGTTTATATCTTAGGATTTATATTATGTATGTAACATAATTATTATGTTAATGTATCCTTGTATGTATATAGGTTGCATTATGTAACTTAAGTAATTACTTACTATGTATATAAACATGTGTACATGTATGTGATAAAAGTGTAACACGTAATATGTTGATCTAACAAATAAATAATATTTATTAGTAATATAAATATGGCGCCTCTAAGACATAATAACATTTTATAATACTCACGGTTATAACATATATTGTATTATTCAGATAATTAAATGTATTTAATTAGTCACTTATTTAAAGTAAATAAATATAAATATAGGATATGATTAAATATAAACAGTTTATTTAATATATATTGTTTTTAAAGTTTTATAAATTAATTTTATTAATATTTCAGAATAATAGTATATTAAAATACGTTATTTCATTGATATTGTATATATTTAACTTATTATTTTTATTTAAATATA
The DNA here is from genome assembly GCA_964019155.1 of Osedax fenrisi. Taxonomy (NCBI): domain Eukaryota; kingdom Metazoa; phylum Annelida; class Polychaeta; order Sabellida; family Siboglinidae; genus Osedax; species Osedax fenrisi. Next base: position 15,551,496 of record OZ025240.1, read on the forward strand.
ACCTTTATAAACTTAATAACAGTATATATATATCAATAAATAGTTATACCATTAATTTAAATACTTAAACGTGATGATTTATTAAAATATTTTTTAAATATAAATTAATTTTATTAATATTTCAGAATAATAATATAATAAAAGTCGTTATTTCGTTGATATTGAATGTTTTAAACTTATAATTTTTTAAGCATATAATATTTACAAACTATGAGCAAAGTATATAAATTAATATATAGCGATATGCACAATATTAATCCATAAAAATGATAAACTAGTATAATATTTTGTTTATTTACATTAAAAAGGCGGGTTTATTTTAAAATAATCGGCCTGATTCTACGCCATCTTAATTCAGTGTTCGGGCCTGAGGTTATAGGAGGTCTTGCCTTAACTCCCCCTTAATTATTTTCAAATACGCCACACTATACTACCACTCGTATGCCGATGACATACAATTACATTTAACAACTTCATTACTTCACACCTGAATTACCAACAACTCATTATCACTAAACTGTCTTAAAATTGAATTACTGCAATTTAAATATATGCACATTAATGTAATTACTACCAAAGATCTTGCGAAGCATCCTTCGGAAAATCTTTGTTACTACTATATTCCTTCCACCACAAATTACCATTAACAATTTAAATATTTCTTATGCCAATAAAGTAACAAATATTAGTATATTAATTAATTTACCCATCACTACAATTTCACATTCAGACTAAATCACAGTCAACTAACTAAATACTAGACAACTTAAATATAAAAATAAGAAACTAAAACTCCTATAACCTCAATACGTTCTATAACCAACGAGATTATAGGAGTTCTTGATAATAAGACCCTTCTTTAATTTTAATACCGAGAAACTTCTCGCTACATTACTCATTCAACCACGCATCATATTGATTAGGTTCATTACTTCAAACCTTCAGATTCATATTCATATAGTCAAACATTACAGACAAAACATATCCCCTTTTTGAACAAAATTACATTGGCTGCCAATAAAATCACGTATAATTTATAATATTTGCCTCACCTTACATTTATCTACTTAACAGAATACACCTGAATATCTCGCTAACTTACTAAATTATAATATAACTATATATGAACAAAGATAAAAAAACAAAATTAAATTAAAAACTCAAGTTATATCATTATATCATTACTAATATATTTATTATAATTTATAATAATTATATATTAAATAAACCCAATACAATATCAACCCACACAGAATTATAATACTTATAGGTATACCAGGGAGTATACTCCCTGGGTATACTATAAAATATCATAGACTTTTTAAAATATAAATGTTTATGATATGAACATGTATTTGTATAAGAAAAACTATTAAATTAATAACACTGGTATACACCTTTACTATATTTGTGGATCAACTACATAGAACAACGATAGTGTTTGTAATGGTGTGTTTTTAATTTACTTTAATATTTAATTTATTTATAATTAGGACGTGTCCTTAGTGTACCTCCTATTCATTGGTTCTTGTTTATCATAGATATTGAGTGGGGCCTCATTCTAATGTCTATGAATGTAACGGATATTAGTATTGTAAAACATAGGTGGCTAATATTTAAAAAACACAAGGTATTCTAATATTATATGTTAACTATAGTTAACTTGTATACCAGTTAAAAAACATTAAATATAGCATTTATTATTTAATATTCAATAAGCTATTTTATTATATTAATCTATATCCTTAATCACATTTGAATCTATACGTATATCAACTATATTCAATATTATATTGAATAAATATATTCTACAATTTAAAATATTTACAAAATGGTTAATTTTTTTTAATTTAGTTAATTTAATATATATTTCTCAGTCATATTTAATATATTATCTTATTTATTATATTTATATTAAATAATTATTACTTATTATGATAATACCTATTATTACTTAATATATTCGTGTATTTAGTTAAATAACAAACTAACTATAGGTTGTTATAACATGTGCTTTTATTATATATTAATTTTTATTTTCTACACCATAGGTTTGTCCTACCCATAGATTTGTATTTTTAAATTATAAATATATGACCATAACCACATCCATCTAAGGGGCGAAACCTTATGTATAAAAAATCCTTAGGAAAATCCTATATAACATATTTGAACATACGCCGTATGGTCAATATGTGGTATACCACAATACATATTTCATTGATCAGAGTAGGTATGTGAAGTATATGTGTACCTATGTGAAGTTTAAAATAAATAACATTTTATCTAATTCAAAATTAAATATTTAATAAAAATATACATTAATATTTATATAGTAGGAAATTTGAAATTGGTGAATTAAGTTCAGAATTTAAAAAATATATCGAATATTTTTTTCCTAAATCAGAATAAATTTAAAGTATATATTTATATAGTAGGAAATTCGAAAGTGGTGAAGTAAGTTCAAAATTTAAAAAATATATCGAATATTTTTTTCCTAAATCAGAATAAATTTAAACTATATCCCAATCAGCAAATAATAAACTTTATTATTTTCTGATTAGGATCAAATTTAAATTGATTCTGATTTATAAGATAATATCTGATATATTTAAATCATATTTATAAAAATCTTGCCAAACTTATTAGTTAAAACTAACGCTAACTATTAAAATATACAAGTATATCGTTTATCACATTATGAATCACTAGGAGGATTCACAGTTATATATATATATATATATATATATATATATATATTGGAACCATAGTTAGACTGCAGTCGCGTAAATTTAAAAGTAGGTTACCAAATATAATATAATATATTACATATCAACTAAGGAAAAGTTATTTTAATAGATTATGCAACATATTATATAAATTCATTTAGAACGATAAAGCATATTAAAATATATTAAACAAAATATTATTTGATTATTTAAAAAAAATGATCTAATAATAAATATTAATAAAATATTAATATTTTAATTTATAGTTCTGATAAATTATTATGCCATCACGAGAATATTCTATTGTTATAAATGAAGGTTATAGTAGATGAATATATACTTTGATTATATAGAAATTACTACTAGTAATTAAATAGTACAAAGTAAACATAATTAATAACATATTTAAGGCATTATACAAAGTAATTAGTTAGATATACAAAGAAATCATTAATTTTCATGCATTGACACAAAATAAGATAAAGATCTATATACATATATGTATAAATATATATGAATTAAATAATTTAGCCTCAATGATGAAATTAAATATCATATGTAAATTAAATACAATATAACAGATACAAAAAATGATATGATTAATATGTTCTTATGTTGATAACAGATGAAACCAGAAAAAAAAAGTAACAAAAGAAGCCGAAATAGGCACAAGCAGGAAACAAAGCGTAGGAAGCTCGACGAAATGGCGAAGGTCGAATTAAAATGTAACCCTCCGGCTCCAACAAAAATGTTGATTGAGAACACTACAAATACACGTGATGATATTCGTAATGGTTAGTGTTCACTGCGTAGGTGTGTATATGCGATACTCTGTGTAGGTGGGTGTGTGTGTTCTACTATAGTGAGGTGGGTATATGTCTGTTATACTATATGAAGGGTGATAGTGTGTTGTCCTATATGTATGTGTGATACAATATGTCAGTGGGTATGTGTTCTACTATGGGAGATGGGTATGTGTTCTAATATGGTAGGTGGGTATGTGTGATACTATATATAGTTGAATGTATCTGTGATACTATAGGAGGGGGTATATGTGAGTGTTGTACTATATTATATTCGATGCTCTATGTGTATTGTGTATATGAAACTATTTGTGGAGATGTAATATTTTGTATATGTGTTTAGGTGTGATATTGTATGTGTAGGTGGTATCTATAGGTGGTATCTATATGTGAAGTTGTGTGTATGACCTAGAATGTAGGTATGATATTTTGTATTTAGGTATGTGATGGTGTATGTGTGTAAGTGTAATGATGTACGTGGAGGTGTGATATTATATGTGTATGTGTGATATTTCATGTGTAATTGATATAATTTGTAAGTATGTGATCTTGTATTTGTATGTGATATTAATTGCGTATATAATATATTATCATATTTAATTTAATTGTGATAATTTTTTGTTATTTATATATCATATTGCATTTTATAAATATTAAAATATATATTTTATCTAATTTATATGTGATATTTTATTTTATTATCTCAAATGAGTCTACATTATTTAATTATTATACTGTACATAGATTTTAGATTTCTTTTATGATAATATATGCACACTGATGATTTATAATACTATATATATATATAAGTATTGATACAATATGTAATTTATGATGAAAATATAGTTATATTATATAACATATATATTATTAAATATTTAATTTAAAGTAGTAAATTAGTAATTTAAACACCAATATATATATATATATATATATATATATATATAAATATATATATATATATATATATATATATATATATATGCATAATAGGTACATATACTTAACATTTTCTCTGAACGTTAAACAGTGTACAACCGAGAAGTATCACATTGCCATAAGATGATAATACAAGATGAGACGGTTAGTTGTTCATATCACTAAAGTTTCATGTTAACAGTGTCTCATATACATATTATACTTTCATGTTTAGTGACCTTGTTAAATAAAACATTTACTCAGAACACCATATATACAAGATAATAATACGTTTAAAAATGCCTACAAAATGACATTCAACCTAATAATAATTTTTATTTATTTATGAAATTTTAATAGAATATAGAATAAATGTGATAATTATATAAATTATATTTAAATATTTTTTTCCTATGGTTCCCATAAATAAACTATATTTAAATTTTTTTTTAATGAAAGAAATTAACTAAATTTATATTTTTGTACAATTTATTAATTTATAATAATTATAAATATAATAATTATTATGTCAAGTATATTAAGTATATTAAGTTTGTTATTAAAAAAATGATTTAAAAAAATATTGATATCAATTTAATTATATTTGTTAATAAAAAACACTATATTTTTAAAATGATATATAAATGAACAAAAATCTTCACATTGTATGATATTTTTAAGAAAACAAATATCATATATAATAGAATTTTAATTAGGAATAATAAATATTAAAAATAATAAAAATATTAAAGAATGAAGTAGTGGCAACATTTTTCATATATTTTCGTTATAAATTATTTTCTAGGATAATTTTCAATTTTATATTTTATATTTCAGTGGAACGCTTCGCCAATATACGCACTGATTTAATATATTCTTTATACATGTTTTATCATCTAAATGTAATCTCAAATTATATTCCTACATTGAAATATAAGAATTAATAACCCTTAATGCATACATACACATACACCCACACAAACTTGAAGTTATAGATAACTCAAATAATAGCAGCAATATTAATGGAAATTGTGCAGAAAAGTGTTATATTAAATATCTTTTTTAAGATTCAATTTCATTAACTCTAGATATTTAAAAAAAATTAAATTTATGATTGATGCATTACATATACTTTTATATTTATAAACTTTTCTATAATTATTTGTATTGTATAAAAAATGTTATAATATATTACCATTAATTTAATTTAATTAAAAAAATTATATATAGGAATTAGATTTAGTCAGCAAATAGTTGATGAAGTTTAATAGAAATTGTAATAGTTTAATGAAGAAAGCTTGCTTATTAAGTTATCAGCCAGTTGGTCACAAAATTATTATAATAATTTAAAAGGAGAAATAATATATAAGTAAAGAATTTGAGTACAATATATGAACATAAATTACAAAAATAATATAAACGGATATAACATAGATATTATATTATAAGGATTACATGTAAATATATATATAATATATATTATATATATATAATAATAATTATTAATATATTACTATATTAAAATATTTATTTCTTTGAGATAGAAAAATATAATATAAGTAATTATAAGGAATACAATTATTTTATGTTAAAATAAAAGGGTATATGTAATTATAATGTTGTAAATATATTTAATATGCATGTTGACCTCACCTAAACATTAAGAACATAATTATTATTTAACTAATCTACACACTATTTTTAATTTTGAAAGATACCATAATGACATGTATTAAACATTATTATTTTCCTTAAAAAAATGATTATTTTTAATAAATAATTATTATTTCCTCTGAAATTAACTATTTTATATATATATTAATAATTATTATTTCTCTGAAATGTTTATGAAATTAAGTATTCTATATATATATATATATATATATATATAATATATTATATATATATTAACGATCCTCTAGGTTTAATAATTAATTTATTATATAATATTTAGTAAATATTATTTACTTATATTATCTCGAGATCAAAATTAATAATCTTAAATATTATCATTCAGAAATATTTAATAAATATCATGTTTTAATATAAATGAATAGATAATCTTAAATATTTAATAAATAGCCGGTTTTAATATAAATGAATAGAACCTAGTAACAGCAACTAAAGTAACGCCTATTATAGAAATAGAAGAACACAAATAACTCATTTAACATCGATGATAAAGGACTCCGGTATAATGTGTAATTCACACATCCCTGATAGGTACATACTACAGCCCCCTTAACGGGCCCACGGGTTAACGGAAGATCGAATACGACGCATCAGACTCGTAATATTAGCATCGAAGACGAGGCCTGTAGCAGTGGAGAAGTACAGCGCAATAGGAGTACAACACTGGCACAGCTCGACGGCTTAACAACATCCACAGGTTTATATTTCCGCCCCCCCCCCCATTCTCATGTTATATGTTATATTTTACATGAATCCGATTTATATTTTTTTTACATTATCGGTATAGAAATTCATAAAAAAATAATAAATTAATAGGAAATTTATAAACACAATTTACAACCATTATATTTTGAATGGTCATATAAATTAAAATGTTAGTAATTACTTTACGAGATAATGAATAATTAAAATTAAAATTAGAATTACATCTGTATACTGTATAAGAAGTAAACATATTATTTATAAAATAAAAATATATTTAAATATCATATTTCTTAATTATTAATAATGTTAAAAAGTACCTTGATAAAATTAACAAATAAGTTATAAATATAAAAATGATCTGTATATAATACAAATAATGAATCATTTTTATATATTTTATATATATATATATTAATATAAATAATTGATAAAATTAATGTGATCATTATTTTTTATAAATATATAAATTATAATACTGTTAATTATTTAAAGTAATCAAAAAAAAATATATATTGAGTGATAGCTACATAATCACCCCCGAATACCTAATACACAATATATGACATTGTCGACATCTACATTGTCGACAACTACATTATAACTTCAATACACTATTGTTTACATATTTTATATTTAAACATGATTTAATAAAATAATAATTAAAAAAAAATTCCATATAAATAAATAAAGTATTATACCTCGATAAAAACTAATTGTAATTGATTGTGGATAAGTGGATTTAACAGTTATCTATAGTTACATCGGGAAATAACTCGATGAATATATTTTCGAATGAATTGATTAAAATTGATAGGTCAATATTTACTATAACATGGAATACCTGGTGATATCAGCCCTATTACACTAAATAAACATCATCTAACAACATCACTAGTCTGAACAGATTACTACAGTTACATCATCATCACTGGTTTACATATGGAGTTATTACTGGAGGTCTATGTTATTACGATAGACAGACTTATATTCAGCCTATACAACTTAATAAGTTTGGCATTGTTTACAATTAACTCTAATATTGAATATTATAGATTAATAAAAATTAAAAAAATATACAGTCAGATATATTTTGTATTAGTGATCGAAATATTCAAATAATTCAACTAGTTTTCGAGAAGTTCAAATTATCGAAAATATGTTTCTCTAGAAGATGGAATTAGTTCTCATAAAATTAATCGATACTAATTAATAAATTATAATATATTTATAAGCTAAAGATTAAGAAAACAATAACAATAATAGGTCATAATAATAGATGAAATATGTATTAAAGTGTGTAGTCGATAATATTTGAAATATTCATATAGTATAAAATATATATACGAGATATTCACGTATTATTATCCGCGATAGAGATACACGTCGACCCGAAGCTACGGAGCATCGCAGCCGAAGGCCTACCACCGTCGAGCGTTCTCCACCCTCACAGGAGGATGATGTGTAACCGTTGGTACGGGGGTGGCTATTGCGCCGGTTGCCCGGGAGAGACGGACGACGCGAGCTCTCGTAACGGTAGAGATCGCTTAAACGGTAGAGGTCGTCTACAAAATATCAAGGTCATCGGATCCGGTACTGAAGGCGCGCACGATACCGAGCGAGAGAAAGCCGAGGTTTCACCCACATCTCGCCTGATGACTCGCGCCGAAGTGGCCAATTCCAGGACGAACCTTAACAAGGTTCTCCATCTACCGTATAAATCTACATAAATATATATATATATATCTTTTAAATGGTCTAAATCATGTTTCTATAACAAATATAACTTTTAAAATAATACATTATAAAAATACTCCAAAAATTATTATTAAATAATAATACTAATAATGATAATAGTAAAATAAAACATACATATTATTATATTATTTTAACCATTTATTATTGTATCTGTAAATATATATATATGTAAATATAATTAAACACTAAAAATAATATATTTATAAAATATAATTAAACATCAGAAAGTAGAATAAGAAATTAAAATATCATTAATTATTGATTCAATTCATATTTTTATTTTTATTTAAAAAAATTGATAGATAACATATTTTATCTTAACTAATTTCAATTTGTATTTATAAATGCATATATATGCATACATAATTTAAATTAAAAATATCAGGATAAAGTGTGTTTTTCTTTAAAATTTAAAAAAATATATATATAAATATATATATATATGATAATTTTATATAAAAATATACACTACTAAATAAACAAAAAATTATAAACAAATATGATTTTTTAAAACATAGTTATCGTCCTTATCTTTAAGACTCGTCCTAAGTAATCTATAGTCGATCTCTTGTAAATATTAAAAAAAGTAATTTTATTATATTGTATATCTACAACATTATCATATAATATTCGTATCAATCCTATATTAAAATTAAAGTAGCATTCGGTAGCATGATAGTCGATTCATTTAAAAAAAAATATATTCATTACAATTTATCGTACACCTAAATGAAATATATATCATATACGTAGTAGTCGTAAATTATATTCTCACAGACCTACTTACCCTAAACATTCAAACATATCCACCTATCTACCCACTGATAGGCATTGTTCATCGCACTACTAACCACACCCCATACCTCGCAGACGGCCACGGCTAATTACACTAATTACTCGACCTTTAACCCCACCCACAGATAGACGCGGCGGCACAACGCCTCAGTACGGACGCGCTTCATTATACTAATTACTTGACCTTTAACCCCTCCGATGCCCACCCACAGATAGACGCGGCGGCTCAACGCCTCAGTCCGGACGCGCGCTACGAAGCCGACAACAATGCAGACATCCAACTGATTCATCACTCGACTTCAGCGATACGGTGCAGTCTAGACGAGCTCTCCGTCATGATGGAGGACAACCGCGACCTCGCCGAACTCGACTTGACCACGCTGAAACCCATGGTGGTCAGTATCACGGAAGCGCTCTACAAGATGAACATGGTGATGGACGCTATTGGGGGGTTCGTAGCTGAACAAACCTCCGCCGAGGTAAACGGCGCGGTAGAAGGTGTCGTCGTAGGCGAGGTTAAAGGTGTCGTCGTAGGTAAGGTTAAAGGTGTCGATGTCGGTGAACAGGAGCCTGTCACACCCGCCGCGTCGGTGGAAGTCGATGTCGCGATCGAGAACCTCGAGCCGGCGGCGGTGTACGCGCTTCCGGAAGCTCGGAACGAAAGCGAGGCCCCGAACCGCGACACGAAACCACCCGTCGACACGTTCCCCGAGTTAGCCACCGAGGGTCCGAGCGGAGACTCGTGCAACCTGCCTCGGGTGAAGGTAGCCGAACGATACTCCGATAGGAGTTTATGAATACCTCCATATATATATATTATAATTAATTATTTGGTAGTTATGAATATTGAATGTATTGTATTCGATACTTTTTATTAATCAATTTTTACATTAAACTCCTATTAAAACTTTGTCGTATCTATTCGAACTGAAAGAGTTGAACTAATCACAAGTGAAGAACATTACAATGTTTCTAAAAAGTTCTATAATATAATCTTCTATAAAATAATAAAATAATTGTAATATATATAAACTCACTATAATATTATCACTAATTATATTAAATAACATTATAGAATAGTTGTATGGGTGCGCTCCATATGAATATGAGATGGTTAACTTGGCAATTATAATTGCAATCTATAGATTACTTATTAGGGAAATACTTATAATTATATATATATTGAAATATCTTAGCTAATATTAAAGTTACAAACCTAATTTTGTGTATAGAAAATAGCCAATTTTATAAATATATAGAATTATTTAGTTATATATTATTTATGAATAATAATGTTATCACAACGAATTGAATATAAATTACATACATTTTTTATTTTCAACCAATTAACTATATCTTATCAAAATATTAATGAATTATATTTTCTATTATAATCAAAATAAATTGCACTGATATCTATTATTTGTTTATAAATATATAGTTAAATAAAACTAGGATTGTGAAATAAATTATTCTGAGAAAATTGGATTCAATGATTGGTTAAAAATCAATTCAATATTGTTATTATATTGAATTGAATTGAATATGATTTATCGAGTAGAAATATACAATAAATATTAATATTTATATATAAACTAACATTTATGTGATATAACATATACAATGTCATTAAATACAATGTATACATAAATATTAATTTAAATGAAATTGCAATACAATTTTTAAGTAATTAAATAATTTATAAATATTTATGAAAAATATGTATTTATAAAAATGTATTTATTATATAAAATATAATAATGTATGTATATAAAATATAATAATGTACGTATATAAAATATAATTCCTGTATAAAATATCCATAAATAAATAAAATATAAAATAACAAAATATAATTTGGAGATAAATTCCATTCAGAAAATAATATAATAAAAAAACCTATATATATAAATGTGAGAAAACAGGAAAACCCATATCAATAATAAACATGAAGGTGGGCGCGGTAGCGAGAACAATAGAGTATGTCGTATTCAAGTTCACCGCGTAATCATACTTGCGGCAACGTTATAAGACTGAGAATGAATTTAAAGAGAGCGGAATTGAATGCCCGTGGATTGTCCAGATAGCACGCGTGTCCTGCCTTGGAGATACTGACCACTTGACCGTGGTTAAGTGTCCGCAACACCGCTGTGGACCTCTTGCCCATCTCGTCGTGTGTTCCCAGTACTATCAGCGATGCCACCTGTTGGGGCGTGTGTTATTGTTGACATCGATGATGATAATCGTTTATTAGAAGTTTTCTATATAAATAAAAATAACATCGGATATTATTCAAAATCTGTTTGCTTTTAAAGGGCTTCACATTACGATATAAATCATTACTATTATTCTCGCACACTAATTTATGACTGCCTGTGTGGCTCAGTTGGCTAAGGCGTCAGGGCCCGGTTGCTCCGATAAAATAAAATTTGCCTACGCTTATTTTACGATATTGAGTTATTCCGATGAAAAATAAATCGCGCAGCTGCGCGTTATTAAGGCGAAAAAAGTCGCCGTAGCTCTCCCTAGGGACATCTAGTGACCGGTTGTTCCGATGTTCTAGCGCGTAAAAATGATCAAAATGCTAAGCTAAAGTCATCGAGTTGTTCCGACATATAAATTAAATACGCAGTGTTTATTTTAACCATTTCTTAAGGATAACTAATAGCTGGCGTTAGCTAAATATTAAATTAAATGTTTTGCTTATTTCCCATTTTATTCCTAATTTAATTGTATTGTAGTATGTATTAGATATACAATTATAATAATTATATAAATATATAATTATTATAATAATATAATTACAAATATTATCGAGTATAACCAAATATAATATACAATAAACTATAGAATCTATCTTTAAAATAATTACAATATATTCAGAATATTGTATTCAATATAAACTTCAATAATTTCAATCAAATTAATTAATATACTATATATACTGTACTTATATTAAAGTAGAAATATAAATTTATATTTAAGACATATATTAATCTATTAATCGAAATAAATAAGGCTGTGTTAAAATAAATTGTTCATTTTAATATTATAAATTTAATGTGAATCCACGTATATAAATATTGTTTCTATATTATATAATGTACATTATTATATTCACTTAACATATTATTAATAATAATAACATAATATATGTATTTAATGTTATTAATTAATCAAACTAATATACATAATAAAACTTGAAAATATCATAATTTGTATGACCTAATTATATAGGTGTATATTCAGATAAATATTCTATATATATATAAAATAATTTCAGAGTTTGGCATAAATGCATAGGTAGAGGAAGAATCAAGCTTATTTAGTCTTCAAACTATAGTTAATAATATATATGTTTTCTATTTATACACTTGTATATGATTGAGAAGGTTTTAAGTTGAAATTTATATACATTATATGCGCGTATTATTGTTATATATTTCAATTATAATTATAACTATATTCTATTTTTAGATTTGAGTGACACATTAAAATAATTTTATAGGTGGCGCTACTTTATATTAACTAAAAATAGTGAGTGCGCATATGTTGTATATTTAAATAGTTAATATTTATTACTTGAATTAAAATAATATAATTATTAATAATTAATTATTTTAATATATATAATTGTATTAAGTTATTTCACACTGTTTTGAATATAACATAAGCATATTTTATTTATTTTGGATTTAAAGTTTCATAAAAAATTCTTTTTTATTCTATACGATACGCATAGTCGGACAGTCGCCGAGATAATATGCGCTAGAATTAGCTAGTCTAGGACATTTATTTGAATTGTCGGAACAACTCGATTTGCATATGGCTAAGAATATGGCGCAGGCCAATTTTGCTAGCGCGTTGCGTACGCTAAAATTATCAAATGTCGCAGCAACTGGCCCCAGACACACAAGCAGTAGGACATGGGTTCAAGCCTCGTTCGGACCATTAAAATAGGTCTTAAAATAATATTTAAAATTGATCTTATATAATTGTGTATAAATAAATCATCGGCTCTCATTAAAACCATGGATGCCTTAACATGAGAGCGGCCTCAAATATACATTAGAGCCATAAGGTTATAAGTGAAAACTTCATCTAAGTTCCTGGATGGAATGAAAGGACTCCACCAAAATAACAATTATTATATATATATATATGTTTGTGATATGTAATATTAGAAAATAATGTATTATAAAATAGTCTACATAGTTTTATCTGAACAAAATAAAAGATATAAATGATGTAATATAGAGTACTTAATCACTGTAAACAAGATAGTGGTCTGCTATTGAATATATCAATAGGAACGTTTTATTGTATTTCACTATGAACTGTCATATACTTTGTAATATGCGAAATACACATCTACAATGTAGATTCTACATATATATTTCACTTTGTAGTTAACAATGAAGAATATACAAGATGTTACAAGTACAGTAAATGAAAAGAAAAGATCATGTATTGTTAAAACAAACTCTTAGTTATTATTTTGTATCATTTTAATAAGAAATTGAAAATAATATTTATATATTGTTAAATAAAATGTACAATTCTAGACATATAGAGTGGGCTATGCTTATAGTTTGAATATATCGAGTAGTATATAATATCTGTACGTCATAAATGGGAGTGAAGGTTTTACTAACGTCACATTTGTGATAGGTTTGTTCGTCGTAGGCATCGTAGCCCGTTGCTGCTACGAACACAACACCCGTAGCTCTCTCTGTACAGGTGTGGGCATCTTTCTGTATAATCATGTGCGTGTGTATGTGTGTGTATGTAGACATGTATAGGTGTGAATGTATATAACTGTAGGGGTGTGTATAAGTTTAGGTGTGAGTGTGTGAATACAATTAGGTTAGTATCTTAGTCGTTTAAATCTAATAATATAAATATAATTATCAATGTTTAAAAATATGTTAAAATAAATAATTTACGAATGATTAAATAGGGGTGTATATTTATTATATATACGTGGTAAATAAGAATGCGTGAAAAGCGCGTTATACTTGGGCACGATTCTACGACACAATGACAGATCACGTTAATTATAGAATTATGAGTTATCACGTGATCGCAGAATTATGTATAGATTATTCTATGTATAATGATGACATATTATTAAGTAAACATGAACTATGCAATAATTTCTTATTCAATTCAAATAAATATCATAAATTTAATATCTAAAATAAGTTATTAATTTATAATGCACAAATGGTATATGTAGAGATATATATATTGCTCATCTAAATAAATACAAATATTTTCAGAAATTAAATATAAGATTTAATTCCATACGAAATATTTGCGATATAAAAAAGCATATACAATGTTTAGTGTCAGATTCACTCGCACAGTCACAATACAAACAGTAAATTATACAGTAATTATAACAATATAAATGTATGTATTAATATCACCAGTTTACATTTAAATGTAATAGGTTAGCGAGAAATAAGCACTATCCTATGAGCTACAGTAGCTATAATAACCGCAATGAGGTAAGGAATCGCGTAGGCTCCCGAAGCTGAAGGGGCAACGATTATGGGCTTGGTTAGTTTCAATGTTTCGATTACGCTCTGCAGGAAAGTATCCGGATCATCAACACTTCCTCGAGCTGAGCGTGCAGTCAGGTTTGTATTCATGGTTAGTCATTATGTTTATAGATTTAATTATTAGTATTTATTAAGTAATCGTGCGTATTTAAATTATACAAATATGTATCAACCGCAGTATTCTATTGGTATTGTAATATTGTAAGTACAATCTAAATAATTATAAATATTAGGTTTAAGTGATTTTAGGTGATTGTGATTCTACAATTCGTAATACATTATTTTAAATGAATAATTTAAAAATTACATTCACAAAAGATAGGAAGTTCTCATTATTAAGTTTAGATTATTACACTGTCTACTAGACTTAGATTTAGGGTAGATAGTGCTCAATATAAGGGGTAGACAGTAGAGTTCACCTCTTACTAGTATACACTATTTATACATTCTCATAATAAAGGCTTATACACTATTATACACTGTTATACATATTTAAAACATTCTCATAGTATAAGGCTTATACACTCTTTATACACTATTATACACTATAACTATACATTATTATAAGGCTTATTCACTGTTATACACTCTTTTTACACTGTATAGTAGACCGGTTCGTTCATATCAATTTTTAATCCTTCATATAAAATAAAATACATATCTATATTTTAGTATAATATGTATTAACAATTTTTATAAAAAAATATTTACCTTTGGTCACGAAGCATTTAAAGTTTGAAATATAAATTATTATTTTAAAATAAAATGTATAATATTCCATGTATAATAGTAATAATGCCATCTTATTGTCTTTGATGTTTACAAATATTTAAATTAATATTTAAAATTAATTATGTATTTGTTTTATATTTAATGAATTAATATAATATATACCATTATTTATATTTATTATTAATATAATATCTATATTTCATTTTTATATCTACAAATTACTAATATTTATGTCTCCTAAAACTCGAGAAAATACACCATTTTACAAAGTATTTATTTCAAAATAATTCAAAAAAAGAATTAATTTTTAAAAATTAATATATATAATTATACTTTACATAAATTTGAGTGATCAGATTGTATTGAATTGTGGATATAAGTTAGATACAAATGTCTTTTATACAAATAAAATTAAAAAAATTAAAAAATATGTAAACTTATTTTGTATTTCATATTTCAAATAAAAATCCAAAAAAATTTACTAATGATGTTAATTTTTTTTCTAAAAATAATTTTTAATTTTTTAATAATTAATTTGAATTGTATTATTATTATCTATAAATTATATATTTTAATTTTTTAAATTAAATTGTAATAATTTATTTATATTAAATTATACGATTTTTAGACATTTTTTTTTACTACAATTATTTGATAAACTTTGGGCATCTAGATTGTTATGAAAAATATGTTGTATTGTTTATACTACTTGTAATATATGTTTCTAGGATATATCCATAGTTGGCTTTAAAATAATCATTCAATTTTATAAAAATTGAATAAAACTTATTTCTATATCCCCCCATGTTAAATTTTATATGTATTCAATGTTAAAATAAAAACGTTTCGTGACATAAAACTATTTAAGATATAGGTCTAAAATTTTAAACACTTATTCATCATAGCATACATAATTGTTATAGATGTGAAGGTTTATAAAATTCTAAAAAAAAAATTAGTACGAACCGGTCTACTGTATAGTATACAGTGTATACACTATTTACACACTCTTATACACTCTTTATACACTATTATACACTATTTATACATTCTTATAAGGCTTATACACTATTATACACCGGTGTTACTACTAACGAGGCAGCTTAACAGCGACCACATAGCACATCATATTAGCCAACAGATGTGCTGTGTGTGTAGTGAACCACTCATCGATACCGTACTGTTGCCCGTGTAACAGTAAGATCTGGCAGTCTGCGGCTGTAGGTGGCGTCGCTAGTTCTGATCGCCGTATCACTCTGGCGTGTACCTCGTGTATCTACGGGGGGGGCGGGGTGACGGGGTTAAAGGGGGTGGGTGTCCGCGTTGGAACCATGTAACTGGAATGTACGACGTAATTGACGCGTTAACGATAAACTAAAATAATAAAATATTATTTATTAGAAGATCAGAATTTAGTTATTTCGTTTCTTTCGATTGTCTATATTATGTGTTAAATCCTCGTAAAGGGATTCAAAATAAGATGAAATCTTTTCAATCGTCGTTGCGCGCAATAAATACAACTAGTAATACCAATTATGTATACAATGTAAATATTAGTATGTGTATTATTTACATTATTCTTACCTGGATCAAGATATCATTTATAAAAAAGTATAGAAGTAATACGATACCTGTAAGGGGTACAGGTTTAAAGAGTTAACAGGAGGTTACGTGTATGCTAATTGAGATCATAGAGAGGTAATATAGGCACCGGGATATGTAATACTCTTAATCTAATTCTAATTCTCTTCAGTAATCTAAATATATAATATATCTATTATATTAATCGTTCGATGCATTTATAATCTACGCTATTACTTTCTATGAATGCATTATGTATTCGTAAATTAAATACAATTAAAGAGCATCATTTGATTACATACTCGTTGATCATATACTATTTATAGTGAATGTTAAGACAGTTTGTTCAATACACTATAATAGTATGACTGCGCATCTTATCAAACCTCTTATATCTACGAGTTAGTAAAATCCTAAGAATAAATGGAATTTCATCAATATATATATATATATAATTATGATACACCATCGTTTACATAACTATAGTTAGGAAGTTAAATAAAGTGTACTAACATATGTTAGGTAATTATTTATGCACACACACACACATACATATACATATTGTTAAAAATCAAATGTTTTTGCAATAATAAATTATCCTTATCCTTATCCTTATATATATATATATATATATTGAAAATTATAGTTAACCTTATCGGAGTGGTTGATACCATAGGAAGAGTTACGGATGTCCAGATAGCGTACATCCATGGTGCCGTCCACTACATCGATGTCTAGCGATGCCACCTGGAGATTGGCGGCAGCACCGGCGGAGGGGGCGTGTCTAGAATAGCCGACGTTCTCGGGCAGGGGATGACGGGCCACCTGTTTGAGGTACAGATAAGCCCCGCCCACATCGTACACGGGTCCTCGTAGGGCTTGAGTGGATCCTAGGCTACTGATGGTGGTGTACAGGACCAGGAGGATCAGTAGCGTTACCGGTAGTAGTAGCGTTCTCCTCGAGGTGGAGAAACTCACTGCGGGGCGGGGTGGGGGTGGGGTAAGTTAACCCGATAATGGGAGAAGCCTATAGGGTGATAGTAGTTATTGATTACATGTATTACTGACTAAATATTACTGGGGCAGGGGCGGAGGGGGAGATTACAATTTTAGGTGAGGGATGGTTTGAATTAATCTAGTAATGGGGGAGTAGTGATAACATATAGTACTGGGGCAGGAGACTGGAGTGGGAAGATGATTGAAAATAGTCATGGGTATAGGGTGTGGTATTTCAGAGTTTCTGTAATATATTCATGAATATCATATCAATATTAATTCTTATCAATATATAAATAAATAAATCAGATTTATCATTCCTCTCCAAGAGGCAAGGAATAATGAGGAAATTAATAAATAA
The DNA here is from genome assembly GCA_964019155.1 of Osedax fenrisi. Taxonomy (NCBI): domain Eukaryota; kingdom Metazoa; phylum Annelida; class Polychaeta; order Sabellida; family Siboglinidae; genus Osedax; species Osedax fenrisi. Next base: position 15,570,130 of record OZ025240.1, read on the forward strand.
GTTCATGTTTTTATTAGAATTTCCCATTACTATATATATATATATATATATATATATATATATAATGTATTAATATTAATAACATCAATATGAAATTAGTATGAATATGTTATCTGATCAATTTAAATATCAAAATGTGATAATTTAATTCAAAGTCATCTATATTATTGTTTACCAAATAATAATAGTAATACAAATTATTATAATAATTAATATTATCGTATGAAAGCCATGTGAATAAAGGAGATTTTATAATAATGGTAATGTTACTATAAAGATAAAGACTGTAGATAAGTTGAAACCATTACTATTTCCATTATTCATGCTGTGTTACTTGTAGCTATACAATTGTCACTGTAATATTATCACTAATACACTCACATACTATCACTCTTTACGTGTAACATAATACTTTAATACATATACATGTAAACATAATATTTATTATGTGATATATAATTAAATATGTATATATATATTATTCTTATTATATATTAATCTTCGTTATATTTTGATTTATTATTTTATTAAAATTTGATTAAATAATATGATCAAAGTTTTACAGAATTATAAATATACCATTATTTATTTAAGCTGCATAATTATAATATAGATTATTTTAACTCAGATTCTAGCGGTATGAATAAAAATAATCATAATAAAAATTGAAATTAAAATAAATTTTGAAATGATATTTTCTAAATTTTATATAAATAAAAACATGATATGTCTTTAAAAAATAGTATATTAAATAAACTCATTAAAAAATAATAACATATCATAATATATATATATATATATATATATATATATATATATATATATTAAATTTAAATTATAATATTTAAAATATAAAACATTTTTAATTTTCATTTAGATGTAGGAATAATTTATAGAAAAAGTATCATATTTATCTATAATATATTTTTATTTTACCTATATTTATTGAATGAATTACATATGAAATAAGCATGTTAACTTCATTAAATCATCATCTTTATTGGTGTAGATTATCCACATCTATCCATTTTTCAAAGATAAAATCACCAATATTCTATTATCATTGCTTAATCATGTCTCTAAGCTCACTGTTCGTCTTTTAATCCTTATCATCATCTCCTAATGATCAATTACTTCACCTAATTAAACATTCTAATCTATTAGCTATAGTTTATCTTCCAAGATTCTATTCCTCTTAAGTTACTTATTGTAAATAGCCTCCCTATTATATCCATTCTAACTTATATCGTCCATGACTCACTTACTCACTAGATCTGTTCCGTCATATTATCAAATTCATATTTTAAACCTTATCTCAATCCCTCGTCGTATAATAATTATACACCAATTTCGAATCTATATAATACTATTTATAAATATTTATTAATGTAGTGTATTTTTTTTTATCGTTATTTATAATTAAAATAATTTATTTTCTATGTTTATTTTCCATTTTATTGTACAAATTTTATTATTCCATTTTTTTATTTGACTCTAATTACTTTATGCACATGAATCTTTAAATTAATTAAAATTAAAGTTATTTGTTTATATTATATTTACAATCCAAAGTATAAATTTAATTATTGTTATAGGGCAAGCAATCTAAATTATTACATTAATAAATACATTTATATATAAATTTGAAAGGTACTAAATTGATTATTTATACACAAGGCAAGGAATTGCCTTATATCTTAATTAGAATACATACTATTATGTAATATATTTATATCTAATATATTTGTATATAATATATATGAATAATCTTGCATTATATATATATATATATATATATATATATTTATTATATTTTTATTTGGTGGAGACCTATCTATAATTTCCAATCTACCGGAAATTATATGAAGTTTTTTGTGTATTTATAAATTATAACTAAATTACTCAAATGCCCTTAGAATCCGCTTTAATGATAAGGTATCTAGATATTAACGATTAGATAATTTGTTATACAAAATTATGTAAGATCACTTCTAAATATTATTTTAAAACCTATGTTATTGGACTGGAAGGGTTTCTACTGTCTATGTGTTTGATTCCTTAACCAACTAAGCTACAGTAGCTTTAATATTTTAACCTTAAATTTGTTTTTATATATATACATATATATTAAGTCTGAATTCTGAATAATATATTTGTAAAAAGTATACGAACTTCACATTTGGATTGATAGCTCGCTTTTTTAAGTGTGCATATTTATCGCTTATATAGTTAGTGTTAAGTAACATTTTAATTATTTTTTTTATTTATGAGTTAATAGAGTTATAGCCGGAGTATTTAAAAAAAAATATCGTAATCACTATATTACTATAATAACTCATAATCACTCTAACTAATGAAAGTAGATAGATAGCGTAATTACGTATATATATTTTATATGTTCATAATTATTATACTTTTAGATAACCGTTTATAAACATCGCGGTTATTGTAATATGTTAAGCTTGAACGCCCCCCCCCCCCAATTGTTTATTCATTATTTGGAATTAACGCATCTATATATATGCGACGTAACTACATATATATCTACACATATTTACATAGATATCATAATCACGAGAATATAAGTCACAAATAACGTGTAATATTGTATAATAGTTTGATATGTAATATTAGTAAGGATATATAATTATAATGTACACTTATTCTAATATATTATAATATTATGTTAAACTATTATTATGTTATCCATATTATATTAACTTAATTAATAACTAATAATAATAATAATAATAAAATCAGATTTGACAATTGTCTAGGTGAAGGAAGAAGCAGAGCCTTTAGAGTCTTTCACCAATTTAAGGGGATTCCGCACATTTAAAGTGATGCTAATTTTTTTTTTTAATATTTTTTTTCATATTTTTTTCATATTTTTTTTTATTCCATAATAATACTTATTTTAATATTTTTTATTATCTATAAAAAAATAGATATGAATTCAGTAAAGAAATTGCATAAAAATGTGTTTGTTGACAATAAGATAATGCTATTATATACTATGCAATATTACATTTTTATACTGTCAAACTTCAAACGTTTATTTCTCAGAATAATTATTTCGCACTAGGTATGTGCATATAGAATTTATATAGAATTTAATTATGTGAATAGTAAAATAGAGATAATTAATAAAATGGTTAAATAATTTTATTATTGGTAATTTTTAATTTAGATATATATAATATAATAAATAATAATATTAAAAATAACTTTCTATTTTCCTATGCATGTATATGTTATGAATACAATACAACAACAATTAGGTAAATTGAATGAATAGAATATCAGTTATATTTTTTTAGTGGACCTACGTTTTTCCTATCTATTTATACACGAAATTGGCAAATTGCGTGTTATGTGCGAGATCCCCTTAAAATTACGAGGAGAAAAAAAATTACATAGGAATATAATTAAAAATAAGAAATAGTAGAATAATAAATAGATTACAAAATTCAAATATTAAAATAAAAATCATCAACTCATAAAGCACAAACATTCATTATTTATCAACTTTCCGAATGTGGGTTCATCAAGTCTTAAACCTTAGGGGATACACTTTCGCCAATAGTATTGGTAATATTGGGAGCCTGCAAATGCATCCATACTATCCGATATAATATATATATATATATTCCATTAATAATTTGAATAAATAATGTAACAAACGTTTAATGTATAACAAGCGGTACAGCTTCCTAGGTGTATACTATATAGTTTACTTAAAATCGCAAAGATTTGTTACCATAATCTATTTTGACAGTGAAAATGTATATATTTATATAGAATTTGTGACATAGTGATCATTTTCTAAATAGTAATGATTAAATTATAATCATTACTCTAATTACATTACATTACATAATACCTTAATAATAATATAATGAATTCTAATAAATATTATTCATTAATTAAAATATAAAAAACAAAAATATAGAATATATATTTATAATAATTATATTATAACATTATTGTAACCATATATATAATATATAATATATATTATATATGCAAGTCCTTAATATATGTAGGATTAGAATTGAATTATTAGTAATAATTATCATACTATGATTATTAAATAATTATGAACATATAAAATTATGCGAATTTCGTGATCTATTAAAATCACTATTTAATTATTTAGAGAGCTTAAGTGTATCTATTTTAAAAATACTTGGCCAATTTATTTTCGATTGATTCGCGATTTGAACTCCCGCAAAATTGTTTATTCGAATTAGTGAATTTACAATAGCGTATGTTTGTTTGTATAAATATTACTATTTTGAGTTTTAATTATTTTCACTTGTTTGGCTTGGTTTGGTTGGGTTTAGTTTTGATATTGCCAGCTTTTTTTAGCGAAATTACATCCCGAGTGAGCCTATAAAATACACATATATATATATTAATATTTATATATATACATATATATGTTAATGATAAGTCGTTGTATGTATTAAAGTCTATAAATAGACATACGCTTTTGGTAAATCATATAATAACCAATCATATGCTATTGTAAAATTACTAATTCGAATAAACAATTTTACAGGCGTTCAAATCGTACATCAATCGCGAAGTTTAACCATGATATTTTTAACATATCTATCATATATTATATCATATAATTTATATTCCATATATTCTATGGCTATATTATAAGTTATATTCGCTATACGTTATATATACTATATATTTTATCAACATTTTTATTATATTAAATACATATATATAATATATAATATATATATATATATATATATATATATATATATATATATATATATATTATTATAATATATAATATATAATAATAATTATTATAATATAATTTATCTATATAATTTATATTATATTAAATATAGCGGCTATAATCAAGACCTCCTATAACCTCAAGATATAGGCTGAATACTGATATCTGCCCCAAATAAGTCACGTTTCAAACCGAGAGTTAAATTTAATTTAATTATTATTATTTAAAATTATAAATTTCGTGGTTGGCGTTATATTTCTCATTAAATTATTCAACGAGTAGTGAATTCGTTTTTTATATATAAAATTTAAATTTATATTTATAATAAATAGTATTTATATATAAATAGTATTTATTAAATACATATCATAATACCGTATATTTATATATTAATATAATATTATATAAGCACTACATGCATTATTAACTTTAACTATCTGTTAGTCACGTGACATATTGGGGGCCGATGTTAGTCTAACTCATGATATAGAAGGTATTGCTATAATTCTGATTTCCGAAATAATTTATCATACATTTTATGTTCAATATAATAATTATCATAATCGTTATCATAATGATTATCATTATGATAATCATAATTAAATGATTATGTTAATCATTAACTTAATGATTAAGTTAATAGTTAACTTAATGATTAAGTTAATAATTAACTTAATGTTGATAAAATTATAATTTTTTTTAATTATTTTAAAAATAACTGTGAATATGATTATTAAAATAACTTATTATCTAACCCATTTTTTAAATTATCTTATGTTAATAATATATACCTACTGCGTAAATTGATTCATATATTACACATTTATATATTCTATCAAATTAAGGACAAATAAAGGAAATAAATTTAAAAAATACATATAAAATTTAAAAATATTTAAAATATTACCAAAGATTATTTACATAAATATTAATTTACAGATTTCCAAATATATTTCCTATTATATTAACTTATATATAAATTGTATAATATATATATATAATATTAGTTATGGGATATAATAAGACCTCCTATAATCTTGAGGTTATATGATGTCTTGGTTCTAATAGTGTAATGGAAAAGACAATAAATGTAAACCAAGACGTCCCAAGTTAGATCCCAGGCATTTATTGATTTGTATATTATGTTATCAAGAACATATAACTTATATAGATTATAATCTATGACAATGATTTGAATAGAAATGGAACCTACCAAAAATAGACTTATTCTTGTTATAAATGTGAATGAACCAGGATTTAAAAATAATATATCAAAACACAGGAGAAAATATTTTGCCTATATGTTTTGTATGGTCATGTATCAGTCACTCATAAGTTATTTATAATATATATGCTGTATATTATACAGTGTATAATGTACACTATATAGTATACACAGTATACTATACTGAGTATAGTATACAGTGCACATTGTGCATTGCATATTCAATATCTCCTTTAGGATATCTAGTTCATTGTACAATGTACATATTATAAATATATTATTCAATTATTCTTAAGGAGGCCATTTATATTCACATTATGGTTCTATAAATAATATATATTTATTTTTATATTGTATCATACAATTTGTATGGAATACAATCAATATTAATAGTTATAGTGCATACATAAAAGGTATCTTAATATAATACAAGTAATGTAATAGTATTCTCCCTACAACATATAGGAAGATATATGTCTATTTAATATTATTTTCATATTAATATAGATTAGGATATATTATCCTAGTTATACATATTTGGAAACATATTTTCATATACATTATAATTCCTAATAGATCCACTACAATTACACTTGATTAATTAAAGAGAAAGAATCAATAATATTTTATGTTAAGTTTTAAGTGCTACAAATAATGCTATCAAATAGTAGTATTAACTACTTGAATTCAATCTATATTCATACGGACGGTTTCCTCAGTGATGAATAGTACATTCTCTTCCTCATCTTCTCCTTTATTATATGTTTATCATGTTCTATATAAATTAATAGTTAATTAAGAATCTGATTAAGTATTTAATTCATATATTTAAACTTAAATATACTTCCCAATATTAATTCACTTCTTTACTAGAAGTAATAGTTGAAAATTTGATATATACTATTTTAAAAGATAAATATCCAAATAATGTATCTAGAAACATTATATTATTAATTAGTATTATAATTATATTATTATCTACAAGTTGAGTTGGATTATAAATTGGTATAATATCAAGATCTCATACATATTTGGAGTTTTTATGAGGTATTGCTAATATATTTTTATTTAGATGAAGTCATCCGATCAAGGTACATAGCTGAAGTTTTTAATTATAAACAAATAAATTTCATATCCCTTCGAAGATACTCTCATGTTATCAAGGCATCCAATTTTTAATGAGAGACAATATTTTATATATACCATATATTCAAAATAGTATTTAAGACCTGTGTTATTGTTCCTGTCTGGACTCCCTATGCTCTTTGTGTCTGATGCTGAGCTACTCAGGTAGTTGTCTATGTAATTATTTACTATGTCAATATGATACCATGTCCTTGATAATACTCTGTCCTTGATGATACTATGTCCTTGATTATACTATGTCCTGGATGATACCATGTCCTTGATGATACTATGTCCTTGATGATACTATGTTCTTGATGATACCATGTCCTTGATGATACCATGTCCTTGATGATACTATGTCCTTGATGATACTATGCCCTTGATGATACCATGTCCTTGATGATACCATGTCCTTGATGATACCATGTCCTTGATGATACCATGTCCTTGATGATACCATGTCCTTGATGATACCATGTCCTTGATGATACCATGTCCTTGATGATACTATGTCATTGATGATACTATGTCCTTGATGATACTATGTCCTTGATGATACTATGTCCTTGATGGTACTATGTCCTTGATGATACTATGTCCTTGATGATACCATGTCCTTGATGATACCATGTCCTTGATGATACCATGTCCTTGATGAAACTATATCCTTGATGATACTTTGTCCTTGATGATACCATGTCCTTGATGATACCATGTCCTTGATGATATTATATCCTTGATGATACCATGTCCTTGATGATATTATATCCTTGATGATACCATGTCCTTGATGATACTATGTCCTTGATGATACCATGTCCTTGATGATACCATGTCCTTGATGATACCATTTCCTTGATGATACCATGTCCTTGATGATACTATGTCCTTGATGATACTATGTCCTTGATGATAACATGTCCTTGATGATAACATGTCCTTGATGATACTATGTCCTTGATGATACCATTTCCTTGATGATACCATGTCCTTGATGATACTATGTCCTTGATGATACTATGTCCTTGATGATAACATGTCCTTGATGATAACATGTCCTTGATGATACTATGTCCTTGATGATACCATTTCCTTGATGATACCATGTCCTTGATTATACTATGTCCTTGATTATACTCTGTCCTTAATGATACAATGTCCTTTATAGCTACCTCGTGAGCGAGATGACTGACTACAATAGGCAGATGTAGCTTCGTCTGACCTCAGTGACCTCAACGCCATCTATACGACTATTTTGAATATTATCTTCGCGACCCTCATCAATGTCACCTTCATGATAATAATAATACTATATTATACGATAAGGTATCACATGGGTTGTATAATATCTATAATGTTATATAATATCTAGAATGATAACTAGGATTTGAACACTCTCGAGTTAGAGGTTTAGTTAGGTGTTTAGTTATAAGTTTGTATAGGTATTATATAGACCGAGGTACAGTCAGTATTGATTACATAGCTAGTACATTCAGTATAGGTAGGTTAGCTAGTACATTCAGTATAGGTAGTATATCTAGTACAGTAATGCAGTCAGGCAGGTCATCATAGGTCACCTAGTAATTTATCGTGTGTATTATCTACTACTACTACTACGTACGGCTTCAATAAAAGCGTAAAAGGCAATTTTAAATTAGATAACAGCATTCATAGTGTTACAGTTATTATATCATTACAGTTAATATATTGCATTCTAATACATCTGTACTTTATTTGTGTTATATATATATATATAGTTAGAATGTATATATATATATAGTTTACATTCGAACATAATGTAATTTCATATATAAATTATATTACGTGTATTTACATTGGATTCACAAATGCGTATGACTATTTCTATTTCCTTATATAACTGACATTTATACTTATATGTACAATATCACTATATACAATATTAATTGATTTGATTTATGTAACATACTAGATATATTTATAGATAGCCAGCCTGATTTATATCTACATGTATTAGAAATACATTATTGTTAGTATAATTTTATAAGCTTATAATGAAACTACAATACAATTAAGAATTAAGAAATACATATAAGTTATATGATATAACGTACTGTTTAATAAACAGTGCTTATACATCATTTTCATTATATATATATATATATATATATATATATATATAAATTATATTTTACATATATCATTATCTATATATTAATTTCACTATTATTCATTATTCATATTTATGCAGCTGTTAATGTGTTAACCTGATTATATTTAATATCTTATCTACGGATATATTGAGTTACTATACCATGAAAAGAGGGATAAGGCTGTTTATTTAGTTGCCTATCTATTGCTGTGAACAAATATATATTATTATACAATTTAATAGTTGATAACACAATCAAACATTAGCAGTATGTACTGAAAATATAAACACTAATAGTAGATTGCTATTTATAGCATTATAGTTGTGTCCACCAAATGATTGATATAATGAAATAATGATGTATGTTGATATATCCATACAAAATAATATACATATAGCATAATTAACAAATATGTTCTAACAACAACTTTAGAAAATACTCATATTTTGTATTCGATTGATTTTACAATGCAATTTTAGTGTATTACATATATTTTTTATATGTAATTCATTGATTAATATTACGTTTTAAATTTTACAATATTATATACTAATGTAATTAATAGTTACTAATTACCATTGTTGATTTTAATTAAATTTTATAAACAGATTTTATTTCCAATAACAGCTGCTAGTCTACCTAATTACAATATCTATTATTGGGCATGTAGCCAAGAATAAACTTAGTGATCAATGAAATTACTTATACCTATTAGGGAGTTATTCCTGGAATGCGTAGGTATTAAATGAGGTAGGTATTGTTATTATGTAATATATGTACACAGTGAACAGTGAGCCTAAAATAGTCATATTATACATATATTATATGTATGTATACATGTTATTATCATATACATACATACATACACACATACATACATACTTACATGTAGATCTTCATGATATTATTTAGGTATGGAAACTCTGTCAAGTTAAGCAGTAGTATTAGTGAGTGATTATGGTTACTAAATCAGTAGTACTGATGTATACACATGTATGTTACTACATCTACCGGACTATAGATAATATCTAGAATATAAATAATTTATTATTTATAATTTTTAATAATCTAGTATTTTTTTTACTATACTAATATTTTTATAATTTACTAGTCTAATATTATTTTCTAGTTTATTTATACATGTGTAATATAAATAAGAACTTTTTTGATATATTTTTGTATTAATTTACTATCTATCCATTTAAAAAGGAAATATATTAAATAACATTTCTAAACAAATACATTAGTCTATATCGTATAATATATGAATATAATATATATGATCATAGTTTATATTAAAAAATTAATTGATATGAGGATGGCTTTAATTGCCAACACTCTTGGCTCAATAGTAATAATTATATGTGTACCTTTATTATGTGTACTAATTATATATATACATATATTGTTATTATTTTATTTCGATGGAGTACTTTCATCCCATCTAGGAACTTAGATGAAGTTTTCACTTATAACCATATGGCTCTAATATTCCTTCGAAGCCGCTCACATGTTAAGGCATCCATGGTTTTAACGAGAGCCGACAATTTATTTATACACAATTATATAATATCACTTCTAAATATTATTTTAAGACCTATTTTAATTGTCCGAACGGGGCATGAACCCGCGTCCTACTGCTTATTTGTCTGACGCATTAGCCAACTAACCCACACAGGTAGTTTATATATATATATATATATATATTACACACTTGATATACCGACCAGCTCGGGATGCGATTCTTTGCGTCGAGATAGGCGGTATTTCAAATATAGCATATGATGAAGATGATATTAGGTTTATTTTCACTAAAATAGAGTCATGTAAACCCCTTCGCTCATGCGGGAAGAAAATAATAATAAAATAATAGTAATACGATAATAATTTAATAATAATTTACATTGAATATACCACGGACAACAATACTAAATAATATAGAGGACTATTATATACTACAGTCTGCATTGATATGGGATTGTGTTATATACTACAGACTTCATATACTAGATAGGATGGAAATCCTACCCAGGTTTAATTGTCATTATATCGAAGATGACCTATACGGGTACACCAGGGGTATATCAAGTGTGCACTGTATATACATATATGTGAGCATATATACAGTATATATATGCTTTTTAATATATTCAATTTCAAAAAATTTTATTTATGAAATAAATTAGATGAAAAATTTAAATCATAAATTTGAAATAGTAAGTCGGTTTGATCAGTGATTTTTCAAGGCGGTTCGAGTTACAATGGATATTAAAATTAACATTATTTAACCTTAAAAATATAATTATAATAATAATAAGGGTTATTCAAATTAACGTTACATTAAATTAAATATATATAATTACAATTCAAGCTCATATACCTATTGAATAGCTGTTTATTTATTCATATACGATATTTCCTTATTTATATTTATTACATTAAAATGTTTAATATTTACATATGGGACTTCTACATTTAATTATTTTTGAATATTTAGCAAAATTGAATATGAAAATAAAACTCGACTGCTAAATTCGATAATATCCAACCTACTTATGGGATATTCGGTCGATTACCACATTTTCGATAATTGAACATAAATTCATAGTACTTCAAGGGTACCCATTATACGTATTCTTTTAATTTACAACTTCCTATTAGTTTGTTTATTTTGTTGTGCTTTTATTTTGATTGATAGCTTGATTCAAGATAAGGGTGTCTGTTAAAAAGATTTGTGATGTTTTGTAATGTTTTATGCTTAGAACGCTCAACAAATGTTTATTCAGATTATGATTTAGAAATTGTATATCTATATGTCTATAGATTTCATAAACACGAACATACGAGTCATAAATAACGTGTAGTTTTGTATAATAGTATATTAGTATAGTACTAAATATGGATATACAATTATGATACACAATTATTGTTATAATATAATCATGTTACATATATACTATATATAAATTTATATAATCACTAATTCTAATACAGAATATCGTAGGCGTTTAGTGGTTAGCTTATTTTTTAAATTCTCGTAGCTTTTGAAAAAATCTACGTAGATTTTCGTGTACGCGATCAATTTATAGTCAACATTTAACCATAATCCAAGATAGCACCTTTTATTTCTTACCGTAACGGAGTCATTCAATTATAAACAGTAATCACTATAATAGTGTATACATTATAAACGTTAGGACGTTATAACTTATAGCGTCCATACTTGTATAGTGACTATAAGTTATAGAAGCCATACACTTATAATTTATAGCTTAACGATCTAATTGCATAAATTAAAATTGAATATAATGGACACTGTCCATTGGACAGCGTATAATTCACCCAATTATTTAAAATATATAAGTTATTATAATATTGATATAAAATGAAATCCCAAAGGTTTATATCAGATAATGGATCAACAGAACTTTACGATCAAATGACAAATTCGACGGACATCGATGTCCGTCGATTGTAAAGTTAATCTGATATGCTATACTATGAAAATCGATATACTTCGATCATTAAGTTCACTTGATTGTGTTTTATTATATGTATAGATATCCGTCGATCGTAAAGTTAATCTTATATTCTAAAATTCTTTTAAAAATATAATATATATATTGTTTATTTAATTGATTATAATAAATTAACATAACGATCGACGGACATCGATATCTGTCGAATTTCCCGTTTATCGTAAAGTAGGTTACCTACTGTAACAGTAGGCTACTGTTGATCCCAAATAATAATAATTTGGAAATTAATAAAATGAAACCTTATTAAAAATATATAATAATAATAATAATCAGATTAGTTCGTCGTAATAAACGAGATTGAACTCAGGTAGATATAGAAGTTCACTGAACTTATCGATATATCTACCTGTCAGTAAAAGGAATGGAAAAAAAATCAAAAAGTAATATAATTGACAAAGATAAAATAAAATTGGAAATTTAAAAGCAAAATATAAATATAAAGTAAAATTTTAAATATTAAAATAGTTAAAATACAAATAATAATAAAATTATAATAATAGATATAACGAACGAATAGTATAAGGCTACCAACTTTCAGTAAGGATGTGCCAAGTCCTTAATACCTTGAGATGATCCCCTCACAATCATACCGGTAAACTTACAACTCGGCATATAATACACCACCGCACGCTACAATCAATATACAAAAAACACGAAATCCTTCCTCTTTATAAAATAAAAAATAAATAAATATAATAGAAATAATAAAATAATAATAAACAGTTAATAAAAATAATAAATAATAAGGAAAATATAAATATTATAAATAAAATTACAATAAAATATATAAAAGAAATAATAATAATAATAACAATAATAATAATATTAATAATAACAGGTAACTTGTAATACAAATTTAATCAAATAATAATAAGAATAATAATAAACAATACATTTAAAAACAAATAATAATACAATTGTTAAAATATATAAATATTGTAAAAAATAATTTAATTATAAAACTATTCCAATTACTGAATTACCATTATTTTTATAATTTCACTATATATTATAAAATAAAAATCGAATGACCGGTGCACCAATAGTTCTGACCGTAGAAATGACCCCAAAATGGTCATACAATGTCCGTGAAATTGACCGGTGGACCAATAGTTCGGTTGATCCAAATATATAAATATTGTAAAAAATAATTTAATTATAAAACTATTCCAATTACTGAATTTCATCATTTGTTAAAAAATATATATAAAATGAATACAAATAAATAAATTATTTATTTATTAAGACTTTAATAGTGACAAATAATTTTTTTTTTTTAAACTTTTAACAACTTTATCAAAGGGTTAGTGGTTTTTATCAATAGATAGTGAATTCCATAACAAATATACATATATTGTATTGCTCTAAATAGTTTCGCATCAAATTAGGCACATTTTTAAAATTATATAATTAAATTAAATAAAAATTATGTACGCTGAAAATACCCCGAGGCTAAAGACTTTTAAGGACAATATTTTATAGGCTCATTTCGAGATATGATGCAGCTAAAAAATAGAAGAATATAACTAAACCCATTAAATCAAACAACCCAGAAATATCAATCAACAAATATATAATTTTATAATTTTTTAAAAATGTGCCTACTTTGATGCGGCTAGCTCTAAATATATGGCTATGCTATTTTGTAATCTTTGTTATTTATTCGACGCATGTCAATTAAAATTTAAGAATTATCCGATAGTTTTGTATCGAAAATATTTGATTAATTGTTCAATATTTACGTTACTTTCATTTAATGAACTATATAACACCATTTTAAAGGTTTATAAAATATCAATTAATATAATAATTAAAATATATATACTTTAATTATTTACTAGAACTAATTATTTAATGGTATTTTTTGTTATCTTACATTTTATGAATAATAAATTTCCTTATTTGATAATATTATTATAGTGCGAGAAATATTATTAATATATAGCTGGGCACGATACTCAAAAAATGTATATTAGATACAATTAAAATTACACAATTTTTTTTCTAATAATAAATACTACTATAATTACTTTACAAAAAAATAATAGTAGATATAATAAGTAATTAATTACAAATAGAGAATTTTCTTAGTAGATACAATTTTTATGATTTAGACTGACATCGAACAAGTACATTATAATTATATCCAATATATATATAATTACTTATTATATTTACTATTATTTTATATATATATATATATATATATATATATATATATATATATATATATTATATCATATATTATATTTCTATAAATAGCAATTAAAAATATTATAAAAAATAACCTTTTTATATACTATGAACCCTTACAGACTATAGAGGAATATACATTATACTAATGGTTATTACAATAGGTATGCAAATAAAAAATGAAAATTGATTATTTATTGATGTATTATATATATTTGGATTCGTTATTTCTAGACTAAACAAATGTATATTTCAGTTTTTTTTATATCATTTACAAAATAAGTTATGCCCTTATCATATTCATATTCTTTGCATGTTCAAAATTTACCAATTTTGTTGGCTTTCATAAGGCTTATGAAAGCCAAAAAAGTGGTAAATTTTGAACATGCAAAGAATAGGAATTGATGTCGATTTTATAAGTTCATATATTAATATGACTATAACTATTTAAATAATTTACCAATTTCAACGAAATGTTCACACATTATGTAATATCATTAGTGTAGGTGAAATAATGTATTTAATAACTATTAGTTATAATAATATAATACATTATAATAATTAAATTAATTAACTATTAGCTGTAATAATAATATAATTAATTGTAAATACTAAAACATGATATGATTACAAGTATATATATATATATATATAAGTTTACTATTTATTTCATCCACATTTCATAATAAAATTTCAAATTAATATCATATAACTTATATGATATTAGGTGAATTTTATATATATATATATATATATATAATAGATCGTTTTTATTACTAATTGTTCTTAAATACGTGATGAATAATTCATTTTCATTATAAATTATTAAAAAATGTGCATAACAAAAATTTATCCTCCTTATAAAGAAATAAATAAAATATAATTGAAAGATAAATCAAGCACTCATTTTAAAATACCAATTAATAAAAATATGCATATGCATACATAATATGTATAGTATTATTATTTAGCTAATAATTTAATGATAATAACGCTGTATTTCTTGAAATTTAATTTAATTTAAAATAATACACTTTTAAAAATTATAAATTATTTTAATTTAAAATATCAATATTTTAATTTCTATCAATGCTAATTATAATATTTTATTTACGTAATATAGTCTGCTATATTAGCTTTCCAACGATACCAAAATTGTTATAATTAGTAAATAGTTTATTATAAAAAATCAATTTTAACTAACCCATATTTTTTAAAATCCTAAAAAACCGATTCATATTTGAGTGAGAAATATATGAAGTTTATATTATGAACATTTATTAAATTTAGTACGCGTACCTATTATTACAATATACTATTTTTCAGCTTAACATAATTACAGACCTTTACTATCGAATATTCAACATAAATTAAAGTATATTTAAATTAAATAATAATAATTAATAATTTAATAATTTATTTGTTGTATATTTGATAATATTATATTTAATATAATATACATATTTAATATATTGTATATATATTAAATATTATTAAAAGTATTAAAATAATGTCTTTATTTTCAATAAATGTATATCATGTTTTTTTTTGAGAATAAATCACTATACTTGATATATCATAGTTTTTAACAATGAATTGATTTCAATATTTACAAAAGATATATTATTAAAAATATATTTATAATATATATATATTAAAATTAATTTATAATATGATATAATAAAATATTTATGCTGAATACTGACATCGGCCCCCAATAAGTCACATGTCAAACCGAGTGTTCAATTATACATTTTGCTGTTGGCGTTATATTTCTCATTAAATTATTAATCGAGTATTGAATTCGTGTTTTATATATACATACAAATCATAATACCGTTTGTTTATACATTAATATAATATTATATAAGCCCTATTCGCATTATTAACTTTAACTCTTGGTTAGTCACGTGACATATTGGGGGCCGATGTCAGTCTAAATCATATTTATATATAATAAATTATTATTATTAATAATATTATATTATAATATCCATTTGATATATTATTTAATAAAATATATTTGTTACATAATTTTCTTAGTAGATACTATTTATGACTAATAGATATGATTACAAATACTTTTGTAATTTTTATAATAGATACAAATACAAATGTATCTACAATACTGATTGTTTGCCTTAATAGATACTGTATTCGCAATATTACCCAGCTCTATATATATATATATATATATATATATATATATATATATATATGATATAACTATTTATTATCTATTAATACATGTAATTATATTTTTATTATCTATTAATACATATAATTATATTTTTATAAACTATATAATGGTCCATTATTAATGGAATATACGAATATAATAATCTATTGGATTATGTTGATATTATTCAACTTTATTCTAAACATAAAACCATATAACTTAAATAGATGGGAGATGATTAAAAAGGATTAGTTTAGGTTTAAAGGTTACATTTGAAAGGTGAGTTAATAGTATATATAACAATTTTTTTTTGTATTGATATTTTTGTGTTATTTGGTTTAATTGATTTAGTATTGTACTACTTGATGTAGGCTACATGGGTTGTTTAGCTGCATTACATCCCAAATTGAGCCTATACAAATTTATTTCATATTTAACCTTTGCAACTCAACTCGTCCTTTTTAATCGTAACCTATATATGTCCTATAAGTTATGGTCCTAAAACTAGTACATTCAATGGCAATTTTATTCAATTTTATTTTAATTCTGAAAATATATCATACAGTTACTATGGGTTTGGTTGATTAGTGTTGGTTTTTCAGTGGTTATTGTTTATTTTAAATAAATTATATAAATTAATTATTTTAGTTAATAAATTATTTATTTAAATACATTTGTTAGGCATAAACTTCTTTTTCTATATCATCAATTTACTATAATAAATATATTATATATTATAAATAAGTTATATAATTATATATAATAATACTTTTTGATACATTATTTCAGTTATTATTATTAGTTTATATATAATATATGTGTATTATAATTAATAAACTGTATTCATATTCATATTTTCCCTGATATAAACAAGTTTAGATACTTTATCATTTCCCAATCGATTATTATTAATATTCATTAAATTGATATATATATATATTATATATAATATATAATATATATAACATAGTATATTTTTATTTATTTTCCAATAATAATAATATCATTTGATAATAATTTATTTTAAACTAAAACCCAGTAACAATTATTAAACTAAAAATGAAAAACAAAAAAAAAACCCTACCTCTGCTAATCCTAATTATATACAAAATATATACAATAGTACACGTTATTTTAATTAAAATTATATTTATGACCCATTTTCTAATTATTGTGATATCTATTGATATGTGTATATTGATATGTGTACACTATAATTAATAAAATGTGTGCTAGTTAGTTGACACACTAGTGTATATACTAATATGAATAAGGAAAATATAGTATATATCAGGGTTGATTCGGTTTTTAAAATTGGTTTTTTCAAATGGTTTTTAAGTCGGTTTTTACGGTTTTTTCAAGTTGTAAAAACCATGGTTTTTACGGTTTTTACAGTTTTTACGGTTTTTAACAAATTAATTTAACTTTTAAATTATAAGTTATAATTGCCTACATTATATGTTATATCAGTGAGTGGGTAGGACTCTCATCTAATTACACTTACATGCATAATATACAATGATTATGTGATAACAAATTTAATTACGCCACCATTAGGCAGAATATTCTAATTATGAATTATTTATATATTGAAATGTAAAAATATATTGTTTTTATGATAATACATTATTATTAATTATAGTTATTTATATGTAATAGCCAAATATTACCAAACTTAATCATTTTACTAAATAATATGAAGTAAAGCACTGCTTTAAAAGCAGGGTTGATTCAGTTTTTAAAAGTGGTTTTTTCAAATTGGTTTTTTCGTCGGTTTTTACTGTTTTTAACAAATTAATTTAACTTTTAAATTATAGTTTTTATGATAATAAATTATTATTAATAATAGTTATTTATATGTAATAGCCAAATATTACCAAACTTAAGTAAAGTACTATTTTAGAATACAATTTTTAGTATATTGTAACAGTTACCAGACACTGTAGCCGGCGATTTCAAAAGGGGTGGGACTATGGGTGTGGCTATAGCCGAAATACTCTAAACGCAAATAAAATAATTATAATATTTGTAACTATTATATTATCAAATTAAATGTTATACATATGAATCAAAAATATAAAAATGATATCTATTCATTTATAATTATTTAACAATAATGGTTTTTAACTGAGGAACTTATTAAATTTATTATAATGTTGAATAATAATTATGTTCCATTATGTGATGTCTATATATTTAAAATTATAATGAAAATAATACAATTTAGTTAATTTTTTGTTATGAAAAAATTATAATTTGTACTTGTTTATTTTGAAAAAACCATAAAAACCAGATAAAAATCGATAAAAACCAGGTTTTTGGTTTTTACGTAAAAACCGAAAAAACCATCAACCCTGGTATATATTATAACATATATTTATATATATATATATATATATATATAAATTATTATAATTTTAATTATATAGCGATATATATAAAGTTTTTCTTTGTACGAAATAATTTAATATGAATTGACTTTTAATGTCTCCATAGTATATATAGAGTAATATTAAATATAAAATTATCCATCATATCTCAGTGTCATGTTTTTAAATATATTATTAGTTTTTTTAGGAGATTAATAGATTATTAAAATATATTTTAAAAAGAGGTTATTTATTGATTCATTATCGAAAATTGATCTATCATGAACAAATTATATTTACTTAAAATGCTATTAGAAAAATAAATATGATTTTGCATTCATTACAATGTATATTAACTCTTTATTTTATCAATATAAGTTAAATAAATGTTTTATAAATTAAATAAATTTTTAGATAATATATTTGTAAATAGGATAATAATAAGTAATATTTATATATACATTAAATTGTACTTGAAATAGATGTTTAAAATAAATTTTATAAATTTTGTTTTCGTTTATTACTATATATGGTTATTTATATTAAGGCTATGCTGTATGTTCGCAGAATTTCATGTAAAAGATAAGGAATTAAGGAGTTTATTAGAATACCAATAGAATCTGAGATTTTGTTAAAAATATTTTTTTATTTTGTTCATTACGTAAATAATATTGATCTATTACTATTAGACTTGCTACGATTTTCATATCACAAGTATAAGATAATAAAAAATAGATCTATTAAATTCTGGAAAAATAATAAAACATTTAATTGCATGTTTTTGAAATATAATTGTATCTATACATTATCTACAATTGTATTACATTATCAAATAGTTAATTTTGAATTAGCTATATATAAGTTATAGACACTGATAATATTATAAAGATTCACGAAAGGGAACAAATTCTATGGTTTTAAATATAGTATAAAAATAGAAACAAAAGTTCTAAGATATATAAGCTTCAAAATTATTATATATATTTTATGTGTTCTAAATTATAAAAAAAATGTATACTAAAAGTGTATGATTTTTGCTATTTAGTATGAAATAACAATATTTTGTTATGCTATATATTCATTATAATGTTGATAATAATAGTGATAATAATGGCAATATTGCTATTTGATGATAAGATGAAGAATGTGATATATATACTGGATACCTTAACGCTAATATTTAGTTTAGCCATTTTACTAAAATACAGAAATAATGATTTAAGATAATTTAATCTTTTAATAATATATATTTAAATAATTTGATAAGATATAATTATTAGTAAATAGAGAATTAGTTTTTAATTTTTATAAATTATTTATTTGTTGAATTTTACAAAAAAATCATAGTTTAATTAACATTTTCCCATTTTTTTGCTGACAAAATCAAAATTCTATATATAAAAATAATATAATAATTTAAAGTTTAAAGTTTAAACAAATTAAAATAATAATATTACACAGTGTGAAATATTTTTAGTGAACTCATTTTACCTATTTTTTATTTTACAATAACAAAATTCTAATTTGTT
This sequence comes from Osedax fenrisi, assembly GCA_964019155.1. Lineage (NCBI taxonomy): Eukaryota > Metazoa > Annelida > Polychaeta > Sabellida > Siboglinidae > Osedax > Osedax fenrisi. The sequence continues at coordinate 15,591,189 of OZ025240.1, forward strand.
TTAATATACGGAAATATTTACCAATTACCGTTAATATTATACAATTATAATCGTATAATATATATATATACATTTTTATTTTATATAAGTACATACAAATGATAATATTCAAACATTAAGTACACATTTGAATGTTAGTGTTATTGTTTAGAATATAATTGTTTATATCATAAATATTAAATAACGACTTATTTATAATTTATAGAAATGAACTTTCCATATTTAAGAGGCCAGGCCCCTTTAGCAGGAATCCCTACAAATAATGGATTAGGTTTATACATTATTCTTATAATTAAATATTATAAATTATTCTATAAACTAAAGTATTCTCTATACAATTGTAATTTAATAATTTAATATAAAATATCTTAATATACAATATCTAATGTTTTAATTATTATCTTTTATTTATAATTTAGTATAATTTTCGTATTAAATTTTAAAAATGCTTAGTTTTTTTATAATATATCTGATTTAAAAAATTACATTGGATAAATATAATAGGTCTCGCTGGAGCTCGCCCTGCAATGATGGGACAACCCATTGGAGCTTATATGCAGCAGGTAATCTATACTCATTTATCTATACAATAATAAGATAAATAATAATAATAAATAATGTATTTGTACAGCAATTGGCTAAACAAATGATGCAGCCAGGAATGAATCCCATTGCTTTACAAGCTGCATTACAAGCTCAGCAACAGCGTATGCTAGCATCAGGAGGTGCAATACCAGCCGGTATGGCAGGCCTACCAGCAGGGGTACATCCAGGCATGCCAGCAGGGGTACATCCAGGCCTACAAGCAGGAGTACATCCAGGCATGCCAGCAGGAGTACATCCAGGTATGCCAGCAGGAGTACATCCAGGAATACCCACTGGTATACCATGCGTACCTCAATCACCTGGCATGCCACAAGGAATCCACCAAGGTCCTACAGCTGCTCAAATAGCACAGGCTCAGTTAGCTAGTACATTGTCTCGACAGGCTAATTCAGCTGCATTAACTGGAGCAGCTATTCCAGCACCTGGAGGACTTCAAATACCTGGGCTTCCTGCAGCCGGTATGCCCAATCCTGCAGGTATGCCTAATGCTGCTATGGTGAATCCGATGCTAATGAATCAGGTATGTATAATATAATATATTATCTAATATCACCAGCACCACCTACTTTGCAATCATTACAGTTGCAACAACAACAACAACTACAACTATTGCGACAACATCAATCAATGGTACATCAGCAGCAACAGCAAATATTGCTGAGACAACAGGAAACTAAGATATCGCACGAACCTCATATACAAGCTGCTGCTGTTCTCAATAGACCAGCTACAATAGCGACTGAAGAATCTACTGCTGCTTCTACGACACCAGTCACTCCTGCTAATAGAAAAATCTTAGAAGCTCAACAAGTACATTGGAATACTGTAGCTGCGAATGCGGGTGTAGATGTTAATGCAATGTCTACGTTAGTGTTTTAATCAAATACAAATGTACTTATTAGTTACACTACATATACCACATCATAGGGGCTATATGGCTGATCAAATATCTAACAAACCGTTAGAAACCAAGGAAGATGCTAATTATTTTAATGCCGCTGATATCAATAAATATCCACTCACTGAATATGCTACGATGCTAGATTCATTTAATTGTGATTTGAATCTAAAAATAGATTCCGATTGGTTACTATTTCAATGACAATGAGTACAGATAATTAACTTTACATATCATTGATCAGTTACGCGGCTGAATCTATCACTGAACCCGCAGGATTCTGTTTCTGTTGGTCTGGAGTGAGAGCTAACTATGGGTTAACACGTGGCAAGGTATGTACTTTCAATGTATATAGTATCTATTAATATAGTTATACATATATTTATATAATGTATGGGTTCATATTGTTTCTCAACAAATATTGATTGTAATTTCGTTTAGTTTCATTTTTTAGTCAATCATATTATCAATATTTGTTGATTCTTATTACGTATTCAAGCTTTTTATGAACAATCTATCCATCGTTTAATTGGTATGTTGTCTTATCACAGTATGTTTACCCGCTTAAATATTGCTTCCCTATAACACCATCGGCAATACACCCACTATGTCTGAACCTAATGTCAATACCTCTCACTATTAACCCTATGTGCGCGTGCGAATGTAGACACCACACAGACACCCCCAGGTACGACGCAAGAAGACCACTAGCTTGTTAAGAAGTATTCATAGCGTAATTATTTCCATATTATTTACTACAATGTTTTAATGGTTTATATACATTTATTATTTTCTTTTCCTCGTTACTATATATTACTACATATACAGCCTGTATCGTGATGTATATAGATTGTTAATGACATTCCACTGCCGCGCCTCTTTTAGAGCATGCGAACAACTAACAACATACACATACATCAAGAACATCAACATCATCAGCAACACCGCACACACACACACCCACGGGCATGCTAGATGTATTTCCAATGTAGGTGTTATACAGGCGTATGTATTTCTCTCTCCACAACAACTCCAGATTTGCTACGAAGTGTTTATAGTGGACGAATTGACTGCCTCTTTCGGCGAGACCCACGTGGAAACCTCTCCTTGCGTCATCCGTGTAGGCTGGTCTACAGATACCACAAGTTTCTTGTTAGGTAATCCACACTCACACATACACACTTACACTCTAGCTCTCTCTCTCTCCCTCTATCCTCTCTCCTCCCTCTATCCTCTCTCTATCTCTCTTCCACACCACCTTACACTATTCAACAATGAATCAGATATCTACCTGTAAAGAGCCATAATATCATCCCCATCGTCGTGATTGTGTTCCACCATCGTGTTTATAACATTTACCATATGTACGCTTATATTGATTCCAATATAAGAAAATATATCGTATTTGATTGTTTGGATATTGAAAAATCTGTTTCACATTTTTTAGAGACTTATAATTGATGGAAACAATATTTTTAGACGATAAATGATATTTGGCTCTTTATTGTAGATACCAAGTAATGGTAAATATAATTTGTTTATATTAATTATGATAGATTTGTTTGCTTGTCGAATTGATTTATTTGGTTTCTCGTAAAATTCATACGGGCTATTAATTACGATAAAAATACTAAAATGTTTTCATACTCTTAGTGTTATTTGAATATTGTTTGTATATTATTATGTAATATATTTATTTTAATTTAAAATTGATTATATACTATTTGACAGAATTTATCAGTTGTTATTTCATAAATAAAATCTTGTTGATTTATATTAAATTCATTTAATAATTAAATCATATTACATATATTCTATAGTTCATTTAGATATATATATATAATCTTGTCGTGTATTTTATGCTAAATTCTGTCAAACAGTACAAACATATTCAGACAACACTAATTTAATACACCCGCCGCCTTTTGCTTTTAATTCTCGATTCATATCGAAAAACCCCATGATTTCAGATGACGAATCTCTAGCCATAAAAGCTATGCTATTATACACAACCATAGCAAACCATATATAGTAACTACTCGATAGCTAGTTGCATGCTTTCGAACTGTTCGTCCCCACACCTGAATGTATGAGCGAGATCGTTGAAGCGTGACAATTACACGCGTATCACTAACCCGTAGGTGAAGAACCCAATTCTTATGGTTACGATGGTACAGCAAAGTTCTCTACCAATAACGAGTTTAGGAAGTACGGAGAGAAGTTCTCTAAGGTAGCGTTGACATCTACTTATCACCGTCAACATCACTACCTCCCTCCCTACCCCTCTTTAATCAGGGTGATGTGATCACTGCCATGATTGACCTTGACACTAGACCTGCGTCTATTTCATTTGCTAAGAATGGAGTCTGGTTAGGAGTGGCAGTCGAATGTTCCCATTCTGCTGCTCTTTACCCTCATATTTCTACTAAAAACTGCAGGTACTTTTATGCTAATATATGTGTGTATATATATATAGTATTATTAAATTATTTTATTTAAATACATCTAACCATAAATTTATATTTTATTATTAATTATAATTTCGTAAAATATGACTTCCTTATTTTAGTTCTTAAATCTAAAATTATAATATCCCACTAGTGATATTTTTTGTTAATTAAATTAATTTTCTGTTAAAACTAAAAACTACTGATACTATAGAGCAGATAAGTATTATGGTTATCATGTTAATATTTGTTTATTTGAATATATACATAATATATTATAAATTATCATTGTTTACATTAATCAGAAAAACTAGAATCATAAAATAAATACTAGAACTTTTTATATTTATAGTATTTTATATAAAAATATATATTAGTTTTATATTTATTAATATATTATATATTTAGTTATTTATAAATTAAAAAATATTATATTTAAATTAATATTAGATTATAAAGAGATGAAATGAAAAAAAAAGTTAATATCAAATATTATATTTACATATACAGTCAACTCTTGATATATCATACTCTTTATCTCAGAAACCCCACTAACTCAGATTTTTTTTAAATTCTAATTTTGTTTACTAATAATAATTGGATATTCATTAAACTCAATATATCAGATATGTCTTGTATTTTGAGATATCGAGAGTTAACTGTATAATAATTAAATGTTATTAATTTCAAGTAGTTTTATCAAGGAATGGATGTCTGATCGCTATCTTTGCAATGGTAACTTTTTGTACTCAGAAATAGATATTTATCAGTGCTATATTTAATTATATTTCAAATATAGACATATTTTAAGGACACCAGATATTTGTATTTATTTGTAAAATAAAATGCATTCATTTTTTTAAATTGTATTTTATATAAATATTTTGTTAAAATTATAAATTTATTTATGAGGTATTAAATTTGTTTGAATTGAACGATTTTTTTCTATATTATTTATGTCGATATTCCAAATAATATAATGTGTATTATATTACTATATTAATATTAAAATATAATAATTAAAATAAGCTTTTTCATTGATTTTTATATAGGTTTTAAATGTGTACTCCTGAACCATTGCGATAAATTCACTCATGTAAAATAAAAGTTTCACAAAATGTATGTTAAAAGTCATCCTATCCTTTATTTTATGTAAAATGAAATCTATTTCATATATTGTTATTCTCATGTATATTTTATATTTAATAATATTTTATGATTTTATTATCAATAAATTTATAAATTGATAATATATTTGATAAATATACGAATGTGATTAGTTAATATGAATCAGTGATATTTAATAATATAATGTAGGAAATGCCTTGTATGAATAGGATTTAATAGTCAATTATCAGTTATTTTTTATATATAACAATAAATTTATAAATATAATAATTAAAAATAAATATAATATGTGATATATGATATGATTTGAAATTTAATGAAATATTCAATTGAATAAATATATACTATAATACTCTATGGGAACCTTTATTATGCAGTGTATTAATATAATTATTATAAACTTAGAATTTTATTATATAACACAATAAAATTTATATATCTAAATATATATCAATCAATGTTTAGTGGGTTATAATAAGATCATGGAAAGAAATAATGTAATATTTGTTCTGTTGGGATTTATACATATTTATATAAATATAATTTAATATCTATCAGTAAATAAGATCTTCGTAAATTATTCATATATTATATAATAGAATAAATAAGAATAACCAAATGAAAGATATGTATACATGTGTATGTTTATTTATTATATTGATCTTAATATACATCACTGTCCATTTCTGCAATATATAATCATAATAAATTACATACATTAATAAATATATAAATAACACATTAATTATTCATGTGTACTATTGTATATTAATACATAACATAGTAATATTTATATTTAGTTGACCTTACTACTGATAACAATAGTAAATATATTTTATATTTATATATATATATATATATTATGATAAATATTTATTTAGTAAATAGTATTGATATATTTTTAATATATATTACATTATACAGATATTTATATTATATGGTATTCTTAACTAAATTAATTTAAATACAATAAATTATATTTTAAATGATAAGTCACCAATTTAATATATTTTTATATAGTGTTCAAATTATAAAATTTGTATAAGTCTTAAAATAGATGTATCCTTTATTTATGATATACTAATTTAAACTTATTTTTGAAATTGTTATATGTTATTTTTAATAGTTAGTTAACTAATACAAATTATGATAAACAAATAAATATATGTATATATAATGTTAACATTTAATTTGATTATAGATTTGAAGTAAACTTTGGTCAAAGATTACCAGCCTATCCTCCACCTGTTGGGTATCATTTCCCAGATCAATTAATGTCAGCGGAGAGAGTAAGAGGATCTATTGCGCCCGCTAAAAAGACGGACTGTGAGGTATTAAACTAATATTATCATAAGGGAATAGATGAATACATACATACATACACACATACAGATGTTGATGTTGGTAGGATTACCTGGTAGCGGGAAGACATCGTGGGCTTTGAATCGTTCCAAACAGATGCCAAATAAGCACTATAATATAATTGGAACTGATACTCTGATTGAGCGTATGAAAGTTGATGGATTAGCCAGGAAACTTAATTACAATGGTAGCTGGGATACTCTTATCAACATGGCCAGTGCCGCACTGAATAAGCTTTTCACATTGGGTTTGTGGCACATTTACAGTCTGTTGATTTATCTAATGACTTCACCACTCATAGCTAGCAGAAAGAAAAGGAATTATATACTCGACCAAACTAACACTTATAGTGAATCCAGAGCCAGAAAAATGAAGAGTTTTTTAGGCTATAAACGTATTTGTGTTGTTATACAACCTATAGACGATGTTTTAAAGAATCGAGCATGGCAACGTACAAGAGATAATGGTGGGTTTCTACTCTTTCTATAACTATTCTAATAGATTCATAATTAGGTTATGTAATAATATTGTAATTAATGTTTATGTAGGTAAATTTGTGCCCGAAGAAGCAGTTTGTGAGATGAAAAGAAATTATACGCTGCCTAAAGATAATGATCCATACATAGATACAATTCTATGGCCTGAATTACAAAGAGATATCGCACAAAGACTCATTGACATGTTTGTGATGATATTTACAATCAATATGCATTATCTGAAATGCAATACCTCATTATAGATATAATAAGGAAGGATGTCTAGCTAAAAATACTGGCATATTACCTGTAGGCATCAAACGTAATGCACTGGGTCTTAATATCAATGAACTCGTTCAACCTCAGGTATACTATCATCACTATAGGCAATATAGAATTCATTATGTATATTATTTTTAATAAATTTTATATTTATAGTTGTAATTGTCTCGATAAGCAATACTGCTTCTATAATTATCCTGGAATTGCTTAAATCTGATAATAATAATAATAATAATAATAATATATATTACTTGAATTTATTATTAATACACTATAATAATATCCAATGAATATACATTTATTACATATTTTACCTGAATAGTGTACCTGCTTATCTCTATATGTATTATAGAATACATAGATATTTACTGAGTATGTAAACAGCTTATATTAATTGATAAAAGGGTATTTATTATACCAATATTCAAATTTAAAAATTATTTTCTAGGTTCTATTGCAGTTGTTTAGAATCTTGGGTGTGGCTATAATGTTAAAACCTTGATGTCAATATATAAATATTCTTACATGTAAATGAATGTACAGTCCGTTTAAATATACTTATTTTTATAAAATACACAGAGTGTATACATATTGTTTAATTCATATTTATAGCATTTATGGAGTTACTTATTATTATTATTCAAAATGTTTAAATATTAAAATATAAAAAATGGAGTTAACAAAAATATAAACTGCTATTCAAAAAGCCTATGTATATTCAACAAATATATTTGAATCTTAATTATATTGCTTTGTAGATCTATTATATTTATAGTAGGATATATATCTCATTTTTTTTTGCTTATTGGTATACTATGTATAATATTTATACATTTTAATAAATATGTATTTATGTTTATTATAATAAAATATTATTTTACCATTATAAATAATTAAAATACAATATAATAGAATGACATACATACATATATATATATATATATATATATATATATATATATATATATATATATATATATATATATATATATATATACCTAGGCTTATGTTATTACCTATATTTTATATGTATATCTAGGGAAAGTGTTAAAATATCGACATCCCAAAATAGAATTTTTGTAATACTTATACGGATAATTTGATATATTTTATATTTATGTATATTTCGAATATAAATATATCACCTCTAATGAATATATGACACCCCAAAAGATTTTTTACAAATACCGACAGGTTAAAAATTGGCTATACGGACATTATCATGAAATTATGTAATAATATTACTCTGAAAAAAAGTTATTATATAAAATATCATAAGATTTTAATATTCATTAAATCTATGCTATAACTTTATGAATTTATATAATATAATGTAAAAGTCTAATTTGTTGTTAGAAAATTCAATATATTATGAAATTTAAATTAATACATGATTTTAAATGATATGATACATGATATTTTTTATAAATTTAAGATCTATCGGTTAAAAGATATAGATATAAATATAGAAGTCATATTTGTAATTATTAGGTTGTTGATATAAATTATATATTTAATTAAATTTCTATTTAGTTTATTATACAATAAAATATGTTTATTTTTATTTTTGATATTTATTATTAGAAAATACAAAATACCTTATTTTTTTTACTGGAGAAATTTTCTCAAAAAAAAATATATATGCTTAATCGGATTCATGGTATAACAAATGTTGTAAAAAAAATAGATTTGTATATGTATAATATATGTTATGTCAAAATATTATAGTTTACAGAAATATATAAAGCATAATAAAGTAATTTTAGAATAATAACTATTTATAATAAATTAATGATTAAAAAAATAGCGAAAAATTAACTCAACATATATTACAACACTGTTTTCCAATATTTATAATTTATCTATTTGAATTATTTAAAAAATGGGATATCAATAATATATTTATTTTTATGTCAACTAGCGATACCTGTTAGTTTTATTGTATAAATGCTATTGAATGGATGTTGTCTTAATATTAGTATATCTTCTTATTAAAATAGTGTCATCTCATTATATATAATATAGTCAATTTTTAATATCAATTATCTCAGAATATTTGTTTTTCTTATGAAATTTACTATTTCTCAGTCAATAGTTAACTAAACTTAGTCAAATTTTACATTATGTTTAATATTATATGTATATTGAATCTATAGGAAATATTTGTGATTTAATAATAAAATTTAAAAATAATATTTCATTTTGTTAATTTTTTACTTTTTTTAAAAATACTAATATTTTAAAATCTAATATTCTCACCATTTAAAACTTCTGTAGAACAATTAATATAATATATATTAATATTATGCAATTTAAATTATGTAAAAATCTTAATTATTTTATGAGATTTTGAATTTTTAACAACAAAAAATGTCATATCTAATTACATTAAATTTAATGACATAGAATCCCCGTAATTAGGGTTTTTATTTTTGTAGCAGGACAATTGGACCTTTCAAATAGGCTGCATTTGTAATATAGATAGTTGGATAATCCACTTATGTATTTATATGTATTAATATAAAAGTATAATATTTTGTTAACATTTTTAACCATATGTTTGTTACCATATAAATGACATTAATTATTTATTTTTAGATTTAATTATGATATATAAGATGTGTGTGAATTTATCTGGCATGGCCATTATTATAAAGAATTAATAAAAATGGATAAGTAATTGAATGTAGTGTATGACACTGTGATAGAGGCATTGCCGTAGAATGCAACTATTATAAATTTAAATTATTATTTATATTTATTATTAACAATTTGAATATATTAATCTGAAGACAAAAATTATTATGTATATATACTATATATAAAATATAATATATCAACATTCATCGTAATTTTTCGGTATTTAAATTTATTTTATTGAAGATAAAACTATTTTACTAACATATATAATGTAAATTCTTAGATTGATAGAGATAAGTCGCTTCATTCTAATTAATGAAAATCCTAATATGTTAATTTACTTATATTATATGACTAATCAATATCACCGATGCTATTTTGTAAATTTATCGAGAAAAGTAATATTCTCGTATCTATCTTATACATACACTGCATGCATCAATTGCTTATCCACTTTATTTACATTAATATATTGTGTAGATACAAGAATAAAATAGTGTCCTATTAAAATCTATATCATACTCTTATTTGCAGTTAAAATTAAAATTATTTATATTCATAAATATTTATTTTTTCCAACAAAAATTTATTAAAAGAGATATTTATTAAATTTATGTTAATATTATTTGGTAGTATTTGTATGATTTTCTCTATATAAATGAAATTTATTAAAAATATTAATCATAAATTCTGTGTATATAACAAATTCATTTAGGACACTTATTTTCCCTATTTTTGTAAGTCACTTTTTATATGTCATCTGATTATCAAAAGTCATTTCATTACTTTCCATGTTTAAATAATTACAAATTTTAAAATTAGTATTGTTATTTATTTATTGATACTTTTAAAACTGCTTATTTTGAGATTTATACTTATTTTATACTTATGTGATATAAAAACAACATTTATTTATCATTTAGAAATAATATCACATTCAAATAATCGAATAAATTTGTTGTACTCAATTTCATCTGTATTACCTACCCATAATATTTACATCCCGCATTTATATATTTGAATATTTATAATTGTGAACTCGGTTCCAACTTTGATAGTTCTTATGTGTATTAGAAAAATGGCCAATAAAAGAGTGCTAAAATAAGTAACAACAATTATATTATTGTATTTTGCTTAGCCTAAATTTCTTCACTAAATATATTTATTAAATAAATTTTATTTATATATATATATTTATAGTATCCCAATATATTATGGAGATAAATTCATGTATTTATAATTAGTAATCATAGGTATTTATAGAAAATATTTATCAAAATATTGACAAACTATTCTAAAGCTGCGTTTACATCATTTAAATAACACAACCCCCGATATTCCCCTGATATTTATAGCCAGATATCAGATACTTCAATTAATTCATTGTTAAACATTTAGTAGATATCGGGCAATTCAAAGATTTATAATTTTACAACAAATAATGTATATTAAAGTGTGAATTAGGCCTGAGTTAACTTAATTACATTGGTAATTATATTATATATCTTTTATTTAGGTCAATAGAAGATGTTACTTATATTGTTAATAAAAATAACTTAGTTAGTAATAGTAGAATTGAAACATATAATATCTATTTATATCATCTTTGATAATTTTTTGACTAGAGTTTAAAGTAAATAATATGCCTGATATCGGCCTGTAATTATATCCATTCACACAAACTGGCTATACCAATCGGATTGTATTTGTTGGTGTGAATGTTGCATTAATATATATTTAACTATATACATACATATATCAATTATAATATATATATATAGTTGTAGGCTGTATATATAATAATTTTAAATATTAAAAAATTAAATGAGTATCTTATTTCAGATATATCAAACTCAAATAATGAATGCTATGGCTGTGGAGGCTATGAAGAAGAGTCGAGAAGAAGAGCAACTACAACAAAACATGCAGTTTGTAAATCCGATGTTACAAGTCGCTCAACCAGATATACAGAAGATGCAAGCTGCCAGAATATATGAGTTAGCCATGGCAGAAAGACAACAACAACATATATTACAGATGATGGCACAACAACAACAACAGCAACAACAACTACAACAACAAGTTCAGCAACAAGTTCAACAGAAACAACAACATGAAATGCTCGTTAAACAGCAACAACAGCAAGCTGCTATTCTCCAAGCTGCCCAAATACAGCAGCAACAACTACAACAACACAGTCCCGCTCATCTTCATCAAGCTGCCCAACTTCAACAACAGATGATGATAGCTAAACGACAAGCGCAATACCTCGATGCTCAGAACCAAGCGCAAGTCCTTAAAGCTCAACAAATGGCAGCCTCTCGTATGGCTGCACTTGATTGCGAGGATAAACCTCGTAAAAGTCGCTGGAATACCATATCTCCTAACATGTATCATTCGTCAAGAGTAGATAGTCCGCCCTTTACTAATGGTATTGGACTAAAGAATAGTAAAACAACTACATATGCTCCGTCATCCTTAGCTGCCACCACCACCGATGATTCGCCTCCGAAAGTTTTAGAAAAACCTTCTCGAGAGACCACCCCTACGATACAAGTAGCTCAGATAGAAGGAGGTGAAACAGTTGCTCCAGAAGTACTGGCAGAATACATGAAGCAAGGTCGAGTTGCAGCAGAGCTATGCGCTACAGGAACAGTATCAGTCGAAGAACAAACATCCCCTTCTAATTAGTCGTTCTTATTCTCAATCTCATCTCTTGTCCTGTAATGTATTAAAAAGCTTGAATATCATTAAGCCCTCAATATGTATACATATATACATGTATACATTTATACATATATCTTTATATATTATTGTTTTATAGTTTTATTCATTATTTATATAGGGCATATTAAATTATGCAAGGTACATACATACATACATATTACATGCAAATATAAACCAAAATATGTATATATTGTATCTATTAATTACTTTAAATAAATGTATATATCACTACATATTTTTTATAATATAATTTGAACATTATTATTGTTATTCAATTTTTATAAACTAAAATATACTAGTTAGAGAAGAACCATGTGAAATAATATATAATTCAAAAGGTGAAATATTATTTTGAATATTGGTAAAAAAATATATAAAATTATATATTATTTGTAATAAGTAAAATTTAATATCAACTAAATAGACTAAACTAGCTCTCTTCTAATAATACTACCAATTGTGTATTGGTTTCATTATATCAATCAGCATATATATATATAAATATTTAAAATAATATGATTATATATATATAAACTTTATTATTAAATGTTACCTTAGATACTATTTAGTAGAAAGTATATAATTCTATAAGATATATATAAATTACTACATAGGTATAAACATAGAGTTTTAATAAAGCTCTAGTGTATTATAAACATACCTAATTAATTAATCATTTTGTAATTATTAATAAACATATGTAATAAATTAATATACAAAATATTTGTAATAATGATAGTAGTTTTTGTATTTAATAACAAATCTAATTTTTTACTGATGACCTGTATAATATAATATCCTTTTACTCATTTTAATATAGGTAAAAAAGTAATATCCTATATCATAATTGTTATTTTGTTCATAAAACTACTATATTTTAAATACATTTATATATTAATTAATAATAGTCAACAAAAAACAATTCAAATTGTGATCACAATACATATATATATATATATATAAATAGTAGAATATATATGTGTAACAATTAATAAAGAATACCACATATGTATCATAGTAACAAAGCTCAATGATCAGATTGGGGTAATACTTATGTATCATACATTCAATGTAACATTGTATGTATTATCTAAAAACTGGATATATATTATAATATATTACTAATGATTAAATATACGAGTATAGAAATTCTATATTATATAGAATTTCTCCAGAATATAGATACAAAGTATCTCATTTATTATATATGATGTTTATGAACTATAAACCATAATATTTACAAATGTATTCATTGGGTATCTTGCATCACGTGGTTTTCTTACGTCAACATGTTTAGGTATTTTACTTGACCTGTGTGTATATTAATGTTATAACTGACTTAACTTCAATACAATAATATCTCTATTTCATTATCGATGCACTAGTATAATGTAATTCAGAATAATACAACTATATTGGTTTGTATAAAGTAGCTGCCTTAATATTAACTTATAGCGATATTTTAATGAATCTAATATATGCGTTTTTAATTTTACATGTTTACTTTTATTATTAAGTTTACGCCCACTTTATATTTCTAAATATAGATATTTTATAGGCAACAGTGCGTTCACATAGGTTAGTACATGACGCATATATTCATAGTTTACCACATTCACCGTTAAATGAAATAATATATATTATATATATATATTTATATATTACTAGCATATAAAAGTATTTATTATACATGGTCACCATGATGGTGAACCATTTTATTTAGAAACTGATAGAATATTAAAATTTAATATTATTAAATTAATTTGTTTATATTAATTATTTTGTTTATAAAATGTATAAAGTTATTTAGATTATTATAATATTACAATTCAAGTTAGTTAATATATAAATATATCAATTAAATGAAATTTTTGATAAATTATAATAATTAATTTAAAATTAAATTTGTTTATAAAGTTGTTTACTAAATAATTTAATTTAATTTATAATTATTATAATATTACAATTCACGTTAGTTAATATATAAATATTACAAGTAAAGTTAGTTAATATATAAAAATATCAATTAAATGACATTATTGATAAATTATAATAATTAATTTAAAATTAAGTTTGTTTATAAAGTTGTTTACTAAATAATTGGGTCTATGCTCATCTTGGCCGCCGAGTTCAAGTTGGGCATGTTATATTGCAGAGATATATTGCAGATAAAAAAACTGTAAATATTAAAACTAAACTCAACCAAACCAAAATAGTGAAAATAATTAGTTTAACTAACACCCAAAATATTAATAAGCACGCCCAAATTGATCTTTGAAATATATTGGCGGCCAAAATGGGTATTCACGAATAATTTAATTTAATTTATTAAAATTCACTCTAGTTAATATATAAATTAGTATGTGATTCTATTATAATATGTTACATAGGATATATAACACGTATCCAGTTTGATATTTGTTAAATATAATATTCATATATTTTATATATTATTCATATATTATATAATTTAATAAGGTCTGTATCGAATATGGCCCTTTTGATTTTAATAAGATATATGGGGTCAAATTAAAAATACTCTTCAGTATTTGACACACTAGTGTACACGATAACCTGGTATAACAAATTAACCTGGTATAATATTATATTTTAAATTTTTATAAGATTTATTATAAATTAAATATATATTACAAGATATATATAAATTATTTGTTATTATATTTTTAAATTATAAAGTTATATATACGAATTACGATCAAAAAAGGACGACTTGTAGTTAAAGTTTGAATTTTAAACGCGAAATAAATTTATATAGGCTCACTTTGGGATGTAATTCATCTAAAAAAAACAAGTAGGACAAAACTAAACCAAATACGCACAAATATTTATACAAAATATATATATATATACCAAAGATTTTGCGAAGCAAAGATATAACACTCCCTATGCATGCAACGTAATTTAGTAATAGCCCCAACCGCTGCTAGCAGTAGTATCGAAATCACTGAAATATATTTAGGTTCGGCTCTGTTTGCATACAACAATGTTTTCATTGCTCTATTACATTACATGCAATATAAATTAGCTTTTACTCACTACATATATACTTATAGCATTTAAAACATACATCTAATATTTGTTTGTTATATATTAGTAATGAACACTTAGTTTTCATCATATAAATATTAATTTAAAGCATATTATTTAACATTTTAAAAGTGTATAGTTAAATACGAATTTACATTATAAACAACGCATAGTTCCTAAAAGTAACCCGCTATAGGTGGCACCAGGGTATTTTGTATACAATTTCGAATTACACGATTTCGCGTAAGTGTTATATCTTTCCTTCGGAAAATCTTTGTATATACTATTAGCTCGTATTTCAAATGTAATCTTTAAACCTCAACTCGTCCTTTTTGATCTTCTCCCATATATACAATATATTTTTAATTTAATCTCGTCAATAATAATCAAAAAAAGCGTGGTCATATTCAATATCCTCCTTATATATTACTTAAATACTTATATATCATTTAATACATGAAGATATAAAATTGTGAAGATTTACAAAATAAATAAATAATGAATATTCATTATTTAATAAGTTTAAAATTAATATATATGTATAGTATTAATAATGATTCATTAATAATTAATAAATATATGTATGTGAATTATATAAGTAAGGATATTGGTAGATATAACCCATCTCCTAAAGCTTTTAATTTTACTATTAACATCATATTCAACATGTGGTTATCATATTATCTGCATTATAATTTTTTAATAATTTATCATAATTAGGCTACTACAATATATATTTCTGAGGATTATCCACGGTGGGTATATGGCCATATGCTATCTAAGATCTGATGTAATCATGTAGTATATGAATATATTAATTTGTTGATTTGGTCCCCAAAAATTACACTAGACATCCCTGATTAGTAATTATAATAATACTATAATTTAAATAAGTTTATATCATTTACTTTATAATTTGAATCAATTTGTTATATTATTATATTTATTTTATTATATATATTTTCTATAAATAATTACAAATTAATACACATTAAATAATAACACAAATAGGAAACCAAATGCTTTAGTATAGTTAACTAATGTTAACATAATTAAGTTGTATTACCCGTGTTAAAATTGTGTTCTCAACGTAAATGTTATTTATATATATATATATAGAGTACACCCTGTTTATACCGTGATACAATGTTAATTCGTATATAGTCGTATAATTAACTGGGACAGATAATAAATGGAACCATAGTTCAAATTTGAGTTTCTTGACTATATAAAAAATTAACCACAACAAAAAAGATTAATATATTATATATATTCGGCTCCTGTGACACGCATAATCTTCCATAGATATTACGTCAACATTATCGAGAAAATAAATCATTAATGCTTAGAAAATCCATAAATTCTCTATATAATCATATAATATGTATTTATACTATGTATACTATATCTTATAATGTAATATGAATATTCATATTTATGAATGATATGAAAACATTAGGTATAACATTGAAGAACCTTAATGATAATTTTGTATATTTATAAATCTAGAATATTTTATTGTATATTGGATTATATATTATAATATTCTATTGTTCTATATTCTATTATTTAATATTATTATATTTTAAATATATAAAGCTGGCTTTTACATTATAAAATAATATTGTTATTATACTATTCTATTGTTCAATAATAATTAAATGAATTTAATAGAATATATATAAAATATCAAACTGCTGGATAAATTAACATACAAAATATATAGATACTATCTATTAGATAGTATATAAATAATACAGATAAGATCTGCTAGATATGTTGTGTCTTTACACCAAAATATAATAAATCATGGATATCAAAACGAAATCTTAACGAATACAAATCTATAAATCCGGGTTCTTTTAATTAGAAGTCAGCTTTATAAAATATACTTAACATGTCATTAGTGTGCCACTAATAGAATGTATAAACCATAATTATATATGTATAACTAATGGTGTGTTTTTGCCACTCGTGGTGCAGTCGAGACACTTGTATTCACTGCATTTAAAACAGAGACATTAGTGTTATCTAGAAACTGGTACCATCGATAATAATAAAGTGGATAAGCAATTCAAAAATAATTGAATGTAGTGTATGGAACTTTGTGATAAAGGCCTACTACTAAATACCTACTAAATTGTAATTAATATTATTTATTTATATATATATATTGATAATTACTACCAATTTTAATGTACTATCTATACTAAAAATAAAATTATATATTTAAATACATCATATCAACAAATTATTTAAATTGAAGATATACTATTTTATTGATATTTATAATCAAAATCCATTAATATAGATAGAAATAACTTGAATCTATTTCGACGAAAAGCCTACTGTTTTAATATTTCACATTTATAATACGACTAATATTCAATCAAAATAACTGATGCCATTTTGTTAATTTATCGATAAAAGTGCCATTCGCGTATCTATCTTTTACATGCATTACGTGCGTCAATTGCACAGATCTACTTTCTTTATATCGATGATACGCACGCATAATAAGCTCTGCCCATGAACTGAATCATAAAAATACGTCACAATCGCTACGATATTGCTATTTTTAGATATTCGTGCATTTATTTACAAATGATTATACCAGTGCTAGTTAAATCAGAGACACTGGTGTCTATGTTTAACATGCAGTGAATAAAAGTATCTCGACTGCACTACTAGTGTATGACCACAAATACTTGAAAAGTGTCTCTACATACCGCTTTCCACTATCTGACCACAAATATACCCTAATAAAATTATTTTATTCAAAAATATTCTATACATTTTTATTTTATGTATTTTTTATAAATAACCTAAACTCAGAATTTATTTTGCTTACATTATATAATTTATTATATTTTATCAATTGTAAGTGTATGACAATTTATTTAAAATTCAATTCGTAACAAATAATAGATTTTTTAATTTTAATAATTTATAATATAATCATAACTCTTTAGGTATCCTGAATATAAACAACCCTGACGATACTTCAACACCGATCATGGGACGAATCTTCCTAACGCATCTCGGCGGTACTAGATTATTCAATTGTGCATCATGTGATATCGCGTTGACCAATCGAGCGGAGTTAATCTCGACTAGATTCACTGGTGCCACTGGACGCGCTTTCCTCTTCAATCGCGTCGTGAATCTATCCTTTAGTGAGGTTAGCAGGCATCACGCATGCATCAGTAGGTAGGCAATCGTTAGTAATCGTTAGTTATTCAATCACTACAAAGAAATATAATTATATATAATTATTAATAACATTATTAATTTACATTTATATTATTAAATATATGATTTGTATACTATTTTCTCGACCATAGGTCATTACTAAGGTATATACATTTCTTAATATATTATATTCTTGTTTGTGTAAAGGTAAGTTTATCTTATGAAAGGACAATTATCTTTATCCATACAAATATAGAAATAATGTCAATTATATAAATTATATAATCTATCTGACATAAGCAACATTAGTGTATATTATTAGAGTTATTCACCTTAACTGTGGAACTGAGAAATAATGTATATATTTATAGATAAATATATTTAATAGGAACTTGCTATAAATGTGGGCCAACCTCAACAAAACAATAAAAATACAATAATAAAAACTAACCTAATAAATGATAATAATATTATATATATGTATATAATATAATTAGATAGAAGGTATGATATTTAAAATAAGTTTTAATGGATAGATCTGACCTGATAGGAGAGAATGGAACAATATATTTATATAATCAGTAATGGACACGATCACGACTTTTCACGATCATCGATCTTTTTACTCAATCATTTGTTAACGGTCGTCGATCGTGTAATTATGTTGATCTTCATTATGATCAAATTAGTTTATTGTAAACTATTGTTAGATGTATTAAAGGAATGATTAAAATGTTGGTTTAACGATTATTTTGCAATTGATTATTTCATAATATTGCCATTATAGCAACAATATCTAACCCAAAATTTAAGTTAAATTGGTTAAGTAATTATGCAGAAGAATATCTTTAGTTATCTACATTAATTAAGCAATATGTTAATAGACATATCTCAGATAACTAGGTTTAAATAACTACACCAGAACAAAGCGAGGCTAATTCAGATTAATGAAATATATATTATTGATGATAATGGACTTCTAAATCAATTTTATAAATAGAAATACTTTATTATATAAATATTAAAAATATTAATTTAGATATGTTTAATAATTATCCTATTATAAAAAATGTATTCTTAAATTATAATTCTATACTTTATTATAGATTATATCCTATTATACTTTATTATTAATTTTATTATATCATATTTCAACATTTTCATAAATAAAAGTTTATATTATATCCCCTATTTTATTATTTCATGATATAAATATAGATATTTTTTTTCATTTTTTCACGATAATCGATCGTGATCGTGCCCATTACTGTATATAATATATATTATATATTTTAACTATTATTATTTGAATCATTACATTTGTTAACTAATAAAAATATATTAAAAGAAATGAATAGGAAATTAATCTCACATTTAAATTTGAGTACAAATTAATGTGTATCTATCACTACTACCACTACTACCACTCGTACTAGGTTCAAGAGAGGATAATGCTAACTGGTAAGCACATGGTACGAGACGTAGGCTGCAAGAACTGTGATGCCAAGCTCGGCTGGATCTACGAGTTTGCTAACGAAGAGAACCAGCGCTACAAGGAGGGTAAAGTTATCCTCGAGAGGGCGCTAGTCACCGAAACCGACTCCTTCGAGGACTCATTCTCTTCCACAGACACCGACATCTGACCTCTAACCTCTAGATGTATTCATCGGACGATAATCTCCACTCACACTTTCCTCAGTATCAGTATACGCACCTCCTCTCTCATTCTGTTTCAGTGATCTCATCGATGAATCTATGCACCTCATGTGTTCTCTGTAGATTACACATCCACCAACGCGCATACACCACCGCAAACTGAGTGGTGTATGTGCCTAACCTCGTCACAATATCAGTATTCCCCTCGTTAAATCATTAAGCCCGCCTATAACACCGTATTTATCCACACAACAATACCGATGATGCTGTATACATCACAACCTCATCGACACACACCCACACACACATTGATAGGAGCGATACCTACATCACTGATGACCTTGAGTGAACCACGGAGATGTCTAACGATGACCTACTCATCCGAATGCCGTTGAAACCTACATTTTCTAATACCCCTGATGCCTTACTGGCTTACTAATTGGTAGAATTGGCGCTTTAAAATACCTTTTATGTACATACGAATCAAATATTTTGTTTCTGTTATTTACTTATACGATTATATTTTATAATAAAATGCAAAAGTTCTAAAGCCTGTCTTTATAATTATTAAAACAAATATTAACATCTACTATCCAAATAATATATCGTATAATAACAATATATAGATCTTATTACTTGTATTTATTTTAGTATATTAATTATATTATATATTAATAAATTAGTATATTTTTTATATAAATTAAAATGTATATTAATATAGTTAATTATAATAATTATAAAAAAAATTGTTAATCGATATTTGATAAGATTTTATTTAATACAATTATATATATATGTATCATTAAATAATAAAAATCTGAATATTTAAAAAAGGATGAATAAATACAATATATAAATCAATAATAATATATTTATCTTTATTAAATGTATGTAAACAATTTAATTTGATCAACATAATACATAGATATCCTTAATAATATCATGGCATCATTTTTTAATTTAATCAGTAATAACCTCATTTTTCTGGTTTCTCATCTTTAAGTAATATAAATAAATATTATGATGATGATGATGATGATGATATTGAGTTTATTAGCACTAAAATAGGGTCATGTAGACCCCTTCGCTCGTGCGGGAAGAAAATAATAATAAAATAATAGTAATACGATAATAATTTGATAATAATATACATTCAATATACAACGGAAAAACAATAATAAACAATATAAAGGACTATTATATACTACAGTCTGCATTGATATGGTGTAGTTGTATATACTACAGACTGCATTGATATAGTATAGTGTTATATAATAATAAGATAATAATAATACAATAACAATTTAATAATGATATAAATTTAATATAACACGGATACAAATAATAAGTTGGATGATTTAATGATTATGGGTAGAGAGAAAAGAAGAAGTAAGATTTATAAATCTTTTGTGGGATCTAATAGAACGAATGGTAGGAGGGAGGGAATTCCATAGGGTTGGACCGGAATTTTTAAAAGCTCTAGAATTTAGGGAAGTTTTACTAGAGTTCTGGGAGATAAGTAGAGGAGCATTTTGGTAACGAAGAGAAGATAATATAGTACGTTTTTTAATTAGATCAGAGATATAGCTAGGGGTAAAAGAATATATTGATTTATGGATTATAGATAGTATACGTAATTTACACCTGAGGGAGAAGGGTAGCCACATACGAGATGATTGATGCGATGTTGTAGTAGAGTGATCCAGTCGAGTTAAACAGTAGGTAGTACGTATTGAGGAACGGATAATCCGATTAAGTGGAGCAGTAGCTTTAGCAGGAAGTAAATTCAGTAGGGAAGAACAGTAGTCAATACGTGAAAGTACAAGAGCATTAATTAGAGTTTTAGTAAGGTTTCTGGAAAGTGATGTCCGTATTTTTTTAATTCTGAAGAGATGAAAGTTGGATGATTTTGTAATGGATGATATGTGATTCTTAAATGATAATTTGTCATCAAATACTAATCCTAGGTTTTTGGAGGAATGAGAAGGAGAAATAATCATGTTATTCAGAGTAAAGTTTGGAAAGGAAGTTTCAGAAGTAGATATGTTAAGTACAGTAGTCTTAGAGGAATTAATTAGTAGTTTATTGGAGAGGAGCCATAATCTTATGGAGTTAGCACACTCGATTAATTCAGAGTTAATGGTATTATGAGAATTTATAGGGAAAAAGGTAAACAGTTGGATATCATCAGCAAAAATATGGTAGTGGATATTTGGAAATTTCTTAATTAGATCAGCAATAGGGCGGATATAAATAGAAAAGAGGGATGGACCTAGAACAGATCCTTGGGGAATACCGTGGTTAAGAGGAGAAAGAGGCGAGTAAGATTTGTCAATCATAATAGAGATATTCCTGTTAGTGAGATATGAAGTAAACCATTTTAATGCTAAGCCAGATATACCCATTAAAGTAAGTCGCGAGATTAATATGTTATGGTCCAGGGTATCAAAAGCAGATGATAGATCAAGTAGGATTAGCTGGCAACACGTGTTTCTATTTAAGGTAGATAATATAGTGTCAGTAATACGTAGGAGAGCTGTTTCGGTTGAATGACCCTTACGAAAGGCGCTTTGAAACGGGTCGAAAAGATTATTTTTATTTACATGGGCTATGAGTTGTTTGGAAACAATTCTTTCTAATATTTTACTTAATAAGGGTAGGTGGGAGATCGGGCGATAATTGCTAAATGAGTTTGGGACTAAGTTTTGTTTTTTTAGAATAGGGGATATTATGGCAGTCTTGAGACAGGGTGAAACTTGGCCAGAGTTTAGTGAGTTCGCAATAATATCCAAGAAAATAGGAGAAAATAAGGGTGAAAGTTTGTGATATAATGATAAAGGTAGGGGATCAGTGGGGGAGGTACAGTGAGATTTCATGAGTAGGTCATTTACTTCATATAGTGAAGGAATAGTGAATGTACTTAATGAGTCAATATGATGGGTAATATATATGGTAGGATTGAGTATGGGTTGAGTAGATGCGCAAATAATATTATTAATGCTTGCAATTTTATGTTTAAAGAATTTTTCAAAAAGAGAACACAGTTGAAAATTTGACGTGTTAGGTAAAATGGGGAGGATTTTTTCATCTGGAGGAGAGAGAATTTTATTTGCTATTTTAAATAATTTACGAGGATTGGAGGATATCAATGCTATCTTTTTGTTATAATAGATAGATTTTGAACGAGATATAGTAGATTTGTAATTTTTTCTAGCTAGTGATAGTGCTAATTTAGTTTCAGTAGAAGGATTTTTAAGAAATTTCTTCTCAAATTTTCGAACACTCTTCTTGAAGATGAAAAGTTCGTGGGAGAACCAGGGAGAAAAAGGGCGGTCGGTAATTAATGTAGTTTTTGTAGGTGCATGTATATTGATAATATTTAGGAGAGTGGAGTTTAGGAGTACCGGACAGAGGGAAGTTGAAGAAGAGATCTCAGTTTTGATATTGTTTACAAATCTTGGTAGGTCGATAGACTTAAAATCTCTATATGTAATACGTTTTCGTTTAATATTTGTGAATTTTAGATTTATAGAGAATTCAATAATAAAATGATCAGTTAGTAGTTCAATTTTT
Source organism: Osedax fenrisi (assembly GCA_964019155.1). NCBI lineage: Eukaryota > Metazoa > Annelida > Polychaeta > Sabellida > Siboglinidae > Osedax > Osedax fenrisi. Next base: position 15,615,224 of record OZ025240.1, read on the forward strand.
TGAAAGGAGTTAGGGTTTATACATCTAATAAGAGGACTGGATAGGGGTGTAAATATCATATCAAGTGTATTGCCACTAGAATGGGTAGGAAATGATATATGTTGGCACAAGGAAAGAGACTCAGTTAGGAGTTTAAAGTCACCATGGGGATAGATGGGAGAATTATAGTGATAGTTTAAGTCACCAAGAACTATTGGTAGATAGGATGAAGATGAAGGAAGTTTATGGATAAAATCATGAAATTCATCAAAGAATAAACTGGTTTCAGGTTTTGGGGGACGATAGATAACGGTAAGATGTAGAGTTAAGTTAGGAAGCTTGAGGGTCAGCGAAATACAATCACTATATGAAAAGGGGGGGAATGAAATGGATGGAGATAGGTAAAAATCATTACGTATCATAAATCCTACCCCACCACCACGGCCCGTTTGTCGTGGAGCGAGATAGAGTGTATATCCAAAGTCCAAGATGGAGGCAAATATATCAGAGTCATTATTAGAAATCCAGGTCTCAGTCAATGCGATTATAATAAATTTTTGTAATTTAAGGTATGGGAACAGAAGGGATATATTTGATCTCAAGGAGCGAATATTGATCAAGGCTATATTAGAGGATAGTCAGGCTTGAGAGGAAGAATTATTTATAAATGATTTCTTATAGTGATCAAAAGAATCAAACCATTTTGTTAGATCAGATTCAGGGATGAGAAAAGGGGGATATGAAAGAGGATTTTTTTTATCCCTAAGTTCAAATGTTTGGGAACGATTATTAAAAAATACTTTATACAAAATGGGCGTGAGTTTTTGTTTTAGGGCATGATATAGTACCTTACCAAGAAGTCTAGTAGAGTCAGGTAAATAATGACGAATAAATATATGCTTAAAATTACTATGTGGTGAGATTTTTAGAAGGGAGGAGAAACATATATCACGAGCAGAAATATTAGTGAAACGTAATATAGCAGTACTGGTAAGAAATGAGGCAGAAGTAATATAAGAATGTGGAAGTTTTATATAGTCAATTAATGATACTATGAAATTATAGTTAACTTCATAAGGAAGAAGGTGTTCAAGTACTAGTATGAGGGAATTATCTATGGAGCGTATGGATGAAGACTTTGAGGAGGTTGAACTAGAAAATATAGGGGTTGGTATGTGATTTGAGGAAAATTTTAAGTCCATTAGCTTTGGAATGTTTCTAGAAGTATTAGCATTGGGCTGATGCTTGGGCTGGATATTAATAGTCGTAGTAGAAGAATATATATCAGATGTTATATTTGGCGTTACCTTGGAACAAGTATTATGTATAGATTTGTCAGTTAAAGTAGAAGGTGAATATGGCATAGTAATGGGTGGAGTAGTTGTATGATTAGTCGAAGGAAACTTATTTAAGGCTAGGCATGAGGAACATGAGAAGATGAAGTTAGGTGAATTAAATATAGCAATAGCATAAGCGGGAGGGGGGTTTTTAGAATGAAACCAGGATTTAGAAATAATAGCTGCGGGGTATAAACAATTATAATGTAAAATAGATGGACATGTTTTACATTTGAGATAATATTCGCATGCGGGAATGTTACAATGTGAACAATTTGAGGACATGGTATACTTGAGATTGTGGGATTAAATTGAATGAAATAGATAATAATAAATATAATAATAAATGTATAAAAACTGGTCGTAACAGGGATATTTTTGAAGAAGTTTGGTATTCAGTCCGTTTTGCTATATGACGAGTTGACTTGACAAGCACCGGTTGACTATAGTAGGCTCCTGGTATGCTTGGTGGCAGCCGGGCAATGATGGTCCGATTGTCTGAGATTTAAGGCAGTGTATCGTCCGAGGTAGAATTGATGGATCTGTATGTAAGTAAATACAGCAGTAGACTATCTAGGTGTAGGTTGGTAGCTAACCTCAAATGAAGGTTGGTAGATCCGACTACCAAAAGCAAATTCCCAAGGGAGATCCACGGGAGAATATCAGTTATAATATTATTATAAACTACTAGTTAATTAATTTTATAAATAGTAAATAATGTAGCTAAGTATAAATATACATAAACAGTATGTAATATATATTTGAATTTAATTAATTTATCGAATTTATAATTCTATTATCTTTGTGATTATTATTTATTTTTTAGGATTTTTATTTTGTTATAATAAAATGTAAACAAATACTAAATATAATTATATCTAAATAAGATATGATTATAATTTAAAGACAACTATTATGTATTTCAAATAAGTTGGATATTAATATTTAATATATATTAATATAATAGATAATATAAACAATAAATGAATACATACTTATCTTTATAATAATAATACAATTAAAAGATATTTAAAAGCTAAGCAGTTATTAACACAACTATATATTGGTTGCTATGTAAACAAAGTGAAGTTTGTATATAGTGATGAATAAATATTCAGATATATATTGAACAAATATAAATATAAAGAGGTTTGCATTTTAATATAAATATATACAAATTTAATATAAAATATTTATAATATGTAGGAATTAATATATTAATTCTGATGAAATACATATAAAAGTAATACTACCTAATGTTCCGCATTACCTGGCAGTTCAATAATCAGATATCCTCTCTTGCAACCATTGTCTTCATCCATGGTATCCATTGCTTGGACGATGAGGTCATTCTTTATCCAACACGTGGGCGTTAATGGCCATGTGTCCCATAACAAGTAAGCATCTTGGTCGGGGTCATAACCTCCCAGCGGACTGTGATGTCCTCCTATAGTATCGATGTACTATATGTTATTTTATCTTATGAATGTAATTATTATTTATATATAACTTTTATGTATCTAGGACTAGGTTGTATATAGAATTATTACGTCATTGAAGTTACAGATAGCAGTCGAAATTATCACCTCATTTATTAACCTCTTCTTAATATAGTTTATTCATAAAAACAAGTAAAAGACATGGTCACATTCACATACAATATCTTATAAAGTATCTAATTGGTAATATAAATAGTGGAGATATTGTTGAAGACGCAATAATATAAAGATTTGTAGAAATATATATCATCGTCATCCTTAACCAGGGTTAACTCTTTAATTCTACACTAAAATGATATCATGGTTTATTGCTAATATACTAATAAGTTATTAGTCATATAGAGTTATAAAGTCATATATACGATTACATTATAATATTAAGAGGTGTGAACAAATAAACATTACTAAAAAATTAGGTAAATAAAATTGGTTTTATTTCCGATAATATATTTATATTGAAAATCCTATGCATAACTCATAAAACTATTATGCAAAAAAATATATATATATAACTTTCTAAATAAAGAATTAATGAGGTACCTTCGTCTTCAAATATATTTTCTTTTCCTAAACTTGTGAGATTTTACAATATATGAATGTTTTTAAATAAATTATTACATTACCTTACCTTTGTACATTATAAAGTTGTAGTTTATATGTTCTTATATAATTCATATCATATATTGTAAACTCATACATAAGTTAAATAACGCAAAAAAATATCTATATATTTACGAGTATATATTCCTAAATATATATTTATATGCATTAAAGTTGTAGTTTATAATATAAAATCATATCATATATATGATATATATCCTATAATATATTCATATAAATCACGATAGATCAAATAAAAAATATTTAGAAACCCTGGCTAATATAAATTGTGATAAATAAACTAACCCCATTCATATCCCAAAGTTTTCATATCAAAATTAACGATTATAGCGAATCCTAGTGGATAGAAATATATTCAATTAAGCAGTTTAAATACGCCTAAAGGCCCAACCTCATACATAATGGTATTGAGTATATTTATAATTACTATTAATTACTCGATACGGTAATAATATTCAAACGATATATGAATGTATATAGAATATAAATTATTTCCATTATATTCTATTCTATATATTATCAAGACCTCCTATAACCTCGAGGTTATAGGAGGTCTTGATATTATATATGATATATATTTATATATAATATATATTTATATATAATATATATTTATATATAATATATATTTATATATAATATATATTTATATATAATATAAATTAAAAATATTTAAATTCCGCTTAACCTCGTTTAAATATATATTGGGAACTGTTTTTTAATTGTTCAGCTGTACTTTGTATCGAAACACTAAGTCCTTTACTTATTAATAGCTCAGCCAGTTCAGATAAAGACATTCCATCTAGTTATGAGGTCGATTAGAGATTAGCGAATAAAAATGGGTTGAATAAAAATAAAATAATGTATATAATATATCATGTTATATATAAATTATGAGTTATAAACTATAATTATAAAGAGTGTACGAATAATGCAGTATTGGCATCGGGGGGTGTACGATTTATATATTTACAGAACTGATTATATAAATAAAAATAATATAAATGGGGCTTACGGAAATCATCCTTATTTTTCAAGTACGTTTTTATAAGTAATGAGAACAGCCGTCTATATGTATATATAACTGTATAATATACAGTTTATATATGTATAATATACGCTTGCATTATAAATAATAAACTACTTCCAAAAAATGTATTTAAATTGGATTTTCGTATTTAAATAAATGTTACTACCTGTACTATAGTACTTAAATTATAATTTAAAATATTTTCAGGTGTTTAAGAAATGTGGATGTTTTCGATAAGAACCAATTGAATTATAAAATATAAAATTAAAAGATGACAACTATATTTTGGAATAATATATTATAATAAATATATGTAAAAATTACTTTAAATGAAAATTAATAAGATAATAATTATAACTATTATTTTAAAAACTAATTTATTACAACAATGTACTTGGAATATAGTGTACAATTTCTATAAAATATAAATATATAATAATATTAGTATATCTTTTATATATAGGTTTATAAATAATATATTATACAGTATAATACTGTATTATAGTAGGATATCTTATGTTATATAATATTATATATTACATCAGAATTCATAGATTTAGAGTTTGTACTAGATATAGAGTCTATATGGTACTAGAGTAGGTATCTATATAATATATTCCCTAAGTAGCTACTTAACTACCCTAGGGTATACCCTATATAGGTTCATTTACTTACTACATATACCATTAAATATACATTCACCCACTGTCAAGTTATAGATGTGTTTAGATAGTATATGTGATATAAATATATAAACTAACTATTTATGAGGAATATTATCCTTTAATTATATTTATTAATAAATATTATGATACATTACATTTTTACATTTTATGGTTTTCGGACTGCAAACTGTGCTTATAAAGCAATCGGCCGTCCATATATATTTTAAGTTAATGTTTTTTATAACTTATAAATAGCAAAGCAGATTTAAAAATTAGTTAAAATTATGAAGTTATGACATTTTTAATAAAGTAATTTTTAAAACGTGAATATCTCTGAATACAAAAAAAACGGTTACCATCTATGTTTGACTACTTTCGATTATAGAAATACTTATTCAAATGACATGAAATTTTCACAGTATATAAGTATTATGTTACTCTTCAGATATAACTATATACATCTAATAAATTATTCAATTATATATAATATTTTTTATTTATTATTGAAATTTCTTGCATATTTTTTTCTTCTAGAAATAGGTATTATGTTAGTCCATTTTTAATATAATTTTAATAATCTAATTATCATACGCTATAGTTATATTTGTAGATACATATTAGTTATATAATATATAAAAAAAAATTAGTTGATATTTTGAAGTATTCATAAATTGAATCTATTTTTAGTATTACATGATTTTCCTATCTCCACCATGTTAAACGCAGGGTGTTGCGCGGCCCCTTAATGTTTCATATTAAATAGGTAGGTTTTCAGTTAAATGATCAGTTAAACTATTTATAATAATAATTATTATTTTGCAATAAATCACACAAGTATATAACAAAATCATACAACTAGCTTAGCATATATATTTTGTAATAATCTTTATTTATTTTAAAGCATACTTAATATTTTCCATAGATTAAATATATTATATGAAAATAATAATTACAAATGTACTCGGTTTGGATTATAATTTGTATTGTGAAATTACTTCGTAAAATCTTTGTAATTATAATGGATTCCGAGATCATATTTGACCAATTAGATAACTATAATATTATGCTACAAACCAATCACAGTTTATATCATATTTAGTTATTTTATTTTTATTATTCAAAATTGTTTATTATAAAATATTGTATTAATAGCTAAAATATGGTAATATACTCAGAAGATATAATATCGATACCATTATCAAATACAAAAATAGGTATTTTAATTGAAGAGGTTATATACGAATGTAAAAGTAAATAGTAAATGTTTAAGACTAATTAGTAAGCTAATTTGCTATATTAATATTATATTTAAAAATTATTAAAATTTGTATTAATATTAAATATTATATTTAATATAAATAAATTTAATACAAATAAATTTTGAAATAAATTATATATCAAATAACAAGTTATAATCATCATTTTGATAATAGTGACATGCCTATATCATTATATATGTATATATCTAGTATCATGTATACATAAATATATATGGAAATTAGGGTACCTGGTCAAAAGCTTCGCGATTGATGCGCGATTTGAACGCCCTCAACATTTTTTATTCGAATTAGTGAATTTACAATAGCGTATGAAGCATACGCCGTATGATTGTTTGTACAAACATTAATATTTTTAGTTTAGTTATTTTCACTTATTTGGTTTGGTTTTGTTAGATTTTATTGGGTTTAGTTTTAATATTGCTAGTTTTTTTAGCTGAATTACATCCCGAGTAAGCCTATAAAACACACACACACATATATATATATATATATATATGTTAATGATAAGCCGTTGCCTGTATGATAGTCTATAAATAGACATACGCTAAGTATAATGGCCAATCATAGGCTATTGTAAAATCACTAATTCGAATAAACAAGTTTGCGTGCCTACAAATCGCGCATCAATCGCGAAGCTTTTGACCATAATCCGAAATTAGTAATAGTCTCCGAAAACTTTTATTAATAATTAATTAAATAATTAATTAATTAATATACTCAGTATAATACTGTATATTTAATATGATATAATATAATATAATATTATATAATCATTATAATAATGTATATTATATATGTATATTAATCATGTAAATTAATAATGTAAATTAATCACCTGTGAATCACGGTCGCATGCATCTCAGAACGTGAGGTGTGCACTGCATAGGTCATACTGTGCAGTGTACACTGTGACCTATGTTCATGCTGTAAAAGTTAATGTTGCTACTGACAAAACTAAATCTATAATATCGTAGAGGAATTTTTTATATTTAATTATTTTATTTTATACTTTTATTTCTTTTATTTTTATTTTATAAACAATATAAATGATTAGGTAACAATTATATAAACATATAAATAATTAGGTAACCTATACCTATACCCATACCATAATGGTGGATTGTAAATGTGGTGTTTTAAAATATTTTAGAAAATCTTAAATATATTAAAAATTTACAATTTATAAGTTATATTTCATATATTAATAATATAATACGATATTATATACTGTATATATATATATATATATATATATATATATATATATATATATATATATATATATATATATATATATATATATATATATATATTATATTCAACAATCATATATTTTGTTAGACATTTCTATTTCTTATATATGGGAAGGTTGGGTACTGACGCCATAGTTTTTTTATTAGCTATAACTTTTTAAATATTAATTATTTGTTAATGACAAATTAATAGTCCATTAATAGTATGATTGTTAATAAAATAGCTATTTAGAAAAATGTATATATTGTGATTTGATTATACGATATAGATTTGTACCATTAGACTACAGTTGGTAATACACGCCTGGCTATCGGGTAATGGACGTGTATTATTAAGCAATCATCGTTAAGTATTTATTCACGAATTAATAACATTCATATCGAAAATAATTTTTCAAAAAATAAATACATACGTTCAAAAATATATAATATAATTCAGTGAAAATCAATAACATTCTATATTAGTTATACGCGATATAATAAAGTTTAATATGGTTCTAGACATTCTTCTAAGATAACATGAAATATTAAACATACAAAAATGGAATTTAACTATAGTACGAAAAAACAAATCTATGAATGTAACTGATATAAATATTGAAATATAATGGGATAATAAAATTAATACCTCTCGCAAGTTTAAGGATAATAGTATTATATCGTGTTATTATTTAATATTATAATTTATAATTATATATTATATTTAACATAATCTCAATATTAATATTCCTTGATAATACTTTATATCACTTACATATAGATTACTATATACAGAAAATGTACTAGAAAAATAATTTGTAATAATATTTATTACTTTTGTTAAACATATTTTTAAAAATAAATTGTTATTAGGCAATTTCACATTAAGTATAGGTTCTAATATAAGTTTTATTATAAGATCTAAATCATTGAACTATATATTGAATTATGCACACATATATTAAAATCACACGCAATATAGTTTATAACTTTATTCAATATGGGGGTCACTACATTACATGCTAGGGCGTTAATTACCGGGGTGGGTGTCTATTACCTATATTAGGTCCTTTTTTAAAATGATTAATATACAGTTAATGTACATTATTTCGCCAATATTTTCATAGAAATATATTTATAATATATTATTTTAGATATATTACAAAACATATATTAAATTATTTACATTATATTCATTTTTATGAGTGTTTTAAGTCACAAATTTGTGGTAACATTATTTTTGTAGACTAGATTTTTTTAATAAATATTTCCCAACTGGAAATAATTTTTTCAAATATAATTTGTACATGTTATTAAGAATTATAGAAATTAAATTGCGCATCTTTTATGCATACAATGTTTACTTTTGATATACTGGGGGTGGGCGTAGTTACAGACACACGCCCATTACCCAACCTTCCCTATATGGTATATTTCTTAAATTTATCTTATATAAATATTAAATTAAATTACCATGGTACTGCATTCACATCAATTTAACAATCTTGTAAAATATATCGGTTAATGGACGACATAAAAGTATATATTTGTCCATAGGTATTGAACATTTTCTAATTAGATATTTTTCAATTATTTGCAAACATTATGTAATTAATTTGCATACTAGTATAATTGTGTTATTGCTAGTGGTGCTGCAACACGGGGGACGGGTTGGTATATGTCCCCCCATTCTTAAATCTACATTAATGTAAAATGTATAGTCTGATTATTACACTTTAGGACACCTGCAGGACTACCTGTGCATTAATAATTGTTTGTTGGGATGTTTTTTTATCTATATATAAATATTATTTTGATAAAATTGATATATTAGATATAAAATATTATATAACAATTTATAGGAAGGTAGATTTAAAAATAAATATTTTATAATGGCGTGCTATAAAGTATTCTTTTTATGCTATTTCTAAACTGATTTCATAGATAATGTTGTCACAGTTACTAAATAGATCGATCAATAGTACATATTACAATTATTTAAAAAAAAATTAGATTTTAACTAATTTATCCATTGTGATATTCTCTAAAGGATATTCCACGCGATGCACGGATTTTGAAATAAGCTCGTAAAAATAGATATATAAAGTCAAATTCATAAAGATCTATTCATTTTATTGAACTATTTTATTCCATTATGTTTATACTATATATGCATAGATATATGGATAACAATACTTATAATATGTAGTACATATAATCATAAATTAATATATTTTTAATTGAAATATTTCTATAGAAATTGTATTTTTTACAATTATTACAAAATATATAATATTGTTCTGTATTTAGTTATATATATGTACTTTATATAAAGCATAACACATTTGTATTATAGACTATATTTATTGTATTATAGACAATATTTAATATTAAATAATGTATTAATATAATATTATTGTATACTTAATACATATATATATATATATATATATATATATATATAGTATTGTATCATATGCATATACAGTAAAACCTCTCTATAAGAAACTATTTTTTTTCGGTACTTTTTTTCTTATAGAGAGGTTTTCTTATAAAGAGGTTTTTACTTTTCCAATGATTTTGATAATAAATATGGAGAAATATTATGTATCTTACATAATTCTTGATTGTTCAGTAAACCTTAATCAACTTCTTTAATTATATTATATTTAAAATGTATACTGTATTGTTTGCGCTTAGACATGTTAATACATAATGACATTTTATTAGATTTACATTTGCAATTATAAATTAGAATCATCATTGATGAATATAATATAATGAATATTATAATAATCTATTATTTAAAAATTAATTGTATAATATAATACATTGTATCATCAACATTTAAGGATATAATAACATTTATTAATTAATTTTAATACATTTATGGATACAATATACAATAATATTTATTAATTAATTTTAATAAATTCAAGGATATAAATAACATTTATTAATTAATTTTAATAAATTTTAATAAATTTATGGATATACAATAACAATTATTAATATAATTTTAATTCATTGCGAGCTATTTATGTAATATAAAATATTTGTAAGAAAAAACATATCTTATATAATAATTAATTTCTATAATTGTTATCTATATACAATACTTCTACTTATGTAATTATTTTTTTATATTTTGTATACAATAAGTTTCTTATAAAGAGGTTTTTCTTATATTTTTCTTATAAGATTTTCTTATAAAGAGGTTTTTTTAATATGGAAAAGGTTGAATTCCAACCAAATGTGTGAACAATTTTCTTATAAAGAGGTTTTTCTTATAAAGAGGTTTCTTATAGAGAGGTTTTACTGTATATATATAATACACATTTATATTGAATAGAGAATGATGCAATATTAGTAAAGAAGCTGCATATAGAGCCATTACAATAGTTAGATCAAAAGGTAGCTGTACCTCACCGTATTATAGCTGTGTGATTAATGCGAACATTAACAAGTACATATCACATTACCGTAGCACGTAACGGTATAGTATAATGTTATAGTTATTAAGGCTTAAAGTAGACATTACAGTCATAGCATAGCAACTGCAGCTTTAGGCATCGCTGACGTTTCACACTCACATTCAGTAAGGGTATACATATTGAATTGAATTGTTTATTTAAACACCAATATAGCGGGTTCCCTCTCTGGTGTATAACAATAACGAAAAATAATAAAAACAAACGAATAGAAAATACAAAATAACAAAAATTAAAATTAAATTAACTTAGATATCAATATTAAATAAAGCGTATAGAAAAATAAATTAAGAAGTGTTTAAATAATGTTTTGGTTTCTTTCTAAAACGATACAAGGATTGGACCTTCCGTAAGTCATACGGTAGGACATTCCATATGCGAGGAACAGCGGAGGAGAATGTAGCAGGTGGTCAGATGGTAAGGTGGTCAGTCAGATGGACAGTGGTCAGTTGAAACGTAGTGCGTAGATGTAACGGGAGAGTGTCCATCTAGCACACTCTCTACGCACATCTGTCTACTCGAGAGTGTAAGGTGGATCAGTGGTTTTCACGCTAACAAACTATAAGATACGTGAACACTCGTTATAGATACGTGAATATACTTCTGGTAGTTTATTTAATAAATACTATTTATGCCTTTTATTTTAGTTAGGGGCGCTGCAACAGGGGTACGGGGGATATGTCCCCCCCACTTTAAAATCTAGAGGGACCTCCTATGTATTGGTCACCCCCCACTTTTACCACCATATTTATTTTGATTGGTTGTTCCCCCCTTACATACAAAATCGTACCAGCGCCCCTAAGTGTAGTAGTAATACGTATTAAACCCACTTTCACTAACTATAAGAGAAAGGACATTTAGGAACACGAATCTAACCCCAGTATTATAGGACTGCTATTCAAATAGTTGAAATAGATAATATGGTGATATTTGAATAGTAGCGTTTATTAACAAATACCACTCACGAAATAAATATACTAATATAATATAGATTATACACATTATATTTGTTATGTAATAATGAATGTTTGTTCACTGCGTTTAGTTAGTAAGTATATTCAATTAATTCACTTGACCAACATAAATTCCCTAGTCACTTATCCCTGAATAATGCCTCAATAGAAATTTGTGAATCAAACGTCATTGCTTATGAATAATTAGATGAATTTAAATACCAATTTTTGTTTAATGACATTTATTTCGATTGTTTTTGTTAAATATATTTATATATTTTTATTTTCTATAAATTAAACTGGGTACCATAGAATCAATAGTTTAACAACTTTCTAAACTTTCTCTCATTGACCAACTACTGATACTTTAATGCTATAATTTAGATAAATATTTCATTATTTATACTGAATTATATATTTTGTAATAAAACTTAACATTACTTTAGCTTTAGTTGAATATTTCTATTTTCAGTACATACTGCCCCTATTATGATTAATTATCATTTACTAGTGATCAGTTAATCTTCCTTTAACCATATATAGTTAATATTGTTAACAACATAATTACTTTTACTTTTAATTTTAATCTCTTGACGCATGCATCGTAGGGGGGATCATCTCCTTGCAACAACAACACATCTTCTACAGCCTTCTCTACCCTTTAACTTCTTGAACTGTTGAATCTATCGTCTTATCAGTCCACTGTGTGATATTGGCCATCCAGTCTTACTTTGATACTTCTCTATCCCTTATACCTCCGATTTTATCTTATTTTTACCTTACCTTACTTTTTTATTGATATTAAGTACTATTTATAAATCTTATATAATATATAATACAATATATATTTTAATTTATTCATTTTAATATTAATTATATTAATCAATACCAAATGTGTAAAAAATAATCTAAGTAAAATATTTTAAATGAAATACATTATAGATTGCAAATTTAGTTTTTAAATATTGTAACTTTTTATATATATATATATATAAATTAATGTGCTCATTTGATAATATATGAATTATAAACAACGTATATATATATTTATTTATTTTAAATCATAATTTAGTATTGTAAAGACTACTAATTTTGTTTATTGTTATTAACTTTATGTCTACGCGATATATAACATTGTTTATCATAATGTATGTATGTATAAATAAACTATCGATCAAACAATCTCTATGAATTAACATTATACATTAGATCATCGCAGTATTATTAATGTCGTTACTCGCTATTCTATAGGTTGAAAGTTATCCCTACCTCTGGGATGATAACATCAAAGATTACGGACATTTAGGAGAAAATTACTGCCATACTTGGTATGCTATCGCTGAAAAGCTAGGCATCACATTAAACGGGAAACCGGATTCTAGTTAGTGTGTTTATAAATCTATTCGATAATATGCATGGGATATTCACTATTGTTACATATATACAGGATTGATGATTTTGTTAGTTTTTTCATAAACAAAATATGGTTCTATTCAATAAAAACAAGTACAAATTCTAATTATTTCATAACAAAAAAATAACTATAATTGTTAAATATATAGACATATCATATAATGGAAGTATTGGAATCGTAGAATACATTATTTTTTATTGATATTTATGTTACGAATATATCATATATATATAAAATGACAAATACATTATTATACATACATAGATATTGATTATTTTTATATATAAAAAAATATATATCATTTTATTACACTAGTTATTTGTAAACTATCATATATATGTTATTAAAATTGTCTTAAAATCATGATTTTTACATGTTTATATATTGTATTAAAAAATAATTTTAATTATAATCAAAATTCTTTTAAATGATACTATAATTGATTTAGTTAATGATAATTTAATAATACAAAATATTAGTATTTAAAATTATTTTATACAAAAGCGAACGCCTTAACGGTTAGGGCTTCAAAATAAGATTGAATCTTTTTGATTATTGCCTCCCATTATAATGAATTAAGTTAGCTTATGTAAACAATGTTAATGACTTTGATGACATAATAGCTCTGACATACATAGTATGACATAACAAATTATCTAGGAGGCGTACTAATATATATATATGAATATGATTTCAGAATTATATACAGAAGGAGGGAAGCCTCTATTTACGTTCGATATCGCCTATATTATAGGATATATACTGCAGTCGACATGTATCCATGTCCATGTCCATGTCATTATAATCTATCGTAATCATTGCTCTCGTTCTATTACCATGTGTAACCTAAGTTAACACATTCTATTACCATATATGTATAATTATACGTAATAAATATATAATAATATACTTTATTATTTTATAATTATTTCTAATTATTATAATTAATTTATAATTATTATTTTATATTCAATAACTTAGCTGATATGCTCATACTCGTACCTGTTTTTCAGAATCCGTTATGAATACGTGGAAAAATATTCGAAGCCAATATATGAGGCAATCTAGAAAATTACATTTTACAAAGCAATCTGGTTCATCAGTTAGTATACTATATATTAATATTTTAAATTACATCTTTTTACATTTTTAAATTCACCATTAATATAATATTATATAGAATTTTATGAAAATAACAATAATTATAATATATGTGATATTTATTCACACTCTATTTTAATATACAATTATAATATATATATATATATATCAATAAAGGAAATTACTATACAATTGGAGAATATGGAAAAACTAAAATTTCTTTCGCGATCGTTTCAGCCTAGAAATAGTATGCTTGTAAGTGAAAAACAATTACCTTACCTGGTTAATATCGTAACTTTATTATAATATTGTAGTGAATACTATATGAATTGATAACAAATCTAATCTTTAAATAATATAATAATATAAACTAGTCTAATTCTGTATAGATTATTAGACGTACGCCATTGATCTTGTGACTACTTTAAATCTAATATTCTAGTGAATTATGAAATCTAAGTGTACAGATCGTTTCATTGCTAGGACCATAACAAGTGACACATAACACAGTGACACATAACAAAGTGACACATAACACAGTGACACATAACAAAGTGACACATAACACAGTGACACATAACACACACACCTTACACCCAGGAGTCACATCTATATTCTGATGAAGGACAAAGCGATACTTACGAAGATAGTGGATTTCTTAACGAGGTAGTTTATAATTATATACTATTATTATACTTTAGGCTGTTTGTTATATCGTAGAATTGCTTACCACCTTTGTATACCAATAGTCTATTTGATATAAAGATAATTACTGCTAACAAGTGAATTCATTACATTGGCCACATTTTATATTTCATTTAAAGATTTATTTATGAAAAGTGTATTAACTTTACAATTTCATATCAAACTTTAAAATAATGTATGGCTATATTATATAAATAATTTGATCAAGTATTATTAACTTTATATCAATTTAACTAAGAAACTCAGTGAGCTTTGTTCATAACAAATATTTGTAGAATAGATTTTATAATATTTATGTAAATATATATATATTTACATATATATATATATATATATATATATATATATATATCTATTCATTTAAAAATCATCTATATTATATATATATATATATATATAATATACAATATTAATTGTATTATTAAAAAGGAACAATACATATAAATAATTTCTTATTATAATGTAATGCTTTAATACATTATTAACAAATATATATAATCTAAAGTGGGCAGGAAACTTTATTGTACATATATATTGAGCTAGTATACCATATAGTTTAAACATATATATGTTTAAAGTATATGGTATATTAGCTCAAGATATATGTACAATAAACATATGTTTATAAATTTGTATATATATAAAATGTATTTATCTACATTATTATAATTATGTAACCTGATATTTAGATATCATATTTAAGTAATATTTTTTAAGTTTTATCATTAATAACAATTATCAAACTAGACGTGTTATATATTATAAAAAATATGTATATATATATATATATATATATATATGTATATTATTGCTAGTGCTCTTCAATACTATTGGAAATAAATATCGTAAATTTTGAATATAATTTCACATTATATAATTTAAATCTAACTTATGCTTACATTTGATACAATGTTATCAATATAGAACTACTTCTACTACTACTACTATTTTAGTTGAATATTATGTATGAAAACATGACCGAATCTTCCCTAGAAAGTGAAGAGTTAGTAGCCTGCGTGTATGATTAATGCTTAGTATGTACATGTTTACATTACAGTGAGGGGGAGAGCGAAGCTGATTTAGCAGATGTAGTCAGGTTTATATGATCGTCTGTACATTCTCACTATATATATTATTAATTGATTACAATTTCAACTTATGCATATTAGTTACTGCGATGATGAGGGAGATGAAAACTTGGAGGATGTGACTAATATACGTATTGAAAAATATTTAGAACCTGTTTCTTCTCCTAGGTAAGTGACATATATATTGTTAGTGTTATTATTATTTTGTGGAGTCTATTCATCCCATCAAAGAAATTAGAAGTTTACGCTTTAACCATATGACTCTAATGTCCCTTCTAAGCCGCTCTCATGTTAAGGTATCCCTGGTTTTAACAAGAGCCAATCATTTACTTATACACAATTCTATAAGATCACTTCTAAATAATATTTTAAGACCTATTTTAATAGTCCGGACGGGGCTTGAACCCGCGTCCTACTGTCTATGTGTCTGATACCTTAGCCATACAGCCAGCTGTATATATATATATATATATATATACATATATGTATATATATATATAAATATATACATATATATATATATATATATATATAAATTCTTATAAACTTATGTATTAATAAATGATCTTGTTAATACCATGGATGCCTTAACATGAGAGCAGTTTCGAAGGGACATTAGGGCTAAGTTCCTGGATGGGATGAAAGGACTCCTCAAAAAAAAATAATAACATATATATATATATACAACATATATATATATATATAAATGTACATATTAACACAGAAGTATAAAGCCGCGACTACACGACTACGACTACGTTCCCTACTCGTCGAAGAAAACCACCTCGCACCGCGTCGAAGCGCCGCTACGAGGTCACCCGGTCGACCTTCAAGCGACGTTAACACCGTGCGGCAGCACCGTCAGTCGCAGCTTGGACACGAGACCGGCGAGTAGCTTTGATACGTTCCTCGAGTACATCAAAGCGAAGTTCGCGTGCATTCCGCCCGATCACCTGACCGAGCTGTGCGCCGATATTCACACGCTAGCCGATCAGTTCCTCGTTAACTACACCCGCAATCAACATCATTAGCTGGCATAGTTAGCAATAGCTGACATTGTTATTATTATCATCATTTTATTTTATATAGATATTATTTCTTAGATTAAACATATCTTTATATCTATTTATATATCTTCTTTATATCTACGAACATTTTAGAAAAATTTAATTTTCTTGTCTTTCTTGTCCGATTGACATCATATCTTACGCTGACGACTATGATACGCACACCCAATGACACTAATGATAAGCTGCTCATCTCGTAGTGATCTTATGTAATAATAATATAGGTAGCCCCACTATAGTATGATACGTCTTTAGTAACTACATTCTAAAAGGAATTGTTTCATTACCTAATTATATGTGTCTGGGGCCTACAAAATGTTATCTAATGCCTAACTTGCTCGACATGGCTCTATTTGTACGCAAATAAAATTTGTATCCTAGCACAATCCTTAGCAACTCCATAATATTAACTATTATCTTAGGACAATTTTCTCTACGGGTAAAGCTAGTTAAAATTGTGTTTACTGATGATCTATGTATGCCTACTACTATATTTTTTGCAAGTAATGATCATATGATCTTTACTTGCAATTTATCTCTCTAGTTCGTTGAGTTTGACCACGTATTCATACTCCGGTAACTTAGCCTACAGTAGAACCTGCGATCATTATACCCGCCTACTTATTATACTGTACTCCTTAAATACGCTAGATGAACGCTGCTGATACCTGAACACTACGAGGAACCACGCGACCATCCATCTACGTAGAAGCATCTGTGATTGATTTGAAGTGTGCGTGTCCTACTCTCAGAATAACATTGACGAGTGTGTAAGATCTAAGGGAATCTTCGGTGAAATGGAAAAGGAACTTCACCGCAAAGCGTATGTGAAATATTGTTATCTAATGGTTTTATATTTACGCGCGTTTCATGTTTAAATAGTAAATCCTATATAATTAATGAATTATACTAAAAACTAACTCAAATAAATCTACTTTACAAAACCCCCTAATTTATATATATAAAATTAGTCATACTTACAAATAAAATAATTATCCTTAGCTAATGCAATATAATGGCATCAATAAATACTAAATATTAAAAATGTATTCACTGTCTAATGCTCATATTTATAATTTTCTTTATTATTTGCATAACATTTTTTAAATTTGTCATATAATATACAATTGAACATATACTTTCTTAAACTATAGACTAAATTATTATATACATATAATTTTTATTAGATAAAATAATTAATTTTATAATGTTAAATACTTAAAATAATGAACTATATTATAAATATTTTAATATTAATTTAAAATTATCTATAACACAATTTATGTAATTTTGCGCATAATTATAAATATAGTATATAATTTGTGAACTATTAGA